>JAGSMP010000092.1:0-637048 GCA_029286625.1 Parnassius orleans
AATACTTGTTCCGTGCGGGATTCGAGCCCGCGGCCCTCAGCGCTGCAACTCATTTCTATGCCACTGCGCCCCGGAGCTGTCAAATGTGCTTGCTTCGGCGGGCAATTTTAGAGTCGATAATACCACTGCACTGTTTATGTTACTTCCTATTCCTAGTGCCTTATAATTTGGTATCGTATCATTTGGTGATATCTCGCATTGTTTAACAATATTGTTTTTATAGAGAATGCTCAATAATTATCTAAAATTGTAACCGGGATACTTGCGAATATCAGACTTGGCTTCAGCAGTTTGGGTAGTTGACACTACCATTAATAAATAGATACGAGTACATCATGAATTCGAATTTGCTATGTGTCTTAAATATTGGCGGTATTCAATAGTGTCTTTAGAAGTACTTAAGTCTTCGTCTCACTGTCCAACTACTGATTTCGACACCTCGTACGTCACGTAACGCTTGCTGTAGCTGAACAGCATTAAGTCCACCGTCGCGCAACGAACTGGTTGAAATAAAGCGGTCGTTACGTTCTGTAGTTGCCCATGGTCTGCCGGTTCCAGGTCGCCGAACAAAAGCAACAGTCTCCAGATACCTGCGGTATACCCGCTACACCTTTGAACGACTCAAATGAAGTCTGTGTGCCACTTCACGTTGTCCATGTCCAGCCTCAAGTAAAGCTACAATTTGAACAGCTTTCGTCGGTGTAGTATCCATTTTATCAGGCTATTTGATTACACAGACACAGATAAAGAGAACAATAACACGTAAATATGCGTATAATTAACAAAAAACCCCAATTTAACCTTTTCATAATGAAGTACAATCAAAATGTCATAAGCAAATTAAACGCTATAATTTTATTCTAACCTTTACACTTTATTTAAAAAAAAAAAATTGACTACTTACTACCTAGCGGCCTACCCTCATTGTAAAGGCTATTAACTAACCTATTAGGCGATATATGTTTCGAATCGATGTGTTCCATAATACTAATAATAATAACCATAATGCGTGAAAAAAAGAAGTGGCTCGATTTATTTGCTCCCAAGTATATTTCATAACTGAGTAATTATGGGCAACTAGACAACGTGCGGAAATTCGTTAACGTTTATGCGGCTCCGTGGCGCAGTGGCTTAGCAATGAGTTGCAGCGCTGAGGACCGCGGCTTCGAATCCCGTACGGAACAAGTATTTGTATGGAATACAATAATAATTCTTATAATTCTAATTCTTCCGGGTTTGGATGTTTGTCCTTGTGCAATTTATGTATGTAAGCTGCCCCCACGATACAGGAGAAATTTCTAGTGCGGAAGTAACATTTTAAAAAAAAGACAAATATAAGCGAAGCCATGTTTGAAGATAGCCAAAAGTTATTTCAAAATGGGATTAATGCCAGCTTTTAGATTTTCTGTTTCCTCAACCGTATTCTTAAAATTACAAACTAAGCGAGCAAATCGAAATCGATCTCCGCCGCCACCAATGTGCTAATTTGCAGCGTGCTCGGCGCTGAAGGAAAAGTTAAAAACATTTCGGGACGTGTAAAGTACGCTAATACTCAATAGGGCCCTCAAGGTTTCAAACCCTCCTAGTAATAAGAAAGGCTTTTTGCTATTCTAAAAACAAATAAACTTCAATGTCCTCACGTTTCCTCATGGCAAAATTCCATGCGGCATTAAGCCGAACATCCATTTGCGGTGGACGTTCGGCTTAATGCTGTGAAAATAATCAAAAAAAACTAATGTTGAACAGAACTAGCTGATTCAACATTAGTGAGACTTCCAATTTTTCCTACAGCATATTTATGCTACAGAACTAAGTTTTCCGGTTAGTTTTAGTGGAAGATATTACAGAGCCACAAATTAACGCGAAAATACAGTCCAAGACAACATACCATAAATATTACACTAACATAATATATTATGAGCACAGGAGCACTCACAACCTCTCCTTCCCGTGCCTGCTGCGGTTCTTATACAATAATATCGGAGGAAGGCTTGGATGTAGTGTGAAGCCACAAGGACATTCAAAGCATAAACAGACTTGAAATCCCCCAATTTATATTTTTCCTTAAATGGTGGGTCAGGCTGCGATTCAAACTCATGACTTCACTTTATTATGTAAGCCTTCGTGCAAGTAACTTAACTTAGCTTAAGTTCTTGTACTATTATTTATTCTGTGGTTTAAGTAAGCTTAAAATGACATAACAACTAAAATTGTACGGTACTATTGAAGAACACAAATACATTTTCCGTGGCAAAAACCGTAAGATCCGTCATCCAGAAAATACCTGGAGACTCAAATATAATTGAGATTTCGAATTGATGCGAGCACCTACATCCCTCTCATATACGCGCCGTGAACGTCTAATGAATTGTAAATCTCTGTTCACGTAGATTGAAATACGAGATACGGGCCAAGCTCTTTGAATTAAATTGTATGTATACGTTTGATTAAAAAAAAATATTTTACTAAAAATATTAATGGACAAGGTTCATTCTTAGGGTGTTATTTATAGTAAGTGTATGTATAAAGCTTAGATCAACAAAGAAAGAAAACAGGAACGGTGCGTACATTTCAAGTGACGTCGAAACTATGCTCAACTTCTAGGACACGCACTTACACGCCTTTCTTTAAGGGTGCGTTTGCAAATCGGGCGAAATTATGCTGTTTTTCGGTACATTTTGTGACAAAACTAAACCAAATAAAACATAGCTAATTGCTACCACGTATAGAATGGTTCTTCATCTTCAAATGGTGGTGACTTTTTTGTTGAAAATAATAGTTTTTTATATTGTAAATACGATCTTCCCTAGCCATTTTCTACAAAATTAACGATACCGGCTCATGTTTAGGTATATTTTTGTTCTATTATCAACATATATTAAGATTTCTAAAATTCAAAGACATATTCAATAAAAAATAGTGGTGTTTACTTTTTATCAAAATGTCACAAATAGTCGTAAAAAAAATAAAAACTGATGCTTATTTTTTCACATATTTTGCTAATACGGATGAATCATAATGGATTGCAATAAGGGTTATTTTATTTTTGGTGCCTGTTTTGATTTATTGTACAAAAATTTCGATGAAACCTCAGTCCGCGCTCGGTCGCCGTCATGAGTGGATACTGTATCGCCTGCCTGATTGCAGCAGCCGAAAAAGATCGCTGTACATACACAAAATATTCGAATTTGATACATAGGTACTAGACAAGGCAAAATAATCACACATTTTTGTTATAATATTTTGTTTCGCTGAAAGTAAGTGGGATTTATATATATAAATAATTATATAAATGCCTATTCGTCTTGGATTTTAGGGAGTGATCTGAAAGTGTTCATCGGTGACTGCTACTGGAACTCCTAGTCGAGTAGAACTAGATGTGCCGAGTTTGGGCTCGTTTTGTTAGTTATGATGAGACTTTACCTCCGAACTTGATGGGAGACCTGATGGTGTACTTCGGTGACCATTACTGAACTCCTGGACGAGTAGAACTAGGTGTGCCATTTGGCGGTTGGGCCATTTGGTGTAATTTGGCGGATGGGGGCTAGGCGAGAAAAAGTGTAAGATTTTTCCATCACGACCCCTTCTGACGTAGTGTAGACGGCCTTGGCGGCTATAAGGAAGCGAGATGGAATAATATCCATCTCCCTCGCACTTTTTCTTATCTTGCCGTGAAAGAAATATTATTTTGTTTTAAATGACGCTTAATTTTAATAGACACTAGTAATTCATTTATTTGTATTTGTTAATCAATAATATAATACGTTTATCAATAATAATATATTAGAAGCGTCAGTAGCCTAATGGCAGGGCGCGGACCGCTAACTAGAAAGGTCGTGGGCTCGAATCGGCTATTCGACTACTGTCGTGAACCGCTTCTAACACAAGCATTTTAAGCTTACCCGAAGTGGTTTAAGGGAATATAAGTAATGTTTAATAGTATTACTAGTATTTAAAAAAAAAACTACGAAAAGAACTTCGTTCCAACCGAGTGTTTCACGACACTCACGCATGTTTTTAACACGCTTTTATTAGGTCGACCTGTATGTAACTATGTAATGGAATTTAAGGTAACTAATTTAACCATCTTCCAAGGGTCATAGCGTAATGAAAATTGGCAGCTGTATGCAGTTCTGATGATATTACGATAATATGGTACTGTCGAACTGATCTGATGATGGAGCCGGAAGATATGAACTGGAACTTCATGATGGAAAATCGTATCATAGCTGTTTTGGATTTCTTAGAAAAGTCTTGTAATGAACTTTGACCACGATTAGGTTTCAAGGTCTGATGATGAAGCCGGAAGATAGGCACTGGCATTCCATGATGGAATATCGTATCATAGTCGTGTTTGCACTTGTGAGAAAGGCCACGTAATGGACTTTGAACACGATCAGGTTTCAAGGTTATAACAAACCTATTATATATTGAATAGTGTAAATATTGACATAGGTGACATAGGTGCCTGTATAAAATGTATATAGTCCTGTACATGGAGAGTGTAAATAGAATAATATTGATATATCTATAAGAATTACGATGAACCCTTTGGCGGCATAAGCGTTATGCTCTTTGGCGACCTCATGCAGCTTCCGCCAGTGCGTGGGAAACAGGTGTTTCAACAGCCGGACCACATGAGACCAGCAACTCATTTATGGCGGCTTTTCACATTATTCGAACTCAGACAAAACATGCGCCAGCGAGGAGACACGACATTCACCGACATCTTGAACGCCTTGAGGGTCGGAGAGCTGAACAGCGAGCATCTCGCAGTATTGCTGACTAAGGTCTCATCAAATGCTACCGGCGAGTTTGAGCTTGAAAAAGCACTGCGTATTTATCCAACAAACGACCAAGTAGAGAAGCACAACAATGAAGTTCTTAAATTTTACGAACAAAAGGTACTCAAATCTACGACATAAAGGCTCAAGACCAACTTATTGACGCGATCCGAAACCTTGGAAATACGTCATTGAGTCCATTATTCCCAACGATATAAATAAAAGGGTGGACTACCGAGAAAATTAAGAATTTTCAAAGGCTAAAATCATGTTGCGATCCGATATAGACGTGGAGAAGGGCTAGTGAATGGGAGTATAGGATTCATCTCTGACATCGTCTGGCCGCACTTTAGACGCGACCAAATGTATGAAACCGACATACCGTCCATCAAAGTTAATTTTGGAAACGATGGTGAGCACCTAATTCAGCCTATAGGCATCCAGTTCCCGGCCAAGTATAGCTACGGTACGGTGGAAAGGCGCATGCTCCCAGTGATTTTAAGTTGGGCATCTACCGTGCACAAGATTGCAAGGCTGTACGGTAGACTACGCAGTGGTGTACTTAGGGTCCCGTACTTTTGCGACTAGATAGGCGTATGTGGCCCTAAGTAGAGTAAAATCACTTAGTGGTCTCCAGATTGAAGAGCTAGATTGTTCTAAGCTGACAGATAAAACACCATGCAATACAGACGCACTGGCGGAGATGGAGAGGATGCGGGCTCATTCGCCTACTTAAAATAAATGTATTAATGTTAAAAATATTTCGTTATCAAAGACCAAAAGTATAAAATAAATTAATAGTTTAAAAAACACTAAAAAAACACGCTTTTATAAATGCACGTAAAAATTTTTTATTATGGATCGTTCAAGTTGTCTCTATTTCTGGGCTGAAGTGTAAACTATGTGCTTTTAATTATAATATTTGATTGTAAAAGCGTGGGGCGCTGGAACAGGAAAGACTTTTTGTATAACTTGCTGAGAAATCAAGTTAAGTGATGTTACGGGAAGCAGGTTACACAGATTGGCGCTCTAACTGGAGTTGCAGCACGACTAGAAGGTGGCCCAACAGGTGGTTGTTTTAGGCTACTGTATCGTGCTCTAAACAGGTAAAAATTGGTACGTATATTGGCGCATCTAAGCTTAAGAAGTAGTCTTTTGCAATTTTTTATTCCAACTACTTATAAAAGAATCGCTTCTATCAAACCGTTTTCATAACTACGTGAACTATATTTGTCACTGTTCACTAACGATTTTCGAATGATTAAGCTTTGCGAGAAACTTTAGTGAGAGTTATCTTGTTAATTGTACGAGGTTAATTTCCCTTAACGAATGATAGACGTAATTGAAAATGGGAGAGTTAATGACGGAATAGGTATAACTGAAAATTGAGAGAGTAAACAGAAACGGATATTAGTTTGTCGCCATCAATTTTAATAAGGAATATTAAGCTATTTGTTTAGAAAATTATGTTTCAAAGGACTTATTCCTTTGTTATTAATATTTAATTATTATTCACGTTGCACGTTTGACTCGCGCGTTTGCGAGTAAAAATGGTTGGCATGCAAGTCTGGTTTCTCTTTAAAATAATTAAAATGTGTTATCGGCTCGGTCAGCTTGACTGGAAAGGAGCACGCTAGCAGAGAATACCAGCGTAAAAAAGCAGCATAATGTGTTTCATATGGTGAGTAACATTTTTTACTGGTAAAGAAGCATTTCATCTTAGTACTTTTTTAATTCTTAATACAGCTTTGATGAAGATGTTTATGGGCCCCAGCATCCCCTTAGTATCATCGACTTATATCATAGACTGTGTGATCGTTTGTTACTCATAGTTCTATAAAAAATGAATTTCGAAAATGTCATATAATATACTCATTTAGCACTAGCGTTTTGGTTATTGATTTCCAATAAGCATTATTATAACGCGCGTCATATTCAACGTTCGTTCACAAGTGGCTTATTTATGTCAGTTCGGTGGAGCGTTCAGGGCGCTGAAGCTAAATGTGCACAAACACTAATATACTGAGGACGAGGGTGCTATTCTATTTAAAGATCCATTTATCCTTTCGTTGAAATACAGGACAATACAGTGGTGGAAAAACCTTTGTTTTCATATAATATACAGGTCCCGTAAATATCCGGTCAAATCCCAGAGATACAACAGTTAAAAATATAATAGGTATGAATAAATTTTCTAATAAGTATTTTGCGCTAAAAATTGAACATTTGAATGAAGTTTTTAGTTGATAATATCCCATCAGTCAAATCAATTATAATGTAACTTTGATCGCATAAAGAATTGGGTGTACCGTGTAGTGGCGGTGTAAGAATATCCACTAACTCATATCATTCAGTGGATGTCATAAGAAGCGACACAGGAAAACAAATCAGGAGATGAGCGGCAGCGTCTTCCTAATAATTACTAAAAATAAAAATTGTGGTTGCCAACCCGTTTGCCAAGCATGGCAACTATGGCGGAGCTCCATGTTCAGCAGTGGATTTTAATAGTCTAATAGTCTGTAAGGGTAACGATAAAGAATGGGGTAGTGGAGAATCCCTTACGCCGCCACTACAATATCACGCTGATATTTTAATAACATTTTTTACACTCTACTATTATCAGCAATGCACATCGAGTTCAAGTATAGTTATCGTTTCAGTGGGGGACACGCAGGATAATTTTTTGCATATTAATTTTTTTGTAAAAACCATTCTTAATGTACTACGTGCACATTAAATTTCAATGGTACCAAAAACCTAAGCTATTGTTCCAAAAGGTTTGGTACACATTTGATCCAGATATAATGCATAAAACGATGATCATAGCTTATTCGATAAGAAAATTGTTACACAAACGACTCACATAAACTGAAGTGCTACTACGTTTATTTTAAAGCTTTTTCGTTATTGCGAGTTAATCTTAATAGATAGACATTAGTGTTGGTGACTTTTCTTTAGAACTCTTTGAGAAGAACAATTCCACCTACATTATTTTCATTTAACTTTGATGGTTATCGCAGCGCATGCCACGGAAGTTCGCAAGGGGCACGATTTTTGGCCAATCGACAAATATAGTCATAACATTAGCCAATTTGAACAAAATAATCATAATTTTCTAAACATTTCTCGTCAATTAGTCAGTCTGTCTGTCTAATTTGTATTAGTGAAAATCGATTGAAAATCCTCACAGTAGTTTCTGAGATTAGTTTGAAGATACAAATACACGACATTAAATTATAATGTGTGTTGATTCACGGAAGATAACAGAAGTATTTATCGAAACAGATGTAAATTAAATAAAAAATCACTATCAATACGTGGTGCGTATGGTGCGTTCGGGTAGGAAATGCGGAATCAAGATGCTCCTCACAGGGAAGAATCACGTACCTCATAGGCCAGCAAAATTTCTTGCAGTTTTTCTGTTTTTTGATGCAGGCGGTTTTTCTTGGCGTATTACACAATATCACAACACGGCACTCAGAATTAGCGTATTGTCTTTGAGTTTAAAGGGAGATTATTATTTTTAATTATTTATTTAGCGTGAGCGGCATGCCATTCGCATCGCAGGAGTTTACACGTTTTCGAAGCGTTCCATTCTTCTTGAGGTGAAGATGGGATATTAGGGAAATTAATAGGATAAGGATAATATGGAAATACATATACTTTGGGTTAGGACATTGAAATAAAGGAGATATGCACCATTTGAATATTATAAATGTATACATCACAGCGTTTTCGCGTCAACAATAACTATTATTTATAATCTTTATTGATTAAACTTTTTTCTACCTAATAGTCCAACTGGGTAGCTCCACTAGCAACAGTATATTGAAATGGTGTTCCAGTCTGAAAGTAGGCATACCACCTTAATTCTTAGAGGTGATAACAAATCTACATCCTTTTTTGAAGATGGTTGCAAGTGTCCACTGGCTCAGTAACTTTTGACTGTTGGTATTATGAGATTGTCGTCTTGAAACTTGAACTTAAATAAACATTTCTTAGAAGTGTATAAAAATTTCGTACAAAGCAGATTTAAAATATCTCGAGCGGAGACGGAAAACAGCTTCAGAGGTGCAAGATATGTTACTACGAATGCTGTTAAGTGCGGCGAAATGCCAAATCGTATATACTATGAGAAATGCACATGTCACGGGCTGATAATGAAGTGCGGCTTAAGTAAGGACTGCTTGCTTACTTACTCATGTTTGTTTTCTAGAAATACATTTAATAGATATCCATCGTCTTTATGAGATGTTAATGCTGTTGGCCTTGCGGTTTTTGACTCAGGGCTCGCTGCAAGCGATCGATCTAGCGAGCTGTATAAACAGACAGCAATATTAATAAAGTTTTGAGAATAAATGTTTCGTACCTATTCTATACCACTTATTTTAAAGATTTCAATTAAGATTAAATAACACCCTTTCAAAATATGTTATCTTTTTTCTCTCCGTTTTCTTTCATTAATTATATAATATACACCGCATTATATAAGATGACCCTAACGTAGTATCATAGAAGCACGTGTTCCTATCGAGCGGTTATCGTTTTATGTACATAGAAGTTATAGGAAGAGCCCGTATTATCGTTTGCATAAGGATGAAGCGAAATTTATATGTTTACTTTCAGACAGGGCTGAACAAGCATCTTAAGGATGTAATGAGGTTAGATAAACAATGTCTACAGTTGGAAGGTAATGAACATATTTATATAATAAATAGCTTATCTGGTTTAAGAATATTTCACATTTTATTTTAACTAGTTTGTTCTATCTTATTACTATGACAAACAAAATGATATAATTATTTTTCTATTTTATTCAAAGTTTGCATTTTTCACTGAAAATATCATCTAGAATATACCCTCATTTATTCCTACGGTGCTGTGAACTTGGAGTAGGTTTTGGCCTCCGACACGAGAACACTCCACTTGTCCCTGTCCTGTGCAAACTTTCGCAGATTGCCGGTCACTCCTGTGATATATGGGTCGACCAATTGACTGACTGGACGGTCAACTAAAATATACTCTCTTTATACTTCAATCTTCACCCATCCGCTCTATATGATCGAACCACCGGCGGTGTGCTTTTATTTCTTTAATGATGTTTGTCTTTGTCATAAGTTATTCAATCGGTAATTTTACCGGATCCCAGCTGCCAACTTCCCTTCTAACTTGACCAAATATATCCTTCTCAGGAACTCTTGACTACTAAGAGACTGTTCTTTTCTTTATGTGTCCAGCTTTAAGCTCACTGTCAAGAGGGCAGACCTTTAAAATATTGAAATATGATCTGACGTCAGACCGTATCATTTCATACAACCATATTTTAATTATAATCAGGTAATTTTATATCGGAACGTTGTCTTCTCTGTTGTTGACACAGTAAAGCTCATAAACCCATAAATAGTCTACATGAGTAATACAGGTGGCAGAATTTATCACAATGTCTACGTTTAGCAAGTGCATTACTGTTGTCAGGTGCGATGTATGAGTATATTTCCCACTTTGTTTCAGATTTTAATATTTTTTTTAAAGTTTATACTAAAACACGAATGTCTCGTGAATCTTGGAGGCTTTTTACCAGCATAAATTGCACATGAAACTGATATTGAGAAGCTTGTAATGCAGACCTCCCAGTTTGTAACCATTTATATAGTTTTTGTCATAAAACACATGTGTGAAACTATTTTTTAACTAATAAGTGATGATGGAGTTCCCGCACTATAGGATTTTTAATGTTTGTTGTTTTTTAAATGAAAATCTATACGACAACACTCTCGTTGTAATTTTTATAAAATGCAATAAGTAATAAGCACAAAAGCAAATCACTTCACACAAGCAGAAAAACCCGCTGAAGTGGATCCTTCCTACCCAATTTAGGACATTTCCGAATAAAAAGAAAGGTGAAGTGTTGTTATCATTCGATGACTCTTGGATAAACAAAATGCTTGTGCGAAAACTTCACAAGTGTGGATGAAAGTAGGTTTTTTCTTAATTAAATACGTACACAAAGTACATTATGTCTTTTTAACCGACTTCAAACGAGGAGGAGGTTCTATATACGACACATTTAAAATGTATGTTAACAAATAAATATAAATGTATGTAAACATACATAAAAAATGTATGTTTACTGATTTCTCGGAAACACTTTAATGATGAACCGCCTTAAATGGGCGACACTGAAAGTTTTTAGAACTGGCCACTTGTAAACGATATAATAAAAAAATAAGTTCAAATTTTGAAAATGGAACTCTGCTCTTATTGTGTATGTATTTTATTAATTTGCCATTTGTTTACGATTTGGCGGCAAATTAAAAATTGTCTGTGTCACGTCAGCATGAATTTAACGCGAGAAAATTTTCATACAATGATTTTTTATGACTTTCGATGTCATTTAAGTCAACAAGAAAGTTATGATAGACTTCGATTGGCCTTTCACGATGAAGCCCCATCTCGTGCCACTGTTTACAACTGGTTTAATGAGTTTAAACGTGGTCGCACTAATCTCACCGATGATCTGCGTGAGGGACGGCCTTCTACGGCGACGACTGAAGATAACATCAGTGTTGTGTGGCGTATTATAGAGACTGACAAAAGAGTGATTTATCAGCAGATTCGGACAAGCTTAGGCATCGGTATGAGTCAAGTGCACAAAATTCTCCATGAACATTTAGCGGTCAGGAAGCTTTGTGCCCGGTGTATACCTCATAATTTGACAGAGGCCCAAAAACTCCGTCGTGTTGATTGGTGTCGTGAAATGGTTCAAAGATTTAACGGAGGTGACTCAAATGCTGTGTTCAACATACTTACGGGTGACCAAAGCTGGATTTATTCAGTTACTGCAGAGTGGTACACTAACAATTGTTTGCCACTTGTCTTGGAAAAAGTTCGGGAGAAACGACCTCGCAGTAGGATCCTCCTTCACCACGACAACGCCTCGTTGCACACCGCCAAGCAAATAATCGACTACTTGGCGACGTCAGACGCGGAATTACTGGGTCACCCGCCCTACAGCCCCGACCTCGCATCTTGCGATTTTTATTTATTTCCGAAAATAAAAGAAAAACTCCGAGGTAAACGTTTTATGGACGCCGAGGAAGCAGTGGCTGCGTTTCAAAATGCCGTCGAAGAGACCCCTAAGAACGAGTGGGCAAAGTGCTTTTCTCAGTGGTACCATCGGATGCAGCGATGTATTGATGTAAATGGACACTATTTTGAAAAGATATAATAAAACTAATAACCTGCTAGTTTGTTCAGTTTTTGATTTTCTAAGAACTTTCAGTGTCACCCCTTGCTTATTAACCCCCGACGAAAAAGAGGGGTGTTATATGTTTAACGTGTGTATCTGTGTATCGGTGTATCTGTGTATCTGTGTGTACCGATTTAGATTTTGTTTTTTTTTTGTATAAAAGTTGACTTGATCGAGAGTGTTCTTAGCTATGATCCAAGAAAATCTTTTTAGTCGTTTGAAGATCATCAGCTCTTTTTATTTCGTTTTTTTTTTTAATTTAAGTTTTTAAGTTAGCTATTTATAATTTAATGGTACTGAAATACAAGGGCACGATAATACCAGTCAACTACTGTGAACGAATAATACTACCACTTAAAAAGTTATGTGAAAGAAAACTTTAATGATCCAAGTTTTTATTATTAAATCTTTTCAAAGAGCTCTCTACCAGCACCTGCACAAAGTTTCATACGTCTCAACTAATTTTCTAACCACTTTTTCTAGTCCGCCTCAAACATGTTTTCTGCGACCTGCTCAAACCCTGCTGGCTCATCTTCAGCTTATGAAAGCTATATCCCTTTTAGCTGATTCTTTATTTTGGGGAATAAAAAGAAGTAACATGGTGCCAAATCAAAAAGTGGACTGAAGGACCTAAAAGTGAAAATCATTCCAGCCATTTTCGAGTTTTTGCGAAACCAACGGACAGCAATTGATTTTTATATGTATAGAGATATGAGTATGAGTTACAAATACATAAAATAAAATAAAACATACACTGTTTACCCTCATACTGCCAATATTTATCGCATGTAATACACATAATTATTGTCGCATGTACAAATTATGTCGTTTGTTGACGTTCATACTGCACATGTCTCAGAGTGAGTACAAGCCAACGTCAAACACTTAATGTTCTGTGGCCAAACAGATGCACAGAGTAGATTTTGTCGCCAAAGAATTTCAAAATGTTGACAGATTGTATGTCAAAACAATAAAGCGTATTTTTATATTTTGTATATTAGATATTTATATTTTATTTATCAATGTGCAGTTAAAAGTGTAATACAGCTCGCTTAATATACAACCTAATGATTTAATGAATTACGGTCGGATTTGGACTAATATTATATTGCACGCCACATAACGCAAGGCGTTATTATGTAGTGCTATACTCGACACGTCAAGTTCAAGCAATTTTGTGTTCTTAAAATGCCTCTATCATAACCATATTGCACTTATATAATAATATGAGTAGCCGTATGTCAAAAACACTCTAATTAATCAAATCTTATATTTTCTAAAAAATATTTTATATTGCTACTTTGAAAAAAATGTGGATATCCGGATGTTGATTTTGTATGTGGTCAAGATAACACCCGACAAAATTGACGTATCGAGACCGTTTTTTTTTATTAGCTTCAGAATTACATCAACTGGTTACCTATTTCATATCAATAGCCTAATACGCGTAGTTTGTTAATAAAATGATTTTCAACTTTTATAAGTTTTATTGCTATTAAAAATTTAAAAGCGCTTTCATATTTTTTTTAGCCCTTGATAGACAAAGGACAAATGTACCATACAGCCTATATCGATTTTATACTTTGTGTAATCGATTTATTTTGGTAAACAATACAATTTTTTTCCTGTAGGTGACACTACCTGTTAAAATAATAGAGCGCTAAATTTAAAACACTTAAATAATATATTTTAAAAGTCAGGAATACAATTTATTTTTCATCAAAATTAAATGAAACGCTCATGAGGCGTGCACTTTTGGATTTTCCAAACTATATTATATTACGAGTATATACGAGAATTGCTCACTTGAAAGGATTTGGCCTATTTATGAAATTGCTATTTTCAGTATTGGCTAGTTTTAAGTTCGATATACGGCCAGCAGTGCACTGCTGGCTGTATGAGGAAGCTCAAAGTCGCTCAGCGAGCTATGGAGAGGGCTGTGCTCGGGGTTTTTCTGCGTGATAAACTTAGAAATGAGAATATCCGCAGTAGAACCAGAGTGACCGACATAGCCAACGGATTAGTAAGCTGAAGTGGCAATGGGCCGGCCATATAGCTCGAAGAACCGACAACCAATGGGGAAAAAAGTTTCTCGTGTGGCAGCCTCGAAGTGACGACCTTGTAGGACATGCAGGAAGTCGATGGATGCAGGTGGTTCAGGACCGTGCTTTGTGGCATTCCTTGGGGAGGCCTATGTGCAGCAGTGGACTTGTGAAGGGCTGTGGTGATAATGATGATGATGAAGTTCGATATCTTATACATTCGAATTACAATTCCAAATTCAAATAAAATGCTTTAAAAAACAATTGTTTATTTGCTTTCTTACGTCATCGTCTCAATTTCAAATTTGTGTCTACTTGACAGGACCAGGACCAGGACGACGTTAAAGGTAGATGAATCAAGTAGCGCAAATATGATTCGCTGAGTGATGACTATGTATTTGATTAATTTGCTGCAGAGACTATTAATCTTGGAGTCCAAACATG
This sequence comes from Parnassius orleans, assembly GCA_029286625.1. Classification (NCBI taxonomy): domain Eukaryota; kingdom Metazoa; phylum Arthropoda; class Insecta; order Lepidoptera; family Papilionidae; genus Parnassius; species Parnassius orleans. Next base: position 14,520 of record JAGSMP010000092.1, read on the forward strand.
CTGAATAAAACTTATGAAAGAACACTCTCCGCGACGTCGCGCTGGTGACAAGGGTACTAGTAACCTTTTTACGTACGTGTTTGTTTATTAGTTATTTAAGTTTGACTTTGTCGTTATTGTATATTATGTATCTTCACCTTCTTCATCGGCCCGTAAAAGTCTACTGCCGGACATGGGCCTTTCCCGTTGTAGGAATGATTTACCATAATCGCTACGCTTGGGAATTTAGTTTTGGGAATGACGATCGCAGTATATACCTCTCCCACCTTTGGCACTGCTGTCGTCTGAGTTTTTTTAATAGGATAAGGGTGACAAGCGAGCACACAGTCCACCTGATGGTAAGTGGTTGCTGTGGCCCATAGACATCTACATCTATCCTCGTTTGCGAATCAAAATGCAAATGCGTTGTCAGCCGTGAGGACTAAGATTGAATGCCTCTTTTCCAGTAAAAAGGGTCTCCGGTTCTCTACACTCACCATACGAAACAGAGCAGCATTAGGCTGCTATTTTACGCTGGCATTCTGTGAGAGCGTGGTCCTTCCTCGGTCGAGCCGACCCATTCGTGCTACAACCATACAATTAATATAGCTGCAGCATGGTTCTACCACGTTTGAGACTTACTGAGTATTTTATGTTTGGTCTAAACGAGATAGTTAAACCGCTATCTATCGGAAACCATTAGATTTTTCTTGCATTTGCCATATTCACTTTGTATGATTGTAAATAAAGCCAATATTTACTATCCAGTAGTCGGACTGCGAGTTTGCTGGTAAATCTAATGACATCAGAAATTTGCAACATTTTATCTCACAATATGTAAGAAACCTTGTAATAGATTTATTATAATAATTAATGCAATCGAATTTTATCTTAACTTTTCTGTTTACTACTGTGCCAATTAAGTTTCAAGTATTGGAAATAATATTAATTAGGAAAGTAATAACTTTGCTCGCCTTTTCATTTGTTACGATCATTTTTTGGATAACGAAATATTGCACAAAATCTAGGACAAGCGGCGGCTGTACTTTTAAATTAAACGTTCATGTCGTGCATTTAAATACTCATTCCAGGCTTTCAGATTTCAAGTATTGCAATAGTCTACGAATGTTTGGGAATAACTTTATTACTAACTGTATAGTATATATCTTCATACCGAACTGATTAATTTAATACAAAGCTTGTTTGAATAAATTATACTAATATATATATTGTTTGAATAAATTATACTAACTAATGTATATATACACATCAACATCGTCTAGGTATTTCGAATTCTCTCAATTTACTCAAAATTTGTTATAAATAATATATAATACAAATACATATTATTTGTTTTTTATAAAGCTTATTTATCAGACTAGACTTCAGAATAAAACAATTTTTTTTGCGTACATAAATAAAGTTTTATTTAAATAAAGACGAAAAGTGAAATAATGGTAAAACTAACGATGAAGGTGTTTTTCAAGTAAAGTGAAAAATAAAGCGAAATTATTCAGTTTTCTGAAATTATGCGAGAAATCAGTAGTTAGTAAAACCACCCATGACGTTAACAACGGTCTTGCAACGGTTTTTCATGCTTTGAATCAAGTTAGCAAAGTCTTACTACGGGATATTGTCCCAGGCCCTGCTAAGATACCAAAAAAGTTGCTCTTCAGTCGCAATGTTTGCAGGTAAATTCTTTAAAGCCCTTCTTTGGAGCATGTCCCACGCGTGCTCTATGGGGTTTAGGTCTAGTGATTGCGCGGGCCAGTCTAAGACCGATACGCCGTACTCCTGCAGCCAGCTGGTCACCACTCGCGCTGTGTGCGGACGGGCGTTGTCGTGCATGAGCGTAAATTCTTGGCTCATTTGTAGTCGATGGGGGTAGACTATTGGTACTAACACCTGGTTACGTTATTTTTCTGCAGTCATGGTGTTTCTGATTCAAATGAGGTCTGTTCTTCCACCAACACGAATTCTCGAACTTAGAAGGAACTCGCCATACGCGTACTCTTCGCGAATCTGAATGGAAACCGAATCGAGACTCATCAGTAAACAGCACTACAGACCACTGGTTATCTTGCCAGAGTAAATGTTCACGATCCCACTGTAATCTTCGTCCACGATTTCCTTGGCGTAGTGCTGGAGTAAGAAGCGCTCTACGAGCATGAACCTTAGCTTCATGCAGTCTTCTCCTCACAGTTTGGTCACTCCCAAGCAACTGGTGCTCTGACTGGAGCCTTTGAACCAACTGCATGGCCGTAATATTTGGTTGTCTTCTCGCGGCAACTTACAAAATTCGGTCTTGTCGTTGGGTGGTTATGCGCTTCCCGCCTGGGTGTCTTTCAGCCACTTCACCGGTAGCACGATAACGTGACCATAACTTTGATATCACGTTTTGTTTTGTTCCAATCTCCTCAGCAATAATCCGTTGAGTAGCCCCAGCTTTGAACATGCCTGCTGCCCTTAACATTTACTCTCTCGTTAAATGACACCGCTGCATGATGCATATAGTGGCATAAATTCGAAATTAATTACAAACTTATTTTAAAACTATAATTTGACACTAAAAATTACCACAAACTATGGTAGGTAAATTGAAACCTTCGAACTTCGCTAAAGTTATGCCGCGCAAATCTTTTGTTTTTAATGTATTTTTTCAATTTCAAATTGGGAATCATGCAAAAGGGCCTACAAAATAAGCTTTCTTCAAAAGATTTTCAATTTAAATATTCCTAGATGGTGTTGATGTATATATATATATATACAATTGACTTATATATATATATATAGGTCCGTTAGTCTCTTAAAAACTCGAAAACGGTGGGTCCAATTTAGATTAAATTTTTTGTGTGTATTTGAGCGAGTCCTTGAATGGTTTATATTCACAATTGGATCCAGAAATCAGAGATCGAAGCCGGGGCGGATCGCTATTGATATATAATAAATTAATAGTGGAGGCATAAGAGAATCCATCGCACCGTAATCTATTTTGGCAGGCCAATTAGCGTTCGCAGTACGTCAGTTGTAGTACGCAGAATCTTGGTCTAGGTATTTTTGCAGCAGACTGTGGCATAATCAGACTGCCAATCATTACATTAGATTGGCATCCTTTGTCAAAAATTGTACATTTATGGCACATTTGCACGTACATTTATATTATTATAGCAGCAGAACAGGAAACTTACTCGATATGCAGTGGCGTTGAAAGCACCAACTGGTGGGAGAGAGAGGAGGGCCAAGGGCAGCAGCAGCGCACTTGACATGCGCCGCGGCCCTCCCATCTCTGCGGACCATTCGCCCGTTGACGCTCACCCTAAAACGAAAACACGAATAATAGGATAAACTATTGCTTTCCTTTCTCCACGCATTGGTATCTTAATTTCTGCAATCACCTTGGAAGAGTTTCAAGTAATTTGTAAACATTTTAGGGAAGAAAGTTTGTTCGGAAGGAATCCCCGACGCTGTTGATGTAATTCAGTGTCTCTGAAATGTATATGTTTTAATTCTCGGATATATAAGTTTCCTCCTGATGTTATTCTTCATCGCCGAGACATCATCGATGTCGTAACGGCCAGTACAATTCCAACGATGGACATTAGCCTCTCTTGTAGGGCGAATTCGCCTTAATCGTCACACTTGGCAAGCGAATTGAACTTTGACGCAGCTGCCCGTCGTACGGTGTGGGGTATATTACGTTTAACGTAAGCAATATACCGCTATCTATCGAACTCTTACGACACACACGAGACGAAATTTGACGATTAGTTATCTTACGATTACAGGACAATTACAGAAATCAAACTCAGGTTGTTCCAGTATTGGTGGAGGGCTTATCCCCTTCTCGTGTAAGATTTTGATATGCATGTCTATTTTGCCTATTTCACAAGCTTAGATATATATAAAGATAAATTATGTCACAATATTAGGGTCCATTCATCTTCACTAGCGAAGCAGTCTGAACACCGCCAACGGTGAGGCTCAGACAGTCTCGTAACGATTTGAGAGCGGTGCTTCCCCGTATCATCGTAATTCGTCCCCTGCGACTCCACCTCGGGTACGAAAGGCAGGGAAAGAGGCCTCCGCAGTCAACCAACTGCCTTGTGGGCTTGCCAAGGTCAAAGTGGCCTCCTCAGACCAAGCATGTGGGTTCTTCTTGGTTCACCAAGATTAATCAAGCCACGGCTAATAAGTTTCTGTTCAGATTTTGTTTTGTATGATTCAACCCGGATTGAAGTTGAAAACATCTAGAACAATTTTTTTGGCGTAAACTTTAGAACTTTGTGGGTTATATGTGCTTACGTTATAAGTGCGTGTATAGTTGTGATTTCAGCACTAATAATGCACAGTGATTGATTTAGACAAAAAAATATAGTCGAAGCAAAGATAAAGCACGAGTATCTTTAAATAAATAAAAACTTGGTCTTTCGAGTTTAAATCACCAAGCTCTATTATCCGTTATATTTTTGATTTCTTATATTTACGATTTTTATTTTATTTTCTTATATTTCTCATATTAACACCACAAATTTAAATGAAATTGTTACAGATTTTATTACGTATATTAACTAACGTATCGAGTATATTAATTAGCTATCTATAGATTTTATCGCGATAATATACGCGATAAAATCCGAAAAAATTAGTTTCATTTAAACGTTATATTTTTTATAGAAAACGTAGACAAACGAGCACACCATAAGTGGCTTATAGACATCTACTTCTGTCCTCGATTAAGAATTAAAATACAGATGCGTTGTCACCCCTAAGGACTGAGATAGAATGCCTCGTTTCCAGTAAAAAGGATTTCCGATTCTCTACAATGACCAAATGAAACATAGCAGCATTAATAAAACTAAAGGGTACAGCCAGCTGGGTGTGAGGCGTGAAGTCATACTCTGCAAATATGTGTAGCGCGTGCTGTGTGGCCAGCTGCACCAGCGTCGCCCGCATCCCACTTTTAAGGTGCCGTGCACCAGGACAAATCTACCTAAGTCTTGCACCTTTGTCACGCGCTTTACAATTATTGAATATTATTGCCGAAGAAATGGACATTTTCAACTGCAGCCTTGCAAAGTTTACAGAAGCGGCGCATAGGGTCTGTGAAAACTTTTTGTAATAATTGTTATATATTTAATTTGAATTTAGCTGAATGAAGTTTAATGTAAACTACTATATTTTTAAATGTTACTGTTTAGCATTGTCTGGTTTAGGTTGAACTGTAATGAGGCTGCAACTGTTTTTGTAATAAATAATTAATAAATAATTTTACGGGTTTTATCGCGTTTAATGAAACTTATTTTCACTTATTTTAATTCCTGACGTTTCGAGTGCTTTACAGCACTAATGGTCACACGGGGGTAGGGGTGGACTGAGGTGTTTGATGTCCCGATGTCATAGTGTGGGCTACTTTCAGCTTTTGAATGTTAAGCAGATGGTAGTACCCAGCCATTTTCTCTATAGAAATTTAGATGTTATAATTAATTTAGCTTTAACTTAGTTAATTTCAATGGCCTCGCGAATCATCCTTGGCGGGAATCGGTGTTCTTTTGCGAGGATTTGTGGTTTATCATATCTGTTGTAATGGCGAGGATGATCTTGAACATGTTCACAGACTGCATATTTCCTGTGAACTGTGAACATGTGCAAGGTCGTCAAAATTACCTCTACCACGTCAAGAAAAAATTAATTGTAATTGTAGCTGAATTGAACCAATTTTTAGGGGTTTGTACATCAAAAGGAATAAATGTTATAAAAAGGATAAAGGTTTGGAGAGAAATCTTTAAAATATTTGGAAAAAAATATCGATTAGTCCGCATGTCCACACTCAACCAGAGGACTAAAATAATGGAAAAGCGAAGTGTTTGAAAAATAATAATAGTTTGCCTCATAACGTAAAATATTTTTTTTGAGTCGACTTGGATTTAAGCTGATACATACTGTTTAATAATATGCATACCTGATGACCATATAGCGACGCAATGAAAAGGAATCCTTCAAAATCCATACAAACTATAAAAGAAAATATAATAGAATACAACAACAACAAACTGAAATTAACATTTAACATATATTTTGCCCCACTCATAGCCAGCCACAGCAATTTCATTTTACACTCGAATTGCATGCATTTGTAGGTGCTCCAGTGCAATTGTTGCCTACTCGAGTGAAGCCCACGAACTATCGACGTAATACCTATGCCTATAGACCTTGTATTTGTATTCAGATAAATATTATTTCATATTGCATTTTTAGTAACAATAAGATTAATGCAATAAAATGGCCCAAGTAATACATACCTTGCAGTTGTTATTTGACTTGAAGGTGACAAATTATTTTATAACATTGACATTATTTTAAACTGTAGCTTTTATATACTGATGTAGTTTTTTTGTTACTGATGATACAAAGTAAATTCTGCTAGTTTATTACTACTATAAACGCCCAATTTGAGAGAAAGAGATCTCCTCACAATATATCCTAATTTTATATATAGAGCAAACAAATTTTACACCGCTAAACATGCGGTTAAAGGCTTTTTATTACATTTGTTACGGCTAATAGCCGAAGTGCGGTTAAACCTAGTTTTAGCCGGCTACTGCTAGGTGCAGCCTTTTGCGGTTGGTTAAACCTAGGTGTATCATATATAATTTATAAATTAGATAAATGGCCGCGGTTTAACCGCACCTTAACCTACTGGCGCTGATATTACTTGATACATCTATCCGTGGTTTTACAAATTTAACATTACACCTTTTAACCAACTACTGCTGGTCGCACCTAGTTCTAGCCGGCTAGAACTAGGTGTAACCGCACTTCGGCTTTTAGCCGTAACACATTATATGTGCCAGCAACGCTGATCGCATACAGCTCGCGTACTATAAAACATTATTATTGCGAGATGCAGTTGAGTTGCTCTTCCTCGATTCCTTACACACTTGATCGAATTGATTGAGTTGATAAAGTCATTTCTGCCTCTCCTACGTTCAGAAATCTCATCCTCTGATTTCAAATTTTAATGGTCGGAAACAAACAAACATCGCACAATTGTTACGATTAATAAATTTATTCGTTCTTTTGATGGAGTGTAATTTGATGAGATCGTATAGTGACGGATTCTATTGCGAGGCCGTTGCGGTTGACCAAATTGTAAGATAAGAGTAGTGTTTATGTATTATCCTTAATCGTTCTTTCGTCTTTTTTCCTTCATGTTGAGTCGTAAAAACTTACTCATTATTTGTCATCAGTGAACTGATTCATGCCAAGACTTCTGATCTGTTTTATAACATAACAGGACATCAGTTTACGCGGTATTGCCATTTTCAAAGGTAAAAAATTTAATTTATGAGATGAATTTTAGACGTGGTAGAGCCATGATGCAGCTGTATTAAGGGACAAGCACGAATGCGTTGGCTCGACCGGGGAGGGACCACGCTCTCACAAAATACCAGCGTAAACTAGCAGCTGTCCTGGGGGTGACAAAGTATCTGCATTTTGATTCTTAATCGAGGATGGATGTAGATGTCTATGGGCCACAGCACCCACTCACTATCAGGTAGACTGTGTGCTCGTTTTTATAAAAAAGACAACGTAAAAAAACCACAGTAAATGTAAAAGCCTCGTGGTAGAAGGCGAAAGGTATAAAATTGTACGGCACAGGGAGTAGGTCCCGAGTGTAAAAAGGCGTGTGATGTTTAGTAGGTCACCTGAATGTTTTCAGAATTTGTATTAAAATTGTTGCACTGTTTGAGTGACCTACTAACGGATTTTTTACAATTTTAATGGGTTATTCCAATGCAGATGGGCCATATGCTGCAAATGGTCTCTTTAAAAATTACAGAAGCTTCGATTGGAAACTCGCCGTTATCCATCGTATTCGTCAGGGCTCCTGACTCCTGATACTGTTTTTTTTGTATTTAGATAACTTTTCACAAACGCCCAAGACAATGACATTAATAATACACTTCAATTAAAATGGCTAAAAGACATCGACAATAATGACCGATACATTTATTCATATATATACATGTAAATAAAATTAAAGTGTCTGTCTGTAATATTGAAATAAATGCCTTACACTGAGCTAAGAGCGTTATTTGCATGCCATTAAGTTATGAATGACCATTTTTAAATTTTTTGTGTGTCTGTCAGTCTGTCTGTCTGTCTGTCCGGGCTAATCTTCGGAATGACTGAACCGACAGTGATGAAACTTTATAAACAGATGGAGAGCAATGCCAGGAGGGATCTAGGCTTTAATTTAGCAGAAAAACTTAGTATTTAAAAAAAACGTAAAAATGATAACATAAATGGTTTTTGACTATCTTAATCAGATCGCTAGTTCAATATATAACTTTTGTAACAAATTGATTGGACTTTTTATATAAAACGTCAATTTCATAGACAAGAACCAAAAGCTTTACTATCCTATAAGAAAGGCTGACACAGCTTTGTGCACTAGTGACAATTATATGACAAAGGCTTTGTAGCAACCCAAAGCACGTTATGAATGGAATTTGTCCGTTTAATCAAACATAACCATGAAATGTTTTAGTATTTAGAATGTTGTAGTCCCTATCTTGTGAGAAACTCTTCCTATTAAAATATGTACAAGCATCACAAGTCTCAGAGATTTGGTAATTTTTTTTAGATTGATTTTGTGGTGTTATTTTTTTTTTTATTTTATAGTAAATTTCATAATTAATAAAGTTAGAGTTAGATTTCAATAATAATTAACAGACACAGAAACAGAAACAGAAACTTTTTTTATAAAATATAGATTATAAATAATACTTATTGAAAGTCGCTTTTTTGTTTAATTTACCATTCAAAAACAATCAACTCGAACACAACAAAAATCTGGAAACCTGGAATAATTTTGAGACAAAATGATAGCCACTACAGCTTCAGTTTCAGCAGGGAGCAGAATTAATGTTAGAAGCTGGCTCACAGCAACGAGCTTTGATCTTTGCACATCAAGCAGATTGTGATAATTTCTTTCTGCATACTGGCAATGTGGCTAAGAGACATGGATATCGCATCATTAAAGGTAGACAATGCTCTTACAAGTAAACTATTTTTTTACTACGTGTTAGGATTCCTTTTTTGCCTTAAGGTCCGCTGGGTAGACATCGCCCACTTACGTGTTTCTGCCGCCAAATGGCAGTGCTTGCAGAGCTATGCTCGAGTCTCAAGGATATAGAGAGCCAGTATTACAGGCTATGAGGCACTCCATCTTAGTCTTCAGAGGTAGCAACGCACCCGTAGCCTTCTTTATTTGAAGTTGGTTGATGACGTCTATGGGCTACAGTAACCACTTACCATCAGGTGGACTGTTATTTCATTTAATACTTCAATTTCATTAAAAACAACAGTAAAATCAGTGCTCGACAGAATCGTACAATGGCCGTATTATATCAGTTACGAGACTTCATCAGTCTTGGTCTTTAGGACTTGTTAATGAGCTAACATGTTAATAGCTTTCAAGAAGTCACCCACTATTTCCGAATGTCGTTGCAAGTGTCACTAATGTTAGGGTTCATTTACAATGGGCTCGCGAACACAGAAATTGGCTGGATGCCGACTGGCGTTATTTGTCATTTTTTTTTATAGGATAAGGGTGACAAACGAGCACACAGTCCACCTGATGGTAAGTGGTTGCTGTGGCCCGTAGACATCTACATCTATCCTCCCATTCGTTCTGCAACCACAATATACGTACGAGTAACTCTACCACGTAAAAAAAAGTAAAAAAGTTAGCCCATTCCCGGTGTCGTGACCCACATATGGTTCATTGTTCATTGTCTTACTATTGTGACTGAAAATCGAACAATGAAAATGTTAATCTCACATCTAGAGTATTTAAATATATTTTATTTGTTATGTTATTAAACCTTTATTTATTGCAGTCCCTTGGAAAATTATATATAGAACTGGCTGAACAGTGACCATGAAATGAGTAGATATATAAATCTTATCGTAGAGGATGATGGAGAAAATTGGCCCATATCGTAAGAAGGTGAAATTTGGTTATTTAAAATAGAGAAAAGACTAAGCAATATTCTGATTTTTTAGCCTTTGCTACTAGCTGAGATCTATATTAAGAAAATGGTCATACTTTTACAGACCGAAAATAAATCTAATGCAATTTAGTAGGCAATCCCGCTTGTTAAATAGATCCCCATCTGCAGAGGCTTACGTAAATTATTATTGAAAGAGCTTAATAGGTTAATAACGTCATTACGTAGACAGCTTTTATTATTATCATCTTTACTATAGCCCTTTACGAGTTCTGAACATAGACCATTCCCAAGGAACGCCACAAAGCACGGCCCTGAGTCTCCTCACATCGTTAGTAATTATTTGTTGGCAACATTACTTCAACAGTCTTTACTCTCCGCGACTGTTTGACCATATACTATTAAGTGTTTGACAATTGACATTGGCAGTATGAACGTAAACAATGAATGTTTTATTTCATTTTTAACCGATTTCTAAAAAGGAGGAGGTACTCAATTCGACTGAATTTTTTATGTGTGTTACCTTAGAACATTTTTCTAGTCGAACCGATTTTGATGATTTATTTATTTAAAAGCTGGTGCTTCTCATGTGGTCCCATATAAATTCTGACGAAGATCTGACTAGTAGTTTTCGAGTTATCCTTAATAATGCGTATTTGATTGACTTCGAATACATTGATGATGTTCTCATTTTGTTAACCAACTTCAAAAAGGAGGAGGTTCTCAATTCGACTGTATTTTTTTTTGTATGTATGTTATGCGTTATCATCGCAAACTGTGAACCGATTTTAATGATTCTTTTTTTATTAAATATGTTTTACCTCAAAGGTGGTCCCATACAATTTAAAAAAAAAATCCGCCGCCAAGGGTGGAAAACAGGGGAAAAAGTTTCATATTGGACTATTGTGTAAGGAATTTCATATGATATCTTCGCAGATTGAGAACCGATTTTAATGATTTTTTTTATTAAATAGGTTATACTTCAAGGGTGGCTACATATAAATTTAGAAAAAAAAATCCACCCCTAAGGGAAGTAAATAAATAACTTCTTTTTTAGCATTTTGAAGTCAGTTTTTACATTTTGTTAAAAGTTATAATTATTTTACATATATTGAAGTCGGTACAAAATTTTTAATTTTAACACTTTAACTTTCTGCATTCCTTCTCCATAATTATAAACTTCAACTATGACAAATCTCACACTCCTTCGTACTCACAATATGCTTAATAACCAGCCAAGAGCGAGTCGGACTCGCGCATGAAGGGTTCCGTACCATCGTAAAACATGTTTCTAGTAGCGGAGCCGCCCTTTAATTTTTAATTTATTTTAATTTTTATTATTTGTTGTTATAGAGGCAACAGAAATACACATTCTGTGAAAATTTCAACTGTCTACCTATCATGGATCATGAGACGATATCAGATGGACGGACGGACGGACGGACGGATTGACGGACAGTGGAGGCTTAGTAATAGGGTCCCGTTGGTTACCCTTCAGGTAAGGAACCCCAAAAAGGAGTAAAAAGTTTTCCCTTCATGTATTAATATACAGATTAAAAGAAAATACATTGTTAGCGGTATTATATATTTATAAGTTAGTAAAACATCATGTTTTTTATTCAAAAAATAACTTTAACCTAAAGTAAAAGTTTTTTTTTAAATAAATTCGCTAGGATTTTGTCTTGTATCGTGGAGGCGTTTTCCATACATCAATTTTACACGAACAAACGCCCACAACCAGTAAATTTTTGTCGTAAACCGTCCAAACATATTATGTTACGTGTGGAATTTGGGAATTCTTAAAAATACCTATGTCCTGTATAAAGGCTGTTGATCTGTTATGCGTCATGGAAAATATTGCTTTAGGCTTCGATATAAACCAAGGACCTACGGCTCCAGCAGTTATGGCGACTCACGTGTATAATCATTAATTAATTGAATACCACGCATAAAAGCCACTCGGAACAGACATTGACGTTAGCTACAAAGCTTTTATATAAGACAATGCATTTGGCTAATGGATTTGTCGTTCCCACAATTCATCTAGCAAATAGAAATGGAATTCTAAGAGTTTGGGATTTTTTAAATTAATAAGTGTTAACTGTGCAGTGGCGGTGTAAGAATATCCACTGTCACATATCGTCCCGTGGGTGTCGTAAGATAAAGAACATCCGGGAAAAAAAACTGCGGATGTCAACCCGCCCTGCAAGCGTGAGAAATATGTAAAGTATCCCCCTATTAGGCAATCTGTGGGGGAGTTCTATGTTCAGTAGTGAACTTTTGATAGGCTGTAATGATGATGATGACGAAGCCGTCTTTGTTCAGTGCTATGTGTTCAAATTTTAGATCATCATAATTGTAGTGGCTTATTGTGCCGAAAGTTAGTAAAACTACATATTAGAAAGTAATTTAATGACTTGAAGCTATAGCTTTCTGAACTACGAGACACTTTAGCGTGAGATCCTGGCGTAGAATCCTGACTAACAAGTTGTACCTATACATATACTCAGAGTTAGAAATGTATGCCTTAGTGACTCCGGGATAAAGACAAAATAGAAAGATGTCGACGATACCATACTTTAGGACGGTATTCTGCATATTAATATATTATTATTATAAGTCTTATATATAATTTAACCATTTAGGAAGCGGCAGTGAAAGGTAGTCCATTACTTCAACGCCCCGACCAGCCCCGACGAAGAAAATTATTATCTTATTATTTTTGGCAGATAGTATGACGGATTATGATGCAATTTTAAATGTCTTGTTCTATGAATGCCAATTTGACTGCAAAGCGACAAACTAAAAATCCCAGCATTAAATGTATTTAAAAATGTTTATAACTGGATGATCATGGTTAAAATCAAGACTGCAAAATTAAAATCTGTTTCTCAGTGACATCATATGGGTCTAAGCATCAAAAAATAGCAAGGAAAGTATATAATTGCACTCTATTATAATTTATAATTCAAATTGAAATCAATTCGTAGGTTGACCTACAAATTGTTTTCTATTTATCCCACTGTGGTAAACAAGTCTTTCAATGCCATTTGCAAATGCAAATGCATTTCTAGCGAGGGGCGATTGGTATTCAAATAAAAGCGTCATTTAAGAGCGAGTGCTCGTTATCTATTCGATTAATAGAGTATCACTGGAAATGCTAAGGGCTGGAGAGGGAGCGGTGGCAGGCCTGCTGTACACCTTGTTTAATTTGTGTTGGGAACTGAAGCGGGTACCGGAAGACTGGTGCAAAGCCGTTATAGTTCCAATATATATGGGAAAAGGGTCACAGCAGGACTGTAAAAACTACTGTGGTATCAGCTTGCTTAGTATTGTGGGTAAACTGTATGCTAAGGTGTTAATTGAAAGAGTTATGGAAGAAACTGATGGAAAATTTTGGGATGCAAGCTGGATTTAGAAAGGGATGGGGTGTACGGATAAAGTCTTTTCCATGCGCATGATTGCGGAGAAAGGCCAAAACCAGAAAGTTTTTGTGCGTTCATGGACTTGGAAATGGCTTATGACAGAGTGGACAGGAATGTGTTATGGCAAACACTGAGTTCATTTGGGTTGAGCGCTGATTTGTTACAGGCATTAAAGTCTCTTTATAGGGACTCTAGTGCTTGTGTCAGGATCAACGGGTCTACTCAGACTGGTTTGGCATCCAAAAGGTGTCAGAGAGGGCTGTGTAGCTTCCCGTGGCTGTTTAATCTATTTATGGACAGTTGTTTGCAAACTTTGAAAGTTGAAGAATGTGGGTTGAGAATGGGTGAGTTAACCGTCAATTGCCTTTTGTACGCCGATGATCAAGTCATATTTGCATCGTCGGCGGCCGAGTTACAAATGATGGTTACTTAATGAACTGATCATTAAAAGAAAGGGTATGAAAGTGAACACAAGTAAGACGAAAGTGATGGTTTTGAAAGAGAAGAAAGTAAAACGTTATGTGAAATAAGAATAGAAGGAAAGTTGATTGAGCAAGTGGATCAGTTTGTATATTTGGGATGTTTATTTAGCAGGGCATGCGTGTCGGGTTACGCACAGCGTAGAGATAGGTTTCCGTGGTGGTGAGCATAATAAATGAGTTCGCGGTTTGACGACGTAACGACTAAAATGGGCCCAAATAGGAAGATGATAACTGAAGGATTAATTTTCAAATCAGACTTATAGAGATTGATATTCAAAAGATTAAAAACTTTTCGATTTTGAAAATAATACAATTTACATCAAATGATTTACATGCCAAGTCCGTACAAAGATGGTCCTAGTTGACTGTCTATCTATATACTCCCGACAATGCAACCTTAAGATATATATGATCGTAACGAACTTTCCCAAACCTCCACTATTCTAACTTATCTTGAGGGTCGCCAGCGTAAACCAAGAGTATGACGAATGAAACTTTATGTATATGATTGTATGAATAATTTGAATGAGGCCTACAATAACTACCAACTAAAAATAAGCGAAAGTAGTAAGTAAGTAAGAAAGATCCTCCTGCCTATCCCGCAAATGAAAAGTAAAGCTATAGTATTAATGCATATAAGTCGTTTTCTTCATAAAATGTTTATTTTTTATAGTTTACAACAACATTATAAAGTTATAATGCAGCTAGTTATAAATCATTTTCTATGGAGTTGTTACGAAATTTTACTAACACAAGTGCATTTTATAAGTTGGTCTATTATTACTCGTTAACTTGTTAATTGTACTTAGCTGTGATAGTTTTCCTTTTAACTTCATTATATATACTACTATAGTGTATACTTTCACATTTCCTAAAACAGTGGTTTAGTTGGTAGAGGGGACGAGGGGAGGGGGGCCACATGAATCTAATGAAAATACCACTTTAAAGCTAAATATTTCGCAAACGGACCCCTGAATCGAAAAGATGATGTTTTCCACACCCCAATGTTATTGAAAGAGCTATCCTACGATACCCCACACGATATAAAGAAAAATTAAATTTTAAAATTAAAAAATATCATTTATAAGACCTATGGTCTCTGAGGAAAACCGCGGACAATCGGACGGACGGACATGGCGAAACTATAAGTGTTCCTTGTTGTGTGACTACGGAACCCTAAAAATGATATTGTGATTTATAAATATTTTGTTATTTAGTTTCAGCATTTTGGTGGATTTTCTTCTTTGTATTTTCGTTTTATTGCCGTTTTGTCATCTATAACGATACCTACGGGACGATATGGAGTAATGGATATTCTTAAACAGTCACTTCACAGACAAGGTAGATTCATCTTAAGTTTTTTTTATGGAATAAGGGTGACAAACGAGCACACAGTCCACCTGATAGTAAGTGGTTGTTGTGACCCATAGTTAGACATCTACATCTATCCTCGTTTGCGAATCAAAATGCAGATGCGTTGTCAGCCGTGAGGACTAAGATGGAATGCGTCTTTTCCAGTAAAGGGTTCTCTACACTCACCATATGAAACACAGCAGCATTAAGCTGCTATTTTAAGCTGGTATTCTGTGAGAGCGTGGTCCTACCCCGGTCGAGCCGACCCATTCGTGCTGCAACCACAATATACGTAACTCTACCACGTAAAAAAGTAAAAAGTTAGCCCATTCGCGGTGTCGTGACCCACATATGGTTCATTGTTCATTGTCTTACTATTGTGTCTGAAAATCGAACAATAAAAATGTTAATCTCACATCTAGAGTATTTAAAGATATTTTATTTGTTATGTTATTAAACCTTTATTTATCGCATTTCCTTGGAAAATTATATATAGAACGGTTTTAATGGATGAACAGTGACCATGAAATGAGTAGATATATAAATCTTATTGTAGAGGATGATGGAGAAAATTGGCTCTTATAGTCAGAAGGTGAAATTTGGTTATTTAAAATAGAGAAAAGACATACTTTTACAGACCGAAAATAAATCTAATGCAATTTAGTAGGCAATCCCGCTTGTTATATAGATCCACATCTGCAGAGGCTTACGTAAATTATTATTGAAAGAGCTTAATAGGTTAATAACGTCATTACGTAGACAGCTTTTATCATTATCATCTTTACTATAGCCTTTACGAGTTCTGAACATAGACCATTCCCAAGGAACGCCACAAAGACTGACGTCCAAAATATCATTGGAATAGTGTCGGATAAAACTTGCTCTTGGATCGTTACTCACACTTGCGTATGGCTCCAACGATGACATGTACAGCTGCTCATAGAACCTCTCAATCTCACTTAAAATCTCAGGTGTCCCGGAAACGATGCTCCCATTCGGTCTTCAGCTTCGACAGTTGGCTCTTTCTGGCAGACTTTGGAGACCTGGTTCCGTTCGATCGCTTCTTCAATACGAGCTGTATTGAAGTTGCGTAAGTCCCGCATGAGATCTATCTGTTCAGTTCCCTGTATGCTGTCAAATCTGCTCAAGACTGCAGCTTCATTTCTCGTCTAACAGCCATGACGTTAAGAGTGTGATCGGAGAGTTTTTGTGTTCTTCTGCGGCGGGTCTTGCAAAACTTAGCTTCGACCGCATGGACAGTTTCCACGAGCTTGTCATTCATATCGTCCACTGCATTGCAATCTTCTAGGCACTGAAAACGGTTTTGTAACTCGAGCTGAAAGGTTTCGGGACTTTGGATTAGAGCACGAGGCGGACGGAGCATTGACTTCATTAGACGTGACCTTTTCAACTTAACGTATAGGTTCAGTGTGCCTCTCACCATTCGGTTTTCACCCTCCCGATCAATGAGACATTACTGAACAGTTGCCATCTAGTCGTCATAATGAAGTAATTCAATCTCATTTTTTGTCGAACCGTCGGGCTTGACCAGGTCCACTTCCTGTGAGGCCGCTTCTGGAAGAAAGAGTTCATCATAAAGAGTTCCTCTTTATGATGAACTCTTTCTTCCAGAATTCTCTTTCTTCCATGAATTCGACCAGCTGCTAGCCCCTTGGATTCCGTTGCCCTATTGCGAATTTCCTTACCTTCAACTCACCGTTCTCTCTTGAGCCTAGTTTTGCGTTGAAGTCTCCCATTAATACCGTATAGTGGGTTTTGGAGGAATGCACGGCTCTAGATACATCCTCACATATTTCCTCCACCTCCTCATCGGAATGTGCCGAGGTTGGTTTGTAAAACTGTATGAGGTTCAGCGAATACCGTTTGGTGATTCTGAGTATAAGGTACGCAATCCTCATCGACACACTCCCAAACTTGACAACGTTGTTAAAGAGAGACTTGTGGACGATAAATCCGGCACCTTGGGACAGATGGTCGCCCTCCCGGTGATAGAACAAGTTACCGGATTCGAGGATTACCGTGTCCTTCCCCTCTCTTCGGACCTTGGACAATCCTATAATATTTCAGCGCAACGTGTCTATCTCGTCTTCCAGCTTCAGGATATATTGCCAGGTCGTGTCGTCTTAGGTGGCAACCGAACCTCCACAGGAGATTCTTAGCACCCCCTGCCCCGCCGTTATCATGGTCGCCACCGTAGCCAGGAATAGCGGGGCCGCCGGGGACTGGGGGCCATCTCTTCGTAACTCTCATCATAGGGGGTATATTGCCATAGTTGCCACGCTTGGCGAGCGGGTTGGCAACCGCAGTTTTTTTATTGTTATTTTGCTGTTATCAGAAAGATGCTGCTGCCCATCTTCTGCCTCAGTTTCCCTCTGTCGCCTCTTACGACACCCACAGGAAGATATGGAGTAGTGGGTAGTCGTTTTAGTATAAAATAAATATGTTAGGACAAAAAACTATTAAGAGTGGCAAAGAGTCCGCCCTACTGCGATGCTTCAGTGTGAATTGGCAAACTTTACATACTGTTATGCATATTTTGCAAATAAATTTTTCCTTTAAAGTTTTCCTTGCCCACCGAGCACGTGGTAATTTGCACATATTATGATTTACAATTTAAGTGGTACCGGCTTAGATCAAACCTTAACTTACAGCCTATATTATGCCTACGTTCCACATTTGGGCACAGGCCTCCTCTCATTGCTGAGAGGGTTTTCGGGCAAGGAAATATCAGCTGCACTACCCCAATCGTTTTTTCGAACTTCACAAGTCTTCGCAATATTTTTTTTTTAATTTCACAGACATGCAGGTTTACTCACGGTGTTTTTCTTCACTGCCGATCTCGTGGTAAATCATGAAAACACAAAATCGCAATTAACAATTTCATTAGTGATGGCGAGGACCGACCCTGGTTGATCGCGTAGTGTTAAAATTTTCATCGAGCGCTAAACCCCTGAACTACCACGGTAATATGTGCACACAGCATGAGCTGCCACCGTCTTTAAAAGAAAAAGAAAAACAAAATTTTTATAACTGTATATTGCAAAAATTCAAACGCTACGTAACACTGTGGTGAAAGTCCCATCCAAATCCTTTCAGAGGTTTTTGCGTGATGCGTCTCCAGACAGATAGACAGATAACGTTTCCAAAGTATTAAAAATAATAGCAAGATGAGGTGCAATTAAATCTATTATGGACGCAATAACCGTAATGGATATCACCCATAAATCGGCTGTTTTCTTTAACTTAAGGGTTTTGAAATATTTTACAATATCTTGCGGTGATAATTTTTCAAATCTAAGTTCTTTTAAACAGGTATTAACATTCAGTTTGAGTAATGACTCGGTGACAGTTGGAGAAGTATTCAATGACTCTGTTTGTCAAGGTAGGAATATCTGTGAAATATTTATCAAACACCGCTGTGACTTTTTGATTTGATTTAGTCAATTCATTGTTAATTTTCAGTTTGTGTTACGATGCTTGTCTTTACCGGTTTCGCTGTTAATTATACTCCACGTCATTTTAATTTTATTCTTAGCCGTCTTCATTTTGTTGCTAATATGTAAAGATTTGGCTGTAGAGCCCACTCTTTAAACATTATAGATTAATTTTTGACATATTCTCTAAAAGTATAGGAAAGATTATAATGATCTTTCATGGTATAGTTCATATAGCCTTCGTCTGCTCTTATGAATTCCTAATGTTGCCCACTCATTAAATGTCTTGCGATTGTTTCTGGAGAATGTTTTAGAAGTAAAAGTTTTATTGAATTCATTGCTTATAAGGGTATATAATACTTCATATAAATAGTCTGCATTGTTCTTATAAGAAAGCGATAGAAGGTTTTTTACCATATTATTTTTAAATCTCTCCAGGCATTTTGCATTAATCGGAACAAACACAATTTTCTCAATTTCACATTTTTGGTTTCAGTTTCAGAACTAAGTTTTTGAATTATTAATTTATTGATTGGTACAACACCTGTAAAAATATTATCAATACAAGTTGCACTACATTCTGCAATACGTGTAGCTTCAAAGAATAAATTATCAAGATTGTAGGATTTGAACAATGAGCAAAATTTAATGCTAAATGAAGAAGCTTCCAGGAAATTGATATTAAAGTCTCAACATACTACAAGAAATTTATTCTGTTTATTAAGCTTAACTAAAACTTCTAACTTCTTCCTAATTTTTTAAAAAGGTATCATACCTTGAACATGGGGATCTGTAAACACTAACAACAATGAAGTGTTTAAGATCAACACATGCCATTTCTACAGTTCGCTCAACAGAGAGGCTCGCAATATCTTTACGTTCTTTACATGATAAGAATTTATTAGCTAATATTAAGGAGACCCTTTTTACTGGAAACGAGGCTTTCATTCTTAGTCCTCACGGGTGACAACACATCTGCATTTTGATTCGTAATCGAGGATAGATTTAGATGTCTATGGACCACAGCAACCACTTACCATCAGGCGGACTGTGTCCTCTTTTGTCACCCTAATCCTATAAAAAAAGCCACAATCTCTATTGAAGGAACTGACCACCGGGTGATTACTGAAATTAAATATGGAGTTGTAATCTTTCAACCAATGTTCAGTAATACATAAAATATATATATTGTCACTATTTAAAAATAATTAAATGTCTAATTCTTGTATATTTAAAACTTGTTTATTTTGATGCACCTGATTTATACAGTTTTTAGTATTGCTATTTTGTGAAATTACACAGTTAAGTATTGGTGAGTTGTATTCTAAGCTATTTAAATCATCTTTGCTAGAGATTACCTCTATTGTCTTATTATCTACTTTAAATTACTTGGAACTGATTCCAAATCAAATTTAAAATTATTTTGCTGTTCAATAGAAGCAGGTGTCAAGATAGCCAAATCATTGGCTGAGACTAAATATAAATAATTAGATAGCGTGTTTGCTACCAGTCTCAAACTATACTTTGATAGGTAATACATATTTCTCGCTCTATCTATAGCACAAAGAACCGACAACCGATGGGGAAGAAAGGTTTTTGAGTGGCAACCTCGTAACGGTAGACGAAGTGTAGGGCGTCCCTCAATAGATGGAGTGACAACCTGGTAAGTCATGTAGGAAGTCGATGGATGCGGGTGGCTCAGTACCGTGCTTTGGGGCATTATTTGCCGGATTCCTATGTTAAGCAGTGGACTTGTGACGGGCTGTAATGAGCGATTATTAAATATTAAATAATTAAAGTACTTCATGGCTTCAAAAACATTGAGTTAGTATCAAAGTAAATTCTTTTTTTCTTTTATTATAAAAAACGTAAACCCCGTTTATAACTAACGTTTACCTTATGCAGATATCGACACTAGGATTTTTTACTGTATATTGAAAGCTATTTACATACATAAATTGCATTAGTACTGCCATTTTTTTATTATAGAATATGGGAGACGAACAAGCACACAGTCCACCTGATGGTAAATGGTTGCTGTGGCCCATAGACATCTACATTTATCCTCGATTAAGAATCAAACTAAGACTAAGATGGAATGCCTCATTTCTAGTAAGAAAGGTCTCCGTTTCTCTACACTCGCCATACGAAACACAGCAGCATTTAGTTGCTATTTTACGCTGATATTCTGTGAGAGCGTGGTCGTACCCCGTTCGAGCCGACCCATTTATGCTATACCCATAATATAGCTGTAGCGTGGCTCTACCACGTACAAAACCTGTTCTGGACACGGAACACTTATTTTTAGGCCATACAAATTACAAACACTTGCACTTTCAACTCAATGTTAAGCCACAACGCAGCAGAGCATTAAATTGAAATTTAATTTTCCATAGAAGGTAACATCAACTTATAATTTACTAATTTCTTTAAGCTAAGATAGCAGGGTCGTTTCCACAGGCACGATTCCAAAGAACTCCCGACAAAGCTAGTTTTATCTGATGCTCCGCGTTGGCAGATTTACTGTTATTATACGTTTAATGGTTTCTGATTCCTAGACTGTTTTATCGAGTGTTAATTTTGTTAACATTGTACTAAGTTTAAGCTTAATAATTTTAATACTTTGATACAAAGTTTTTAAATTCTTTAGCGATCGTTAAACTTGCTTACCGACCGACTTTACTAGGTTGATCAATAAGTTTTTGGAAACGAAATGAAACCCTAGGATAAGTATATATTATAAATTGTATTTATTTTTCAACATAATCGCCTTGTAAGCTACTACACCTTGAATATCGTTTTGCAGGTTGGTTCATTTCTTTAAAAAAAGCCTGATCCTGGGACTCGAAAAAGGCCGATATACCTTAACAATCTCCTCGATTTTTTAAATGTTTTCTTGCGTAGCGGCCGTTGTTGGCCGCCCGGAGCGAGTGCATCAATGCAGGTGGTTCTACCGCGTTTAAATTCAGCACACCATTATGTCACTGTAGAATAAGAATGAGCATTGTCTGCCAAAGTAAACTGCAGTTCTTCAAAAATACTTTATGTAGAAAAAAATTCAGGCAGAAATATTTAATAACCGCATGAAGTTCAAGTTTCCATTTTGCATACGAATCAAATTCCCCCAAATGTGAAGATTGAAAAAAAATATTGTTTATAGTTTTTAATTTAGTTTTTTCTTGCCTTGGCTATTAACAAATTTAAGATTAAAAAAAACTATAACTTATTTCTATAACTCATGGATAAGTGTCCTATTCAGAAAACTAACATTGACCGGATCGGATAGGAATAAAATGAAAACACAACTTAAAAACAACCTTTTTGATGAAATTTTGAGAATAACCTATAAAAGGTATCGCAATTACTGTAACAATTGTAGTCAAACGTTAAAAGGTGCATTTGAAAGAACATTTTATTAGACAATAACCCCTCAAATCTTATGGAATAATATAAAACACATTACACATAGATACCAAGGAAAATAAATCTACTAATAAAACTAATACTAATACTCAATCAGTTAATGCAATCAATATTGGGTGTACGCTTGCCGAAGATATTCAAAAGAACACTGTATTTGATCACAATAGACATACTTCAGCACACATAATTAATGACCAGCTCTCCTTCTTCATTCAAAATATACTCATGAACTTAAAATCCAATAGTGCTCCGGGTTTTGATAAGATACCCTCAAAATTTGTAAAATTGACAAGTTTTGTATAAGTACCGATAGTTTATCACTTGGCTAACCTCTGTTTTTAACCGACTTCGAAAAGGAGGAGGTTCTCAATTGAGTGTATATTTTTTTTTTTTGTATGTATGTTACGCGATATCTTCGAGATTGTAAACCAATTTTGATGATTCTTATTTTATTAAATAGGTTATATTTCAAGGGTGGTCCCATATAAATTTGGAGAAAAAATTTCACCACTAAGGGTAGCAAATAAATAACTTCTTTTTTTGCATTTTGAAGTCGGTTTTTACTTTTTGTTAAAAGTTATAATTATTATTCTAAAGGTGTATTTCCAATCTTCCTTATACATTATATTATTACACATGTACACAAGAATGGTAGCAGAGACGATATAAATAATCATAGACCTAATTCCATCTTACCAGCTTTATCCGAAATCTTAGAAAAATTAATTAATAACATACTGTATTTAAATAAATATAATATTCTATCGCTAACTCAGTATAATTTTAGAAGAGGAAAAAATACACAAAACGCTGTCATATATCTAACTACATATATAGTTGATCATCTAGACCAAAATAAAAATGTCTTACTGTATTTTTGGACCTAAAAAGGCATTTGACACCGTCTCTGTTCCCATGCTTGTTTAGAAGTTGGAAAGGATCGGTATTGGGGAAGCTCAACTAGATTTAATGAGAGATTACTTAAGGGACAGAATGCAAAGTACTTGAATAGGCGATTATATAAGTAATGATCTTCAAATAAACTTTAGCGTACCGCAAAACAGTGTTCTAGGCTCTACCTTATTTCTCATTTATATTAATGACCCCTGTAAATTTAAACTTGATAATGGTAAAATTTATTCGTATGCGGACGATACTGCTATTGTTTTCAAGGGTAAATCGTTGGATGAAGTCAATACAGCGGAACTTGAGCTGTCCAAAATTGCAAATTGGCTCGAAATCAATTTACTTACCCTTAACGCGTCTAAGACATAATATATATGCTTTTCCAGCAATATACGATCACAACCTACAACACACAATCTCAAAATACACAACTGTGGTATGCGTAACAATTGCACGTGTCTTACTATAGAAAAACTAGCTAGTACTAGATATTTGGGCGTTATAATTGACCAAACACATGTACATGGCATTCACATATAGTGGCAACTAATAACAGATTACGAAAACTTATTTAGATCTTTAAAACCTTCAGGCATGTCGCTTAATATAACTTATTATCATAATATAACTTATTATCTCATAAACTTTTGAATCAAATATATGCTGCACTAGCCCAATCGATTTTGACATATTGTATTCCAGTTTGGGGTGGTGCTACGAAAAAGAAACTCCTACAACTGGAACGTGGTTGACGATTAATAAACGTCATGTACAATAAATCATATAGATTCCCTACGGAAGAACTTTACTCAGTTATTAGTTTACTAAGTGTTAGAAAGTGATACATTTTGTTACAACCTATTTACTGAGACTGCAAATGTAATAATAGACGAGGAAAAGCTTTTGAATTAACTCTAGTAAAAACAAATTTTGCTAGTCATCAATTTAAAAGACAGGCTGGGTATTTATACAATGTAGTCAACAAAAAAACTAAACAGTTATTCATTGAACTCTAATGAGCTCGAAAAGACAGCCACAGAATGGCTTCTCAAACTAAATTATGATAAGGTCGAAGCATTATTGAAAGTCATTAAATAAATATTACATACGAAACACACACACGCGCACGCACGCACGCACGCACGCACTCATAAACTCACACACTTATACAAAACCCTCATTAAATAAATATATACTTGGTTTTTTTTTTGAATAAAACTACTTTTACGGATTTCATCGCGTTTAATTATACTTATTTTTAATTCGCAACGTTTCGGGTGTTTTGCAGCATCCACGGTCACGGAGGACTGAGATGATTCACGTCCTGATGTCGGAGTTAACCCGGAGTACCTTCAGCTTTTTAATTATTACTATTCGTCCGATCTACGCAGAATGAACTTACTGTGTCTTGAAGTCTTGCAGTGGTATGCTTGGGCTTAGTTTTAATTTTATTAATTACAAGTGGTAGTACCCAGCCTCCTTCTCTATTGAAATTAGGATGTTTTTTTAATTTCAATAGCCTCACCTATCATCCTTGGGAGGAATCGATGTTCTTTCACGAGGATTGTGGTCTATCAAATCTGATGTGACGTCTGGGGCCGTCTAGGATATGATCACAAACTGCAGACTTCCCGGAGCGTTGGTGTTTCACGTCAGCTATATATTCTCTTACGCGGGTTTTAATATATTGTTTGCCCTATATATGAAAGACCACATTCAAAATCAAGCTTGTACACTCCTGCATCCTGTAGAGGGATACAACACTTGACGGATGGTAAGAACTGACTAATCTTCTTCGGCGGCTTGTAGAATGTTCTAATAGAAGCTCGCTTCAAGATGTCTGACACATGGTAGTACAGCAGGCACATGCTCGACTGTGGCCGGCTTCACTCGGTCACTGTGACGTAGGCGCGGGACACGAAGCTTGTTGTCGTGCAGAACCTGATTGACGTGCTGAAGCTCGGTGGCTAGGTGTTAGCTGTCACAAATCCCTCGTGCTCCCTATAACAATGATTTGCCCACGGTAGCTAAGAGATTCACCGTTTAAATATCGGTTTGTATGGGTATTTTTTCTGTACTCAGTGTGACCTATGGTCTTGTTAGGATTTCGGATGACTAAAACATCTAGGAAGGCGAAGGAATTATTTGCCTCTAACTCCATAGTAAATTGATTTTAGAGTTTATGGACTTAAGATATTCTAAAAATGCATTTATTATGTCTGTTGGTAAAATTGTGAAAGTTTCGTCTACATACCGCTTGGGCTTTCTCCTCTAAGTCCTCCATAAATATATCGGCGACAATGGGAGATACAAGTGAGCCCATTGCATCACTTGTAAAACTCTTCCTTCCATAATAGATAGCCAGATGTAAGATAATGTCTGAGTAATACTGCATATTCTGCTGACATGTTGTTTTCCTCTAGTTTCCAAGTTACAAATGAGATGTAGTTTTCAATTGGTAGGCAAGTAAATAGAGACTGAACACCAAACCTGACCATGGTTTCATTGTCAGTAAGACGTAAGTTTTTTATCTCACTGACAAAATGGTATGAATCCTTAGTGTGTGCTCTTGTGTGTCTTCTGAGTGGTGATAGTATTTTACTAAATATTGAGCCAATCTGTAAGTTGGCGAATCGATCTGACTCACTATTGGACGTAAGGGAGCGTTTGGTTTGTGTATTTTTGGTAACCCATACAACTTCCGTGGTTCGGCACACGCAGGTATTATCGAATTAACGTCTAGATTCAATTTCTCGGAGTATTTCTTGATTAGATCGCTAGTAGTTTTAAGTGTATTAGTTGTAGGGTCTGTTTTGACCTTTCTGTACGTACTTTCATCCGATAAAAGTTGTTGTATTTTAAAAATGTTATCCGACGTATCCATTATAACCGTAGCATTACTTTTATCTGCGCGGAGAATCGTGAGCTCTGTTCTGTTGCATAAGTTTTTCAACGCATTAAATTATTCTTTGGGAAGATTTAATTTTGGCGATGAACTTCGACGTAACATAGACGAAATGTCTTGACGTATGGCCTCTAAATCTTCATTACCAATATTATTTTTATACAGACAATCCTCAACACTACAGATAATGTCTTCATACGGGATTTTTCGCGGTGTTATTGCGAAATTCATACCTTTAGATAATAGTTTTATTGTCGCGTCGTCCAGACTTTGTTTTGACAGGTTATAGACCGCGAGTTGTTTATTATTCGCGTCTGTGGTCATTGGTTTCAAAATTGTGAATATATTCATGGAAGACTTTGAGGAGAAAGCCCCCCATACTGCACCTGTAATTCCAAGGTTCTATTAGCGGTACATAGACTATACTTTCACAATTTCACCAACAGACAAAATAACTGCACTTTTAGAATATCTTATATTATTATTTAACGGTGGTAGAGCCACGCAGCAGCTTTTGCTGTTGCACGTATGGGCCGGCTCGAGCCGGGTTAGTACCACGACCTCACAGAATACCGGCGTGAAGTGGAAGCTCTGCTTTTGCGTTTCGTCTGGTGAGTGCAGGTGACCGGAGGCCCATTCTCCCCCCCCCATCAACATGGTAGCGGAATTAAATTTTAGACTACCCCAGGAGGGTACCAGCACCCCTGGAGAATCCCTCGCTGAGCATCCACGACCATGCTACTCCACTCCTGAGCGTGGGTGCTCAGGCTGCCCCGCGTATTCTGGGGGCAAATTCCGCTCAAAACAATAACTGCTCGGGGCAAACTGAGCAACAAGACCAAGGCGACCCCTGCCACGCTATCCGTGGATTTCTGCAACATCAGGGACTTCACTGAACCTAAACGCCGTCCACTACCATCTCGAGACGGCGAAGCCGGCCTTGCTCTTTCTGACCGAGACGCAGGTGTCCTCTCCGGCTGATACTTCGTATCTCTCCTACCCGGGGTACAAATTGGAACACTCCTTTGTGCCTCAGGCTGGAGTGCGTATACGTCAGAGAGGACATCTGTTCTCGACGCCTCGGCAGTCTTGAAGGTTCGGACCTGTCCATCCTTTGGCTACGCGTAGATAGCGACGACCATCCGCGCGTCTACGGGTGCCTCTAGGTCCCATAGCGGTAATGCCGATACAGACCGACTCATCGACCACGTCCAAATGGCTACAGATTCCTTGCTACAACAGGTCCCATCCGCAGAGATCGTGATCCTTGGCGATTTTAACGCCCACCACGCCGAATGGCTTGGTTCACGTTTAACCGATCATGCGGGAGATCTGTTTATGACTTTGCCTTGGTATATGGTCTGACACAGCTGGTTACATCGCCTACGCGGATTCCAGATGTGAAGGATCACACCTTCCTGTTGGACCTTCTGCTGACCTCTCATCCGGACGGATATCAGGTTTCCGTCGATGCCCTCTCGGCTCTTCGGACCATTGTCTGATCCGGAGTGTGGTGCCACTCACGCTCCCTCGCGGTTGCGTTCTGCAGGTTGCCACCGTGTTTGGCATTACAGGTCGGCGGATTGGGACGGAATGCGGTCTTTCTTTGCATCCCACCCATGGGGGCGGGTTTGCTTCTCGCCGGATGATCCCAGCGCTGTTGCTGACTCTGTCACTGATGTGGTGTTACAGGAATGGAACTATTTATTCCATCATCTGTGGTACCCATCGGAGGCAGATCGCAGCCTTGGTTTGGTCGCTCCTGTAAGACTGCATTACGCAATAAGCAGGAGTGCTATCAGGCCTGGACTGACGCTTCGGCGGCTCGGGATGTAAACACCAGCATGCTTAAAAGAAGTATAACTTCGCCTCCAGGTCCTACAAAGTGTTATTGCCAAGGCAAAGTCAGAGCACATAGGCAGAATTGGCGAGAAACTAGTTCGCCTTCCTTCGGGAACCCGTGCATTCTGGTCTCTCGCCAAGGCTGTCC
This sequence comes from Parnassius orleans, assembly GCA_029286625.1. Classification (NCBI taxonomy): domain Eukaryota; kingdom Metazoa; phylum Arthropoda; class Insecta; order Lepidoptera; family Papilionidae; genus Parnassius; species Parnassius orleans. The sequence goes on from JAGSMP010000092.1 coordinate 42,454, forward strand.
AAGGGAATTTCTGTAAGCCATCACTACCATCTCTGCACAGGGAGGACGACTCACTGGCCCACGCCGCAAAAGAGAAAGCCGCCCTTTTAGACTCACTTTTGCGTCCAACTCGACTCTTGATGACGGGGAGAACACACCGCCGGCCATCCCGCGGTGTGAGTGCTCCATGCCGGATGTGCGGTTCTCACAGCGCTCGGTTCGCAAAGCACTCCTCTCCCTGGACATCCACAAGTCGAGTGGGCCTGACGGAATCCCCCAAATGGTGTTAAGGACGTGTGCTCCGGAGTTAGCACCGGTTCTAACGCGTCTTTTCTGGTACTCCTACCCCTAGGCGTAGTCCCGAAATCATGGAAGACAGCTTTGTCCAACCGATCCTAAAAGGCGACCGCTCAGACCTGTCCAACTACAGGCCTATCGCCATCACCCCCTTGTTCTCAAAATAATGGAATCCATTATAAACTGCCAGCTCATGCGGTACCTTGAGGATCACCAGCTGATTAGTGACCGCCAATACGGTTTTCGTCGGGGTCGATCAGCTGGTGATCTTCTGGTCTACCTGACTCATAGATGGGCGGAGGCAGTAGAGTCCAAGGGGGAGGCATTGGCCGTTAGTTTGGACATTGCGAAGGCTTTCGATCGGGTTTGGCACAAAGCGCTTCTTACGAAGCTCCCTTCCTATGGGCTTCCCGAGAAATTGTGCAATTGGATCACCAGCTTTCTTGCAGATCGGAGCATCAAGGTCGTTGTAGACGGTGCATGCTCCGACTACAAACTATTAACGCTGGTGTTCCAAGGCTGCGTGCTATCACCAACGCTGTTTCTTCTGCATATCAATGATATGTTGCAAACCGGTAGCATTCATTGCTATGCGGATGATAGCACTGGGAAAACGTCGCCGAGTACCGGAACAAACTTGTGTCTGAAGTCGAGTCTTTGCTGAACAAAGTCTCGGATTGGGGCGACTAAATCTAGTCCAGTTTAATCCTCAGAAGACACAAGTTTGCGCGTTTACCGCTAAAAGAACCCTTTGTCGTATCTCCTCAGTTTCAAGGCACTTTATTGCCTCAGCCAGTATCGGAATCCTCGGCGTCGACATATCGAGAGACGTGCAGTTTCGCGGTCACTTGGAAGGAAGGCTAAATTGGCCTCTAAAAAGCTAGGCGTGCTCAGCAGAGCGGGACAGTATTTCATGCCGGCACAACGCCTGCAACTTTACAAGGCGCAGGTTCAGCCTCACATGGAATACTGTTCCCATCTCTGGGCTGGGGCCCCAGTGCCAGCTCCTTCCACTTGACCGCATCCAGCGCAGAGCGGCTCGAATCGTCGACGACCGAGTCCTTTCCGATCGACTCGATTCATTGGCGCTGCGACGAGATGTTGCATCTCTTTGCATTTTCTTTCGCATTTACCACGGGGAGTGCTCTGAGGAATTGTTCGGATTAATCCCAGCCGCCACATTTCACGAACGCACATCGCGGCAGAACTCCCGATACCATCCACACCATCTGGATGATTGGCGGTCCACCACTGTGCGATTTAGAAGATGTTTTCTTCCTCGCACAACTTCCTTGTGGAATAGTTTACCACCAGCGATTTTTCCGGACCGATACAACTTAGGGACCTTCAAGAAAAGAGCCTACTCCTTTTTAAAAGGCCGGCAACGCATCTGCAATTCCTCTGGTTCCCCTGGTGTTGCAGTTGTTCATGGGCGGCGGTAGTCACTTACCATCAGGTGAGCCGCATGCTCGTTTGCCCCCTCTCCTATAAAAACATCTTAATTCCATAAACTCTAAAATTTAATTTACTATGGAGTTAGAGGCAAATAATTCCTTAGCCTTCCTAGATGTGTTAGTCATCTGAAATCCTAACAACACCATAGGTCACACTGTGTACAGAAAAAAGACCCATACAAACCGATATTTAAACGGTGAAACTCACCATCATCCTTCATAGTTAGCTACCGTGGGCAAATCTTTGTTACAGAGAGCACGAGGGATCTGTGACAGCAAACACCTAGCCACCGAGCTTCAGCACGTCAATCAGGTTCTTCACGACAACAAGCTTCGTGTCCCACGCCTACGTCACAGTGACCGAGTGAAGCCGGCCACAGTCGAGCATGTGCCTGCTGTACTACCATGTGTCAGACATCTTGAAGCGAGCTTCTATTAGAACATTCTACAAGCCGCCGAAGAAGATTAGTCAGTTCTTACCATCCGTCAAGTGTTATATCCCTCTACAGGATGCAGGAGTGTACAAGCTTGATTTTGAATGTGGTCTCTCATATATAGGGCAAACAATATATTAAAACCCGCGTAAGAGAATATATAGCTGACGTGAAACACCAACGCTTCGGGAAGTCTGCAGTTTGTGATCACATCCAAGACGGCCCCGACATCACATCAGATTTGATAGACCACAAACCTCGCGAAAGAACATCGATTCCTGCCAAGTTGAGGCTATTGAAATTAAAAACATCATAATTTCAATAGAGAAGGAGGCTGGGTACTACCACCTGCTTGGGATCCTGTAATTAATAAAATTAAAAGTAAACCCAAGCATACCACTGCAAGACTTCAAGACACAGTAAGTTCATTCTGCGTAGATCAGACCAAAAGTAATAATTAAAAAGCTGAAGGTACTCCGGGTTAACTCTGACATCAGGACGTCAATCATCGTAGTACCCCGTGACCATGGGTGCTGGAAAGCACCCGAAACGTCGAGAATTAAAAATAAGTATACTTAAACGCGATAAAATACGTCAAAGTAGTTTTATTCAATGTGTAGTGTTCTTGTAAATATAAGAAACCATTGGTTTCTTTTTCTTTTAATTTATTTTGTGTTTATTTGCTACACTTGCTATAGAAAAGCGGGGCATCTTGTCACAAGTATATATTCACTTAAAAGGATGTCCCACTTACTCTCATGCCTATGTAGTAAATGATCTTTCAAAAGAAATAAACAATTTTTCAATTGATCAAGTCAGAACAAGTTGGTGGGACTCCTTTTTTACAGAGGAGTCCGTCTGAGTAGGTACCACCTTTTACCTATTTCTGCCGCCAAACAGCAGTGCTTGTATTGCTGTGTTCCGATGTAAAGTGTATAGAGATCACGTATCATTACAGGCTGTGAGGCATTCCATATTAGTACTTAGAGATGACAATGTTTGAAGTTAGTTGCATATGTCCATGGGTCGTAGTAGTTAATTACATTCAGGTGAACTGTAAGTTCGCACGTGTCTTCAGTTTTATAAAATTAACTTCTAAATTTCAGCTTTTACACAAGCTGTACACTTTCAAATCTTAATCAAGGAGGTGTCTGAGGATTAGAGAAAATCTTATTTGAAAAATCCTTTAACAGCCATCTATCGGAAGCCATGAGGACTTTTTAAACGCCTTTATGTTATAATTAACATAATATCTGTAATGAAATTTAGTAAACATGTGAAGTTTAGTTATCAAATCCCGACGAAAGGTTTGTTTTTATAAATCAACCGTGAAAAGTCTTCCCTTAAGTCTCATTGACCACAACGCTGTTTACTTTTGAGAAAACCACACGAGGAGATGGAACTTGCAAGTTCTCTATATGTATTTGGTTGTACAAATCTGTTCACATAGTAACGAAATGCATGCTGCAGCTATATTAGTAGTATAGTTGTAGCACGAATGGGTCGGCTCGAGAGGGGAAGGACAACGCTCTCACAGAATACCAGCGTAAATAGCAGCTTACTGCTGCTGTCTTTCTTATGGTGAGTGTAGAGAACCGGAGACATCCATCTGCAATGCATCTGCATCTTGATTCGTAATCGAGGATAGATGTAGAAGTCAATGGGCCACAGCAACCACTTACCATCAGGTGGACTGTGTGCTCGTTTGTCATCCTTATCCTATAAAAAATATATTTTCTAAGTCACCTTTTATGGAAGATATATAAAAAACAATCTTTTTCATGAAAAAAGCTATAGATCTCCGTAATATTTACTGACGAGAACAGAAAACCATTTTTACTGGCAACTAGATAATCCATCTCAGGGATGTTTGCATTTTGATACTATAATGATAGATTTAGGTAATTATGGAACACAGGATCCACTTACCATCATTTGAACTGTATGTGTTCAATTGTTACCATTGATTGTATAAATATAATTGTTTATAAAACAATAGAAATTATTGTACATAGTCTATCAACAAATATGTATTTAAAATATACAAAACCTTAATTTGTTTTTAGAAATTGTGGTAATTTTGGTTAACCCAAATTTACTGAATACAAAGATAGTTACGATCTGATATATGATCTGATAATTATTATATAAAGAAATTATTATATAAATTGTAATATTTTTACATGTATTTTATTTATTCAAATTTATTTTCCGCTTCCGAATGAAGACAACATCACAACCTCTCATTTCATGCCTAAAATTAATCGTGTTTTGTCCAATTTCTTTGTATTCTTGAGACGTAATAAAAATAATTGAATTTCAACGTAATACGAAATGCAAATTTCTTTTTAAAAATAGGCTTCGTATTTACTTTAATATTAAAAACTCATTTAGTACAAGGTCAGTTCATGTTAGTAAAGGGACAGTAGCCTAATAGTTTTAAAAAAACTATGAATAATTCTGATTTGGATTTTAATCAAAAAAATTTTTTGTAAAAATATAAATATATATGATAGGACTTCTTTTCTGCCAAGGAGTCCGCCTTGTTGGTTATCACCTTCTTACCTATTACTGCCGGCAAATAGCAGTGCTTGCAACGCTTTGTTCGGGTCTAAAGGATATAGAGAACCAGTATGATTACTGACTGTGAGGCCATCCAAATTATTCCTCAGAGATATTCATAGAAATAACTGTGGCAACTATAGCAAAATTCCTCTATAAGGTAATCTATGGGCCTATGTTCAGCAGTGAACTTTTATAGGCTGTAATGGATTTATAAATAATGGGTATACATATATAGCGTCACGCTTGCAATCCTCGAGGTGATAGAGCCCAAACAGCAGCGAGCTACTCAGACCACGCTTAGCAAAAAAAAAAACGGGTTTACATGGAGAATTACGAAAGAAGTGATAGGCGGCTTGCGTATCGCACACGCAATCACAAACTAATCTAATATCCTATTAGTCGCCCTTTACGACATGTTAGGCAAATAACACAGTTGGCACATTATTATTTGTTTTTAATTTCCACATAAACATCGGAACTATAAGGCACAGACTACCATTTGACTATTAAAAAATACAAGTATTTGTTGCTAATAAATGAAACTATAAGGGCACACTTGCTCAGTAGCAGTCCATGTGTCAACAGTGGAACGTGTATAGACTGCTTCTTTTTTGTAAGGAATAAGGATATAAGGTTAAAACCACCGAATATAACATCTGATGAAGGTTGTCTGGTAATTAATAAGGAGCAGCGTTTACCAGTGCGAGTGTTATGGTTTAGCCCACCATCATCGTTTATCTGGTGTGGTGAGTGTGGTATAATCTTCCGAGAATTGCACAATGTCAATGAGGGCATTTTACTGCCACCAGAGCGGCACCACTTCAAAATGAGGTTTGATATTTGACAGATTTCATAGCGGGGAAGTTAATTTGTTCAAAAAATGTAAAAGTTAATGTTTCTTTCTGTACTATTAGTTAAATTTTATATTAATTAGATTAAAAATAAATAAAACAAACCACAGCTATTCATAAAAGTAGAAAAATTAAAAAGAGTTAAAAATGTGCAATAAATTAAAAATATTTTTGCATTGTTATGTCATCATCATCATCATCATGTAGCCCATCACAAGTCCACTGCTGAACATAGGCCTCCCCCAAGGAATGACACAAAGCACGGTCCTGAGCCACCTGCATCCATCGACTTCCTGCATGTCTTATCAGGTCGTCACTCCATCTAGTGGGGGGATGCCCTACACTTTGCCTGCCGGTACGAGGCTGCCACTCGAGAACCTTTTTTCCCCATCGGTTGTCGGTTCTTCGAGCTATATGGCCGGCCCATTGCCACTTCAGCTTACTAATCCGTTGGGCTATGTCGGTCACTCTGGTTCTACTGCGGATATCCTCATTTCAATGTATATCACGCAAAGAAACCCCAAGCATAGCCCTCTACATAGCTCGCTGAGCGACCTTGAGCGTTCTCATACGGCTAGCAGTGGAGGACCACGTCTCAGATCCATAAGTCATCACTGGAAACACGCACTGATTGTACAAATTCGTTTTCAGGTTTTGAGGTACTGACCTACGTCGAAGTATTACATCGAAGGTCAGGCCAGCCCAGTAGCTTGAAAACGTCTTCCAACGCAGCGGTGAAGAGTTTCGGGGATATAACGTCACCCTGTCTTACACCTCTCTGCAGTTGGATAGGTTTCGTACTCTGGTTCTGTACTCGGATAGCCATCGTAGCCCTACTGTACAAACACTTCAGCACTTCGATATTGTTATTATATGATATTGTATACTGCCATTGTTATGTGTTAATAATGTTAATATAATACTCTAGAAACTGATAAACGTTTATTTATCATTATGTTACAAAAAACCTTAAAAACTTCAACTCAGTGTCAACTAGCGACATCTGATAACGGAAAATTATTAACCCTCATTGGCGGAAGTTTCGAAAGGCGAATGCTTCCCAGTGAAATTGTAAATAATGGAGATGTCTTAGTTCAAAGTGTTTCGTGTGCAAGTTGGTAAGAAACGACTGAAATGCATCATAAAGCGTATGTGACACAATAGCATAGAAAGTGTGCAACGATTGACGAACTCTTAAGTGTTCTAGGTTTCCTACTTAAAGCTTAATCTGCTCTTACTCTGGTTTCAAAAAGTAATATCACAATCTTAAGAACTCGTCCCTATTTGCACTGTGGTAAAATTTTGTATGAATAATTATTTTGACCATTTTAATGACATCGTTAAGAAATCAGCCATTGTAAGTCATTCAGCTATTGTAAATTAGAAAGAAAACTCAGTAAATTATTACAGAATGAACTTTAATTTTTAATTATAAATTATGTAAGTATGTAAATTTTTGTGTCAAAATTTTTAATTAAAGTTCTAGAGGACTTTTTAAAACTGTGGAATATGGTAAAAACTTTGTTAAGAACTTTCATTAGCTGTTAATTAAAATTGAAATAATAGGTCGGGGAAAAGTTTCTTCGAATTTTTATATACAAATTCAAGACTATTCAGACTATTCAAAGTTCAATTATATTTATACATTATAACTTGTTGCCATCTTATAGGATTTTGATCAAAAAATGCGACAAGTAGTTTTGACAGTCTTCTCTTGATATAATCCTAACACTACCCAAATAATTCTGAAGAGACCGAAACAGGTAAAAATCTGAGGGTGCAAGGTCAGAACTATATGGTGGATGTATTTACGCTTCCCAACCAAGCTCTTTCAATTTTGCTGAGTGGCCAAAGATGTGTGTGGTCTGGCGTTATCATGATGAAAGACCACTCCTTTTCTGTTGATCAATTTCGGCCGTTTTTTCTCAATTTCTTGCTTGAGTCTCATTAGTTGTTGGTATTAGAGATCCGAATCGAAGGTTATGTCCGGCGGTAAAAGCTCATAATAAACGATGCCCTTCCAATCCCACCATAGACATAGCATCACCTTATTGCGTGTTAATCCGAGTTTCGCTACGGTCTGTGGAGCTTGACTACCCTTTGACTATGATCTTTTTCGCACGTTCTTGTCGTAGGTGATCCAGTAATCAATATTTTCAAAAATGGTTCGGTTTCATTACGTTTTAATAGAGAATCGCAAATGAGGAGACGATTCATTAGGTTTCTTTCATTGAGCTCGTGTGGTACCCAAATATCTAGCTTTTTTGTATAGCCAGACTTTCTCAAATGGGTCAAAACTGTTTTGTGGTCAATCCTCAACTCCTCGGCTATGTCGACACTACTAATATGCCGATCTTGCTCCACTTTTTAAAAATGGCATCGTTTTTATCCGTATGAGAGCGACCAGAACGTGCTGCATATTTGACATCAAAATTCCGGGACTGAAACGCTTGAACCAACTTTGTGCTACTCTTACTGACACTGCATTTGGTCCATAAATCTCACAAATTGTTTTTCGTGGCTTGAGTCGCATTTTTCCCTTTTTTGTAATAAAACTTCAGAATGTATCGAATTTCTTCGTTAGATTCACTCATTTTGGCGGACAGAAAAACAATTAAAAAATGGCGGGAAACTGTTATTTACTTTTCATTTTTATGTTTCTTATGTATTGATATTAAAACCAGCCAGATACAAACAGTACAACCAACAGGATTTTTCTTCAATTATATACAAACAAAATACGAAGTAACTTTTTCCCCGACCTTACGAGTATATATTTCCAACCATTATGTTAAGTTACCGCATCCCACTTTTACAAATAACCGAAAAATTAGTTTACCCAATAAAATTGAACTATTAATGTAAAATAATATCGGCATAAAAATAGCTTTTGAAGTCGGTACTAAGACACAGTGTGTAGAAGAATTAAAGCCCCGACTAGGGCCTGATTTACCCACAGGCTAACTAGGCTGGAACCTAGGGCGCAAGGTACGAGGGGGCGCTGAGCTTGCCTTTACAAGCACCACTTATGTACAGAATATTTTTTTTATAATATTCTCAATAAATAATAGAGTAAGTGCCGCAAGGATTTTACTTGCTGCTCTTCCTTTATTTTTGGTACAAAATAAATAAAAAGAGTGTAAAAATAAGACTTTGTATTATTTGGTATCTTGCGTCTTTCATTGACTGACTAGACGTGATTCAAAGATTTTAAATTTCTCAAGTTCTCTTCTCTACCTCTAATTTTATTAAGGTGTTCTGCCAAGGCTATCCACGAGAACTATTGTCATCTATCTGTACCATCTCTGCACAGGGAGAACGACTCATTGACCCATTCCGCAAAGAAGAAAGTTGATCTTTTAGGTTCTCTTTTTGAGTCCAACTCGACTTTCGATGACGGGGTACATACTGTCGACCATCCCGCGGTGTTATTGCTTCATGCTGGATGTGCGGTTTACACAGAGATCAGTGTGCTAAGCAGTCGTCTTCCTGGACTGACGTCCAAGGACAACCAAAGACGACGAGCCAAGTGGGCCTGATGGAGTCCCTCCTATTGTGCTGAAGATGGGTGCTCCGGAGTCAGCACCTGTTCTAACGCATCTTTTTTGGTACTCCTACTCCCTAGGCGTAATTTTAAACTTATGGAAGATAGCTTAATTGCATCTGATCCCTTAAAAGGCGACCGCTCAGACCCGTCCAACTACAGGCTTATCACCAACTCATAAGGTACCTTGAGGACCATGAACTGATTAGTGACCAGCACTGCATTCTAGTTCTAATCTTCTAATTTACCAGACTCATAGATGAGCGGAAACAGTAGAGTCCAAGAGGGAGGCCTTGGTCGTTACTTTGGACATAGCAAAGGCCTTCATTCGGGTTTGGCACAAAAAGCTTCTCTAGAAGCTGCCTTCTTATGGGCTTCCTGAGAAACTGTGCAATTGGATCATCAGTTTTTATCAGATCGGAGCATCAATGTCGTAGTAGATGGTGCATACTCCCACTACGAGCCTATTAATGCTAGTGTTCCACAACGCTGCGTGCTATTACCTACGCTGTTTCTTCTGTATATCAATTATATGTTGCTGTTACTGGTTTGAACATTAGTGATTAACATCCTACCGTGCTAATATTTCTCGTGAACACGTCATCGAGTATCGGAACAAATTTGTGTCTCAAGTCAAGTCTTTAATAAAAAAAATCTCGAATTGGGGACACTCAAGTCCAGTTTAAACTTTAGAATATATAAGTTTGCGCGTTTACCGCTAAAAGTGATCCATTTGTCGAATCTCCTCAATTTCAGGGCACTCTCATGCTGCCTCAGCCAGGAATCTTCAGCATCGACATATCGAATAACGTACAGTTCCGCGGTCACTTGGAAGGGAAGGCTAAATTGGCCTCTAAAAAGTGTTAAGCAGAGCGGGACAGTATTTCAATCCGGCACACTGTTTGCAACTTTACAAGGCGCAAGTTCGCCCTGACATAGAATACCGTTCTCATCTCCCGGAATCATCAGGAAGTATCTACTTAGACAAATTGTTCTGATTAATTCCAGCCGCTAAATTCCACCAACGCACATTGGGACGAAACTCACGGCACCATCCACACCATCTCAATACTTGGCGGTCTACCATCACTTTTCTATTTACTAGGAGTTTTCTTCCTCGCAAGACTTCTTTGTGGAATCATCTACCACCGGCGATTTTTCCGGACCGATACGACTTCAAGAAACGAGCTTACTCCTTTTATAAGGGCCGGCAACGCACTTGCGATTTCCCTGGTGTTGCAGTTGTTCGTGGGTGATGGTCGACACTCGACACACGACACAATCAGGAAAATTTGATTTAATGTGGGCGGCGTGGAAAGCTAGTAAAATATAAAAATCTAGTAAATATATTCGTGGGCTAGGTAGTCACAGACCAGTCAGGCTGGTGGGGGAGAGCATTTTCATAGTAAATCTAGGGCTGTCGGAACTCTAAATCAGGCGATGGCCCCGACATCAGCTATTATGTGAAGAGCCGAGGCTACTGAAGAGCCTTGGTAGGTTGAGCGCTGGTTGTAAATATGATAGTATGCAAGCAAATCCAATGAAATTGTTAATTACAGTTTTAAGTGTTGATTTCCACGTGCTCTGCGGAGAAGGAAAACTTCGTGAGGGAACCTGAATGTCTGAGCAGTTTCCAACACGCCAACATGCTCTAGGGCTCTGCTCTCAGCAGACACTATCTTGCCCTAAAACTTTCTCAGGAATGAGAGAAGCCCTGTGCCCAGGAGTGGGAGTTAAATAGGCTGTAACTAATGTTTGTGAAGTTTCAAACTGCTTTAAAATTATTTTTATCCTCTTGCTTTTCAAAGCAGAACAAAACGAGGGTTAGGTAAGGGTTCACAGTTGCAAATATTCTACAACGTCAAGGATCCCTGATTCGAATCAAAGCCAGAAACAACGATTGCGAGAAATACAAGGTGTTAAAAGAAACTAATTTTTACGGATTATATCGCGTTTAATTTAAATTTTTTAATTCCCGACGTTTCGGGTGCTTTACAGCACCCATGGTCACGGGGTGACTTGAAGCACCGACGTATCGGGAAGTCTGCAGTTTGTGAACATGTTTAAGATCATCCCCGCCATTACATTAGATTTGATAGACCACAAATCCTCGCAAAAACACCGATTCTTACCAAGGATGATTTATGAGGCTATTGAAATTAAAAACATCCTAATTTCAATAGAAAAGATGGATGGGTGCTGCCATCTGCTTGGGATCCTATAATTAATAAAATTAAATCCAAACCCAAGTATACCACTGCTAGACTTCAAGATACTGTAAGCTCATTCTGCGTAGATCGAACCAAAATTAATATTCAAAAACTGAAGGTAGCCGGGCTAACTATGACATCGGAACGTCAAACACCTCAGTCCCCAGTGACCATGGGTGCTGTAAAGCACCGAAAGTCGGGAATTAAAAGTTAAAATTAAACGCGACATAATCCGTAAAAATAGTTTCATTTAATGTGTAGTCTTCGCGTAAATATAATAACATTACAAGGTGTTAGTCATATTTATACAACTGCAGTGACAAGCGAACTTACAGTCCACCTGATGATAAGTGGCTATTGCAGTCCATAGACATCTGCAGCCAACTTATAACAAAGAAAGCTACAGATGCGTTGTCACTTCTTAGAGCTAAGATGGAATGCCTCACAGCTTATAATTATGCTAGCTCTCTTTACCCTTCAGATCTTACCCTTACCTTTCATGTAAGAGGGTGGTACTTATCCAGACGCACTCCTAGGCAGACAAGAATCCCACCATCTAGTAAAGTAGAAGCTTTCAGGTCAGCTTTGATGCGACTAGCTAGTTTACCTTCAACTTTATCCCTATGTGTTTGGATAGGCTAGGAAAGCTTTAATTAATTATTGAAGTTTGTAGCCACTTACCATCAGGTAGACTGTAAGTTTATTTGTTAATTCAATTTTATAAACAAAAGAGTTACTAGTGCGTCTGTGTTAGCGTAAACACTTGTGGCACTGTAATATCTCTAGCTCAGCTAAGGCTTGGCACAAACTTCAGGTTACCTGATAAGGTTCCCGTATCAGGAATTCAGATTTGGTATTCCGTCAGCCTAGAGCATACATTTATTTCTTTCTATTAGAATTTGGAACCGCAGAACTTGTGTTTTAGATGTTTGTGTGTTTTGGGTTGGTTCGGGATGACGTCATTCTACTTCTTTTTATTCCGAGCTCCAGGAATTGTTTTCATCCGGAAATATTACCAGCGTGCATGCAATGTTATGCTGCAAATAATGTTTTGTATGAAATGTGTGTATTCGGGTGCTCGAACACTAAAACTTAATCGCAAACTTTATATTTAAAAAAAACCTGACGTTCCGCCCTGGCTAAAATTCTAACAATATTTGAAAATTTTCGTGATGTTTCAACATCGACAAAAATTGCGAATCTTTTTAAAATCACACTTCATTGTTTCTGTTTTGCCTTGGCTGACTTGGGTGTAGAAAATAAGTACAGTAAACGACAAAACATAGAAGCTCCTGCTGTTAGTTACTAGATTAAAGCTGTCAGAAAATGCGAGCATTAATCCATTACTTTCTCTGAGATCACAAAGAAGTTGGAGAATACATTTCGTTGCGTTGGTGCATTGACATAATACTAATGTTCATTGGAAATACGTATGTAAATATCATATATATATATATAGTTTTACCGAAGAAATAATATTTGATTAGATCTACACCTACATTAATTATTAATCTGCGAAGAAAGGAGTGAAAAATACTACAAAAACAACAGTACACATACGGGTATCGTTTGCTAATCAAAATTCAGATGCTTTGTCAGCCGTGAGGACTATGATGGAATGCCTCTTTTCCATTAAAAGGGTCTCCGGTTCTCTACACTCACCATACGAAACATAGCAGCATTATGTTGCTATTTTACGCTGGTATTCTGTGAGTGCGTGTTCTTCCCAGTCGAGCCGACCCATTTGTGCTACAACTATACTATTAATATAGCTGCAACATGGCTCTACCACGTATAAATAAAAATATTTTTGCCTTCTCAGACTTGCAATTTTTTTCTGGAATATAAGGTAATAGAGACCGCGGCTCATCTCATGATAAGTTTTTCTGCAATGTGTTTTTGAATTTTACTTATAAATATTTTGAAATAATACGAGCGTGAAATAGTAACATTTATGTGTTATGTTTCCATCCATTTCATCTTAGTCCTCAGGGGCGGCAACGCATCTTGATTCTTAATCGAGGATAAATGTGGGTCACAGGATTCACTTACCATCAGGTGAACTATGTGCTCGTCTGTCACTCTTATTTCTATAAAAAATGAGTGAAGCTTATTCAATTCGCTTACGCAATTCTATTCGAATGTAAGGAAAGGAAGGAACTAGGGCTATTCAGGGGTTATGGTCTTAAGCGATATTTTAAACGCTATGGAAGTCAAGAGTCAAGGGTTAATTGTTTGGCCTCGGTAAAATACAATGCTAAATATAATTCATACATAAAGTAGATTCAACATTAAAGTAATAGTTTAGTATAAGCATAATAAAATAATATTTGATTTCAACACCTTGTTGGCTTTTTATCTATAAATTAAAGCTTTATATTAAAAAAAATACGAAAATTGTAAAAGAATAATTTATATTTAAGTATTAAATACAGTAATTTTAATAAGTTTGACGTTTCTCCTTTATTTGAGTACCATATTTGCCATTAAGTTTATTCATTATTTTTTTAAAGCAAATGTATTCTATTATAGAAAATTACAAAAATGAGGATATTTGCGTACGTACGAGTACTACGTACTACGCACATCTGTAGTTTTATTGTTGTTTTTCACCAATTAGAGGAACCCCATTTCAATCTTGAAGAAGAGTTTCTAAAATGCACGCGTTGCCGACACTGATCGTTGAAAGAAGCTTAAATGTTAAAGAAGTAATTAAAAAAACCTGACTGCGTAAAAAAGTTTAGTGAGAAGAGAAAATTTTTATATCTATTTATATTTTATATCCTATGTCACTTCCACAACTAATACGAATCTAACGACACCCCATATGTTAAAATCAATCAAGCCTAAACGGCTACAGAGCGTGCCAAAGAAATAGACATACATGAATACATACACACTCTCGAAAAACATTACCTTCTTATGGGGCAGTCGGGTAAAATGCGTGCGCTTTTAAATTATAACGTGTTGGGATGAAGAGTTTCGCTGGAAGCATAGCATATTATAAAAAGTAAATAAAATGAATAGCTAACCGGACCAATAGGTGGCCTATTCACATTAACTAGAGAATATGCTTATAAATTTACATATTAGCGCTTAAGTGCTTTTCATTTTTAAAGTGCTTATACGTTTTCCCTGAAAAGATCTACTTTATTTTAATCCGTATCGTTGAAGTAGTTACCCCAAATTGTTTTCCTGCATCTAGATTGTTGCGATGCAATGCACAAGTTAATTTTCTTAATGCACTGCAGCAAAAGTAATACCAATTTTTTTAATTGGATTCTTGAAACTGACAAGAAAACAATATGCTCTTATGTGAGAAGATGTCTCAGTTAAGTGTAGTGTGACTCATTTAGTACTAGTCTCGACGAGAAGATCGCTTTGGGCATTGTTCCAATGAAATTGTATTCTTTAAAGTTTATAACATCGAAAAATTTATTTAAATATGCACTAAAGAATAATTAAAATTAAAACGCATTATACTTCCCTTTCGTGTTTTGAAAAATTAAAACTATTTTTACTCTCTTTTGTTAGTACCATCACCATCATCATTTTCATCTTCATCATCACAGCTCTTCAGAAGTTCACTGCCGAACACAGGCCTCCCACAAGGATGCCACAAAACAATGTCTTGTGCCACCCACACCTATCGACTTCCTGCATGCTTGAGAACATTTCTTCCCCATCGGCGAGCTATTTGGCTATATTCTACGAGCTATATGGCCCACATCATCTTACTGATCCGTGGGGCTCAGTGGCTTAGAGCACAGCATTCTCCATAGCGCACTGAGTTTCCTCATCTGAGTGATGTACTCCATTCCAATAGCTTGAAAACGTCTTCCAATGCAGCAGTAAAGAGTTTCGGGGATATAACGTCACCCTGGCCGACACATCTCTTCAGATAAATAGATTTCTTACTCTGATACTGCACTCAGATAGTTATCATAGCTTCAATGTACAAAAACTTCAGTACTACGATATACAGTCACCTTGGCGCCGCTGAAAAGACTATAGCGCTGCCCAAATTTTCCGGCAACAAAAGCCATAATGTAGATGCAGCGTGACTCTACCACGTATAAATTATAAGAATAAAATAAATTTTAAATATATAAGCTAATATATTATTCGAGTCTTCACTCTAATAAAGCATGGTTATAGATATTATTACCGCTTTTGTAGTGAATGCTACGTAGAGCGCCTTGGATGTTGAAGACACATTGGGCTATTAGAATCGGCTTTTACGAGATCTTTAGTTCTGAAGAGGCATCTTAGAAGCTCAATTCGCGTTACAGAATAAAATCTATGAGAAAACTACGTTTTATTCGCGACGTATTTGTTAACTTCCTATTTGGAAGTTATTACTTCAAGCAATTGTCCTGGGTCTAGATGTTTGTCCTTGTGCCATTTATGTGTGTAAACTGCCTATATGATACAGAAGAAAATCCTAGGGGTAACGTTAAAAAAAGGAAATTCATTAGATATAATGGTTTCAGTGCAATATTTTGAGATCCTTAGATCAAACTAAGATACTATAAATTGCTAAATTAAATTTAACCCTTTTCCTGTCCCATGAATCATACTATATGAACATTTCGATTGTATAACTATTGTGTCTATTTCGCGGACAGGGACACTGTTAAGTAAAACGTACGGCTCCAAAGGTAAATTTTGTTTATTAATAACTTATTTTAATATTTTTGTGACTTAAATGTAACACATCATATCACATACCGTTTGCTGGTCGTAGCTTCTTTTTTTAAACTTATTATAAGCCTGTGCTTGACCACAATCCCACCTGGTGATAAGTGGTGAGGCAGCCCTAGATGGTAAATCGCACTGTCTTAACGTAACAAAAGCCTATTCACTCTTGCCTTGAAGACGCCCAGATTGTATTCGGACGGAAAAATAGACGCCGGCAAATTATTCCACTCCTTTGCTGTACGCATTACAAAAGACGAAGCAAACCGTTTGGTTCTAATGCGTGGAATACCGACAACAATGGCGTTTGTGTATCATTTATTTTCGCAAGGTAGAAAATAATTCTGTAATAACTTCGCTAGATATATAAATATTTAAAATTAGAACCTTATTTATTTATTTACATTGTCAAAACATAGTATAAAATTAAACTTAACTAAAAGGTTTTTTTTTATATGTGAGGGGGCAAACAGTCACTGTCAGTGTCGATGTCACACACAATGACAGCTGCCAACGTCACTGTCAGCGTCATATACAATGACAGCTGTCAGTGTCAAAACAATGGACCGCGTGCCAGCACACCCTAACGTCAATAAAAGTTCAATAATTTCCCATAATAAAACTAAAACTAACACTAAATACTATAAAAGTACTTACAGTAAATAATCCATATACAACAATAAACACATAGAGCAGAATACTTATCCTATAACTACCACGCGGTTACCGCGTGGTCCTAACCTAAAAACACGTGCTTATATCTAATATAATAGCTTTTTAGAGGCCAATTTGGCCTTCTCTTCCAAGTGACAACGAAACTGCACGTCATTCGATATGTCGACGCCGAGGATTCCGATACTGGCTGAGGCAACAAGGGAAGTGGCTTGAAACTGAGGAAACACGACAAAAGGGTTCTTTTAAGCGGTAAACGCGCAAATTTGTGTCTTCTGGTGATTGAACTGGACTAGATTGGCACGCGGATTGGAGATCAATCCAACTACAAACCGCCATCCAAGACTGCGGTCAATCTTGGATACGAGATACATTATTAATTTCTGGCGTTAGTCGCCCCCAATCGGAGACTTTGTTCAACAAAGTCTCGACTTCGGACACAAGTTTGTTCCGATATTCGGCGACGTTTTTCCGAGAAATTTTTGCACGGCCGGTGTATAAAGCATCACCAGTGCTGTCGTCTGCATAGCAATGAATGTTACTGGTTTGCAACATATCATTGATATGCAGAAGAAACAGCGTTGGTGATAGTACGCAGCCTTGTGGAACACCAGCATTAATAGGCTTGTAATCGGAGCATGCACCGTCTACTAAGACCTTGATGCTCCGATCTGCAAGATAGCTGGTGATCCAATTGTACAATTTCTAGGGAAGCCCATAGGAAGGGAGCTTCGAAAGAAACGCTTTGTGCCAAACCCGAATGAAGGCCTTCGCTATGTCCAAACTAAACGCCAAAACCTCCCCCTTGGATTCGATCGCCTGCGCCCATCTGTGTGTTAGTTAGGTAAACAAGAAGATTACCAGTTGAGCGACCCCGGTGGAAAACGTACTGGGGGTCAAGGTACCGCTAAAGGTACCGCATGAGCTGGCAGTTAATAATGGAATCCATTATTTTCAACAACAAGGAGGTGATACCGCCTAGGCCTGTAGTTGGATGGATGAGAGCGGTTACCTTTTTTAGGTATCGGGTGCACGAAAGCTGTCTTCCATGAATTAGGGACAACGCCTAGGGAGTAAGAGTACCAGAAAAGACGCGTTAGAACCGATGCCAACTCTGGAGCGCACGTCCTTAGCACAAGTGGCGGGATTCCCTCAGGCCAACTCGACTTGTGGATGCCCACGGAGAGGAGTGCTTTGCGTACTGAGCACTGTGAATCGCAAATCAGGTATAGAGCACTCACACTGCGGCATGGTCGGCGGTGTATTCCCCCTGTCGTCGAGAGTCGAGTTGGACGTAAAAATGGAGCCTAAAAGGTCGGCTTTCTCTTTTGCGGCATGGGCCAGTGAGTCGTCCTCCTGTGTGTCTCAGGCCTGATAACACTCCTGCTTACTGCGTAATGCAGTCTTACAGGAGCGATCAAACCAAGGCTGTGATCTGCCTCCGATGGGTACCACAGAGTATGGAATAAATAGTTCAATTTCCTATAGCACCACATCAGTGACAGAGTCAGCAACAGCGTTGGGATCATCCAGCGAGAAGCACACCCGCCCCCATGGGTAGGATGCAAAGAAAGACAATCCAATCCGCCGACCTGTAATGCCAAACACGGCGGCAGCCTGCAGAACGCAACCGTGAAGGGAGCGTGAGTGGCACCACACTCCGGATCAGACAATGGTCCGAAGAGCTGAGAGGGGCGTCGATGGAAACCTGATATCCGTCCGGATGAGAGGTCAGCAGAAGGCCCAACAGGGAAGGTGTATGATCCTCCACATCTGGAATCCGCGTAGGCGAAGTAACCAGTTGTCTCAAACCATATGCTAAAGCAAAGTCATAAACAGATCACAGTTAAACGTGAACCGAGCCATTCGGCGCGGCGGGTGTTAAAATTGCCAAGTATCACGATCTCTACGGATTGGATCTGTTGTAGCAAGAAATCTGTAGCCATTTGGACGTGGTCGATGTGTCGGTCTGTGTCGGCATTACCACTATGGGACCTATAGAGACACCCGTAGATGCGAGGATGGCTGTCGCCTTCAAGACTGCCGAGGCGTCGAGAACAGATATCCTCTCTGACGTATATGCAAACTCCAGCCCGGGTCACAAAGAAGTGTTGTAATTTGTACTCCGGGTAGGACAGTTACGAAGTATCAGCCGCAGAGGACGTCTCGGTCAAAAAAGGCAAGGCCGACTTCGCCGTCTCCAGATGGTAGTGGACGGCGTTAAGGTTCGAGTGAAGTCCCCTGATGATGCCCTCCCCCCCCCAGGATATGCGGGGAACTGAGCACCCACGCTCAAGAAGAAGAGGGTAGCTTGACTGTGGATGCTCAGTAACGGATTCTCCATTACCAGTGGTGCTGTTTCTTTTTGAATTCCGCTACCATGTTATGGGGGAGGGGGTTGGGCCTCCGGCAACCTACACTAGCCAAGCGAAACGCAGAAGCAAAGCTTCTACTTTACGCTGGTATTCTATGAGGTCGTTGTACTTCCCCGGTTCGAGCCGGCCCATCCGTACTACAGCAGAAGCTGCAACGTCGCTCTACCACTGTTAAGGTTACACACAATATTTAAAAAAAAACTATAAAAAAGAAAAACTAAAACTAAAAATTTCAATTGTCATACAGTCCTACTTCCCGTGGTATCGTGCCAAGAACGCTGGCTGCGTTTCCTCGCTGAATATATAAAGGCTATACTTAGCCTTTGAGCGAGAAAAGAACCAGCCCTCTTATTACCAGCAGCGACGACCATTCGCGGATATAGTTCCTTTAGGAACTTCACCGCATGAATATTTAAATAATTCAGTTTAGTTAGACATAAAATATACAGTCAAATTTATAACCTCCACATTTTAAAACTTTTAAACTGTAAAAATACAAACTTCAGTTATTTGAACAAATGAGGTTTCTTGTTTCTTATTAATTTTCTGCTCACGTGTAGAGCCTTTAGGGTTCTAATTTAACACTGTACGTTTATTCAATTTCAGTTCTAAACAGTCGTCCTTAGTTTTATAACATAATAATTTCACATGTATTCCATAATAATATTTTACCACAATTCTGTTAAAGAATTTTTAGTATTGGTTAAAAAAAATGAAGTTCATTCTAAGTAAATTTTCATATCGACGAGTTTGGACTCCTCGGACTTTCTTATTTGAAACGTGCTGGCAGGCTGTCCCATCACGGTTCTTTGAACGATTTTTTTCCGAAGAGCTCTTGTTTCTGTAAACGTCCCTTCGGATTTAGAGCTTTGTGTAATATTTTGGCACTATACCGTGAGGAGTAGGACTGTACGATAATTTAAGTTTTAAGTATTAGTTTTTTTATTATAAATATTGTATGTACTTGAATTTTATGTAAATGAATGATTCTTATAATTAAAAAAAATACGTTACGATTTGCCTTAATCATCACGCTTGGTAGGCGTATTGACGATCGCAGTACCACACGTCTCGTCACCTTTAACGCTGCTACCCGTCCCGGTCCGGAAATTCCACGTCTAGTACAAACGAGATGGTTATAGCGCCATTTATCGGCAGTCATAAAAACACCCATGGGACGAATTGGGTTCATGAATTCTCTTATTAATTATCTTTTTGCCGCCTCCACACGGCAATATTATTTGTTTTAATACACAAAAGTATACGTGCTGAAGACAGGTGTCAAAAGTAAACTCCTTACATATGAAATTAGCGTTTTGACGTACTGACCACTTTGATCTGAAATATCTCCTCTTTGGTTAAGAACTCCAAATTCAAATTTATAAATTCATTTAGCTGGTACATTTGAGTTTTGAAAACAGTCATTCATTTGTTTTTTCCTCATTATTTTTTTCTTTGGCGTCGCTTATTACCGCACAATGGAAAACATGAAATATCGGTATATTTACGAGTACGAGTTCTACCGTGGCACCAGTGCTGCAGAAACAGCTCGAAGGATTAATGATGTGTATGACGCTGGTGTCCCAAAAGCACGGTACGTTTTTGATTTCAATGTTTTCGTTCTGGAAATTTCGACCTTCAGAACCAACCTCGTGGACGGCCGGAGACCAAAGTGGAAAATGAATAATTAAAGGCTATTGTGGAAGCGGATCCATCACAACGCACTTCAGAGATAGCTGCAGGCTTTGGGGTAAGTGATAAAACTGTATTAATCCACTTGAAGCAAATCGGGAAAGTAAAAACACTTGAACGATGGTTACCTCATGAATTGAGTGAATCGAACTTGCAAACACGCGTCGACTGCTGTGTTACTTTGGTCAACCGTCACAATAATGAAGGGATTTTAAATCGAATCATTACTTGTGATGAAAAGTGGACACTGTACGATAATCGGAAGCGCTCGTTGCAATGACTGAACCCTGAAGACCCAGCCAAATCCTGCCTAAACGAAAATTGACTCAGAAAAAGTTACTTGTGCGTGTTTGGTGGACTAACGCCGGTGTCGTTCACTACAGCTTTCTAAAATCTAGCCAAACGATTACGGCTTTACGATTTTTACGTGGTAGAGCCATGCTTCAGCTATATTACTGGTATAGTTGTAGCACGAATATTACTAGTATAGTTGTTGCACGAATGGGTCGGCTCGACCGGGAAGGACCACGCTCTCACAGAATACCAGCGTAAAAGAGCAGCTTAACGCTGCTGTGTTTCGTATGGTGAGTGTAGAGAACCGGAGACCCTTTTTACTGAAAAAGAGGCATTCCATCTTAGTCCTCACGGGTGACAACGCATCTGCATTTTGATTCTTTATTGAAGATAGATGTAGATGTCTATGGGTCACAGCAACCACTTACCATCAGGTGGACTGTGTGCTCGTTTGTCACCCGATCCTATAAAAAAAAAAAAAAAAAAACGGCAGATATCTATTGTCAGCAACTGCAAACCATGAAGGAAGAACTAGCTGCTAAACAACCGAGATTGGTCAATCGCTCTAGGCCACTGCTGCTTCATGACAACGCAAGACCACACACTGCACAACAAACAACCACTTAGTTAGATGAGCTACAATTGGAATGTCTGCGACATTCACCGTACTCCCCCGGACCTTGCTCCAACAGATTATCATTTTTTCCGGAATTTGGACAACTTCTTACAAGGAAAAAATTCAACTCCGTTGCGGCAGTCCAAACCGCCTTCAAAGAGTTTATTGATTCTCGCCCCCATGTTTTTTTTTAGTAAAGGAATCAATGAACTACCTATGAGATGGCAAAAGTGCATAGATAACAACGGTGCATACTTTGATTAATTAAATATATTTTACAAAAAAAAATTGACTTTATATTTCTCCCGTATAAAATGCCAATTTCATATGTGAGGACCTAATATATAAATATCATTAGGTACTCAGCTGTGGTAGCTCAGAAGGTTAGCGCTCGCTGTAAATTTCACAGTACGCGAGCAATCCGGGTTCGATCCCCGCTGGCACCAATGAAATTGTTAATTGCAATTTTAAGTGCTGATTTACCACGTGCTCGGCGGTGAAGGAAAACATCGTGAGGAAACCTGCATGTCTGAGAAATAAGAAAAAAAAATTCGAAGAAATTTGAAGTTCGCCAACACGCATTAGGACAGCGTGGCGGACAATTCCTTGCCCTAAAACCCTCTCAGAAATGAGGGGAGGCTTGTGCCTAGCAGTGGGACGTATATAGGCTGTAACTTTAACTTTTTAACTTTTTATTAGGTACTACTTTTACCGGACTTATTATTATTACTTTATAGCAGATGCAAAAAAAGGGTTTTGGTATTAGCAGGCTATGCATTTCTTTTAGTCGCCTCACTCGTCACTCATTGGACGAAATGGGGTGATAGATTCTCTTACGCCGCTATCACACGGCCAAAATTCCGATTCGTTTCCGTTGTTCAATAAAATTCCGTTGTGCCGTGGAGCCAAAACGACAAAATGACGTAATTTTCGTAATCGGATACAAAATACTCAACTAATAAGATTTCTTCCTAACATCATAAATATATATGGCTTCTAAAATTTTGATATATGAGAAATGGTTGTTTTATTTGCTGACTTGCCTTGCCAATATTAAAGGAAGAAATATTGCTTCTAACACGTTTTCTGCAGCTTTTATGGCATTTTTGTGTATGTATTCACTGTTTTATTTTATAACCATTATAAAGCAAATGTGACACAATAACGGTCTTTCATATACGATACGGTTGACATGTCGTATGAACGGTGTGTGCGTAACAATATGATTAGCTTCTACAAATATACACGATACGATAATGTGTACCTATATATTTTATGGTTAAAATATAAAAAAGGTCATTAAATAACGTTCTAATTCTACGGGGTTATAAATTATAGTCAAACTTTATGTGTGAAACGTTAATACGCGAACTCTTAATTTATGTTTCACTATGTTCCTTTACATTAACTAACAACGCTACATTATCTTCTGACTTAAGTAAATTACCTTACATCGTGTGACAAAGAGCTTCGTTCTCAGAGGGACTAACCGCATAAACATTGAACAATAACGTCGAGACTTATGTTAAATTTATCCTTATTAGAAAAATAATAAGCAGTAATATATTATATGTCAGCTACTTTTGGACTTTTTGTTATTTTTAATATAAATATTAATTAATTGTTTATTTGAAGTTTAAATAATAAAAATCGGTCTTTCATTGATAGATTTTTGTCAAAACTTATTCGATTGTCATATATCATATGGGCTTTCTTGAAAAAATCGTTCTTGTAGTTTTCTGTTTGCTTAATATGCTAATGGCAGTGCCCTGCGGTTTCACCCGCTTATATCACGCGTCTGAGCCACGCGACATGACATGACACCTAGTTCAAGCATTTTAGATAGTAATGTAGGGAAAAATTGGCAATACCTATCGGCATATGTACGTTATAGAGCAAAGTTACATTTTATCCACTCTCCCTCACACTACACACTTTTCATGTATCGTGTACTGTTTTCTTTAAAAATGGAAAAAAACCCCGATTCGGGACACTTTTTGTGCCGCGAGGGGGTGACGCCCAACCGGGGAGAGGGACGGTGAGTGGATAAAATGTAACGTTATAACGTATATATGCCGATAGATAAAAGTAATCTAAAATACAAATTTTTATATTTCGCTGAATGGCCGAATCAATAAAATTTTCAAAATAGCATAGCAACGTGAAATGAAAGAGTTTAAAAATAAATTGTACGTCGTTTTAAAGAACATATTCTATAATTTACTTTAGTCATGCATATATTGGCGGCAAAGTGGGAAATTTTTGAAAAAATAAACTTTGAACAAAAAAATTGGTAAATGATAAAAATGTTCACATTTCGTGGCAGATTGCGCGGAAACTATAAGTGATATCGCTTTTATATTTTATAAGAGGTTGATAGCAAATTTATTAAGGCTCATTTTGTACCCCCACACTTTTCATGTATCGTGTATGGTTTTCTTTAAAACTGTAAAAATCTCGCTTCGGGACACTTTCTGGGGCGGGGGCGGGGACGCTCACCTGTGAGGGAGATGGAGAGTGGATAAAATTTAACTTATATCGGCATATGTACGTTATAAAGTTACATTTTATCCACTCACCGTCCCCCTCCCGGGTGAGCGTCACCCCACCGTGAAACAAAAGTGTCCCGAATCGGGTTTTTTTCCAGTTTTAAAGATGTTTTCTTTAAAACTGGTACATGAAAAGTGTGTAGTGTGAGGGAGAGTGGATAAAATTTAACTTTGCTCTATAACGTACATATACCGATAGATACAATACTCCATTAATTTTGCCAATTTTTTAGCTAAAGTGATTGAACTAACCTCGCTTATACACACAAGTTCACTGCTGGTTTCTCTCAGTTGTCATCAGGTGGTTAGGGTTTATGCGTCGTTCGCGCGCCGAGCCGAGTATTGAATTATTTTAATTTTTCATTATCTCTTAAACTATGCATCCAAATAACATGCTATAAAGAGCTAAGTTTATATTCACAATATTGTCTTGATGATAAAGTAACTTTCGTTCATAAGGATTAATATGCCATGCCTAATAATAACGCTCATAAATCACTTTTTAATTTTCAATAATTTTTTGTCACAAAATACCTTATTGTGGCTTATGTATAAGAAGTAGGCATCTGGTATTGCGGTTTTTTTTTTGGATTGAGTAAAGATCTATATTTTTGTAGAATATTGTATTTACGTGTAACTAACTATTACGCCAGCGCACGCGGAAAAATCATTTCGCTTTTTCTTCTGACTTGCTTAACAAAAATCAATATTTAATTAATTGTTAATGAAAGGCACTACGACGACTAACTTCAAGTTTAACGAAATGTCTTTTTACAAAAATGTTTCGGCATTCAATTAAAATGAAATGAAGGCGAAAACAATCTAACTTTATCGCTATGTTCCAGATCATAAATAATTTTATAAGACAGTATAATTGATAACAAGCTCAATATTTAGACTGTTTTAAAAAAAACTGACTGCGTAAAAAAATTCTAACAAGACCTATTATACGATTATATAAGATTTTTTTTTCACAGCTTTATTATAAGTTTTGAAAATTTAAGTGAGAATGGTTGCTACCCAAATTTAAATCGTTATTCATCCTAAATGGTCATTATAAATGAAAAATCATTAGAGAAACATAAAGATGATTTTCAAAGACCTAAGTCAATGACCTAAATAAATTTTCAATGGTACCCTACCGGACATAGTTCGTCGTCTTTCATTTTTTTTTTCTTTGAGCTGAGGAATATCTATTGATTCAGAGTACGATATCAACAATCCCTTAAAAATAACTAATCTGACAAAATAAAGTGCCTGGGACAAAATGTCTTTATAAATTATCAAAGGTTCAAGGCTCTTTCTTTTATTGGAATAAAATAAAAATAAAAAGCTCTTAAGAGCAGACCGAAACAATATAAATTTTTTGGTTGAACAACTAAACCATATTAATATTTTCTTATGTAATAGTGAATAATTCAAGTTTAGTAATATGGAAATTACATTAATATCTAATCTATCAAAAGTAAGGTGATTTTTATTTTCTTCGCTATAAGATAAGACTGATTTATTTGTTTACATTATAATATCTTTTCATTTCTTGTTCTAAGCAAAATTTTCGTTTAGATTATTTCACATAGTATTGTCAGAGTTCTAAGTGTAGGGCGTCCCCCCACTAGATGGAGTGATGACCTGGTAAGTCATGCAGGAAGTCGATCGATGCAGGTGGCTCAGGACCGTGCTTTGTGGCATTCTTTGGGGGAGGCCTGTGTACAGCAGTGGACTTGTGAAGGGCTGTAATGATTATGATGATGATGATGATGTCAGAGTTCTTAGCATTATAAAAGATTGAAATTATTAGTGTTCTTAGAATTATGATGCCACAAAACTTAGTTCTGATCCTGAGTCACTTGCATTCATCGACGTCCTGCGTCCAACCAGGTCGTCACTCCATCTAGTGGGAGCCGCTCTACAATTAACTTACCGGTACGAAGCTGCCACCCGAGTCTTTTCCATCGGTTGTGGGTTCTTAGAGCTATATGGCCGTCCACTGCAATTTCAGCTTACCGATCCGTTGAGCTATGTCGGTTACTCTGGTTCTACTACAGGTATTCATAATGCGAAGTCGTATCTCGCTAAGCGACCTAAACTTCCTCAAACGGCGCAGCAGTGTAGGACGATGTATTTGATCTATACGTCATCACTGGCAACACACACTGATGGTACACTCCTATTTACAGGTTTAAAAAAAAACGTGACGAGAAGATGTGTTATAATCTCCCGAACGCTGCCCAGTTGAGTTGGTGACGTACGTTGCCCAGCCGGTTGGTTTTTACACATGGTAGAGCCATATTGCAGCTATATTATGGTTGTAGCACGAATGGGTCGGCTCAACCGGAGAAGGACCAAGCTCTCACAGAATGCCAGCGTAAAATAACAGCTAAATGTTGTGTGTTTCGCATGGTCAGAGTAGAGCATCGGAAACCCTGTTTACTGGAAACGAGGCTTTCCATATTAGTCCTCAGGGTGACAACGCATCTGCATTTTGATTCTTAATCAAGGATAGACATAGATGTCTATAGACGACAGCATCCACTTACTATCACACTGACTGTGTGCTCGTTTATCACCCTATTTCTGTAAAAATCCGTCGATTATCCTCTCGTTCAATGTTATACTTCGGATAATTATTAGTCCTAGTAATCATACGCGTCAATTTGTTAACGAGCGTAGTATTTGCAACAGCTACCTAGATATGTGTGACTAGCTTTTCCTTGCGACTTCGCCTGCGTGGAATTTATTAAGATTCATGGTTTCATAGTTTTTAATTTTTTGCGCGAAACCCTTATTCTTAAAAAAAAAGTTGCCTAAGTTACTCTTTATAACTTCAGCTATCTGCAAATGAAAGTCTCGTCAAAATCGGTCCAACTATTTCTGAAATTAGTCGGAACAAACAGACACACAGACAGACAATTATTTTTATAGGAATAGGGTGACAGACGAGCACACAGTCCACCTGATGGTAAGTGGTTGCTGTGGCCCATAGACATCTACATCTATCCTCAATTACGAATCAAAATGCAGATGCGTTGTCACCCGTGAGGACTAAGATGGAATGCCTCGTTTCCATTAATAAGGGTCTCCGGTTCGCTACACTCACCATATGATACACAGCAGTGTTAAACTGATATTTTACGTTGGTATTCTGTGAGAGCGTGGTCCTTCCCCGGTCGAGCCGACCCATTCGTGCTACAACTACGAGTATACTACTAATATAGCTGCAGCATGGCTCTACCACGTTAAAAATTATTTGTAAGTAACGTACCTATATACTTTCATATGCATTTAGTAAAAAGCTGTTATTTCGACATTACAAACAGTCACTTCATAATTATTTATTTGTATAGATGTATAGATATGGACGTTGAACATTACGTATTTGTTAGGCACTATTGAGGTCATTGAACATAGTGCTAAGGTCTTCTAGCGATTCTCCCATTATTATTAAGCCGTTGGCAAATCGGTGATAAGTGAGATATTGATACCGTACCCTTCCCATTCCAGTAGCTTGAAAACGTCTTTCAATGCAGCGGTGAAGAGTTTCGGGTTTTCTAAATCGTAGTTTTAAATTTACTTTTCAGATGCGCTTGGTTCATTATTCGAATAGGATTTAAAAGATTCCTAATATTTTATTGAAAAATGGAGGGTTGGTTGGTTTTTCTAATTTATCAGCAGTCATGTTGATAATTGAGTTTAGTAGGTGTAAGTAAACTAATTACGTGGTTTCATGATGTTAATCTTTGCTGGTACTAAAGCTTAAGTTTGAATTTTTGGGTAAAAAATTCTCTTCTATAACATCGTTTTCTAAAAAGTTAGCAACATATTGAAACCACACTTACAGTTTAGTAACATAATTTTGATAATTGGTTTATTTCTATGCTAAGTAGTAATCTCGGTATTCGATAAGTTTAATACTTTTAGTCAGCACTTTCTTTTTCAACCAGTTTATAAAATGAAACCAAGTAGTGAAGAAAGAACGGTAAAAAGGAAATAGAACAGGAAAAAAATTTTGCAAAATGCCCTTCAACCAGTCAGTATAGAATGTCTCAAAAAAGCCTTAAAACTTTTAATGTCCAGCCTAGTAGCTCGAAAGCGTCTCCGAATGCAGCAGTGAAAAGTTTCAGGTATATAACATCACCCTGTCTTACATCTCTCTGCAGTTGGATTTATTTTTCTGAAAGTGTTGGTTTTCTTTTGAAAGTGTGGGCCCTGCGGCCTTTACAGCTTCATCGAAATAGGATAAGCGAGGACCTATGAGCTATTGAGTGCAACGATTCTGCCGGCACCCCGACCCTGCTTTCGGAGTGAGGCTCCTCTAGCTAGAGGGGCGGGGGGCTCGATGTGATTCCTCAAAAGGAGGTACGAACTTCGGCTTGAACCACTATCGCAATGTGGGAAAACGGATCAAAAACTAAAACGCCCGTGTACGACGTGTGAGACAGTATTAAACCTCGTGTACGGGGTGTGTCTGTGTCCTCGCGCACGCCAGCGAGCGCGGTGTGCTCTAGTGTTCTCTACTAGTGTACTGTCTGAATGTGTGTGTGTATCAGTGTTTGATAATCGGATTCTCTCTCCAGTGGAGGGGGGGGGGATCAACTTATTCATAGAAATGATCTCATCATCGGGGCCAAGAAGGACGTTCTTGGGACGTCTCCTGGGTGGGGCTGTATCCCTCTCTGGGGAATACGAACCCGCCGCTACCACTAACCGATTTGGATGCTCTTTAATAAAATTGAAGTGCAGTTGGATAGGTTTTGCACACTGGTTTTATATTACATACTTTGATACTATTACCATTACCATTACAGCCTAGATATTTGTCATAGTTGCCACGCTTGGCAAGCGGGTTAGCAACCGCAGTTTTTTTTTTATTGGAAGGAAGGTGCTGCTGCCCACCTCCTGATTTGTTTCCCTCTGTCGCCTCTTACGACGTAGTCGATATTCTTTATACCATCACTACTTTGATACACTGATAGTTAATCTCACACCGCCCAAAGAGCAGTAAGTAGTACCGCCTGTATTTTGTCCGAATTAAAAGTTTTCTCATAGAAAATGAAAAGAAGACAAAGTTGTATCCTTCGGTCTTCCATAATATTTGTCCAAAATTATATATATATTTGATTTGTGGTACTAAAACCGTATCGAAAACTGGATGGAAGTCGATATCTGCGCGTGAGTCGATTCGTAATGACTCCCGAAAACAGAACGGCTTTTTAGTTAGATTCGTAATAGGGCTAAGTAGGCCGCCTTACATGATATTCAAGACCACCGCACATTTTGCTCCACTCCTCCGGAGTAGCACCATCATAGACAATGGAATTTAAGGTCTTCTAAAGACTTCAAGAACTGGTTTTCCATCCGTTTTTAAAAGTTCTGCTGTAATACTATACTAACCTTAAGGCCCCGGGCCTTACTAGTTTTAAAGTGCCGTGTCGTCCGGAATATTACAGGAATAGTGTCGAATGAGACTGTTATTGGATCGTTACACACATGACCCAAAAGCGAGTGACACAATGGTTTAAGAAGTTAAAACAGTATAATAGAAGGATAGGAAAGTGTAACTGTGCCATACGGTGCATTACGGCTGTGTCACCCATGGAAAGAGCCACTATGTGTTGCGCTGCCAAACCGCGTCCAACGGTGCCTAGCGGTTTTAATCCAGGACATAAACTGTGCGCCAAAGTTTATTCAAATATGTTTAGCTGTTATTGCGCGATACGATAATAAACACACAAATTACTTTGCAAATTTACAAGTACATAATATTGGATTGGATAGCTTGTATTAACGATAAGTATTACTTCTTACCCTTGCTTAAATCATAGGTACTCGGCAATCTGTAACAAAAAATAACATATTTTAATGGTTAGTGAACTAAAATATAGTTGTAGTGATTGACATATTCATATTTTTACACTAGCCCCTAAAGGCCCACTCCAGGCCACAGTAACCTACAGGCTTTATCGGATAAATAAGAATATTTCGCCGCTTACCTTATTCTAATTCTAGCCCTTAGATTAAATGAAATAGGATAGCGGATTCTCTTCCGCCATTATCCCACGGCATAAAGTTAAAATATAGTCACTCTCAAAGAGAAGTGCCAACATGATTTGAGGAAGGTTCAATGGTGATCCATGAGTTTGAATCTATTTCTACTTTTGTTTTAGAATGATCAGCTACTAACTGATTACTAGGAGGTCATTGAGAGCAAGGATTTATGAAAAGTCTTAGATAAATTGTTTAAAGCTTTAAGAATTTTCTAATTGAAGCGCTCCTTACATAAAACAACCTGTCTTCTTTATTTATCGCCCTCTTACCGATTTCTAATGTTACGAAACAGTACTGTTGTGTTTTAGTTAAATAGTAAGAGAACAAGCAGGCACACCATCTACAGCGGTGAAACGCCGCTGTTGCCTTCTATTCATGGAGTTATCTTGTTATTAACACTTATTTATGGTCTGGTTACCTTTAGGTGAGAGGCAGAGTAAACCATCCATCTCGATATTTTACGTATTCCTGTATTTACTATTGTAAGAAAAGCGCTACTGCTACTTTATTATAATAAAAATTCTCAAAATTTACTTATAATTACATTTATATAACACAAAAACACTGTACAACAACAAATATTAATTGGAACTATGAATGCTAGAGGTCATTCATTTATTTGTAGCTTAATAGCGATTGTAGCCAAACATAAGATCCCTCCAGACTTAATTAAATTTAATTGGAAAGGATTTTAAAGGTAAATAAAGTTTAATGGAATGAAGGAAAACTTATTGAAGCATTTATTTTATAATATTAACATTTTTATACTGTACACGTTTGGTGAAACACACTTATGTATTTCAATTAACATTTTGTTTACTTTTTTATACTGCTTTAGATTGGGAATAGTCACAAGTTTTTACATCACTGGTTAACACACAACATGGATTCTAATTAGTTTTAGGCAGTGTTGCCAACTTTGTGGATTTTCGACTAAAACTGGTGCTTTTGATCTTGTGGTACGTTTTGCAATCGGTACAGCGGTTCCGTAGATTAACCTGGACAGACAGACCAGACAGAGAGATATTTTTTAAAAGGTATTCATGTCTTAATTACTCGGACTATTAGTCGGACTATTTGTCGCAGGTAAACATACTCGTCAACAACTTTGAGCTTAGTGCTCCCAACAACTACCGACATAGGTGTGACACCTCTCTGCTGTTGGATACGTTTCGTACTCTAGTTCTGTACCCGGATAGCCATCGTAGCCCTACTGTACAAACACTTCAGCATTTTGATATACCGACAGTCAACTTGGCACCGCTGAAGGGACTGCAACACCGCCTAAATTTCGACGGAATCAAAGGCTTTCTCATAGTCCACATACGCAAGACATATTGGCAAATTGTACTCCTCGGTCTTCTGTACAATTTGCCGAAGAGTATGTATGTGGTCTATGGTGCTAAAGCCTTTTCGGAAACCGGCTTGTTCGGGAGGCTGGAAGTCGTCGAGTCTGCATGCGAGACGATTCGTAATGACTCTCGAAAAAAGCACGTAGACGCGGGTCAGAAGGGAAATCGTTCTGTAGTTCTTCAAGAGAGCGCAATTCTGCTCCACGCCTCCGGAGTAGTGCCACCATGAAGGACGGAATTAAAGAGCTTCTAAAGGACTTCAAGTACCAGTTTTCCACCCACTTTCAGAAGCTCCGTTGTAATTGCATCCTCGCCCGGGGACTTGCCGTTTTTAAGGTGCTGGAGAGCTATTCTAATCTCGCTGAAACTGACGTCCGGGATATCATCGGAATAGTGTCGGATAAGACTTGCTTGGATCGTTACTCACACTTGCGTGTGGCTCCAACGATGATGTGTACAGCTGTCCATAGAACCTCTCAATCTCATTTAAAATCTCAGGTGTCCCGGAAACGGTGCTGCCACATTCGGTCTTCAGTCTTCGACAGTTGGCTCTTTCTGGCAGACAGATCTCTGGCAAAGACTTTGGAGCCCTGGTTCCACTCAATCGCTTCTTCAATACGAGCAGTATCAAAGTCACGTAAGTCCCACCGCATGCATTTGGAGATATGTCTGTTCAGTTGCCTTATGCTGTCAAATTCACTGAAAACTGCAGCTTCATTTCCCGTCTTACAGCCATGAGATTAAGAGTATGATCGGAGAGTTTTTGTGTTCGTCTGCGGCGTGTCTTGCAGAACTTAGCTCCGACCGCATGGACAGTTTCCACGAGCTTATCATTCATATCGTCGCAGGCACTGAAAAATGTTTTGTAACTCGAGCTGAAATGTTTCGGTACTTTGGATTAGAGCACGAGAGGGACGGAGCGTTCACTTCATTAAACGAGACCTTTCCAACTTCGATCGAACAATTATAAAATTATTTATTCTTAACTGAATCTGAATTTGATAAAGAACATTCAAAGCCATTGCCAAATATTTCCTTTGTAGATTTTATTAAACATTTTTGAGCAACTACTATCTAGACATACTTATTATAAGCTTAATTTATTTCAATTTCAGATAAAAGTGATTTCGAATATCTAGCGACCATACCGTGAAATTGAATTCTTAGACAGATATCTAATGCAGTGGTAAAAATAACTCAGGATTGGGACAAATTTGTGTTATAAGACGATATGACTTTTTTATAGGCAGGTAAATTGGCCATCCGCATATACCACTGTAATGGTGTCTTACATCTTGAACTTACTTCTGGAGATATTCTTAGGACTACGAATACTTTTATGCCGCCGCCACACATATTTTGAACACATCGAATAGCAGTGGAAGCTCAGAGGCTAAGCGCTCGTAGTAAATGTAACAGTATATGCGAGCAGCCCGGGAGTCCGTCCGTCCGTATGTCACGTCTTCGCCAAGCGGCAGCGATACCAAGATTATCAAATGTGGACCCAACCTTATGTAAGATGTGTTGATTTTGACAGCTATTTCAGTTACATTTTAAGAAGTTATTTAATTTAAATATGTAGTGTTTAAAGTAATTTTTTTTTCTATTAAGCACTAAATAATGAATAAAATTTAACAAACATTTATAAGTAAGGCTGAGATTGTTTTAATAATTATTTCAAATTATGATCGTTAAGTAGCGATATTATTAAACCTGCGGCTCTGCCCGGCTTCGCCCGGGTTGATCAATTATCTGACAGAAATTCCATAAAATCTGTTCTTAGTGGGTGTCCATTTCGAGAAAGGAGTATAATATATATGCCAAATTTGATTATAGTTTTAGAGATCTCACGATGAGTGAGTGAGTCAGTGGTATTTCGCGAAACTTTAGCGCAAAATTTTAATATATACTTCCCACTGCTGGGCACAGGCCACTCCTCATTTCTGAGAGGGTTTTTAGAGCAAGGAAGTGTCCGCCGCGCTGCCCTAATGCGTGTTGGCGAACTTCACATGTCCTCGAAATATTTTTTTTGTTATTTCTCAGACGTAGGATTCCTCACGATGTTTTCCTTCACCGCCGAGCACGTGGTAAATCAGCACTTAAAATAGCAATTAACCCGGTTTGCTCGCATACTGTGAAATTTATAGCTAACCATCTGAGCTGCCACGGCCATATATATATATAATATTTCTTTATATTGTATATATATATATCAGGAACAGGATGTGGCGTAATATTAATTATTAATTATTAAGTTTATAAATTTATAAACTAATTGTTAACATGTCGATGATGTCAAATACTGACGAGTACTTACTGCAATCACGAATAATTTATCCTAAGGCTGATTGTAAGTATGTAGGTGGAGGTAATCTCTGGAATTATTAACTAATTCACAAAATAATTTCACTATAATGGAAAGTTTTACCGTGTAGTGGCGGTCTAAGAATATCCACTACCCCATATCTCCCCGTGGGTGTCGTAAGAGGTGACAGAGGATAACAAATCAGGATATGGGCAGCAGCGTCTTCCTAATAACGATTAACAATAAAAAAAATTGCGGTTGCCGACCCGCTTGCTAAGCGTGGCAACTATTGCAAATATCCCCCCTATACGGCAATCTATGGGGGAGGCCTATGTTCAGCAGTGGACTTTAATAAGCTGAATCGGTAACGATAACAGTAATGGAAAGTTACCTTATCCCTGAGTATCATGACTATATAATATTTTGATCAATATAAGTTTTCACTTCAAAATCTCAATACTTGTAATCAAAAGCGCTGGTTAGCGGCTTTATCGCTAAACAAATGGGTATACGAAATACGTTCTAAAAAAGTCAAAGGCCATTTAAGTAGCCTTTGTTGCTACAGATAACTTTTTTCTACATATTTACCAATTTTATCACATCCACACAACAAATCCATTCAGTAATTTCTGCGTTCGGTGGCACTTATCGTCAGTTTGATCGTCAGATTGAGGCGACGAAGGAAAATGAAACAGAAGATAAACAGCAGCATCTACCTATAATAAAAAATGAGGTTGCCAACCCGCCTGCCAAGCGTGACAGCTATGGCAAATAACCCCCCTGAAGCAATCTAGTGGGGAGGTCTATGTTCAAGAGTGGACTTTTGATAAATGATGAATGAAAGGTACGTGAAAAGAAGTTCTTATAATTTTACTAACATTTTAATAACAACAAATTTTGTCAGAAATTTACCATTGAGCATGGTTATAAATTATCCAAACCTAACTCTGTTTTGGGCACATAAAATCAGATCTGATATATGCGTAACATAATAAAGGAATTTCACTTTCAACCGGTCGCCAAGGAAATGAGATTCACTGAGATTGTGATGTCATTTCGCTATATATTTCTATATAGACATGCGTAGATTCTTATATTTTTCTATTGATGCGTAGAGATATGACTGCATTGATATCCCGTACGTCATGACATCGACTGACAATAAAGATCAAATATTTCAATCGATATTTTTATATTTTATAAACACAAAGTTCGATGAATACTATAACATAAAAACGTAACTAAAAGTACAAACAAAATTATGAGAAATAAAAAAGTCGTTAATTTGATTACATATGGTGTGGCGTCAGGCGACAGCGCAAAAGCAAAGAATATATGCATGTATGTATCTAAGTATATTATTACGTAAAAGCATCCATCACCCCATTTGGTCCCGTGGGTGGTCGTGTCGTAAGTAATGAATATGGAATATATATATAACAATGATAACTTTCGATAGATGTCAGTATTATATACATTTTTTATTATAAAATATATTTTCCACGCTGAGGCACGCTGCACCTATGTATATAATAATAATGTCCTCCAGACCGAATTTCGGTCACGGCAGCCAGCCTCTACGGAGACTAGCCATCGGCGCAGGACAGGATTATAGTGCCCAAGTGTATGCGCAAGCACAGGTGTACTCTCTATTCCCTCACTCTCATAGTCCGATGGGACGGTAAACCAACAAACCGGAGAGAGATCAGGCGCAGGACCAACGGCTTTACGTGCTTTTCCGAGGCACGGGGGTGAGACACCTCCAACTTCCTGACTCCGGGCAGCTACTGAGAACTTCTTGATGGAAAAGCTCAATAACTGATTTTTTTTGCCCCGACCCGGGATTCGAACCTGGGACCTCGTGATCAGCAGTCGCACTATTACAACCACTAGACCAATGAGGCAGTCACCTATATATTATATAGTAGCTATATAGGTACAGAACGAATGGGTCGGCTCGACCGGGGTAGGACCACGCTCTTACAGAATACTAACATGAAACAGCAAAACAATGTTGCTGTGTTTTGTATGATGAGTGTAGAGAACAAGAGACCCTTCTTACTGGTGTAATTTATAAGCCTAATTTTAATATGTGTTATAGCAATTTCTGTTTGTTATAATTAATTATTTAAGGCCCTACCACAATTTTTTCACCACGCCATGGGTTGACTGGCATAAAATGCGAACTGACAATAAGTCCGCCATTTGTAACCTTTATGGTTAAAACAATAAAGTTTTTAAATAAATCCAAAAGCTTATAGATTTAGAGAAAACTTGGAACGTGTTCATGTTTGTAAACTTTGATATATTCGTAGAAGTATCTCCGATGCGACGGATGTCGAATCAATAACGTAGAATGGATAAAGTTTTTATCTATAGGATAAGTTAGCAAAACTTAACATTGATGTTACTTTAACAAATTTACTAAGCTTTTAGGTTAATAAACTATATTCCATGGATTTGTGACCTCGCTTTCTTGCTGTGTGGTGATGGCGTAACAGAATCTGTCTTGTCCAATAGGAGTTATAAAAGAAGAC
The DNA here is from genome assembly GCA_029286625.1 of Parnassius orleans. Lineage (NCBI taxonomy): Eukaryota > Metazoa > Arthropoda > Insecta > Lepidoptera > Papilionidae > Parnassius > Parnassius orleans. The sequence goes on from JAGSMP010000092.1 coordinate 78,926, forward strand.
TGACGGAAAACAAGGCAAATATTGTGGCAAAATGGTGGGTTAAACATTTGGTAGTCAAAATTAATTAGAAGAGAAGATTAATGTACCTAATAATCTTTAGTGTCTCACCGGTGACGAAAAGTTAAAAAGAGTCTGGTACTGCAAGCGCCAATCTACTTGCTAACATGGTGATTAAGCCAACATTGTAACGATCTCTATTATAATAAATCCATTGTGTTTTAATTCCTCCTTCTCCTCCATCAGCTTGTAAATAGTCCACTGTTGGACATAGACTTCTTCTGTAGCAAGGAAGCGCGGCGGACTTTATGCTCCATAATCCTCACAGAAACGAATTCAGTCCTTTCCATCTTCTAATTTTTCTCCCTATTGTTGTAAAGGCCTATAAACAACAGTTCGATAGTTATTGTCTAGTTGTGATTGTTTATTTTCAAATCCAAATTTCGTGCGAACGACGATACGAAGACTATTAATTTTTTGTACATTTGGGTAATCATGGTGAAAATCAATGATTTCAGATAGAAATGTACGATACTACATACATAATAATAAAATATTAACATGCTAACATATTATTTGTGTGTATTTATATGAAAATGGGTATCGGTATATCTTAAGGGAAACAGACTGCGACACTTTGTTTTTATGCTACCCATTTTGTTTGTAACTCTATACCGTTCAACCGATCGCCTTGAAAATTGGTATACTCAGGCAGGACAACATATGCCTTGTTTTACTATCTACGTATAGCTATAATATACTTGAACTCTTGTTTTATCTATAAATATAAATACAAATGTAGTTTCTGTCTGTAATACCATAATAACTGATTTCTATGAAGGGGATATTTGCATGTTATTAAAACATGAATTACTATTTTTTTAAATTTTGTCTGTCGGTCTGTCTGGTTTGTCAGGCTGTTTGTCCCGGATAACCTTCGCAATGGTTGACACGATTGTGATGAAACTCCAAGAACAGATAGAGAACATCGCTATGAGTGATCTAGGCCATGTTTTTATCCAAAAAAAAACATGCAGAATTTTATTTATGCAATCGTAAAACTGATAAAATAAATGTTTTTGATGAAAAAACAGTTTTAAGAGAAAGACGAACAGAAAGAACAGTTTTAAGAGAAAGACGATAAGTGTGAATACTTTCAAACTTATCTTCCCATCTATGAGTCAGGTAGACCAGAAGATTACCAGCTGATCGACCCCGACGAAAGCCGCATTGGCGGGCACTAATCAGTTCATCATCAATTATTTCTCGCCAATTCTGCCGATGTGCTCTACTTTGCCTTGGCAATGTTTTTTTTTTAAGGATTTGGAGGAGGAATCATACTTCTTTTTAAGAGCGCTGGTGTTTAAATCCCGGGACTTTGATGCATCAGCCCAGGCCCGGTAGCACTCCTGCTTATAGCGTGATGCGTTTTTACAGAAACGACAAAACCATCCCCGCATGGTTGGTTAAACGTGACCAAACTATTCGGCGTGGTGGGCGTTAAAATCGTCAAGGATCCATTCTCTGTTGATAAGATCTACTGTAGCAAGGAATTTGGCCATTTGGACGTGGTCGATGAGTCGGTCTCTGTCATCAATACGGCCCATCCGTACGGCAACAAAAGCTGTCGCGTGGCTTTACCACTGTTTTCAGTGAACGTATCCATACACATACAGCGTTTTCGCATGTCGCACAAAGATTTCGAGATCATAAAAAGCTGACCTAATAGTGCTTGAGCGAAAATTTAACTGCTTTCCCTAAGGAAACACTTATATAGATCTACAGGTTTTTTTTTGTTTAAGTTCTACGCGAAGATAATAAATAATATTGTTGTATCATAGTCACCCAACGTACAACAGCTATTCCATTTATATTATTGAATTTACATTTAATTAATTTAACTTCACAAGTTCTATATTACTCTTGCATTTTCAATTTACGATAAACTTTGATGGATATTTGATTAACATTGACGTTATAATTAGCAAATCATCTTTACTTTGATTAAATTTTCTGGTAGTATGACTACCTGAAAATATAAAAAGATAACATTTGTGCTGACTATCGGAAGGGATCGTAACTCCATATATTATGTGAAGTAGGTTTTGCTATTCTATCTACGTATTTTCTCAAATCTTCGAAACAGTACATGTGAGTGAGATGAGATTTTTTTTATCACAGTAATGTATCTCATACGTCCTTCATACAGGCCTAAATGTAACTTGATAAAATCAAGGGATGAGTAAAGTATTTTACATTTTTATTATTATTCATCTTAATGGAACAATAGTATATATACTAAGTATTTCAAAATAAAGGAGCATTTAGGATATAGGAGCATATATGTTAGTAATATATAATATATAAATAATAATAAAAATTCTGAAATGCTTGGTTTTATATTTTGAATTTTTAAGGAGGCCGGACGTGTATAAATTGTTTTGACTATACTTTTTAACCTTTAGCATTTACTATTTTGACGTATCTTTTTAAATATCGGTACCTATCAATTGCTTGAAGGCTGAATCTGATGTATTCAACTGTCTCTTGCTGCTTCCAATAATCTCTATTATATAAAAATCAATTGCTGTCCGTTAGTCTCGCCGAAACTCGAAACTGGCTCAACCGATTATGATGAATTTTTTGTGTGTGTTTGAGTGGGTCCCTGGATGTTTTAGATTCATTATTGGACGCGGTAGGTGGCGCTGTTGTCGAGATCCAGAAATAACCCGTGCGAAGCCGGTGCGGATCGTTAGTTTTGCATATAAGTTAAGAAAATAGGTGTAACTTAAAGAGTTAGTTTTAAATTTTTATAATACATTGCTTATTATTGGTTATAACATCTTACTTCTTACTAATATTATAAATGTGAAAGTTTGTGAGGATGTATGGATGTTTGTTACTCTTTCACGCAAAAACTACTGAATGGATTTTAATGAAACCTTACAATAATATCGCTCATACATCAGAATAACACATAAAAATATTGTGTATATTGGCCAAAATATAACGATAAATGTTAAGTAAGGCAGAAAAAAATCTGTCATCAGCGAGCTATTTTGGCGTGAACACGCATCAAGCAAAAACCTGTAAACCGATTTGGATGGAACTTTTACTGGCAGATAGCTGATGTAGTAAGGAGTAACTTAGGCTACTTTTATTTTAGGGTTCCGCGCAAAAAAATCTACGCGGGAGAAGTCGCTGGGAACAGCTAGTAAGCTTATAATTGCTTATTTCAGCAAAATTTTACAAAATATAAATTCATATTGATATAGTAGTATATTTATTTGAACTGCTAAAATATTTTTATCGGTATCATTGATCAAATTGACTTTGGTAATGGGAGAAGTACACCAAAAGCGTCCTGTTAAGGACGTTTGGGTAGTTCTTATTGGTTTCTACATATTAAATTCCATTATGTACTAAACAGAAAATTTGGGTGGATTCACTTACTAAATACATTTCATTTGGTCCGCCCAAAGGATAAAGCCCTGGATTTATGTTAGTAACTAGTTGTTACCCGCTCGCTTCGCTGGGCGCAGTTTTGATGGAACTATCGTAAATTCCGTTCTAAGGGAGCGTCTACATTGCGAAATGAGTAATTATACTAAATTTCAAGTCAATCGGGTGTATAGTTTATTATACAGTCAGTGGTATTTCGTTTATATAAATATGCATGATAGAATATGCAAAGGAATGCAACATCTCTTCACAGCGACAGTGAATCAATACAGGTGTTAGTTCCAAATTTAGTTGTTTATTATCCGTGTAGTGGCGGTGTAAAATATTAATTACCCTATATCGTTGTCTCGTGGGTGTCGTAAGAGGCACAGAGAGAAACAAAACATGAGATGAGACCTGATGAAGATGCAGCAGCAGCGTCCTAATAACAACTCAAGAAGATGGGTAGCAACGTCTTATAGTCTATCTAATAACAACTAAAAATAAACTGCGGTTTCGAACCCGCTTGCCAAGCGTGGCAACTATGGCAAATATCCCCCTGTGAGGCTATTTATGGGTAAGGCCTATGTTCAGCAGTAGAATTTTGATGGGCAATAACGCTAACGGTAGTTGTTTATATAACGTCATCGATAATATCTGATTAGCTAAGTCGAAAGTTCGTCGAAGCGAGTGTATTAGAGTGCGAACATGACATTTAAAACGTTAAAAATAAAAAATAATTAAATATTTATAACGAGTTTGATATTATATTTGCTGCAATACGTAGTAAAATGTCTTCACTCTTTATTAGAACATCACTCTTGATTATGTTGTCTTGGTAGTCGTAAGTCGCTTGATCGACTTTAAGCTATCTAATTTTAACATTCATCCATCCATCCATTACAACCTATACAAGTCCACTGCTGAATATAGGCCTCTCCCATAGATTGCCTCATAGATTATTATATATACTGCAGTTTTTAATTATTTTGGGTTGTTATTAGGAAGATGCTGCTGCCCATCTCCTGTTTCAGTTTCCCTCTGTCGCCTCTTACGACACCCGCGAGACGATATGGAGTAGTGGATATTCTAACACCGCCACTACACGGAGTAAACATTCATTCGGCCTTATTTTATTATTTAAATATATAGGTGTAATGCCATTTCTTATAATTATATGCCACCCAGGTTTGTAGCGAAGCAGTCGAAGTAAGTTATAACTAACTGTATAACGAGTTAATTCTGTATAAAAAGGTTGATAAGGGAGTCAACTTGAATACACACAAACGTAGTACGCCGGTCACTTATGTTGATCAAGGGTTCAGGAGGATTGGAATTGTCACCACATACTCGACAGTGAAATGAAACGTCGACAACCTGAATTTTTGGTAAATAAAAAGTTAACAAAATAGTGTATGTTATCTTTATAATGCGGAATGCGTTAATGTGCGCATTAGCTAGATAATCTACAAATTATCGGGTGCGATCCGTTAATGTGCGAAATTTTACTTAAAGTAGCAAATAGCTGTACTTTAACTAGTTAATCTGCATATTAACGGATGCTACACCGTTAAATCATGGAAGACAAAGATCTATTGTTATGCAAATTTATAACTTTAATTACTATTTTCCCAAGGGCCACCTCAGCCGCACATATTGTTAACCCACTGTTAGTCTGAAGTAGTCGTTATTCCGCAGATTACCTAGTAAGTCTGCAGATTAACTAGTTAAAGTAAGAACTAAATATTTTTTGGCATTTGAACGGATTCAGCCAGATAATCTGCAGATTAACCAGTTAATATGAACTATAACTGATACACGCACTTTAGCGTTAACATATGCACAAAGACATTCAAATACATACGAGCAAACTCTTTGGGTGGCACTCGAATATATAATTAGAACTAGAAAAACTATGAACAAAAAGTCTTATTTCATAATGTCTTATAAAGTCTTATCATACTTATAAAAAATTCGTCACTAAATTCATATAAAATAATACGTAATTTTTAGAATTCCGTACCCAAGGTAGGTAGGTTATAACAGAACCCTGTTAATGTTACTCTGCTGTCTGTCCCTGTACCTATAGACAGAATGAGTTATAAACCGCAAATTGGGATATTTGGTGTTCAGAACATCCATATTAAATGTCATAAATAAGTGAGTAGGGTCCTCTTTTTTCCATTTATTGACATTAGTAACTTAATAATGTGAAGTTGTGTTTTCTTTAATTAAGTTTAATTCATATGAGCAGGTGAAGTGTAGGGCGTCCCCCCACTAGATGGAGTGACGACCTGGTAAGACATGCAGGAAGTCAATGGATGCATATGCCTCGGGACCGTGCTTTGTGGTATTCCTTGGGGGTGGCATTGTGCAGCAGCTTGCGATGATGATGATGACACTTTTATATCTTTTCCAATAAGAAAAAATATATATTTTTTGAAGTTAACACTTTAAAAAAATGTTGTCATTGACAAGACATCTAGACCTTCAATTTGGTGTTGAATGTTAACCCAAAAATAATTCGGTTATGGAAGATCAACATTTTTTTGAATAGAGAAGTTGCATGTTTTTTTAATATTTTTTTTAAAAGTATACTAAAAATTATAAAACGAAACATTACGAAAAATTAAAGAAAAATTTAACAATTGATTTTGGTTTTTCTAAAATGTAAATTCAAACGCCAGAGACGTCATTATATCGCTTTAGTAACGCCACCGCATGGTGAAATGATAAAACACTCATGTTTACGTTGTCAAAAATAAAAGATGATCTCCAAGTATATGTGCATGCAAAATTGATGGATTTACCCAATACTATAGGCTTATTAAAGAAAGATCTTAACTTAATTGTGGATTGGAGTAAGTCATACGGTCTTAAAGTAAATCCATCAAAAACAAAAGCTATAATTATAGGCAGTCAAAAATTGGTTACTTTTATAGATTTTTCTTCCCTACCTGGTATTGTTTTTAATAGGACACCTGTACCATATAGTGACACAGTTAAAAATCAAGGTGTTACTTTTGACAAATTTTTATCTTGGGCTCCGCAGGTAAGCGAGGTGAGTAGGAGGGTGTTTGCGTCGGTCGGATCTCTCCGTAGATTAAGCAATTTCCTACCCATACCTACCAAAATTGAGTTTGCACAATCACTCCTTTTACCGATTCTCGATTATGCTGACACGTGTTATCTCTATTTAAATGAGGAGTTGCTTAATAAACTTGAGCGTGTTCAGAACCTTTGTATACGGTAAATATTTGGACTTCGAAAATATGACCATGTTTCCGAATATCGCGAAAAACTTAAGTGGCTTCCGATCCGTCATCGCAGGAATACTCACATTCTTTCTCTTTTATACTGTATTCTATTCAATCCCACTTCCAGTGCTTACCTTAAAGAGCGGTTTGAGTTTCTTGGTGACACTCACTGTCGCTCTCTTCGCTTTGATAAAAACCTCACCCTAAAAATTCCATCCCATAACACTTACTTCTATTCTAAATCCTTATCTATTGAAGCTGTTAGGCTCTGGAACTCCCTACCGCTGCACATTAGAAGTACGCAGTCTATTGAAAAGTTTAAAAAACTTCTCAAAGCGCACTTCTTTCCTCCTTAAATAGTCATTCCTCTAAAAAATTACTACCTACTCATTTTTCCTTTTTTTTATAGGATAAGGGTGACAAGCGGGCACACAGTCTACCTGATGGTAAGTGGTTGCTGTGGCACATAGACATCTACATCTATCCTCGTTTGCGAATAAAATGCAGATGCGTTTTCAGCCGTGAGGACTAAGATCGAATGCCTCTTTCCTTACATTAAGGCTTTGATTTCACTTACTTGTTTGATCCTTTCTGCTCTCGTATATGTATGTCTATATTTTTATATTTAAAATGTATTTATTTATTATTGTATCTAACAACTCAATCACACACACAAAATTTCATCAAAATTGGTCCAGCCGTTTAGGAGGAGATACACATGGACAGAAGAATTATATAATATATAATATGCATGTATTATACATATAAACTTTTCTCTTAAATCATTCTGTCTAAAAATGTTCATGTGTGTATCAAAATCAGTTGCGCAGTTTAGAAGATCTAAGCGTAGACAGCGGGAAGCGACTTTGTTTTATACTATGTAGAGATAAAGAAAGGCCACTAGTTTCAAAGTTGTCAGTTTTAGAACGTTTTTGCGTGGTATATATCAAAAAAGAATTTTCTGTACATTGTGCACCATATACTGTTTTTAAACAACAAATACTCAAAACATAGATTTATAATGTAGTTTGTACGCGGTGACTAAAACGAAGGATTCTTTTAGGATTTCTTTCTTTTACGGGCAGGAGAAAAACATTACCTAATAAAATTAGTTTAAAAAAAAGTTAATTGGTCATAATGTGAACAGAACCCTATTATAGCGAGGCACAAGTAGCACTTGGCCGGTTTTCTATATAGTATTACTATTTGTATTAAATTAAACATCCACCAGCCATCTGTACAAGTTTACTCTTCTAAGCCAAAGGACACATAGTTATTTTCTTACATTTTTACTCCGTTTACGCAATACTCACGCACACTAAAACCATGTGAATTTTCACCTACACTAGAATTACGACGAAAATACTATACAAAATTGTACTAAACTACAACAAATTTCATAAACTTTATCTCGCTTTTGTCGACTGCGCAACAGTTTTTTTTTTATATTATTATAATTATACCGTATAAACTACTATCGACAACATTTAATCTACCTTCTTTTTTCCTTATAAATCTATATTTTCAGCTTTTACTTAAATTTTAAACAACCCGCACATATTCGACTGCAACTTTCCTTCAACTTTAGAATCATATTCACAGACAAAGCCTTTAAAACAGAAAAAAAAGAAGTACCTCGGACTTTCTAAAACTCGTTGCAAGTGTTCAAAAGGAAAACTTTAAAATCTTATAGGATCATCGAAGACATGGTTAACCTCTAGGTTCCTCGAGTACTCGAGCGAGTACATTAAAGTCACAAAAATCTACACTTATCAATTTTCTTTCATTCAAATTTTGATGATTGCTTGATTGTACGCCTAATAGTTAGAGCACATCGGAAAAACCCAATCTGCTATCAGTGTGCCCAAATTCTTGCCTTTGCGTCAAGATACAGCAATGGGTAATTTTAATCCAAGAAAATCATATGTAAAACATAATGATATATTTTTAATTTATGAAAATAGTATAGATAAAGACCATTAATAAAATAAACAGGTCTTGTTTTTGATAATAATTGCGAAAAAATGTTTCTAAATTGCCATGTAAGTTTATGTCCTCATCAGAGGTCATTCGGTCTCAGTTACAAAACATTTCTACGTTCTCATGCGGTTACTGTATACTTATTGTCTTCATTTTATGCCGTTCAGGCAGGATAACAGATAAATACATCTTTAGAGTTCTAAATAAATCGGGTGCTCTATATGTAGATAAAAAAGAAATGCCACGCCAGTATCGAATATCAACCATTATTTTCAAGTAGAGATGATGAAAGCGACCATAGTGAGCAACTTCGTAAGTATCTGGAAAATGCTAATGATAAAGCAGTAATATGGGAGACGTTGATTTAGTAGATTGATTGCTGGCAGTGTGTCCATCTAGAGCAAGATTAAAAAATGGACCATTAGATTCATATTACTTATGCTGTATTTGCAAGTGATGAATGCATGGTTAAATTATCGGGTCTAAGCTGTTAAAAGCGGAACAGTCTCGACTGAAGCATGTCTATTGAGATATTTTAAATCAAAGATGGTAGAACAAATGGTCGAGGAAAACATTGTAAGCTCTGATGAAGAAATTGACGGATGCTCAAGGGAGGAACCGACGTCCAAAAAACAAAAAAATTTACATACTCAAAAAGCAGTCCACATCCCAGTCATGACTGAAAAGCAGAGTCGCTTCAGATTTCGAGGCTGTTCTAAAATATGTAAGACTAAATAAATATTCGAAATGTGGTATATATTTACGTTTAAACAGACAAACTGCTGCCTAAATTTTCAATTATGAAGGATATGCCGAAGTCAAGCCAAAGTGAAAAGCACAAAACGTGAATTTTCTTTTAAATTTAAACATTCATCACAAAGCCGTAAAGTAATATGAACCGCTTTATGTAAATGATATCGCGGAATAGGAGCCTTTTTGAACTTCTATTATTGCATTTCTTATCTTTACAAAAAGTTAGCTTTCCTGAAGTAAAATTTGCAATATTTTATTGTCGTCATCAACAGAAAGCTTTTTTTTAAGTTTGAAGTAGGACAGGCATTTTCAATAGAATTTATTTGTATTGAGAAAGCTCAAGGTCGCTCGACGAGCTATGGAAAAGGCTATGCTTGGAATTTCTTTACGTAATAGACTTCATGATGAAGATATCCACTGTAGAACCAGAATAATCGACATAGTTCAACGGATCAGTAAGTTAAATTGGCAATTGGCCGCTCATATAGCTCGAAGAACCAACAACCGATGGGGAAGAAAAGTTCTCGAGTGGCAGCCTCCTAATGGCAAGCGAAGTGTAGGGCGGCCGAATCCCGCACGGATCAAGTATTTATATGGCCTACAAATAATTGTTCCGGGTCTGGAAGTTTGTCCTTGTGAAATTTATATATGTAATGCCTCCACGATTTTATAAAAACAAAAACTGCATTTCCTTATTAGCCGCTTAAGAACACAGCTGAACATAGACTTAATAGGAGATATTTGCCATAATGTATTCGATTGGTAGGCAGTTTGGCGATTGCAATACCAGTTAACTCATAACTCTAATAGTGCCATCTATCACTGGTCTGGGTATTTGACATACACTGCACCATTTTTAGTATTCTGAACTTTAATACCTTGGAGATCTTCATAATTGTTCTCTCCGTTCCTCAGGTAATCTCAAGTAACTCACGTTTTACATCCATCCATTACAGCCTATAAAAGTTCACTGCTGAACATAGGCCTCCATCATAGATTGACTCATGTGATGATTTTGCCACGCTTGGCAAGCGGGTTGGCGACCGTAGTTTTTTATTATTTTGAGTTGTTACCAGGAAGATGCTGCCGCCCATCCCTGTTTAATTTTCCCTCTGTCGCCTCTTACGACACCCTGGACAGCAGCGTACTCCTAATAACGAATAAAAAAAACTGCGGCAGCCAACCCGCTTTCCAAGCGTGGCAACTATGACAAATATCCAATCAATCTATGGAGGTGGCCCATGTTCAGCAGTGGATTTTAATAGTCTGTAACGGTAACGGTAACGGTACCGATAGATGTGAAAACTAGGCTAATGTTAATGATTTTAATTTACAAATTATGGAAATTTTGTAATTGGTACTACCATTAATTTAAAAATAAAAAACGCTGTTATTTCATTGCTTTAAGTTTTCACTTCTGTCGGCAGTTCCCCATGACCATGCAAATTTTTTTCTTGTCAGTTTTGCTGCACCGCCTCTTATATGTCTATCTCTGTTTAGCCTAATGGTAGACTGGGTGAGGATACCTTTGGGCATTAATTACGCCATATTTACGACTAGCTGTTCCCCGCGACTTCGCTCGCGTGTAATTTAGGCTTTAATTTTTTTTGCGCGTAACCCTAATTCTATTACTAAAATAAAAGTAGCCTAAGTTACTCCTTATGACATCAGCTATCTGCCAGTGAAAGTCCTGTCAAAATCGGTTCAGCCGTTTCGGAGATTAGACGGAACAAATTGTATTTTTGTTATAAGTACCGTATATATTTTCATATGCATTTAGTAAAAAGCTCTAATTTTGATATTACAAACAGACACTTCAATTTTATTTATTTGTGTAGATTTTGTGCATACAACTAAATAAATAAGTAACCATGTGGCATAAATACGCGATGGTAATACTGCCATCCATTGGAAGCCACGTAACCTTCCCGGTACTTTTCCATATTCCCTACGAAACCCAAGTGAAGAAAATGAGGATTATCTTATGCCTCCAAAACACGGCTCTAACTATTGATACTTTACATATTACTAACTGGGATGTTAAGTGTCAACTCTACACGGTTTTATTTCGTTACTAGCGGCTCGCCCCGGCTATGCCTTATTTTAACAATAACCTATACATAATATATAGCTTATGTCCATCAGGTAAAATGTACCTTCCAAAAGGTGAAAGAACTTTTCTAATAGGTGCAGTAGTTCCGGAGATTACCCTCCACATATATCACAAACTCACAAAATTCGCACTCTCTCTTTATCATATTAGTATAGATAATCTACTCTAACCTCCAAATCACGCGTCTGAGTAATAACACTAGCACTAATAAAATATTTAATATTAAATTATATTAGATATTTTATTTACAAAGCAGACAATAAAGTGAAAGTTTTAAGGACGTGTTTATTACTTTGTAGGCTATGAATTTCATTCCTCTTAAGAAATTATGGGAACGTTTTGAAATGGTCTATAAACTCAATTAACGTTAATTGAGTACTTTAATTAAGTAAATTAAGATAAAATAGAGTAAAGTGTAACATTACAATACGGCTGTGAAAGATATTTTCTTTTAAATAATACTTTAAATATTTACTAAAGTCGATTAACTATTTAATTGATTTTTATAAGTATTAATATTTATTGAATTAATTTAATTTTAACAGATGTTTTTTATAAAACAAGGGTGACAAGCGAGCACACAGCCCACCTGATCTCCTGTCCTCGATTAAGAATCAAAATGCAGATATGTTGTCACCCCTGAGGACTAAGATGGAATGCCTCGTTTCCAGTAAAAGTGGTCTCCAGTTCTTTACACTCACCATACGAAACGCAGCAGCATTGAGCTGTTATTTTACGTTGGTGTTCTTTGAAAGCGTGGTTCTTTCCCGGTCGAGTAGACCCATTCGTGCTACAACCATAATATAGCTGCAACATGGCTCTGCTACGTAAACAATTTTTTATAGAAGTTTTAGTTCAGAGGCTGAGTTTTTGTTGTGAATTTCATATTACGCGAACAGCCCGAGTTCAATTTTACGTACCACGTGCTCGACGTTCATTTGTTACCTTTACTTCTATAAAAACTTACTTCTTTGTCGGGCCTAAACAGTGATGACACTAAACATCCAGCACAGAGCGGTTCGAATCGAAATTGTTCGGACTAATTCCAGTCGCTCAATTTCACCATCGCATATCGCGACAGAACTCGAGATACCATCCATACCATCTGGATGATTGGCGGTCCATTACTGTGCGATTTACAAGAGATTTTCTTCCTTGCACAACTTCCTTGTGGAATCGAGTACCACCAGCAATTTTTCCGGACCGATATGACTTAAGGACCTTCAAGAAAAGAGCCTACCCTTTTTTAAAAGGCCGGCAACGCATCTGCAATTCCCCTTGTGTTGCAGTTGTTTATGGGCGGCGGTAGTCACTTACTATCAGGTGAGCCATATGCTCGTTTGCTCCCTCTTAAATAAATAAAAAAACACCGGAGTTTCTATAGTAGATAAGACTCATAATGAAGAAATCTATCGAGAAACTAAAGACTTCCCAACTTATCGCATTTGACGTAGCAATAATCTGGTCGTTTTCGCAGAAGTGATATTAGTTGGTTGGTGGTCGTATTACACTAGAATGAAGCGCTGCCTACCGTGTGCAAAATTGCAGTAGCCACAAAAATAGCTTAATAGGAATCAAAAATCGGGCAAACAGAAGCATATTTGAAGAACACCATGTCCAGCTATAGACCATTACATTAAAAATGTGACGGTGATGTTAAAGATGATTTACTGTTACTTGCCAATAGTCAAAATTGTAATACAATTTTGTCTATTTTTGTTCTAAACTGTTGTTATTGTTAATCTGTGAGTGTACACGTTAATCAACTGAGGGCGATAATTCTATCACGTATGACAATTAATAATGTAAGTGTAACTAATATTAAATCAATTAAATTATATTGACTAAATAGTAACCTATAATCACTTAATAGCTTGCTTATCAGTAAACATAAAAATGTATTTAATAACCACCATTATTTAGTGCTAAGATTGTTACAGTACCAGAAAAATTGTATGAATTGAATATTACATTAATTGAAAGATGATTCAAATTAAATTTGTAATTTTTTGTGGCTACTATCCAAATTGGTATTTAAATGAATTTGAAAAACATGCCTTCATACGTACATAAGTTTTAATCTCAAATTGACTTAAGAAGTATTGTGGCCACCGATGGATGGCTATCAAATATAAAAAAACCCCAGAGCAGTTACGGGAAGCACTGTCAAAGATTTTTTTACGATTAAATGTGAAAAAAGCACATCCAATACTAAATTTTGTGCAAAAAAGTAAAGTTGAGCCGTGGTAGCTCAAAAGCCGTGAGCAATATGAGTTCGACCCCTGGTGGCACTAATGAAATTGTTAAATATAATTTTATGTTCTGATTTACCACGTGCTTGAGGTTTAAATACATCGTGACCTGTATTTATGAGAAATTAAATATTTTGAGGACATGAGACACATGGATATGCAATAGAGCAGCGTAGCGGATCGATCACTTCATAAACCTATGAAAGTGGTGTGGCCCAGTTATTTTTGTGATAAGATTAACTGTCCAATAGTTTAACAAGGTAGAATAACGTCAAAACCGTAATAATCCTGCGTCACGACGGTTTGATCAGAGGAGGAACTTTTTTTACTGGTAACCAAGCAATCTATCTTAGTCCGCAGGAGTAACGACGCATCTTTTTTTTTTATAGGCGAGGGGGCAAACGAGCATGCGGCTCACCTGATGGTAAGTGACTACTGCCGCCCATGAACAACTGCAACACCAGGGGAACCAGAGGAATTGCAGATGCGTTGCCGGCCTTTTAAAAAGGAGTAGGCTCTTTTCTTGAAGGTCCCTAAGTCGTATCGGTCCGGAAAAATCGCTGGTGGTAAACTATTCCACAAGGAAGTTGTGCGAGGAAGAAAACATCTTCTAAATCGCACAGTGGTGGACCGCCAATCATCCAGATGGTGTGGATGGTATCGGGAGTTCTGCCGCGATGTGCGTTCGTGAAATTTGTTGGCTGGGATTAATCCGAACAATTCCTCAGAGCACTCCCCCGTGGTAAATGCGAAAGAAAATGCAAATAGATGCAACATCTCTTCGCAGCGCCAATGAATCGAGCCGATCGGAAAGGACTCGGTCGTCGACGATTCGAGCCGCTCTGCGCTGGATGCGGTCAAGTGGAAGGAGCTGGCACTGGGGAGCCCCAGCCCAGAGATGGGCACAGTATTCCATGTGAGGCCGAACCTGCGCCTTGTAAAGTTGCAGTCGTTGTGCCAGCATGAAATACTATCCCGCTCTGCTGAGCACGCCAAGCTTTTTAGAGGCCAATTTGGCCTTCTCTTCCAAGTGACCACGAAACAGCACGTCACTCGATATGTCGACGCCGAGGATTCCGATACTGGCTGAGGCAACAAGGGGAGTGCCTTGAAACTGAGGAGACACGACAAAGGGGTTCTTTTTAGCGGTAAACGTGCAAACTTGTATCTTCTGAGGATTAAACTGGACTAGATTTAGTCGCCCCCAATCCGAGACTTTGTTCAGCAAAGACTCGACTTCAGACACAAGTTTGTTCCGGTACTCGGCGACGTTTTCCTGAGAAATATTGGCACGGCCGGTGTATAGAGCATCACTAGTGCTGTCATCCGCATAGCAATGAATGCTACCGGTTTGCAACATATCATTGATATGCAGAAGAAACAGCGTTGGTGATAGCACGCAGCCTTGTGGAACACCAGCGTTAATAGGCTTGTAGTCGGAGCATGCACCGTCTATAACGACCTTGATGCTCCGATCTGCAAGAAAGCTGGTGATCCAATTGCACAATTTCTCTGGAAGCACATAGAAAGGGAGCTTCGAAAGAAGCGCTTTGTGCCAAACCCGATCGAAAGCCTTCGCAATGTCCAAACTAACGGCCAATGCCTCCCCCTTGGACTCTACTGCCTCCGCCCATCTATCAGTCAGGTAGACCAGAAGATCACCAGCTGATCGACCTTGACGAAAACCGTATTGGCGGTCACTAATCAGCTGGTGATCCTCAAGGTACCGCATGAGCTGGCAGTTTATAACGGACTCCATTATTTTGGAGAACAAGGGGGTGATGGCGATAGGCCTGTAGTTGGACGGGTCTGAGCGGTCGCCTTTTTTAGGGATCGGTTGAACAAAAGCTGTCTTCCATGATTTCGGGACTACGCCTAGGGAGTAGGAGTACCGGAAAAGACGCGTTAGAACCGGTGCCAACTCCGGAGCACACGTCCTCAGCACAATTGGGGGGATTCCGTCAGGCCCACTCGACTTGTGGATGTCCAGGGAGAGGAGTGCTTTGCGAACTGAGCGCTCTGAGAACCGCACATCTGGCATGGAGCACTCACACCGCGGGATGGTCGGCGGTGTGTTCCCCGTCATCAAGAGTCGAGTTGACGCAAAGGGAGCCTAAAGGTCGGCTTTCTCTTGTGCGGCGTGGGCCAGTGAGTCGTCCTTCCTGTGCAGAGATGGTAGTGATGGCTTACAGAAATTCCCTTGGACAGCCTTGGCGAGAGACCAGAATGCACGGGTTCCCGAAGGAAGGCGAACTAGTTTCTCGCCAATTCTGCCTATGTGCTCTGACTTTGCCTTGGCAATAACTCTTTTGAAGGACCTGGAGGCGAAGTTATACTTCTTTTTAAGCATGCAGGTGTTTACATCCCAAGCCACCGAAGCCTCAGCCCAGGTCTGATAGCACTCCTGCTTACTACGTAATGCAGTCTTACAGGAGCGACCAAACCAAGGCTGAGATCTGCCTCCGATGGGTACCACAGATGATGGAATAAATAGTTCCATTCCCTGTAGCACCACATCAGTGACAGAGTCAGCAACAGCGCTGGGATCATCCGGCGAGAAGCAAACCCGCCCCCATGGGTAGGATGCAAAGAAAGACCGCATTCCGTCCCAATCCGCCGACCTGTAATGCCAAACACGGCGGCAACCTGCAGAACGCAACCGCGAGGGAGCGTGAGTGGCACCACACTCCGGATCAGACAATGGTCCGAAGAGTCGAGAGGGCATCGACGGAAACCTGATATCCGTCCGGATGAGAGGTCAGCAGAAGGTCCAACAGGGAAGGTGTATGATCCTCCACATCTGGAATCCGCGTAGGCGAAGTAACCAGTTGTGTCAGACCATATGCCAAGGCAAAGTCATAAACAGATCTTCCCGCATGATCGGTTAAACGTGAACAGAGCCATTCGGCGTGGTGGGCGTTAAAATCGCCAAGAATCACGATCTCTGCGGATGGGACCTGTTGTAGCAAGGAATCTGTAGCCATTTGGACGTGGTCGACGAGTCGGTCTGTTTCGGCATTACCGCTATGGGACCTATAGAGGCACCCGTAGACGCGCGGATGGTCGTCGCTATCTACGCGCAGCCAAAGGATGGACAGGTCCGAACCTTCAAGACTGCCGAGGCGTCGAGAACAGATGTCCTCCCTGACGTATACGCAAACTCCAGCCCGAGGCACAAAGGGTCTGCATTTTTTGACTTCAAAAAAGGAGGAGGCTCTCAGTTTGACTGCATTTTTTCTGTATATATGTTAGGTACGCGATATCTTCGTTAACTGTGATCCAATTTTGTTATTAAATAGGTTATACTAATGTATTATTTATGAGGGTATCATATAAATTTGGAAAAAATATTCCATCCAAAGAAGAAGTTTTTAATGTAACTAATAATTAGACGACTTTGAGATTGTCATATTACTTAGTCCACTCAAAAGGGTAAAAAAATAACTTTCACATCATATTTACGTGGTACAGCCATGCTGCAGCTATATTATGGTTGTACCACGAATGGGTCGGCTCGACCGGGGAAGGACTACGCTGTCACACCAGCGTGAAATAGCAGCTCAATGCTGCTGTGTTTCGTATGGTGAGTGTAGAGAAGCGGAGACCCTTTTTACTGGAAACGAGGCATTCAATCTTAGTGCTCAGGGGTGGCAACGCATCATCTGCATTTTGATTCTTAATTTAGGATAGATGTAGATGTTTATAGGGCACAGCATCCACTTATCATCAGGTGGACTGTGTGCTCGTTCGTCATCCCTATTATATAAAAAAAACAGAGGCAGCCATAAGGACTGCCGACAGAAGTGTAAACTCAATGATATATGCGTATACATGTACACAGGCCGCTATACTACGCGATGCGTAGTTGACATGCTTGTGACGAGCATGTCGAGGTCATCGGTAACGCGTAACCCCTAAGTTTTTCGCCTACCAAAAGTCGCTCAACGCGGCTAAAGAAGTTTTCACTTTAAAAACATTTTGAAATCGGAGCTTTAATCTTCTATACACTATGTCTTAGCACCGACTTTAGATTAGATAATACGAGTATGTTACTTTTTATTAACAGTAAATTTTTAACTCGTAAGCAAGGAAATATATAGAATTCGTTGAGCCACATTTTCCATGTACCTTCAACTGAACTGTGTGCTCATTTGTTATGGGCCTCACCTTACACCCTTACTTGAATAAAAAAATTGTGATACTTTGTACATAAAATACAAGACAATTATTTAAGACAGGCGAGCGCTTTAATGATTACGATAAAGGAGGCTTATGTCCAGCAGCGGACTGCCGAAGGTGTATGTAGTATATTTTTAATTAATTGCTATCAACGAACGAGGCTCTACTGACAGACAAATTACAGTATATCCGTTCGAAAAAACCAAAATAAAATCTTACAAACTGGCAATAGGAATCAATTTTAACAGTGCAAGAGTTGCGTTTCTTAAGTTGAAATTAATTCTATTTTCGGCTTTGTGTACTAAAAAATGTAAAGTAACATTTTATATTTTCGTGAACACTGATTAATACACATTGTCATTTACATGTAATAACAGGCAATTTTTAGAAACATGGTGGGAGGGATTTCATTTGGAAAAAGAATTTACAAACAAATCAAAACAAATGAGATTCTGACGGAGATAAAGAAGGTTTATTATACATGTAATTTGAACGCAACCTAGTAAACTATATCCAACAAGAATGAATAAAATAGTCAAGGAGACTCGTAGGTCACAGCTCACAGTAAATGTAAATAAATGTAGAAAACATTTTTGTTCATCATTATAATGGCAGCAAATTCAGTGATAATTGATAAACTACTTATCGTTACTCTAACTCCATTTAACGATTGCCCACTCTATTAAATAACACAAGCTTAATGGTTAAAATCAGTAATTTAAAAAATCCAACTACGTTAAAAAGTGAATGAAAAGAAACTTCCTCTCCCTTTTTTGTATTTGCTAATACAATAAATTTTATACAGACTATTTCACTCCCACAATTAAGACGAATCTAACGACAGCATAATAGAGAAAAAAATTATACCTACCCTATCTCACTTCCACAAGACGAATCTAACGTCACCCCTTAAGTTGAAATCCATTAAGCCGTTTAGGTTACAAAGCATGCCGAAGAAATAGACATACATACATACATACATACATACTCTTGAAAAACATTACCCTCCTTGTGGCGCAGTCGGATAAAAATAAAGTTAACACGCGCCAAAGCGTCGCAAGATAGATGCATGGTTGCATCACAAAGACCAACCATACGTAAAATAAAACCTCTCAATAGAAAGCATCTCGTTTAAAGAATAAATTACTGACATTTGAAAATTAACCATTCCACCTAGTTTTGTGTGTTGCGTGTTCAAGTATATCCTTCACTCATTTATTGAATATTCTAACACCGCCACTACACAGTCCTAAGTCTATCCTGGTATTTATTAAATGAATGTCATGATAAAACGTTCGATCCTTCTGAGAGATTATTGAATATATTATGAAGTAATTTTATTTTGGATGTTTTATTATCTTTGACTATATCGTTTTTTAACTAGATCCATGCATACGTATGTATGTAATTACTCTAAGGATCCAATAATATAAATTTTGAGGGACTAGAAATATATGGTGGAGCCATCGTTGTGCCACAGTCCTATTCAAACTCGAAGATAATGGAAAATAAACTTAATTGTGTATTATTTGAAAAGAAAACTAAATATCTATAAAAATAAATAAAATTGAAGTGTCTGTTTGTAATGTCAAAATAACAATTTTTACTAAATACATATTATGAAAATATGTACGGTACTTATACCAAAAAAACAATTTTAAACTTTTTGTCTGTCTGTTTGTTCCGGCTAATCTCCGAAATGGCTGGACCGATTATGACAGGACTTTCACTGGCAGATAACTGATGTTATAAGGAGTAAATTAGGCTACTTTTATTTTAGAAAAAGAAATAGGATTTCGAGCAAAAAATTAAATCGCATGATATCTAATCGTAATAAATTAAACGCGGACGAAGTCACGGGGAAGAGCTAGTATTTTATAATTATTAAGAAAAATCATATACATACAGAGAAATATTTTTCAAGATTTTAAATTGTATTCATTATACTCCAACCCATCATCGTCATAGCCGTGTAGTGGCGACGCAAGAGAATCCATTACCCCATATCATCCCGTAGATGTCGTGTCGTTAGAGGCGACCTCTGTCGCTCAAACTCAAACACGAAATGAGCAGCAGCATAATTTTTTGATAACAGCTGAACGCGGCAACTATGACAAATATTGTCCATAAGTCCATCCACCCTCCCCATGAGGCAATCTATAGGGGTGGCCTTCTTCAGGACAATATACATCATCTGATCTGTTCCTTTAATGGACATTTATGTATAGTTTTAGGTCTTGTTTGTCACACAAAGGTAATAAATGCCTCATAAAACGCCTTTTCCCCAAGGTAAGGTTATAACATTTACTACATCTTGTGTTTGTGCTTACAATGTGTAGCATTAGGCGCTATTATTAGGCTCAGTCTACTCTTTTCATTAGACAATATTAGGTTGAACTTAATGTGGTTGCTAACGTGAGCAAAACAAAAAAGGTTTATACGAATTTTTGATAAAATGAACAAAAGCTTTTAAACTTTTTTATACGATCACAAAAGAAAAATCCTTATAATTTATTACCTTATTTAATACGAATACTACAAATTGATATGACCTGAAAATTTCAGATGCCCATTTACCTCTTCCTATTCTTGTAATAATCTTCTTCTAATAACCCATTGAAATTTCAAAATTTTACGTATTATTTAGGGTTTAGCTCAAAACAGAAATTTAATTATTTTACAAAGACGCTGATGTTATCCAAAATGTTATATTTGGCAAGGTAAGAGGCGAGATTTGCAGGGTGATTGAGTGCGAGACCTTTGATCCGTTATCACTATGTCATATATTTAATATTATAGTACTTTGAGTTTATGTTCACTGTTGAATATAAAAAATCGATAACCACTCATTGACCAAACCACCAAACCACATGAGTAAAGAAACCGTACAGAGGCAAAGCTTCTAAGGAGCTGTCAAAATTTTTACCTATTTTGGTAGGGTTGGCACAAGAGGATAAAATTAAATAAACAAAACGTTTATCAGCTTTTATTATATACTTAAGATAGAATATTTTTTTGTAAACTACTTATTCTGAATATTTTATTTTATAATTTTTGTTCTTCAACAATTTGTTGTGCCTTTTAATTAAATGGTAAATTATGAATCTAATGTAAAGTTTTTTTAATAATCTATTGGAAAGCACTCGCATGGTATAACAAATGTAGTTTAGAAAACCCAAAAGTACACGTCTAATGAGCATTTCATTTAATTTCGATAATTTTACAAGAAAAAAACAGAGAAATCGGATCGACTTTCATTAATAACTTTTAAACGGTGTTGAGTTCAATAACAAAATCAATAGGAATCCTCCTTAGAATATATGGAATCTTATTTAATCTATTGCTTACATTTCTATTAATCTAGAAGACTCACCGACGCATAGACCAACGGACGACAGTTCATATATTTTTTGAATTACATTTTTTGTTAAGTAATCTAAAGTGAATCAATTGGAAAATAAACTAATCTTATAATTCAATGTCTGTAATAATTGCAAAGTCAATAATAATATGGATTTGATGTCTAGCTAAAAGTATAAGATCGATTTTATGTAGCGAAATTGAGGTATGGCCACATATTGAGAGTAGAGCACTCCCTCACGTTGTGAGGCGTGCAATACAATATTGCACACGTTTTAATATTTCATTACCAATATTGACAATGGTTCTTTCGAGATCAAAATATTCGCAAAATTTTTGCTCAATCAATTCATACATTAATTTCCAAACATTCTCACATTGGCTGGAACTCAAACAAGCACCATCATTTGTCAGTAAGTTGAGTTGAGTGTTGGAAAAGCATTTCCATTTTTACAGGTATTTTTTTAGAAAACTTAATACAGGATTTTTCGAAGTGATCCTCACAGAGTCTATGTTGTTGCCTTTTTTATAATAAAAAATTTTGAAAGGAGATCTTCTCGTCCGAAAGCTTTTAACCACTCTTGCCGTCCGAAATAATAATAGTAAAAACATGAACCTCCTTATTTAATTTATTAACGTTATTATTCAGTTATAAACATTATAAAAATAACTATTCAATCACTTATAGGTAGGTAGGTCACTTATAGGTGAGTTGTCTATCTACCACATTAAAAATAATAAATTATAGTCAAGTTACTACTTACCCAGTGGAGTCTTTGGGATAAATTAAAATATATTTTATTTGTTCTATTATTGTTCATACAAACAGTACAGTAAAGCAGTGACAGGAATAATTCATTAAAAATAAAATTTTACACTTATTATTCTTTACACAACCCTGAGTTTGAGCACTGGCCGAGCCGGTTTACCATGTCCAGTTCTCCCGTGACCATAGGTGCTGCAAAGCACCCGAAACATCAAAAATAAAAAATAAGTAAAATTAAACTCGATATAATCCGTAAAAAAAAGTTTTATTCAATTGTTATTGACATTTTCACAGGTGAAAATTAAATAAGGGCACAAATTTTTCATTACGATTAAACAGAAAACTTAAAACCCGTGAGCTAGTAGGAGTTAATTAATCTCTAAAACTGATATCAAAGCTGGCCAGATAATTTTCACCTCAATGCCGCCTCAGTCAATGCAATTCAAACCAAATTGAAATGTAAAATCAGCTATGCTTTCTTTAAATTCGAAAAATTCGAAATAGAAAGGTTGTAGAAAGTTTATTATGTTTTAATATACCATGAACAATCAATCACTCCCAGATATAGACTTCTACTAATTAAGGTAAAATTATTCAGCCATTTTTTAATATATTACTTCTTTATATTATTAGATTTACCAAATGGTTTACAAGCTATGCACTGTTTAGTATAAATACAATAATTTTATTAATATAAACTAGATGGAGTGACGTCGTGATAAGACATGCAGGAAGTTGATGCATGCAGGTGGTCAGGACCGTGTTAGTGGTATTCCTGTAGGCCTATGATCAGCAGTGGGCTTGTGAAAGGCTGATAATGATGATATAATATAAACTATAATATCTCACTTACGAAACATTCAATGTTTCACCCTACCGAGGAAATGTGAAAGTAACTTCATTTGCTAACGAACATTTCCGTGTTTTAGAATATTTTATTGTAGTTTGCCTACAATGCCTTCAGACCTTCATTTAGATCTAACTATTCGTTTTTGGCAAATGTAAGGATACAGCAACAAAGGTACATCGTATCTGTAGAACGTCAGGTTTTTTATGGGATAAGGGTGACAAGCGAGCACACAGTCCACCTGATGGTAAGTGGTTGCTGGGTCCCATAGACATCTACATCTATTATCGTTTGCGAATCAAAATGCAGATGCATTGTAAGCCGTGAGGACTAAGATGGAATACCTCGTTTCCAGTAAAAAGGGTCTCTGGTTCTCTACACACACCACACGAAACAGACCAGCATTAAGCCGCTATTTTACGCTGGTATTTTGTGAGAGCGTAGTCCTTCCCCGGTCGAGTCGACCCATTTGTGCTACAACTATACAATTAATATAGCTGCAGCATGGCTCAACCACGTTTTGGTTACTTTGGTTCTAACTAAGTTACTCAATTCAGCCCTGTTTTAGCCATGAATAAGTCGAATACATTCACGTTTAGCCAAGTAGTGTGTAATTTTAGTTATTATTTATTTAAAGTTAAAAAAAGTTACAGCCAATATACGTCCCACTGCAGGGCACAGGCGTCCCCTCATTTCTGAGGGTTTTAGGGCAAGGAAGTGTCCACCGCGCTGCCCCAATGCGTGGTGGCGAACTTCACATGTCTTTGAAATATTTTTTTTTATTTCTCAGACATGCAGGTTTCCTCACGATGTTTTCCTTCACCGCCGAGCACGTGGTAATTATTTATTTAACAACCAACAATTCAAATAATTTTTTATTATCTTTTATTTTTATCCTGCATTTTCATTATCTTTTACATTTTTAACGGCTTGACATGAAATAAATAGCATTATTCGAGGCTCAAAATTAAACCTAACTTTAGCCGGCTAATTTTAATTACGCGACGAGCCTACCCGTTTTGCACTAACATTAGTTGTCACTAACACGGGTCTTTTCAATGAAAACGAGGCATTCCATCTTATTCCTCAGGGTGACAACGCATTTGCATTTTGATTCTTATCGAGGATAAATGTAGATAGATATTGATAATAGTAGAATAGATGTAGATGTCGATGGGCCACAGCATCCACTTACCATCAGGTGGACTGTGTGCTCGTTAGTCACCCTTATTCTATAAAAAAACATATAATCGTTTTTCAAATATATTAAACTTACACAGTTATTACGAAAAAAACTTACGATATTATTTTAATTCACATAATAACATCGTATTGCACGTAGTGTATTAAGCTTTCTAATATTGACATGAATATATCTAATCATTTTTATCCAAATTAACATGAATATATCTAATCCTTTATATTTAACTAGCTGTGCCCGCGACTTCGTTCGCGTGGAATTAGTATAGATCATGATTTATTTGTATTTTTTAATGGCGCCAAAATCTTAAGAGACACTAATCTGGATCAAAACATTCAGTTAGTTAATCAGACAAACTAATGAACGAACAAATAGATGGGTCCCCGAACGAACTAATGGACGGACCCACAAACAAACCAAGAAAATAATTGGGCAAACCATACGCTTGTGTTTCATATTGCAAATAAACAAAAAAATGATCGCAATAACGTAATCCTCAATTGGCTCCCTAATTTCTCTAGCCAACTCTTGTTTCCCATACAACAGATTAGAGACTGCCTTGAATAAGCAAGCTCCGTCACCAATTATTGGTATTGTCGTATGAGTAGTATATATTAAGTGTTGCACCTTCTTAGGGTCGAATTTTCCAAAATCATTTCTTAGTGGATGCCTACATCATAAAAGGTAGTTACGGTCCAAATTTCAGATTTCTATATCAAGCGCTTTGAGCTGTGCGTTCATAGTTGAGTCGGTCACTTAGGACATCTTCTTTTGTATATAAAGAGGATAGAGTAGATAAACTGTGAACAGTGACACCTGTCTATAAATAGCAAAACTAAACCTACCGTTAACTAAATTCTTTTTCTCACTTAAAACCATTTAAGTATGTCCAATATAAATAAAATTTCATAAACGCTATTTATTTGTAAACGAAGTAAAAAAATATTTATGTTATGAAATAAGGATTTTGTCTAATTTTAACAATTTCCTTAGCAAATAAAAATATAAATTAATAACGCTTTATTACTGAATCTTGAATACATATTTTAAAAATTAAGTAAATAAATTAATTCAGTGATCAATGTCAGGACAGCGTCAAAAGCAGCACTTCCTGGACTCTTCCCTGCTTCAAGAAAACTCTCAGAAATATAGGAATGCCATACCCATCAGTGTGCCATATATGCCATATATGTTACTTAACTTTTAATACAAGGAAATATTACTTTTTTTGCCTTTTAATTAGTATGTATATTTAAAAAAATTGTAATAATAATGTACCTATGTATTTCTTAAAATATATTTAATGGAAATACATTGTTTCCTTTAAATATATTTTAAGAAATATATAGGTACATCTATATTAATAAAGTTACTTGGTATATGAGCTGTTTCGCCTATCGCCTATGAGTAATATAACTATGAGCATGAATTATGAAAATACATCATAAGATTAGAAGAACCTTTGATATAGTATAGTATAGATTGGCAATGGAGTGATTAGGGCGAGGCCAAAATCAAAATACACCAGTGTGCGTGTAATCTGCACAAATGTGGGTGATAAATAGTGCTGCACCATGCATTGCCTGCCTCAACTATAAGTATCGATACCGATTGCAGTATATTCGTGTCTTCTGATTTGACGCAGATGATGTAAGTGAATATTTTACCCAACTACGGCGAAGCCAAAAGGATGGTTATAATTATAGAAGACTATATATGTATGTATGTCCATTTGTTCCCTCAGATCTTCTAAGCTACTCATCGTATATTGACAAATTAGATATATTTAAAAGCATTGTGCCCTTTGGCGGGTTTTAAGCTGCATAAAGTCACATAAAAACTAACATGGCGGCTTATTGTGGACATAGTGAAACATTGAAATACATGCTATTGTCTGTATTTTTAATATTTTAAGAAACTATATATAGAAAAACTAAAACAAAAACTTAAATTATCATACAATCCTACTCCCTGTGGTATTGTGCCAAGAACGCTGGCTGCGTTTCCTCACTGAGTGGCCATACTAATTAAATAAATATTGAGATATCGTAACTGCGATCCAATTAAAGGTGCAATTCAGAATATTCTAGACATTCCGAAATACATGTTAAAAATAACCTTATTAGGAGTTATTAGTTAAAATATTTTATAAAACTGAAGTATCCAGCGAACTTGAAGTCCACTGCTGAACATAGGCCTCCCTTTAATAGCCTCATAAGGGTTATTGCCATAATTACTACGCTTGGCAAGCAGGTTGGCAACCGCAGTTTTATTTTATTTTTAGTCGTTATTAGGAAGCCGCTGCTGTCCATCTCCTGATTTGTTTCCCTCTGTCGCCTCTTACGACACCCACGGATGATATGGGGTAGTGGATATTCTTACACCGCCACTACACAGTGGATACCTCTATGATTTATCTTCAAAGTACTTGCTGCATATAGTCTACGATTTTCTTTGGGAACCAATTCTTCTCTATTATTATTTTCAACCATTCTTGTCGAATATCAATATTTTGTGATAATCTGCCACAGCATTCACTTATCATCAGGTGAACTGTGTGCTCGTTTGTCACCCTAATTCTATTAAAAATATTTTTATACGATTTGAAGAATATTTAACTACGGTAACCTAAAAATTAAAAATATATATTACTTAGTTGAATAAGGCCTTTTGCTTGTTAAGGATATTTCGATAAGATATTATCGATAATGTCAATCTCTAAAAACTGAGGTTAAAATTAGCAGAATTTCACGTATTTGTAATTATGTTTTAAATTAAATTGCTTTGCATTCAGATGATTATTATTATAAAATGTGATAATATTTTCTATCCATTTCCACAAATTGTTTGTACCTGCTTTAAAACACAGCATTTAGACAGCTAAACATTTCAATCGTACCTACGGGTTAAATGTATAATAATGTGGGTTTTCTTTCTGAGGTGAGTTATATTTAGGTATGCTACCCACCATATCCGTCATAATTAATTACGTCTATTATACACTAATTTTCAATTTAAAACCTGAGTTTTAGCAAATACTAGCGGGATTTGTTTTGTTCAAGAATGACGCCAGGCCTATATAGCCCGATAGTGTGTACGTGAATGGTCTAGTCTATCTGTATCTTTCTCACTCTAACATACACGTATGCTATGCTCTTTTGCATCGCCAATCTATTATAACAGTAGTTAGTTACTAAATCTATGAGGAGAACAATCCGCTACTTTACATCGCCGTAGAGGATAATAACTTGTGTGTAATAAAACCATAACGTGCCTTAAAATACCTATACCGCCATCTAGGTAGTAATAGTAAAGTAATTAGTTGATTACTAAAATAAAAATTATGATATTTAGAAAATGACGCTAGAACAATATAAGAACAACTCAAAATTGGATACAATTTTAAATCTCACGACAATAAATTTTAAAACGTTTTGTGGCTGCAACAGGGAACATTATGCCTATTGCGCAGCTCCTGATAGATAGCGTGATGATATATATTTATTCTAACGGCTCAACTCTGCATGTACTAGTGAAAGTCTCATTCAAATCCGGTCACAGGTTTTTGAGTGATGTCTGTACAAACACACAGACAGACAACTTTTCTAAAAATTGTCAAAAAATATTCAATGTACAGAAATCGTCTTATTAGAGTTTGATTATAGTATAATAATAATAATAGTAATGTCCTCCAGACCGAATTTCGGTCAAGGCAGCCAGTCTCAACGGAGACAAGCCATCGGCGCAGGACAGGATTATAGTGCCCAAGTGTGCGCAAGCACGGGTGCACTCTCTTCCCTCACTCTCATAGTCCGATGGAACGGTAAACCGATACGACGGAGAGAGATCAGGCGCAGGACCTACGCCTTTACGTGCTTCCGAGGCACGGGGTGAGACACCGCCAATTTCCTTGCTCCGGCAGCTACTGAGAATTTCTTGACGGAAAAACTCAATAGTTGATTTTTTGGCCGTCCCGGTTTCGAACCCAGGACCTCATGATCAGTAGTCGCACAACTCACAACTACTAGTCCAACGAGGCAGTCAAATTTATTTTATCATAGTATAGATTGTTATAACGATATTTTTCCACTCAATAAAATTGCAATAAGTCCTTTTCATTTCAAGTTTTTCATTCCTTTACTTGGTTGGTTCATTTTATCTCTGACTTTATCGATGGAGGAAATTGTCTTCCGGCGACTGTGTAATATCTAATAAATAATGTTTCTATAAAACTCAATCATTTATCAAATGAACCTGGCAATTTGATATAATTAGTTGCCTTTAATGTTTTAATGATAAGGCTATGCACGCTCTGCGTGATAAACTTAGTAATGAGGATATCCATTAGAACCAGAGTGACCGACTTAGCCCAACAGATTAGTAAACTGAAGTGACAATGGGCCGGCCATATAGCTCGAACTGACAACCGATGGAAGAAAGGTTCTCGAGGGCAGCCTCGTACCGGTAGGCGAAGTGTTTTCTTACATGGTAGAGCCATGCTGCAGCTACGGTGGTTGTAGCACGAATGCAGCAATAGCAGCGTAAAATAGCAGCTTAATGCTCTGTTTCGCATGGTAAGTGTAGAGAACCGGAGACCCTTTTACTAGAAACGAGGCATTCCATCGTAGTCCTCAGGGGTGACAGCGCGTCTCATCATGTTGAAGACTATGGGCACAGCATCCACTTACCAGGCGGACTGTGTCCTCCTTTGTTACCGCCATTCTATAAAAAAATGCAGGTGGCTCAGGTCCGTGCTTTTGGCATTACTTGCAGGACTTATGAAGGGCTGTAATGAAGATGATGATGGTTTCTGCAATGGTTGTTTGCGGGTCACTATTCTTAATGACACCCACTCCATCTTGGTTAGGCTTCCACCTGAGTAGTTTTGCCCAAAGAAGATGAAATAAACACTAACGAAAATGTATATATTCTTTATCTCACTTAAAAAGATTTAAGTATGTGCAATATAAATAAAATTTCATAAACGCTATTTATTTGTAAACGAAATAAAAAATATTTATGTTATGAAATAAGGATTTTGTCTAATTTTAAGAATTTCCTTAGCAAATAAAAATATAAATTAATAACATGCACTTTATTACTGAATCCTGAATCCAAATTTTAAAAATTAAGTAAATAGATTAATTGTGTCAGGACAGCGCGTCAAAGGTAGCACGATGGACTCTTCCCTGCTTCAAGAAAACTCTCTCAGAAATATGGGAATGCCATACCCAGCAGTGTGCCATATATGCCATATATGTTACTTAACTTTTTAACAGAAGGGGGAATATTACTCTTTTTTGCCTTTTAATTAGTATGTATATTTAAAAAATTGTAATAATAATGTACCTATGTATTTCTTAAAATATATTTAATGGAAATACATTGTTTCCTTTAAATATATTTTAAGAAATACATAGGTACATCTATATTAATAAAGTTAATTGGTATATGAGCTATTTCGCCTATCGCCTATGAGTAATATAACTATGAGCAGGAATTATGAAAATAGTACATCATAATATTAGAAGAACCATTGATATAGTATAGTATAGATTGGCAATGAAGTGATTAGGGCGAGACCAAAATCAAAATACACCAGTGTGCGTGTAATCTGCACAAATGTGGGTGACAAATAGTGCTGCACCATGCATTGCCTGCCTCAACTATAATTATCGATACCGATTGCAGTATATTCGTGTCTTCTGATTTGACGCAGATGATGTAAGTGAATATTTTTACCCAACTACGGCGAAGCCAAAAGGATGGTTATAATTATAGAAGACTATATATGTATGTATATTCATTTGTTCCCTCAGATCTTCTAAGCTACTCATCGTATATTGACAAATTAGATATATTTAAAAGCATTGTGCCCTTTCGCGGGTTTTAAGCTGCATAAAGTCACATAGAAACTAACATGGCGGCTTATTGTGGACATAATGAAACATTGAAATACATGCTACTGCATGTATTTTTTAATATTTTAAGAAACTATATATAAGAAAAACTAAAACAAAATCTTAAATTATCATACAGTCCTACTCCCTGTGGTATTGTGCCAAGAACGCTGGCTGCGTTTCCTCACTGAATGGCTATACTAATTAAATAAATATTGAGATATCGTGTCTGCGATCTAATAAAAGGTGTAATTCAGAATAATCTCCACATTCCGAAAACACATGTTAAAAAATTATTTTATTAGGATTTATTAGTTATAATATTTTTATAAAACTGAAGTATCCAGCGAACTTGAAGTCCACTGCTGAACATAGGCCTCCCCCTTAATAGCCTCATAAGGGTTATTTGCCATAGTTAGCCATAGCTTTTATTTTTATTTTTAGTCGTTATTAGGAAGCCGCTGCTGCCCATCTCCTGATTTGTTTCCCTCTTTCTAAAAAAAAATTGTCAAAAAAATATTCAATGTACATAAATCGTCTTATTAGAGTTTGATTATAGTATAATAATAATAATAATATCCTCCAGACCGAATTTCGGTCAAGGCGGCCAGCCTCAACGGAGACTCGCCATCGGCGCAGGACAGGATTATAGTGCCCAAGTGTATGCGCAAGCACAGGTGCACTCTCTATTCCCTCACTCTCATAATCTGATGGGACGGTAAACCGATACGACCGGAGAGAGATCAGGCGCAGGACCTACGGCTTTACGTCCTTTCCGAGGCACGGGGGTGAGACACCGCCAATTTCCTGGCTCCGGGCAGATACTGAGAATTTCTTGACGGAAAAACTCAATGGTTGATTTTTTTGGCCCGTCCCGGGTTTCGAACCCAGGACCTCATGATCAGTAGTCGCACAACTACAAACACTAGTCCAACGAGGCAGTCAAATTTATTTTATCATAGTATAGATTGTTATAACGACATTTCTATCCACTCAATTAAATTGCAATAAGTCCTTTTCCATCTCAAGTTTTTCAATTCCTTTACTTGGTTGGTTCATTTTATCTCTGACTTTTATCGATGGAGGAAATTGTCTTCCGGCGACTGTGTAATATCTAATAAATAACGTTTCCATAAAACTCAATCATTTATCAAATGAACCTGGCAATTTGATATAATTAGTTGCCTTTAATGTTTTAATGATAAGGCTATGCACGCTCTGCGTGATAAACTTAATAATAAGGATATCCGCAGTAGAACCAGAGTGACCGACATAGCCCAACGGATTAGTAAGCTGAAGTGACAATGGGCCGGCCATATAGCTCGAAGAACTGACAACCGATGGGGAAGAAAGGTTCTCGAGGGGCAGCCTCGTACCGGTAGGTGAAGTGTTTTCTTACATGGTAGAGCCATGCTGCAGCTACATTGTGGTTGTAGCACGAATGGGTCGGCTCGTTCGGGGTAGGACCACGCTCTCACAGAATACCAGCGTAAGATAGCAGCTTAATGCTTCTGTGTTTCGTAGCGTAGAGAACCGGAGATCCTTTTTACTGGAAACGAGGCATTCCATCTCAGTCCTCAAGGGTGACAACGCATCTGCATTTTGATTCTTAATTAAGGATAAATGTAGATATTTATGGGTCACAGCATCCACTTACCGTCAGGTGAATTGTATACTCGTTTGTAACCCTTATTCTACAAAAAAAAGTGTAAGTCGATGGTTTTACGTGGTAGAGCCACGCTGCAGCTATATTTTGGTTGTAGCACGGATGGGTCGGCTCGACTGGGGAATGACCACGCTCTCACAGAATACCAGCGTAAATTAGCAGCTTAATGCTCCTGTGTTTCGTATGGTAAGTGTAGAGAACCGGAGACCCTTTTTACTAGAAACGAGGCATTCCATCGTAGTCCTCAGGGGTGACAGCGCGTCTCATCATGTTGAAGTCTATGGGCACAGCATCCACTTACCAGGCGGACTGTGTCCTCCTTTGTTACCCCCATTCTATAAAAAAATGCAGGTGGCTCAGGTCCGTGCTTTTTGGGTGAGGCCTATGTTCCGCAGTGGAATTATGAAGGGCTGTAATGAAGATGATGATGGTTTCTGCAATGGTTGTTTTAGCGGGTCACTATTCTTAATGACACCCACTGCATCTTGGTTAAGCTTCCACCTGAGTAGTTTTGCCCAAAGAATTGAATGAAATAAACACGAACGAAAAATGTATATATTCAACGTTAGTTTAGTTACACGTACGCTAGCTGCTGATGGCTGAATTATATTTTTTTACTATTATAAGCCAGTGCTTGACTAACTATTCCACCTAATGGTAATAGATGATATTTTTTGGCTTTGGCTATATCTGTTGTTGCATTGGTTGGCAGAGCAAATGCTTCAACCTCATGCGGATGGTAGTTGGCGATAGGGGACTCCGAACCTCCGAAGGCTCTCCTAAAAGCCGCTCAACATGGGACCCCATTTTGTGTTGACGTTATGCTCTTCACTAACATGTCTGCAGAAGCGGCGGTCTGGCAGGTAATTTTATATTGCTAGGAGGCTTTTATTCACCGTGTGCCCAAACCGTATGACGTATCACGTACATTCACTGTGGCTGGATTTTGTCGTATTCTGTATGATGTTTACACGCATTAACAATTTAACACAACGACAACTTCGGTCGATGTTTTTGGTTACGCACGACCAAGGGGTCAAATCGTCTTTTACTGATTTGCCAGTTATTTTGCTGTGGACTACGGTCTAGTCCCGAAATTCTCATTCTTTTTCGGGGGGGAACGCATTGATTGGATTCGGGTTCAACGTAAACGGCGTTGGCCTATGCCCTATGTGGAGCCGTTGCCAACTCTACAATATTTTTTACTGTTGGAGAGCGAAGCCCTTATATCGGATACTTATAAATATTGTGAACCCTTTCTAAGTGGGAAGGTATTACTAATAAGGAATTAACTTATGTGAACCTGATAGAAATAAAACAGGGACGATTCTATTTTCTTATACCTGTTATTTACTCTTTCCGAAAGAATGGGGTTTTTAATGAAAATAATTATTTTCATTAACAATTGTTAAGCACCATCAACGGCTTTCAACTGCTTCAGTAAACATTAATTTTTCCAAGAGACACCTACAAGAACTTAGTTACTAAACAAACACAACGTAAAAAAGGTTCATAAAATAATTATGATAAACGGACTTTAACTCTAGCTAACCTTAAGAAAGATCCTTTGGAAATATCAATATTCATTAGCCTGGTCAAGTTAACTTATATAGATACTTATTTTTTCAATACAGCAGAAGACCTCAAATATTTAAAGAGGGGGCGAAAGTTACAATAATATAACAAAGAAAGTAAATGAATACTCGTATCTTCCTTAAATATTCAACAGAACCCTCCATTTTTTGTACCGTGTTTCACTGCTCTGTCTAAGTTACGAGGTGGATTGAAAAGTACTCGGCCTAACCAAGAAAATAAACACATACTAAATCAGTAATATTTTTATTTTCTACATAATCACCATCAAGTTCAATACACTTTTGCCACCTCCTTCCAAGCATTTAGACCGTTGAAAAAATGATTCTTCCTTAGAGTCAAAATATGCGTCTACAGCTGCTTTGACCTCGTCGTTTGTCGAAAATCTTTGACCTCCCAAGTGCTTTTTAGGTTAGGGAACAGAAAGAAGTCTGATGGTGCCAGATCAGGTGAATACGGCGGATGCGGTAACAGTTCAAAGCCACAGTTGTGAATTTCAGCCATTGACTGTACTGACGTGTGAACACGGGCGTTATCTTGATGAAACAGGACTTTTCTTCTGAGCATTCCTCGACGTTTTCTTTTATTTCCTCTCGTAAACGACGTAGTAAGGTGCAGTAGTAATCAGAGTTTATAGTCTGACCCTTTCAAGATAATCAATCATAATCACACCTTTCGAGTCCCAGAATACTGAAGCCATCACCTTATTTGCCGACAAAATCGACTTAGCCTTTTTAGGGGTGGTGAACCAGGTCTTCTCCACTGTTTTGATTGTTGTTTTGTTTCCGGTGTACAGTAATGAACCCATGTTTCGTCCATAGTAACAAAACGATTCAAAAATCATCTGCATCGGCTTCAAATAACTCCAAACAGTCGCGTGAAATAGTCAATCGCGTCCTTTTTGTTCAACTGAAAGCAGTCGCGGAACCCACCTCGCAGACACCTTGTGGAAACCCAACTCGTTGACAATGATGTTTTGAATTCGTTCATAAGAGATGCCTATAATCTCGGCTATCTCTAATTTTTAATCTGCGGTCTCCATTATTAAATCAAGTACTTTTTAATATTTTCGTCAGTAGTTGACGTCGAAGGCCTTCAGAGCGGGGTTCATCTTTCACACTCTCTACCACGCTTAAATTCTGCTATCCATTTTTGACGGATGAATATGACAGAGCACAATCGCCTAATGTACTGACCATGTCATCATGGATGGCTTTTGATGATAGCCCTTCTTATGGAGGTACTTAATGACGGCACGCTGCTCGATTTGCTCCATTCGCGGAAATTATGTCCGATTACTTTGTTAATAAATTTATAAAATCACAACTAATTATCGCACGTTTCGAACTTCACACAATGAACTAGTCTGAACTGAACTAAATAATGTGGGTAGATTTGATTTTAGAATTGAATGGATCTGTGTTAGGCCGAGTACTTTTCAATCCACCCTCGTATTACTTTCTCTTAACACAGAAATAATATCGACGTTCGCAGGGGATATTGTCTCGTAAATTTGTTACCACGAAATGGATTTACTTATTTATAACAAAATTGATTTATGATACAACATAAATGCGTACAACCATTGCATGTTCCTGTGATGATATATTATGGATCTGAGACGTGGTCCTTCACAGCTAGCTATATGAGGAAGCTCAAGGTTGCTAAGCGAGCTATGGAGAAGTTCATGCCACGAAATTTCTTCAACTTCGTCCGTTGCGAACCAAGCAGGCAAAACAACTGTGGTGACGATAACGTAGGGATACGTTATCGTCACCACAGTTGTTAATCAAATGTGCTACTTACAATGTCGAGTTAAATGATACTTCAAAGCATTTAATGTAGGTGATGATTACATTTCCATTGTGAATGAAAGTGATAACAATTTCATTCCTTTAAACATATCAAATGACGCTGATAATATGGAGATTAGTGCGGTAGAGGTAATTAACTCGAAAAATAATACTGATTTTACTGAAAATGAAACTATTTGGTACGGTTCAAACTGTGTTGTCTGCTATAAACCCACGAGTGGTGCTCATGAGTGCTATCCTTGTTTGAAACCAGTACATACGATCTGTGGAATATCTTATGGCAATGAAGGCTACGGATCAAAAGTATTATGTACATTATGCAATAGTGAAATAAAGATCACAACTGAAAGAAAAAAAGCTCATGAAGGGGTTAAGCGTACTGCGGAAAAAATGATTTGTGACACAGACAAGAAACTTCCTCCGGGAGTAAAACCGGCGACGAGGTTCGCCACCCGTCACGTTCTGTCTCCCGGAGGGGCGAAAAGTGGATTGCGGAGGCCCGTCTGGCTACGCTGAATGTATGTGGAGCAATGAATGATAAGATGGATGAAATATGCGAAATGATGAATGATAGAGGAATAGATGTGTTATGTGTAAATGAGACGAAACGAAAGGGAAAGGATGCCACTGCACATGCCATGTATACCGCTTACTGGTCTGGTGTAGATGAGACCGAGCGGGCATGCCAGGAGTCGGTGTCATCCTTTCAGAAAGAATGGGTCAATGTGAAAGAGTATGAATGTGTAAGCCCAAGGCTGCGGATACGAATGAAAGTGGGCTTAAAGAAGTTGTTTGTGCTAGGGTGTACGCCCCAGACATGTCTAAGCCCGCTTATATCCGAGAGCAGTTTTGGGACATGGTAAGGATGGTGTTGATGAAATGTAAGGAAATGAAAATATCATTATGTTAGGAGATTTTAATGGAAGGGTTGGGGTGAAGAGGTCTGGTTATGAAAGGATATTAGGAATGTTTGGCGATGAAAGTGTAAATGAGAATGGTGAAGACCTCCTCGCCGTATGTGAGGAAAAGAATATTTTGCGAATACTTTCTTTCGCCATAAGAGGATTCACATGTATACATGGGAAAGAGGTAATGATAGAAGCATGATAGATTTCATAATTGTGGATGAAAGAATGCGGAGCGCAGTGGTAGATACAAGAGTTTACCGGGGATCCAACGTAGGGACGGATCATTACCTGGTCTTATGCCGAATTAATGGTCTATTCAGGCGTTGGCGGCATCGGACATCTGTGTCTACCACTGCGTTACAGCGTATAAGAACAGAGAGGTTACAAGATGAAGGTGTGAAAGAGAAGTATAAATGTAGACTGAGGGAGAATATAAATGGTTTGAATGAAATATGTATGAATGATTTAGACCTGAAGACTGTATGGAATAATGTTAAGAAAGTTTTGGTGGATGCAGCCACCGAAGTATGTGGTGTAAGTAAGAGAACGAATAAAAGGAAAAATAATACGTTGTGGTGGGATGATGAGATTCGGATGGAAGTTGAAGCAAAGAAGAGAGCATGGCTAGATTTACTGGCAACCAAAGCTGGCAATTCTGACGGTACGAATGATGATATTGAAAGAAAAAGGCAGACTTTAGACTTATAAATAAGAGAGTAAAAGAAGTTGTTGAAAGGAAAAAGCAAGAAAGAACGGATAAGAATGATAGAAGGATATCTGATAACTTCAAGACAAATATTAAAATGTTCTGGAAACTCGTAAGAACTGCTAGGGAAATTCAAAACAGCCTAGAACGAATGCCATACGAGACGAGAATGGCTGTATGCTGAATGATGAAGTTTCAAATTGAAAGAGATGGAAGGAATACTTTGAAAGCGTGTTTATGAGTAAAGAGTCGTCTGAATTAAGTGAACTAAAAATTCCGAAAGAAGTGGAGAGAGGTAGGGAGATAAGTGTAGATGAAATAATGAAAGCGATGAAAAGCATGAAAGCAGGTAAGGCAGCCGGATATGATAGAGTATCACCTGAAATGCTAAGGGCTGAGAGGGAGTGGTGGCAGACCTGCTGTACACCTTGTTTAATTTATGTTGGGAACTGAAGCGGGTACCGGAAGACTGGTGCAAAGCCGTTATAGTCCCAATATATAAAGGAAAAGGGCTTTACAGCAGGACTGTAAAACTACCGTGGTATTAGCTTGCTTAGCATTGTGGGTAAACTGTATGCTAAGGTGTTAATTGAAAGAGTTATGGAAGAAACTGATGGAAAAATTTGGGATGTGCAAGCTGGATTTAGAAAGGAATGGGTATACGGATCAATTATTTTCCATGCGCATGATTGCGGAGAAGTTTTGGCCAAACCCAGAAAGTTTTTTGTGCTTTCATGGACTTGGAAAAGGCTTATGACAGAATGGACAGGAATGTGTTATGGCAAACACTTAACTCATTTGGTTTGAGCGCTGGTTTGATACAGGCATTGAAGTCTCTTTATAGGGACTCTAGTGCTTGTGTCAGGATCAACAGGTCTACTGGACTGGTTTGGCATCCAAAAGGTGTCAGACAGGGCTGTGTAGCTTCCCCTGGCTGTTTAACCTATTCATGGACAATTGTTTGCAAACTTTGAAAGTTGAAGAATGGGTTGAGAATGGGTGAGTTAACCGTCAAATGCCTTTTGTACGCCGATGATCAAGTCATATTTGCATCGTCGGCGGCCGAGTTGCAAATGATGGTTACTTTAATGAACCGATCATTAAAAGAAAGAGGTATGAAAGTGAACGCAAGTAAGACGAAAGTGATGGTTTTTGAAAGAGAAGAAAGTAAAACGTTATGGGAAATAAGAATAGAAGGGAGTTGATTGAGCAAGTTGATGAGTGTGTATATTTGGGATGTTTATTTAGTAGGGATGGTAGATATGATAAGGATAGTGAACGTCGAGTGAACGCAGGAAATTGAGTGAATGGGGCTCTACACGCTATTGTGAAGAGTCAGAATGTGTCAAAAAGGCACGTTTGGCAATTCACAATGCTGTGTTAGTCCCTACTTTAATGTATGGTAGTGAAAGTTGGTCTGGCAGAAGAAGCATGAGAGTAGAATAAATGCTGTAGAAATGCGGTCATTAAGGAGTATGCTAGGGCTGAATCTGAATGACAGGGTGAGAAATAGTGTGATAAGAGAAAAGTGTGGTTTGCAAGATGACGTTGTGACCAGGATTAAGAAAGGAATGCTTCGGTGGTTTGGTCATGTAGAAAGAATGAACGAAGAAAGAGTGACAAAGCAAATTTATGCTGCAGAAGTGAACGGCAGAGTCGGAAAGGGACGCCCTAGACGAAGGTTTATCGACCAAATTGGCGATATATTGAAAATGGGCCAGATTAGAAGTACCCTTAACCGACGAGCATGTATGCGTAGATATATGGATGTAAAGGAGGCGAGAGAAGTGTGCCAGGATCATGCCAAACGGAAGTCCGTAGTCTCTGCCTACCCCTCTGGGTGACAGGCGTGAGTGTTTATGTATATGTTATGTATGTACAAGAAACTTCCACCTCTACAGGTTGGAGATATGGAGATAGTATTTTTCTTAATTTATCAGTGGAAAAATAATTGAATTTAGGAATGGCGTTTATAAAGTAGGTACTAAATCAGGAATAATTAAGAACTGGTTCCCTCGTCATGAGTTAAAATTTCTTTAAATAATTATGCTGAAGAAATACCACAAATATTGATATCCTTACCAGAGGCTGTAACCAAACAGTCTCTTTTTGATGGGCAAGGATTTCAAAAGTGTTCTTGTAAGCCAGCGAAAAATCAGTATTGTACCAATAGATGCGCCTGCTTCAAGAAAAATACTCTTTGTGGATCTAAATGCCATTATAGCTTAACATGCGTTAACAAGTAATGTTTTATAATTATTTTGATGTCAAACAGCTTGTTAAAAACAAGTTTAATTTTATTAAGTGCCACAATAATAAATAGTTTTGATTTAATTTTAAAAGTATTATGTTATAATATCTTAATTTAGTTATGTATGGCATGGTTTAAGTTTTTGATTTCGTTTGTGATTTTATGTCGGTTTTAATATGTATTATCTGAGATGTGTACGCAAGATCTTTATAAAGACTATTTTGTTTTTTGTTTTTTTTGATAATTTAATAATTTTGCAATATATTTTAATGTTCTTTTGTTTGGATTTGGTTTGAGATTCCTACTAATCTCTAGAAAACTTTATTCTAATTGAGCTATTAGGTACCTAGCTATTTTTTATTTTAGAAGTGTTTTGATTTGTTTTAAGATTTTTACGTATAAGATATCTACAGATCTCTAAATACTTTGTTTTATTTAAGTTATTTGTGCTATAGGTTTTGATACCTTCTACGAAAAATTTATGTAATTTTTTAGTTCTTTTATACTGAAATATATAAACGTTTTATAAGTGAAAGGGAAAACATACTTTATAAGTAATTTTAAGTTTAACAAGGTTGTTCTTTGTGATTTAATTACAACTTAAAGTACCTAAGCACCTACTTAGTACAAATATAAATACAATATTTTTAAACAAAAAAGGTAAGCCAAAAGATCTAGTTACACTTATGTAATTATTGTGATACATAGTATAAGTAACTAATAAGGATTAGTTTTTAGACATAATTGCACAATTTGTAGTAAAATTACTGAAAAGTTACTTATTTTTACTAAGAAGTTTTAAGTCCTTTTTTCATATTAAATTCTTTTGAAATAAAATCATTTTTATTTTTGGTTGGCATGGTCACCCTACAATGCAAATTGAACATACAATATGACTGAACGTGGGCCGCCGTATTGTAATACGTCAATTAGGCTTATCGTTCGCCAGCCGTAATACGAAACGGCTAGCCATAATGTAATACGACGAATTATACAATAAGCCTGCGACATATACACCAAACATAAAATACTCAGCTTGGAGACAAGGGGGAGAGTCATAAGC
This sequence comes from Parnassius orleans, assembly GCA_029286625.1. Classification (NCBI taxonomy): domain Eukaryota; kingdom Metazoa; phylum Arthropoda; class Insecta; order Lepidoptera; family Papilionidae; genus Parnassius; species Parnassius orleans. The sequence continues at coordinate 118,973 of JAGSMP010000092.1, forward strand.
GCTAAACATCTGGTTCAGCGCTCTGTCACTCTAACTTTTTTAAGAAGTTCTTATAGATACCCGGCTGGCATACGGCAGAGGAGCCAGATGTGTTACGTCGGACTCCTAGAAACGAAGCTCCACCGTAATCTGTCTTGGCGTTGGCGAGTGCTTCTTCATACGAATCACGAACTACACTCCTCCACGGCTGAGCTTAGCCCATCCCAGGGTTGCTAACAAACCTTCATTAAATTAATTCTCCTGTATCGTGAAGGCTTTTCGGCACACTTAAATACCACATAAACAAATATCAATACCCGCAACAGCTATTTAGGCCATACAAATACTACTTCCGTTCGGGACGCTGAAGTTGATTAGCATAAACTTCTCTTACTAAGCTTCCTACACAGAAAGATTTCGTGTAGCTCAGTTGCGAAGTATGAATTGCTGCCGCCTTGAGCTGCTAGAACAAAAATGACCCTCACTCTCACCCTCAATATAAAATCAGTAAAAATATTTAAAAATATACAGAATTTTTATACTAATTCCTACCCTATATAAGTCTTTCCTTATCCAAAGGCCACCCCCTAAAATTTGCCGCACGGGGTCATGGCCCCTGCCCTCCGCCCCTTGCTACGCTACTGATGTAAAAATGATATGTCCATTACTACGCGAAAAACACTTCCCATAAATAGCCGGTAACACTAAACATCTACTAATATCTAAATTTTATTCCTTGTTTCATATATTATAGGTATATTGTATTCAAAATGCGTGGTAATGCATTATTTTAACTGATTTTACTGCACACGCACACATTCGTAAGGGTCTATCGGTAGACAAAAACGTTGTTGCCCATAAATCACATTCAATTTGGGATAATTTCTAATAAAATTAGAAGCCTTATTTACTCATATTTTCAAAAACTGCAATAACGGTATATCATTATTTGTTATATATTTAAACTTAAGTTTAAAATTTGGCTACTCTTTGAAAAATAAACCTGTATAGTGTTATTAGTTATACTATAGTGTTCAAAAAGTATCTGAAAACACAATAATAATCAATTGTTTCCGCCTGTCTGTGGCTAATAGAACTAACGTATAAAGGATTAGATCGGAGGAACTACCGGACGCAGTCTAACTAACGAGGAGACGCAAAACTTAAAAACCAAGAAATAGCTCGCCACGTGAATATTGACTTAAGTGCGACCATGAGGCCAATCCCAGACGGTCTATTTGTTAGTCCATAATGATACTTTATATAATACATGCATACCATCACCCAAAGCGCTAGACAGAGGCTACGAACTTCCATCAGGCACGATTCTGATACACCCTTCTCGTATCTTTCACATCCATATATCTATACATACATGCTCGTCGGTTAAAGGTACTCTTAATTTAGTCCATGTTAAATATATTATCACTCTTAATTTAGTCCATCTCAAATATAATAATAATAAAAATATATCTCAAATATATTTTATTAAACTAAAGTGACAAACGAGCTTACATTCACCACGAGCTCGGGGGTGAAGGAAAAGATCGTGAGGAAACCTGATTGTCTGTTAGAAATTAAAATAATATTTCAAAAACATGTGAAGTCTCCGTCAACACTCATTGGATGGACATTTCCTTGCCCTAAAACCCTTTCAGAAATGAGAGGAGACAGTGGGACTTATAGAGGCTGTAACTTTACTTTTTTTACCCTTCAGACCGGAACCAGCAGTGCACACAAAGCTATTTGATGGCAGAAATAGGTAAGAGAGTGGTACCTACCCAGATGGACCTAGGAGTCCATAAAAGAGAAGGTAGAAAAGGAGTCCTACCACCTAGGAATATAAACATGAATCTAGGGATTAGCGTCTCTGCCACTCACTTTATATAAATGGTTTCTATAAATATATATGCTGCAAAATTGTTGAAAATTTATATTAACAAAGTTGAAGAAAAGAATAAGAATTTTGATCGTAACTTAAATTCTGGTCCGACTTAACTAACTTTTAAGTTGGCTTTATACTTGATGGATAAAACTTTGCTAATGCGTTAAGTTACTTTTCTTATTTCGTAATGCATTGGTAACCAAACTTTTTTACTTTTCATGTTTACTTTTTTGGGTTCGACAAAAATATCTTCATCGATTTTTTACTCTACAATCTACAAGTCGATCGCAAAAGCCTTTGACATAAGAAAGAAAAGGTTGCATACATATTTTATAATGTTAATTAATGTATATGACGGTGCCTGCGCCATTGCACCTACGGTGGCGCCCGTGTCTAGCTACTTGTTTTGCTTGCATAAAACGGACGGAGCGGCCGCCGTGATAGAGTTGTTCAAAACGACTATAAATCAATAGCACGCTACAGACATTAAACTATAAATTTCTAGCGCACTATTGAATACGCTATGTTATAGCGCGCTATTCATAAGAAAGCGTGTGGGAGGCCGGCAAGCGCGTAAAGTTTTGCAGCACGCTATGTCTCGTAGCACGTTACATTACATGTCGTTCGTTGGATAAACCGCGTGCTATATAAGAATATTATTTCGTACATACATAAACACTCATGCCTGTCACTCAGAGGGGTAGGCAGAGACTATGGACTTCCATTTGGCACGATCCTGACACACCTCTCTCGCCTCCTCCACATCCATATATACCTACGCATACACGCTCGTCCGTTAAGGGTACTCTTAATTTCGCCCATTTTCAATATATTGGCCAATTTGGTCGATAAACTTTCGCCTAGGGCGTCCCTTCCCGACTCTGCCGTTGACCTCTGCCACATAAATTTGCTTTGTCACTCTTTCCTCATTCATTCTTTCTACATGACCAAACCACCGAAGCATTCCTTTCTTAATCCTGATCACAACATCATCTTGCAAACCACACTCTTCTCTTATCACACAATTTCTCACTTTGTCATTCAGATTCAGTCCTAACATACTCTTTAATGACCGCATTTCTACAGCATTTATTCTACTCTCGTGCTTCTTCTGCCACACCCAACTTTCACTACTATTTCGTAATAAGTCACATTTCAGACTAAAATGAAATAAAGCAGTAAAAAAAACCAATGAACACTCTTTCATACTTTTCAGGCTTAGGACTGTCTATAATCAATGTAAACGTTATTTTAACATTAATTTAAATTATAAATCAATTAAAGATATATTTAAAAGTTTATTGATTGTATATACAAAAATCAACTATTTCCATACACTACTAAATACACTTTTGAATCTATATTTTATTTACATTTAAAACATTAGTTAGGCTACTTTTGTAGCAGACAACCGTGTCCTTCGATCACTTATAAATATACAGTATACACTAACTAACCAACGTCTGATACTAAATACGGTCGCGCGCGATGAATATCGTGCTGCTAGATCAAATTTGCCTCACACGTCCAATCCCAACAGCGCGCACGCGACAGCTAGATGCCAGCGCTGCTGCTAAAGCTAGTTGCCGCTAGATATTCATAGCGCCAAAGCGCCATAACGCCATAGCGCCATGGCGGCTACTTACATAGCACGCGCTGTGCGCTATGGAAAGATAGCGCGCTATAATATGACGCTATGCGCTATATTAACCACCATTACGCAGTGAAGGCAGTCTTGGCTCTGGCGTGGAACGGTGCGCTTGTCGCATTCCGTTACTAGTTTATCCTTGTCTGGTTGGATAATTAATTCTTGTAAAATAATTAATTATTATTCTTAACTACAAAATTAGTCTCGGTACAATTTATAGTTTGTATTAAGTAATATATTGTAAATTAACTTTATTTAAAAGAAAAGTCCCGCTGGGTTTCTTGCTGGTTCTTCCCAGGACAGAGGTTTTATCCGAACCGGTCGTAGTAGTACTATATTGAATAAATGTGATTCTGTTCTATTCTAAAAGGCTTTTCATGTGACTCTATATACTCGATACATCATAATAAGATCCTTCATCAGAATTGGGAATAAAGCTTTCCATTTAAGTTCTCTGTATTCTAATGACCTTTCCACATGTACTTAAGACTAAAAATTCAAAAACTTTTATTTTTGTACCGAATAACGCCGATTTTTAATCAAGCCGAACCCTTAAATTTAATTACGTTGAATAGTAACTTTGTGCCAACGATGACTTGAATACTAAGCAGATCCTTAAATAAACTGTGTACTAAACTGTCCCCTAATAAATACTGTTCCGAGGATATTAGACATCAGTTGTTTCTGTTGCAATATCGTGACCGTAATTTGTAAGTAGCAAAATATTAGCAGTATTATTCAAGTTGTTATGGTAGTTAATAAGGAACAAAGGAAAGCAGATTGTCAATATTAAACACAGCATAAAATACGACTCCGGTCACTCTACGCTCGAAACACAATTCAGAGCTTTAATATCAATTAAAATAAATTTTGCTTGATGCTATATTTCCTTTTCTGCCTCGGAATCCGTTTACAACCCAGCTACCAATTTCTGCAGCAATCCAGCAGCATTACCACGGCTTTGTTTAGGTTTGAAGGGTAGGAAACCATCTGCAGCTTTCTCATCCATCTTTCTACAAAGTGTGTCCATAGATTGCAGTCGCCATTTACTATCAGGTAGATTGTAAGTTCGTTTATCAATTTAATATTATAAAAATATAGCACCTTGTAATTTTATCTCTTTCCAATTAATCAAAGATAAAATTATATAACCCAGATGTTTAAAGGCAAACAAGATTGGTTCCTTGTAATTTACCGATTACTGAGGAGTGTAAACAAGAAAGTCAGACGTATTTTCCAAGTGTCTTAGGATTAATGGAAAAGGATATATGAGGTCATTGTAAGTACGATGAAAAAACTGATACTATACAATTTAGTTCCTTTTGGCATTCCCATCCTTGATACCTAATTAAGTTGTAAAAGTCTTCTGGATAACAGTTTGGTGCATTTTTTAATTTTTTATCAGGATAAATATAGATCAACATGACTGAGTAACGGTGACAGTCCCGATATATCGCACTATGAAGTAATAAGAGAACCAGTGTATTGAATAAAACTTTACGGATTTTATCGCATTTAATTTGAATTATTTTTAATTCCCGAAGTTTCGTGTGCTTTACAGTACCTATCAGATCATGCATGATGAAGTAGTAGTACAGGCTTAATTGTGAATGTGGTCTTTCTGTGGACAAACAAAACCATCGATAAAAACCCTCGTAAAAGAACATATACGAGTAGTTGACGTGAAGCACCGACGCTTCGGGAAGTCAGCAGTCTGTGAACATTTCATCTACTTAGGAGCCGCACAGCCAGATCCCCACCATCCTGACCTCCTGTCCCCCAGCCCAAAAAATAACAAATCCGTAAAGGTGTTTTTATTCAATGTGTAGTAGTAATGTTAATATAGGAAATCGTTATGAGAACCAGTATAAAAAAACAATTATATGAAACATACTTCTCATAAAATACATAGAGCCAAGAGCATGAATGTAAAGCGCTACGTAAAACAATGTCATGGCATCATTCACATTATTTCTTATATCATATTTCATTGTCCTTGCCGAAGGTCGCGTTAATGTAATTTATTCGCTGCCAATATTTCCTATTAAATCTCAATCAACGCACATATTCTGTTAAATGTATTTTGTTATACTTACACATATATTCATACTCATAAGCCCGTAAATAGTTGTTTACTACTGTTGGGCTTCTTCCATTGTGGGCTCGGCTGACGAAATATCAAACGCAGTACAAAATCTCGCACTTTTGATGTCTAGATTTTTTATATTTGGAATAAATACAAGTTCTTCTACAAAATCGCTTCTTACGATAACTTTATTTTTACATGGGGAAATGCCTACGCATACCCGCCTCGCGGGGACAAGGTCGGGTTGTGTCACACTCGAACTGACTAAAACCCCATGGTGTTCCACCTTCGCCGCATATTGGCAGGGCCACGGGAACGCTTTCGCACACATCCGTAGGCCCACCAGCTCTGGCCGCCCCATGGCAGCCCCTCCTCGTAGGAGGACTTTTCTTCCCCATTCTCCTTCTCAGACAAAGCGCATCAGGAACACAAGACACGCCTTCCTCCACGGCCTCCCACTCCACCTGCGTAACGGCCCCCCCCCCCGAGTCCGATACGCGGAGGCCATGGGGCCAAGAAAATCGAGCGCTTGGTAGCACCCGCTTTCCCGACACCAGCGGTGGATCTGGTCTTTGACTCCGCCGCCAACCAAGTTTCGGCAGCGGATGCAGCCACGGGGGGACGGAGGGAGAGGACACTGCTCTCCCCCCCGCAGCCCCACCACCACCGCATCAACGGTGCGGCCCCATCAGAGTCGCGGAGGATAGGGCGAGTGGCGCATACCAACACTTCTCTTCCCACGCGGCTCCACCTCGGCTGCAGTGGTAGGGGAAGAGGGCACCCCTCTCACCGCAGACCACCACTGACACACATCCCTAGTGGGCTCGCCAAGCTCACTCGGAGTGGCCACCTCGGGCCAGCCCTACACTACGGGCCAGCCAAGGGGTTCCTCTTTCGCGGGTGACCAAGCCACGACTACTAAGCCCCCCCGCCACGACAAGGCGGAAACCCGTTGGGGGCTTCTTACGACACCTACGGAATTATATGCCACCAATATACATTGAGCTTCAAAAAATTTTGTCTCTTTGTCCGGGCTAATCTTCGGAATGGTTGAACCGATTGTAATGAAACTTTAATACCGGGTGTTTGTGAAACGCTCCCGAAAACGAAGACAGATGATAGTACTAAGGATACCTATGATGATGGGTCACAAAGAAATTCGATCCCGAATAATCATGAAAATACTTAAACATAAAACCAGCAGTGAAACTTAAAAAAGAAAATCAGCTGACAATAGGGTCAATATCCGCGCGGGCGCCGAACTCGTTATCTAGATCGGTACGAAACAATGCATTAGGTTAGTATACCTACTACTACTCTACTCACTTTACTACTCACTCTACCCTTCCCTTTCACACACACGCTGCCTCGTGTCGCCTCGCGCTGTGGAATTTACACATTCTTCAAGGACGTTACCTCCGTGCGCATTTGTTTTGGCTATAATTTTAGTTTTTGAGACAGTTCCATGTTGACTATCACGAGCGACAGTTCAAGTTCAGTTGTTTTGTTTATTAAATTATTGTCGTTATTACTTGTTATTTATTACTTACTGATATTGTTCTTGTTGTTACATTTTGTGTTTTTTGTTTTGTTTTAATAATGCCTAACGCGTAGGTACGTTTATAGTGCTCGTGAATACGGCAACATGCTAATGTGCCTTGGAGAATCTCATAAGGCCACGGAGGATCGGTAAGCTGTTTCATACCTAATTTTTTTAAATAACTTAGTACTGAACTGATCTGAAAAGATACATAACTGAATACATCAGAATAATAAACATACCTACACAATGGATAAATAAGCATGATTCTAACCTTGTTAACATTTTATTTAAAATTTATTAGCGGGGAATCGAACCAGTTATTTGGTTTATTTAACCTGTGAATTGAATTAAAGTGGCTACGTAGAGACAAGCACAGTGGCAAAAGGTTAAGTAGATAAGTTAGGTATTTAGACAAGTGTTGTAAATTATTAGGTATTGTGGTACCATCGCTAGTTGCGGGCCGCGCAAATTCGGCGTTCGCGCGTACATTGACCCTAGTCAGCTGATTGTAATTCAGTAATTCCACTGCTGGTTTTATTTTTAAGTATTTCATGATTTTTAAATGAAATTAACATTTTATTTAACTATACTAACACGATGGAGCGTGAATAAAGCTAATAAAACGTTGTGAAAAGATGATTTTTTCATCAGGATCGATTTTATATTTCACCCATCATCAAAGATATAGTTAGTACTGTCGTCTGTCTTCGTTTTCAGGATTTCAAAAAAAATACCTGTACAAGAGCGCTATGCCAGAAGAGACCTAGACTATATTTTATCCGAAACTCCAATTAGACAAGATATCCAATCTCCGTTAAATGTAATATTAAATTCTGATAATGATCATCACATATCATGAATACTTTAGAAACCAAAACAAATATTAAAGTATCACAAGGCGAAAATTAAGCTTCCGTAAGTTCGCACAACTAATTTTGTAACGGCAGAACCAAGTTTAATTAAAAGAGCACTTACAACTGAAATTAGATAACTTTTCCTCATCGCAGTATTTTCTTCAGGGAATTGAGCTTACTCCAATCACAAAATTAACATTTTAAAATCAATAAACTCCTTAAATAAAAATATAATTTTTATTCCAGGTGCTTTTCTAAAAATTCATTTTGGAGGACAATAATTAAAACCATATATTATTTAATAGGCGTGTAGTGGCCGTTTAAGAATATCTACTACCCCATGTCATCCCGTGGGTGTCGTAAGAGGTGACAAAGGAAATTGAAACAGGTGATCGACAGCAGCATATTCCTGATAACGCCTGCCAATGCGAGAGCTAAAGATGATACAATGGTAATTGTAAAAAAATTGGTTTTACCAAAACCAAAATTTCTTTTTTTTTGTTTAAAAAATTAGGGTGATAACGTTATTTAGAGGTAAACAACAAATTATTTATTTATGAAAATATTGTGTGTGTATATTTATCTATATAAATATGTATGTATAGATGGTATACAGGGTTATTTTTCAAAGAGTAGCCAAATTTTACACTTAAGGTTAAATATATAAATAATGATATAACGTTATTGCAGTTTTTGAAAATACGAGTAAATAAGGCTTCTACTTTAATTTGAAACTATTCCAAATTGAATGTGATTTATGGGTAACAACGTTTTTGCCTACCGACCCTTACGAATGCGTGCGTGCGCAGTAAAATCAGTTAAAATAATGCATTACCACGAATTTTTAATTTAAAAGATAAAAAGGACAGAATTATTGAGATTTTTTTTAATAAATTTTTCTTCACCATTTGCCTATCTTACTTATTCTGAACCTTCTCTGCAAATTTAGCCGGTTATTGCAAAATAACCCTGTATATTTTATGTACATTCTATTTATGTGTCATATTTTATTTAAAACAGTGGTAAAACCGCGCTGCAGCTTCTGCTGTAGCATGGATGGGCCGGCTCGAACCGGGGCGGTACCACGACCTCACAGAATACCAACGTAAAGTAGGAGCTTTGCTACTGCGTTTCGCTTGGTTAGTGCAGGTGGCCGGAGGCCCAATCCCCCCCCCCCCCATAACATGGTAGCGGAATTTAAAAAGAAAGAACTACCCCAGGAGGGTACCAGCACCCTGGTAATGGAGAATCCTCACTGAGCATCCACGGTCAAGCTACCCTCTTCCTGAGCGTGGGTGCTCAGGCTGCCCGCGTATTCTGGGGCAAAATCCCGCTCTATACTAACACTGCACGGGCAAACAGAGCAATATAACCATGGCGACCCCTGACACGCTATCCGTGGACTTCTGCAACATCAGGGGACTTCACTCGAACCTTAACGCCGTCCACTACCATCTAGAGACGGCGAAGCCGGCCTTGCTCTTTTTGACCGAGACGCAGGTGTCCTCTCCGGCTGATACTTCGTACCTCTCCTACCGGGATACAAATTAGAACACTTCTTTGTGCCCCGGGCTGGAGTTTGCGTATACGTCAGAGGATATCTGTTCTCGACGCCTCGGCAGTCTTGAAGGTACGGACCTGTCCATCCTATGGCTGCGCGTAGACAGCGACGACCATCCCCGCGTCTACGGGTGCCTGTATAGGTCCCATAGCGGTAATGCCGACACAGACCGACTCATCGACCACGTCCAAATGGCTACAGATTTCTTGCCAACAGATCCCATCCGTAGAGATCGTGATACTGGCGATTTTAACGCCCACCACGCTGAATGGCTCGGTTCACGTTTAACCGATCATGCGGGAGATCTGTTTATGACTTTGCCTTGGCATATGGTCTGACACAACTGGTTACTTCGCCTACGCGGATTCCAGATGTGGAGGATCATACACCTTCCCTGTTGGACCTTCTGCTGACCTCTCATCCGGACGGATATCAGGTTTCCGTCGACGCCCCTCTTGGCTCTTCGGATCATTGTCTGATCCGGAGTGTGGTGCCACTCACGCTCTCCTCGCGGTTGCGTTCTGCAGGTTGCCGCCGTGTTTGGCATTACAGGTCGGCGGATTGGGATGGAATGCGGTCTTTCTTTGCATCCTACCCATGGGGGCGGGTTTGCTTCTCGCCGGATGATCCCAGCGCTGTTGCTGAGTCTGTCACCGATGTGGTGCTACAGGGAATGGAACTATTTATTCCATCATCTGGTACCCATCGGTGGCAGATCGCAGGCTTGGTTTGGTCGCTCCTGTAAGACTGCATTACGCAGTAAGCAGGAGTGTTATCAGGCCTGGGCTGAGGCTTCGGCGGCTCGGGATGTAAACACCAGCATGCTTAAAGTATAACTTTGCCTCCAGGTCCTTCAAAGAGTTATTGCCAAGGCAAAGTCAGAGCACATAGGCAGAATTGGCGAAACTAGTTCGCCTTCCTTCGGGAACCCGTGCATTCTGGTCTCTCGCCAAGGCTGTCCAAGGAATTTCTGTAAGCCATCACTACCATCTCTGCACAGGAGGATGGCTCACTGGCCCACGACGCGAAAGCCGACCTTTAGGCTCCCTTTTGCGTCCAACTCGACTCTTGATGACAGGGGAACACACCGCCGACCATCCTGCAGTGTGAGTGCTCTATGCCTGATGTGCGATTCACAGTGCTCAGTACGCAAAGCACTCCTCTCCTGAACATCCACAAGTCGAGTGGGCCTGATGGAATCCCGCCAATTGTGCTGAGGACGTGCGCTCCAGAGTTGGCACCGGTTCTAACGCGTCTTTTCGGTACTCCTACTCCTAGGCGTTGTCCCGAATTCATGGAAGACAGCTTTCGTGCACCCGATCCCTAAAAAAGGTAACCGCTCTGATCCGTCCAATTACAGGCCTATCGCCATCACCTCCTTGTTCTCGAAAATAATGGAGTCCATTATTAACTGCCAGCTCATGCGGTACCTTGAGGAGCACCAGCTGATTAGTGACTGCCAGTACGGTTTCCGTCGGGGTCGCTCAGCTGGTGATCTTCTTGTTTACCTAACACATAGATGGGCACAGGCGATCGAGTCCAAGGGGGAGGGATTAGCCGTTAGTTTGGACATAGCGAAGGCCTTCGATCGGGTCTGGCACAAAGCGCTTCTTTCGAAGCTTCCTTCCTATGGGCTTCCCGAGAAATTGTGCAATTGGATCACCAGTTTTCTGGCTGATCGGAGCATCAAGGTCGTAGTAGACGGTGCGTGCTCCGATTACAAGACTATTAACGCTGGTGTTCCACAGGGCTGCGTGCTATCACCAACGCTGTTTCTTCTGCATATCAATGATATGTTGCAAGCCGGTAACATTCATTGCTATGCGGATGACAGCACTGGTGATGCTCTATACACCGGCCATGCCAATATTTCTCGGGAAAACGTCGCCGAGTACCGGAACAAACTTGTGTCTGAAGTCGAGACTTTGTTGAACAAAGTCTCGGATTGAAACGACTAAATCTAGTCCAGTTCAATCCCCAGAAGACACAAGTTTGCGCGTTTACCGCTAAAAGGAACTCCTTTGTCGTATCTCCTCAGTTTCAAGGCACTCCCCTTGTTGCCTCAGCCAGTATCGGAATCCTCGGCGTTGACATATCGAGTGACGTGCAGTTTCGTGGTCACTTGGAAGAGAAGGCCAAATTAGCCTCTAAAAAGCTTGGCGTGCTCAGTAGAGCGGGGCAGTATTTCATGCCGGCACACCGCCTGCAACTTTACAAGGCGCAGGTTCGGCCTCATGGAATACTGTTCCCATCTCTGGGCAGGGGCTCCCCAGTGCCAGCTCCTTCCACTTGACCGCATTCAGCGCAGAGCGAATCAGATCGTCGACGACCGAGTTCTTTCCGATCGGCTTGACTCACTAGCACTGCGTAGAGATGTTGCATCTCTTTGCGTATTTTATCGCATGTACCACGGGAGTGCTCTGAGGAATTGTTCGGACTAATTCCAGCCGCTCAATTTCACCATCGCACATCGCGACAAAACTCGCGATACCATCCATACCATCTGGATGATTGGCGGTCCACCACTGTGCGATTTAGAAGATGTTTTCTTCCTCGCACAACTTCCTTGTGGAACCGATTACCACCAGCGATTTTTCCGGACCGATACGACTTAGGGACCTTCAAGAAAAGAGCCTACTCCTTTTTAAAAGGCCGGCATTGCATCTGCAATTCCCCTGGTGTTGCAGTTGTTCATGGGCGGCGGTAGTCACTTAACATCAGGTGAACCGCATGCTCGTTTGCCCCCTCTCCTATAAAAAAAAAAAAAAAAAAAGAATTATGTAATTTATTTAGGTAGAATAGGAGTTAATAGTTTAACTGTTTTTCTTTTTAAGACTTTTTATGTCCTTAATTTGCACTTGCCAACATCTTTATTTATTCTGCCTTAGGTAGAGAATGCCATAGCGCATTAAGTCCACCTTTTGTAACCTCTAGTTAACGGTGCGTTGCAATAAAGGATAAATAAATTATAAATAAAATTGATGACATCAATATACGTCTGAATTAACCTGTTTTACTGTTCCTATGACCGGTTGTGGTGTTTAAGATAGTCGCGAAACAGTGACAACTTTTTAGCCGACTTAAAAAAGGAAGTTTACAATTCGTCTGTACGTTTTTTGTGTATGTATGTTACGCGTTATCTTCGGCAATTGTGAACCAATTTCGATAATTTTTTTTAACTATAATAAAAAAAACTAAAACTAATTACTTAAATTATCACACAGTCCTACTCCCCGTGGTATCATGCCAAGAACGCTGAATGCGTTTCCTCGCTGAATGGCTATACTTAGACTTTGAGCGAAAAAAAACCAGCCCTCTTATCACCAGCAGCGACGACCAGTCGCGGATAGAGTTCCTTTAGGAACTTCACCGCACGTGAACACCACGAACCGATAGTCTCTACAGCAAAGGGCACAAATATGTAATCATCTCTGAGAGACTCATATTTGCGCCACTTACTGAGTTCAGCTGCCTATTCAACTCAAAAGGGTTTAAAAAAAATAACTTTCAATAAAAATTAAAACCGACTGCAAAGAACTAAAATGAATAAAATAACTTTACATTCTGAAGTCGTGGCCTTAATTCTTATGTCGCAGCCAACTAGCTTAATTTGCCTTTCAGTTAAAAGTCTAGCCTTTTTACTAAACGGCGCCGTTCAACTAGCGGCCTGAATGATATTCAGCCGATGCGTCTAATACAACATTGCTCATATCTTGTAATATCAGCGACAGTAGGTTAAGGCGCGGCTGGGGTGGCCATTGAGCCACGTATATTTAGATAATAAAGCACATAGCGCTAATTAGGCACAGTCTCGTTGAATTAAATTAATAGGGTGACCATGCCATGACATGTCTAGGCTGTTAACTAAAAGTAAATTATATATATCATAATACACTATGTTGTCTTTGTGTCGACTTCAGAATGTAAAATTTTTTTTGGTTCCTTGATGTCGGCTTTTACTTTTTATTGAAATTTCTTATCGGTTTGTGTTTTTTTAGTTGTTACGCCAAAAAAGGCACGCAAGGCAAATGAATGGTAGTGAACACATTCTGACTTCCCACAATAGTGTAAAGAGCCCCATTCACTCTGTGTTCTATAAAGATAAGGGATATAATAATAAATAATAATAAATTTCCACTTGACCACATCCAGAGCAGAGCGGCTCGAATTGTCGACGACCGAGTACTCTCTGATCGGCTCGATTCACTGGCGCTGTGAAGAGATGTTGTATCCCTTTGCATTTTCTACCGCATTTACCATTTGTAGTGCTCTGAGAAATTGTTTGGATTAATTCCAGCTGCCAATTTTCACCAACCCACATCGCGATAAAACACACGTTACCATTCATACCATCTGGATGCTTGGCGGTCCACAACTGTGCGATTTAATAGGAATTTTATTCCTCACACGACTTCTTTGTAGAATTGTTTACCACCCGCGATTTTTCCGGACCGATACGACTTAGGGACCTTCAAGAAACGAGCTTAAGTACTCCTTTTTTCCAGGCCGGCAACGCACCTGCAATTACCCTGGTGTTGCAGTTGTTCATGAGCGGCGGTCGACACTTACCATCATGTGAGCCACATGCCCGTTTGACCCCTCTTCTATAAAAAAATCAAAAACTTTGTGAATAACAAAATTTTATTGTATTATCTTTTTAACAATATGAAATTTTCCGTCAATGCTCACCATAACTATGAAAAAAGAATTGTTAGTCATATGATACTAAAACTATAGATGAAAGGCAAGTTTTCAAATAATACTATATCATAAATAGTGTTATATTATATAAATAAACAACTTAAGCTAAAAATATTTTTATAATTCTGTTTTGAATATGCCATATTTATTTATGAAATCATTATTACTCTTCTAAAAGACCTTTTAATAAAACTCCACTATCAATTACAAATGATGAACCCGTAATACTTTTTGCTTTATCACTTGCTAAAAACAAAACTAAATCAGCTACTTCACTAGGTTCTATTATCTTATTCAACAATGTTCCTTTCTGTAATGTGTTCCAAACTTGTTGTTGTTTTTCATCATCAAATCCCAACCGCTCCATGAAATCTGTTTTTGTAGGTCCAGGATTAACAGAATTAACTCTTATACCGTACGGAGCTAACTCAAGAGCAACGCACTTTGTAAATTGGTCTAGACCGGCTTTAGATGCGCAATATTGAGAGTTAATTCGAATACAGATAGCCGAAGATCCTATGCTTGATATGTTAATAACATTACCCTTTGTTTTAATCAAATATGGTGCAGCGAGGTGTGTGACATATACAGCTGCACGAAGATTGATTGCCATCATTTCATCAAATACTTTCATAGCATTATTAGAAAGGATACTCTCTGAACCGGCTATTCCAGCATTATTTATTAATACATCCAATCTCCCGAAGTGTTCCATTGACATATTTAATACCCTTTTAATGTCTGCATCGATAGTAAGATCGGCAATTATAATTAGGGTGTTGCCCCCAATTTCTTTACACCGTTGGGAAACACTGTGCAGTTTTCTTTCATTTCTACCTACTAAAACAACTTTGTCACCTTTTTCACAAAATTTTATAGCAATTGCAGCACCTATTCCTGAGCTAGCACCAGTCACTAGAACTACTTTTTCACTGGAACTCATTTTTAATTGTTTATTTGAATATAACCAAAGAACGAACAGCCCGTATTAGACCAGTATCTACTGACGACGGCAATATATACAAGTAGCTCCTTATCCTTAGTTAATACACTATATAAGAGCACCTGGTTTTCCTTATCTACTTTGAAATCATAAAATTTTATTGAGTATTTTTTTAATATCATTGGAATTTACATAATGAAGAAGGGAAAAGACGAAATCAAATATAAATAGCATAAATCGAAATAAATAATATGCACCTTTGTCCAACCAGTTATTAAATATGAAAAAAGTATATTACATCATAATGATTTCTTATGTTTACGCGAACACTAAACATTTAAATGAAACTAATTTTTACGGATTTTATCGCGTATATTAACTTATTTTAAGTTCCAGACGTTTCGAGTACTTTACAGTACCCATGGTCACGGGGGTCTGAGTTCTCGACGTTCCAGTTCCATAGTTAACCACGGCCACCTTCAGTTTAAAATTATCATTTTAATTTTTAATATTATTTTTTTAATGTTTGGTCCGATCTTCGCAGAATGAGCTTATAGTCCTGCAGTTGTAAATTATATCCTATACACGTCCTAAGCTGGGAAGATTCCGCACGTCGCCGAATCATTTCATCTTTCAGACATGAGGTTTCTTCATGATGATCTTCTTCACCATCGCGCACCCAATAACTCAGCACGGATTCGGTGGTGATCGAACACGATATGCTCTTTTAAATGGATACATATGTATAAAATACAATAACATTCAAAATTGTAATAATGAGAAAGACTTCTGATCTCTGTATAAAATAGTTTTGTATTGTAGACTGTAATATGATTAATACTTATTAATAATGTTAATACCCTCCAACTACTAACACCGACCCTCCAGTATATGGTTGTTGCTACCGAAAGAAAAACATAAAGAGGGTGGATGGATGCGCAGGTGACTTAGGACCGTGCTATCTTGGAATCTATGGAGGCAGCCTATATTCAGCAGTAAAGTTGTGATGGGCTGTAATAATGATGATGATAGGGTACATACATCATGTAAGTCTACGGTCCAAGCCGAGTTTATTCATCTAGCTGGTATATTAACATTTTGCCCAGCTTAAAAAAATAAGCCATCCAGCAGGACAAATACTTTTTTATATTGTTATAATATTAATATATTATACATATAATTTATAATATACAAACAGATAAGATACAGACACAAGCAAAAGGCGGTCAATAACCTTATATGTAATATTTATCACTTCATCCTTAAAGTGTAGAATAAATACTATAGATAATATTTACTCCAATTTAGCGATGTTTCTAGGGATCAACGTAATCTTTCTTATCTAATAACTATGTTTATTTACCTGTTGTAATAATGTTTATATTGGACATATAATATTGTTACTTAATAAAAGATGACAGAGCGATGCCTATGCACGTACATCATCATGTGAGTAGCAGTGAAAGCCGTGAAACTAATTTTACGCCAGAGATTTTAGAACGTTTCTACTTTACAAAGAAGAACGTTACAACAACCAAATTTTTTTCGTTAATATAATATTAGGTCCTTACATATGAAATTAGCGTTTTGTCGTACTTGACCACTTTGATCTGAAATATCTCCTCTTTGGTTAAGAATTCCAAATTCAAATTTATAAATTCATTTAGCTGGTACATTTGAGTTTTGAAAACAGTCATTCATTTGTTTTTTTCTCATTATTTTATCTTTGGCGTCGCTTATTACCGCACAATGGAAAACATGAAATATCGGTATATTTACGAGTACGAGTCCTACAGTGGCACCAGTGCTGCAGAAACAGCTCGAAGGATTAATGGTGTGTACGGCGCTAGTGTCGTAAAAGAAAGCACGGTACGTTTTTGGTTACAACGTTTTCGTTCTGGAAATCTCGACCTTCAGAACCAACCCCCTAGACGGCCGGAGACCAAAATGGAAAATGAAGAATTAAAGGCTATTGTGGAAGCGGATCCATCACAAAGCACTTCAGAGATAGCTGCAGGCTTCGGGGTAAGTGATAAAACCGTATTAATCCACTTGAAGAAAATCGGGAAAGTAAAAAAAACTTGAACGATGGGTACCTCATGAATTGAGTGAATCGAACTTGCAAACACGCGTCGACTGCTGTGTTACTTTGCTCAACCGACACAATAATGAAAGGATTTTAAATCGAATCATTACTTGTGATGAAAAGTGGATACTGTACGATAATCGGAAGCACTCGTCGCAACGGCTGAACCCTGGAGACCCAGCCAAATCCTGCTCTAAACGAAAATTGACTCAGAAAAATTTACTTGTGTTTGGTGGACTAGCGCCGGTGTCGTTCACTACAGCTTTATAAAATCTGGCCAAACGATTACGGCAGATATCTATTGTCAGCAACTGCAAACCATGAAGGAAGAACTAGCTGCTAAACAACCGAGATTGGTTGTTTAGCAGCTAGTTCTTCTATTGGACAATATCAGTTGCAAACTTATTAATTAGTATACTTGACTTGTACTGCAGCACGAATAATTTAGGTAGGCCCGACCAGGAAATTACGACACTCACACAGAATAGCAACGTGAAGTGGCAACATGCTGCTGCTGTTTCGTGTGGTGAGTGACAGGAACCAAAGCCCCTCTTTGCTGGTAACAAGCATTCCATCTTAGGACTCAGGGGTAACAAACAACTAAATTTTGATCCTAATCGAGGATAAATGTTGATGTCTATGGTCCACACTCCGCAGCTTTCACTTGACATCGGGTGGACTGTGTGTTCGTTTGTCACCCTTACTTTTATATTTAAAAAAAACATGTGTGCAGTTCACACGCGGTAGAAGTTAAACCTTCAAATGAAATGAAATATAAAGCAAAAACATTTCACAGCAAATGATTTATTAAATTTGATAATTTTCAATCACAAGTGCGGCATAAAATATAACATAAAAGTTTAATTTTATAGCAAAGAAACGTTACAATCCTTATTTTTAGACACGTGGAGCCTAAATTTTAGTGTATTAAATCAAAAGAATATTTTATTTCGCTTGAAATTGCTTTGTAATTGTGACGTCTACTAAATTCAATAAATTTTTGTTCAAGCAACAAGGAAACAAAATCGTAGATTGTTAAGAATGGTTTGAATATGATAATTTTATTCAATATAATTAATTTTATTTATTTGTTAATAAATTTGTAATTTTTAATTCTTTATTTAAAATTAGCCATTTTAAAGCACCGCAAACACAGGAGGCCGAGATAATAGGAAACACTCTATACTAAACTAGCTGTTCCCCGCGGTATCACCCGCGTATATCACGCTCTGAGCCGCGCGACATGACACCTCGCTTATTCTCTTTTGATTCTCATCGGGTGGCTAGGAGTCGTTCGCGCGCCGAGCCGAGTGTTGAATTATTTTAATTTTTCATTATCTCTTAAACTATGCGTCCAAATAACATGCAAGAGCAAAGTTTATCTTCATAAAATTGTCTTGATTATGAAGTAACTTTCGTTCGTAAGTATATATAAACGTTCGTAAGTATATTTAAAAACAGTAAATATAATATGCGATGCCTAATAATAGCGCTCATAAATCATTTTTTAATTTTCAACATTTTTTGTCACAAAATACCTTATTGCGGCTTATCCATAAAAAATAGGACTATTGTATCGCGGACTTTTTTTAGATGGAGGCAAGATCTCTATTTTTGTAGAACATAGTATTTATGTATCACTAACCATTACGCCGGCGCACGCGGATTAAGCAGTCAGGAAGCGCTTTTTCTTCTGACTTGCTTAACAAAAATCAATATTTAAGGCTAGCTGAGGGGTGTAGCCTAATGCTAGATACTATATTCTCCGTGCTATGCTAGATACTATATATTCCTTGTGAATCTGGCATATTATACAAAAATAATTTATCAAATCGAACTGGTAGTTCCAGAGGTAAGCGTGTTTAAACAAACAAAAAAGCTCTTTCGCTTTATTATATTAATATAGATTCTATCTCATTCTCTCCTATAGATTTATATATTTGTCTCTTTTTAGTGTCGCTTTATCGTTTCATTTATATCAAATCACAACGATGCTAAAGAAGTTTTACACTTCAAAAAACTTTTAAGTATATTTTTACCGTTAATATTACGCCACTTAAATGTTTACTATAATTCAGTAGATTATTCAGTAGAGTGATAGTAAGTTGAATAAATAACGTAGTCAATATTGATTTAATAATATTAGAGCGTGATAAACTTAGAAATGAGGTTATCCGCAGTAGAACCAGCGTGACCGACATAGCCCAACGGATTAGTAAGCTGAAGTGGCAATGGGCCGGCCATATAGCTCGAAGAACCGACAACCGATGGGGAAAAAAGGTTCTCGAGTGGCGGCCTCGTACCGGCGGACGAAGTGTAGGGCGTCCCCCACTAGATGGAGTGACGACCTGGTAAGACATGCAGGAAGTCGATGGATGCAGGTGGCTCAGGACCGTGCTTTGTGGCATTTTTTGGGGGAGGCCTATGTTCAGCAGTGGACTTATGAAGGGCTGTAATGATGATGATGATGATGAATATTAGAGCCAATAAAACTAAACAACACGGATTGATAATGAGCTGTGGTGCTCCTAGTGACAATGCAATGATATAGTCATGAAATTATTGTTTTGTCATAGTTTCTTAATACGTCTTGAAGTGGGTGAAAACCATAGATTTAGTAACTAACTTACTATACTATATCTATGGTGAAAACTGAATAGCCAAATTCCAATACAATGATACATACATACATACGGCCTCTATCTAGTTAATATAAAACAGTCAATATAAGACACATAAATGTCGAGATACTTTAATAAAAAATATAATAATATAATATGTTTAGTTCATTTGATGTAATAGAAACGGTAGATTTATGTGATATTTTATATGTATTTAGATATCTGATGGGCATAACCGTGTGGAGGCGGTGTAAGAATACCCACTACCCTATTTCGTTCCATGGGTGTCGTAAGAGGCAACTGAAGGAAACTGAAACAAGAAATGGGCAGCAGCATCTTCCTGATAACAGCTCAAAATAATAATAAACTGTGCAAAGTGGCAACTTTGAAACGAACCCCCCTATGAGGCAATATATGGGGGAGGCATATGTTCAGTAATGGACTTTTATACGTAGTAATATATGGGTGGATTGCCATAAGCTTTTCCAGAAATGCCTAAGCTGTCTTGCATTTTTTGAAAGACTATTTAGTTTATCCTGTGAGTAGACGTTTACGTATTGATTTTAATATAATACAAACAATAAAATGTTCTTAATAAAAAACATATTTGTTATGCCTAGACGTCGCTACAAAGTTGTGTAAAACTACAAATAATAGTTTCCGACCTGGATAAACCTATATTATACAATTTATATTAAAACACCTTCACGTTACGTCCTAATGTTTTAAATAATGGAATAAAATGAATTGAATTAAAATTGTTATAGTCTCATGTTTATTAACTCTTGAATAGTACGGAAACTACTACGTCTTTCAACAATGCAGTACTGGATTGTATTGCATAATGGAACCCGAGTGACATATTTTTATATGACTTTTTATCTGAACTGGAAAATCTTACTGAAATAATCAAGAAAATACTTTTGTTATAATTACTTTGAAAAAATAATAAGAATCTTTCCTAGCGCATCATTAGTAGCGTAAGACGAAGATTTATTGTCCGTTTTTTGTAGTCTGAGTTAAAATTACTAGCAAAAGTATATAAAATATATCTCAGAATGTTCATCTGCTTTACTTAGCTGAGGTGAGCTGCTGCCTCAATATAAAAGAAACCTTATTAGCACTCGTGACTATTTATTTTTATATAATACATATTTGTGATACATTTTCCCATAAATTTATTTTGCAAAATATTTTAGTTTTAGTTTTAGTAACAAAAATTAACAAAATTGAAAATGATTTCAGTTATTTTCTCAGTGAAAAACATAGGAATATCATATAAATTAAAGGCATTCCATCAAATTTCTAAAGAATTTGGCAACTTCTTAATGCAGTTGAATTTCACGACTATTCTCATGTAAACGTTAAAAACATTACCGCAGCAGACAATATCTTTATTCTTAAAAATTTCATCAATGTCGGTACAGCCGTTTAGGAGGAGTTCAGTGACAAACAGGTGTAGGTTATTTATATACAAAGATATTGCTACGAAATATAAACTAATATAGACTAAGCTCCAAAATGCTTTAAGTGTTGATATGTCGATATAAGGAATATATCATTAGCCTCTCCATAGAGGGCTATGCTTGGAGTTTCTCTGCGTGATAATCTTATAAATGAGGATATCTGCAGTAGAACCAGAGTATCTGACATAGCTCAACGGATGAGTAAGCTGCAGTGGTAATGGACCGGCCATATAGCTCGAAGAACCGACAATCGATGGGGAATAAAGGTTCTTGAGTTTCAGTTTGATTGATTGATTGATTGGGGGAGGCCTATGTTCAGCATTGGACTTGTGAAGGGCTGTAATTAATGAATGATTCAAATGAATAAGGAATATTATGTATGTATATTTATCTAAAAGACATAGTCTTTATTAACTAACTACTTAGGAAGTAGCCTTCATTTCTCCATTCAAGTGTAAATATCAAGTTTGTAATTAAATAATAATGTAAGATAATTCATATTTGCAAATTATTATATTTAAGCAAAGATCGCAATTATCAATTCTTTCTCTTGAAGCGATGTTGTATGTTGGTTCATCAAGCATCCAAATTAAGAAGTATATAAAAATATACAATAATACAGCAAGAGGATAGTATGCAAAAGAAAGTTTAAAAGGTTTTTAAAAGGGAAACACTAAAAATCTTCTTCTAGATGAATATAGTGACCTAAAATGACATGCCTTATATCTTTGAAACCCACGCTATTGCAAAACTGTGAATAATTTCGCCCTGCAATTTTGTTCAAGTTTATACATCCGACCATTCAAAACGTCAGTGTGGCAATGTAAATTGCTGCAGGTAGAAAGTAAAATACACCGTTAGACTCTTTTCAAGAAAAATCTCGTGAAATTTTAAGTCTTTTCTCCTTTACGTGAATATAACGGGGCGTATATAGGCTACAAATTTGCTTTACTTTACCATCATCCATAGGATATTATATTACGGACTTTTACTTAAATAATACTTTCCGCATATCATATTATGTAAACTATAAAAAATTTAAGCAAGATTTTGTTACGTTTTAGATGAGATTACGAGTTTAATTTTCAGATTAGTATCATCATCATCATTGTTATTACACCCCATCACAACTCCACAGCTGAAAATAGGCCTCACCGTAGATTACAGCAAAGCGCGGTCCGTCTGCATGTTTTAAATGTGGAGTCATCCTACATTACGCTTGCCAGAACAAAGTTGCCCCCTGCGAGAAGAATTAAGCCCCAACTTCTGAATGTGATTTTTTTTAATTCGGCTTTTAATTTTAATTAAAAGTTATTTATTTACCCTTTTGAGTGGACTAAGACTCAATGTCGTCTAAATAGTTCCATTAAAAACTTCCTCCCCTTCTTGCCACCCTTAGGAGTGAAAGTTTTTTCCAAGTTTATATGGGACAATCCCTAAAGTATACCTAACCTATTTAATAAAAAAAGGATCACAGAAATCGTTTCACAATTAAGGAAGATGACGCGTAACATACCTACAAAAAAACATGCAGAAGAATTAAGTACCTCCTCCTTTTTTGAAGTCGGCTCTAAACAAAGAGGATATTGGAATGGACCTATAAATAACTGAAGCATTTTTCTTGATAAAAATTACAATATAGCCTCAGTAAGGGTGCTACCAAGATCCGGCACTCAACAAGGGTTTTGCAATTTTAACGAAACTTTTCTATAGAAATTATATGGAAATAGGAATAAACAACGTCATAGTTTCATAAAGTCAAATGAAGAACTATATATATGATAAAATGTAATTAAACGTAAAACGTGAAAAGACCATGTTTTAAGACTATTTAACACTATTTAAAAACAAATTTACAAATATATTTAAAATTTTAATAAATGACGTAATAATTTATTAATGATTCTGTCAACTCTTTAATTGTTTGGAAACCCTTATGTAGATGAGTGAATGAAGATGGGTAACAAAGCATATTCAACTCTTGCATCTCTTCAATGGACTAGATATTGTCAAGATTTACACCAAACAAAAGCTATAACTTTGGTAATTATTTGTTGCTAGGGGGAGTCCCACTCCAACTGCGTTTTGCTTGTTTATATGATAACACTTGATAATATACACATAACTACGAAACCCATAACCAGTAACACTGTAGGTCCGATATGGTTACAGGTAGATTAGGATAAATTAAGTGTTTCTGTTCTCGTAGCGTTGTTGTATTCAAATTTCCCGGGTTCGAATTTTTATTCAAATTTTCATTAAGCGCTTACAATCTTAGATGATTTACCTACGATACGAATAAGTTTTATGAGCTTTAATATATATTTATAAAATATGTTATGCTACAAAATGTTTATTTTAAGGCCTGGTTAATGCTATCTTGGTTGAGGCCGGACTCGTCTGAAATATAAACCAGTCAATACTATATATTAATTACTACACCACTTTCTTGAAAAGACCTATTTCCGAAAAATAGTAAAGAAGACATTATACAGACTTGTTCCTTTATGCAAAATCACCCTTAAACCACCCTATAAAGGTTATAAATGCTTTAATACTTATTAAAGAAATACAAAACTAACAATACATGCTATATAATTTACTTGATTCGCTTTCGAATATAAATATCTCCCAGATCCTAAAAGAATTGAGAAATAATGTTTGCTTAGCCACTGAACCGTCCACCCCGCGCGAGTGATTCTCGCCTCACCTGTCCACGCATTAAATGTCACTATTTTTTTACGACCGCGCGAGACTGTCTCAATAAAAACGATTACTACTGAAAAACTACTATAATAATAATAATAAAGAGGCGTAGGAAGTGACGACCCCATCGCCCGCTGACGTAACAGTTAAGTGACAAAACTGCTACGTCGGTGCAGTCAGTCAGCGCCCTGCCAAAGGTGTGAGCGCCGTGCCTAGGCAAAATTGAGGTGCAAAGGTCCGTTTGTGCATATGGCCGAACCATGAAACGGTGCCGGGCCTGGGCGTCTCCCGTTAATTGACGCCCAAAATGGATGATGGAAAAAAAGAGTGCGCAAGGGCCGCTGCCTGGAGGTCGCCAGGGCGCGTCTGGAGCTGGCGCTGGACGCGACAGCATGCGGGTCGCCAGCCAAGCGCGGGGCTGCAAGACCACCTAGTAGCCGCCCGCATCCATCATCCCCACCAGAGGGCTTGGTGTCGGCTGGTCTTCTCGGACTCGGCAAGCGGCACCCGCCGCTGGTGGAACACGTCGCATGCGTTGGACGAAAATTATGAACGCAAACGCATTGCGAGCGTATTTTAGGGCAAGGGAAGAAACTGGAATGTTAGCGTATCGGGCTCGGATGCATCGCTTTTCGCAGAGCTGGAGCCATCTGTTCATGTAACGGAGCAAAACCTGGCAGATCGAGTTCGGTACATCCTGCGCTCCAACATATTTGGTGACGCCGAACTCGAACGACTACGACGTGAGGCTGTTCCTCATCGGATGAAAATGCTTCAGCTGGTAATGCGGTGCCACTAATTGCAGAGCAACCTGCGCGTGGATACCGCCGTGGATATTCCGGTTGTGGTTAATTCAGACGATGATGAAATAGTCTCCACAAGCTAGAGCAAATGAGGAGCATATTGGAAGGGCTATTTTGGAAACGCGCAGTACGCCTCTCGAAAATCGACCGCGACTTCCCGCATACCCTTAAGCAAGCGGAATCGGGCTGTCGTGAGGCTCTCAACCCAATGCTGGTGACCTATTTGGAAGCCAGCCGGGACCTTTGCGAGACGGACTCAATTCTTTTGGCGCCGCACTGGCAGTTTGCCGTATTATTGGCGCCAAATTTCCCCACTGGACGCGCTACTAGACAAAGTAGCGCCATCCCAGCCTGGAGAAAAGAATTGAGGACCGTATCGCAAAGGCAAGAGCCCTCATCGGCAGACTGACAAGCTTCAGGTCGGGTAATAATAGACCGAAATTGTGCGCACCGTCAGGATGGCGTTTGCTGGGACAAATATCAGTTTGTCCCAGCCGGATATAACGCAAAACTGACGGAGCGCATAGACGACCTGAAGCAGAGAATCGCTGCTTGGGGGAAGCGGATTCGGCGATATACCGAGAGGTCGACACGGTTCAACCAGAATCGTCTCTTCCAGAGTGATCAGAAGAGGCTCTATGAATCATTGGAGCAACCAATGTTACGTGGAACGGGCTCAGCACCGAATCAGGCCGACACTGTCGCATTCTGGCGCGGCCTGTGGTCAGAACCCGTAAACCACAACGAGGGCCCTTGGACGGAAGTTGTGGCGAGTCAGTGTGCAGTGTTACGCCCATGGACCCCGTCATCATAACGCCGGATGACTCAGCTGAGGCGGTCCGTAGGGCCCGAACTGGAAAAGTCCGGGACTCGACGGGCTGCATCACTACTGGCTGAAGGGGTTCGTGGTGTGTCACGCTGTGCTCGCCCGACAATTTCAAGAGGCTCTCGACCAAAAGTCATCTCCGAGCCTCTTCACTACTGGGATCACTCATTTGGTTCCTAAAGACCGGGATTCCACAGACCCGAGCAAATACCGCCCCATAACGTGTCTACCTACCATATAAAAGACACTAACATCCATTTTGAGCGCGAGAATCACTCGTCACCTGAACGCAAATCAGGTGATGTCGCGCTCAAAATGGATGTCGGGACGGTGGTCGTGGAACCAAGCAACCACTCCTGATTGACGCGGTCATTGGAAAGGTGGTTAAACGCAACCGTTGGAACCTCTCCGCCGCCTGGGTAGACTACAAAAAGGCATTCGACTCGGTGCCTCATACATGGCTGAAGAGGGTCCTCGAGCTGTACAAGGTTGACTGTACAGTTAGAGACTTCCTCGGGCAGTGTATGGACAGTGGGTACGATCCTTTGTCATCTAGGCGAGCGGATGACGGCTGCGGAGAACCACATAAGGATAAGAAGGGTATCTTCCAGGGCGATTGTCTGAGTCAATCTGGTTCTGCCTCTCTAAACCCTCTCAGTACCTTACTGGAGCGTTCTGAGGAGA
The DNA here is from genome assembly GCA_029286625.1 of Parnassius orleans. Classification (NCBI taxonomy): domain Eukaryota; kingdom Metazoa; phylum Arthropoda; class Insecta; order Lepidoptera; family Papilionidae; genus Parnassius; species Parnassius orleans. The sequence goes on from JAGSMP010000092.1 coordinate 145,365, forward strand.
TTTCAGCTTCGGAAAGGAGGTACAAAGTGACTCACCTTTTCTATGGATGATCTCAAGTTATTCGCCTCCAGTCGCTCACATCTTGTGGAATTGCTAAACATCACTTGTGATTTTAGCAATTCTATTAAAATGGAGCTGGGGACGGATAAGTGTGCGGTCCTCCATGTCGAAAGGTAAGGTTGCTAACTCTGAGGCATAGATTTATCTATGCCCATCAACATAAGGACCCTTTCCCAGGCTGAAACATACCGATATCTGGGTATGTCTGAAACATAGGTATCGATGAGGCGGATATGAAACAGTCAGTTTGCGATGTGTTTTGTACGCTTGACAAAAGTGCTCAACAGTCTTTTGTCGGGTGTGAATAAGACACACGCATATAACAGTGGTCATGCCTGTCCTCATATATACCTTCGGCATGCTCAGGTGGACTCAGACCGAACTGAACGCTCTGGATAGAAAAGTCCGCACTGTTATGACGTCACAGGATGCATCACCGAGATCGTCAGTAATGAGGCTGTACTTGCCGCGGAAACATGGTGGGCGCGGCTTTTGACGCTCTCACCATGCATAATCGCGAAGTGTGCAGCCTCCGTAATTACTTTCTGGCGAGATCGGATGATCCATTCTACAGGACGTCATTTCGTGTGATAAAGGCTTCTCCTCTATCCTTAGCCAACGAGCAATGGCAAGACCCAGCAGTACAGTGCATTTCCGACCGGGAGACCGTATGGAAGAAGGGCTCACGGGAGGTTCTGGGCTCTACATGGCCTTTCATGAACACGTGCCTCCCTCCACTGCTACGTTTCGGTGACCTCTTTGGGGAAACCGAGGGTTTTGTCTGTGCGATACGGGATCAGGTTATAAGACCAACAATTATCGAATACATCCCAGGATGGCGCCGTCGACATCTGTCGAGCTTGTCGCCATCCCGGCGAGTCTTAGGCATGTCATCTCCGGTTGTTCGGCGCTTTCTAACTCTGAGTACGCACAGGCACAACCTAGTAGCCAGGATTCTACCCAGGGCTCGCTCTGAAATACGGTCTCGTGGATAGGAAAATGCCATATATAAGTACTTGCCGGAAGCCGTGCTCGAAAATGACCGCGCCAGGCTCTGGACCGGGCCATCATCACGACAGGACTATTCTTGCGAATAAGCCTGATATTGTGCTGATGGACCGGGCACAATCAGATATTTTGGTCGATATTACCATTCCTTATGACGAGAACCTCGTGAAAGCCGAAACAGATAAGCTGACAAAATATCTAGACCTGGCTCACGAGGTGACCGACATGTGGGTGGTCTGCCGACCGAAATTATTCCTGGTCGTTTCTGCGAACGGCTAATCCCGGTCAGCCTCTCGGGTCATCTGAGGCGACTGGGACTCCGTGAAGGACCGCTCCGTGCTCAAATGCAGAGGCGGTGCTCCTCGACACCGCCCGCATCGTCCGCCGGTTTCTTTCCCTTTCCCCTAACCCTCGGCCGTTTGGTCTCCCTGCCGAGGTCTTCCATTAGTTGGGTTTTTATTTATTTATGTATTATTTGTGTTAGTATATTTAATATATATACATTTATATTTATGTATATTTATTTACTATATTTCTTTATATTATTCAATAACCAAATGAGTATACTTCAGAAATATCCCGAAAAATAATAATAATAGCCTTTTATTCCTAAACATAGGGTTACAAGAGGTCCCTAAGTTCGGTGTGCCTTTTGGCATAGGCCTCCTCCAATTCCTTCCAATGGTTCCTGTCCCTTGCTACTCTCAACCAGAATGGTCCCGCTGTCTGTTTCAAGTCGTCTTCCCATCTCCTGACTTGACGACCCTGCCTCTTTTGCCGTCTCTTGGTTGCCAGAGAGTGACTTGCTTGCTCCATTTGTTAATGGGGTGGCGTAGCAAGTGTCCAGCCCATCTCCATTTTTGGGCGTCTATCCGGGTGAGAATGTCTGTGAGTTTTGTTGTTGTTCTAATGTCTACGTTCCTTACTCTATCTTTGATTTTTAACCCTAGCATGCTTCTTTCCATGGCACGTTGGCATTTTGTTAGCCTTTCTCTATGGTTAAGTGTTGCTGACCAAGTTTCACAGCCATAAGTAAGAACTGGTAGAATACAGGTCTCGAATGCTTTTTATGTGATTGCCTAGATCCTTACTTTTCATTATTTCCTTCAGTGACCAATATTTTCTCCATCCTTGGGCTATTCGCCTGTTTATTTCCTTTGTCATTTCATCTGAAGGATATTATCTGTCCTAAGTAAATATATTCTTTGACATATTCAATCTTGTTGCCATCTATCATAACGTCTATTTCCCTTGAGTTTGACATTAATTTTGTTTTATTGGCATTGATTTCCAGGCCAACTTCTCTACTTATATTTGCTAGGCTCTGCATCATTTGTTCTATTGCTGCTGGATTCTCTTCAAGAAGCACCAGATCGTCGGCAAATCTTAGATGGTTTAGGCGAGCTCCATTAATGTTCAGACCTAAGTGGTCCCAGTTTAGCTGTCTAAAGATGTGCTCGAGTACGGCGTTAAATAGTGCAGGGGAGAGAGGATCGCCTTGGCGTACGCCCTTTTTGATAGGAAATGGTTCTCCTGTTGATTCTAGTTTAATACTGGCCTTGCTAGAGTTGTATATACTCTTAAGTATTTCTATATAGTTGCTCTGGACCCCTTGTTGTTCAAGGCTCCGCCATATGTATTGGTGCCTGAGGCTGTCAGATGCCTTTGAGTAATCTATAAACGCCAAGTAGATTTGTTTATTGTATTCGTTATACTTCTGTATCAACTGTTTTATTGTGTGAATGTGATCTATTGTGCTGAAGTCTTTTCTGAATCCTGCCTGCTCTACAGGTTGGCTTTCGTTGAGTGTTAAAGATATTCTTTCTAGGATCACTTTAGCAAATACTTTATATATATTTGATATAGAGAAATCGGCCTATAGTTCCCAATCTCGTCTCTATGGCCTTTTTATGTAGTAGAACTATGTGACACTCGGTCCATTCTTCTGGAATTTGCCTTGTTTGTAAGATTTCATTGAAAAGTTTTGCCAGCACGGGACTGTATTCCTCTAAGGATCCCTTGAGCATTTCATTAGGTATCTTGTCCGGCCTGGGGCTTTCTCGAGTTTTTGAGATTTTATTGCCTTGATTACCTCTGATGTAAGTTTCTGGCACTTCATCTACTTTGTTTTCTTTTACTTCGTTTACTTCCGGAATTGTGGCCATCCATGAATCAATTTATCAAGTACAATAGGCGGTAATAGTCCGTAGCTAGTTTCTGTATTGAGTCGATTAGTTGAATAAGATTCGCGTTGCTTTAGTTTCGCTATCCATTCTTTCCCATGTTCGCTTAGTTGTTTCATAGCCTTTTTTGTTCCTCCTGTTCTTTTTATATTTTCTTCCAAAACTCTATTTCTTTTCTCTTTACGGTCTTTCCTCATATTCTCCTTAATTTCTTTGCTAAGGGTTGCAATTTTTTTCCGTCTTTCTTTGTCCTCTTTATTTGATATTAGTGTTCTTCTTTCGTCTAATAGTTCTAGTGTCTTTTTACTTAAATAGCTTTCTTTGCTTCTGGGTTTGCTGACTAGCATCTCTTTCAATTTGTTTTGTAATCTCCTGTATTTAATCCCAGTTTCTGCGTCGGAGGTAATAATTTCATTGAGTGATTCTGTTGTGCGGGAATTAGTGGAATGATTGCATTCTGATATTTGATACAGCTTATTATTGTTTACTAGGTTTTTCCTGGATATTTTGGGTTGGTTTAAGTTTAGGCAGCTTCTTACCATACGGTGGTCAGTGTTAAAGTTGAGGTTTTTAACTATGTTGGTATCTGTGAACGCTTTTACTTTGTTAGTTATAATAAAGTCAATTTCAGTTTTGAAGTTTGCACCTGGGGAGGACCACGTCCATTTGCTTTTAGTTTTTTTGTTAAAACATGAGTTCATTAAAATAAGGTTATTTTCCATAAATTCTACTAATTTCTGTCCATTTGGCTTCTTTGCCATGCCCAAACTTCCCAATTGAGGATTCTTCTCCAGTTTGCCTTTCTCCAACCTGTGCGTTAAAGTCGCCCATGATTATTATGTTGTTGTTGTAATGCGGTTTTATTGCTTCTGAGATACTCTCATAGAAATATTCTATTTCTGATTTCCCCGCTTGTTCTGTTGGGGCGTATATTTGAAAGATGGCCCAGTTTTCTTGTACCCAGAATTTTAATGAACTACAGCAATTCTGTCAGAAACTCCTTCAAATCCTATAATGTTCTTCTTCAGTTTAGACTTGATGAGGAAACCTACTCCTTTTTGTCCGGTGTGTTCTCCTTTGTGAAACATGATATAGTCGTTCCTCTCTTCTATCCTTTCTCCTGGCCTTCTCATCTCGCTGATGCCAATTATGTCCCATTTTATGTTAGATATGGCTATTTCTAGTTCTTTTAGGCTCTCTTCTGTTCTTAGTGTCCGAGTATTCAGTGTGCAGACATTTATATGTTCAGTGATCTTTTTATCTTGTTCTATCTGTATTGTTTTCTTGTTAGATATGTTTGCTTTAGGGTGTTTCGAAATATAATGTTTGATTTAGATGGAGGTGTTTGTCTTCTTCCCCCACGGTGACAAGCCGGCTTGGGGTGCAATTTATGGATGTTGTATTTGGTAATGTTGTTGTTAGGGTTGTTTGGATCCGGGTGTCGCTTATTAGTTTTTTGAGAGATTTGATAATGAAGCTGATCTCCCACGCTCTACATAGTTCAATATATTTGGTCTGATTATATCCTTTGTCGCAGTTTTAGAGGGGGCGTTGTTCAAGGTGGTCAATGTACTTTCGGTACTACCTGCATTGACTTTCTTTTGTGATGGTATTTTCGGTGATCTTGAAGTTTCTCTTTTCCTTTTTTCTCTGTTGCTTTCGTGTGTTTTCCTTATTATCAGTTTATCGTATTTTATGAAGGCTATATTCCCTTTTTTCTTTTCCTCTTCAACTTGCAGCTGCAGTTGTTTACGTTTTTCTAATATTTCTTTAGGGTAATCCTCTTTGATATTTACACCTTTTTGCAGGTTAGATCTGTTTCGCAGAATCATATGTTTTTTCCATGTAGTTGTGAGTGAGACTACAACAGGGCGATTTTTATCTAGCTCTTTTTTACCGATTCTGTAAACGTTATTAATTTCGAAGACTTCAAAATGTACTCCCATTTCTATTATAATCTCTTTTATGTAGTCTACTAGCTCTGGTTCTGTTCTTGCTTTTCCTTCCTCGATGCCAAAAAAGACAAGGTTATTTTTGCGCTTATCCTTATCAACGAATTTAAGTTTTAACTCTAGCTCGTTTATTTTATTTTTAAGTTGGGCGTTTTCTTCGGTGACCACTTTAAGCTTTTCGTCTAGTGCTGCCATGACATTTTGTGTTACTGAAGTTGTTATAAGTTTAGTTTGTTGGTCTAACTTTTCGTCTAATTTTGCCAATAGGATTTCCATACTTTTTTCCATCTTTGGTATTTTTTTTTATATTGTTATGGCAACACTTGGTTCACTGTGGCAACACTTGTTTCTTTATGGCAACACTTGTTTTGCTGTGGCGACACTTGTTTTGCTATGGCAACACTTGTTTTGCTGTTTGTTATGTTGGTACTGTAGTTTCCACTCTATAGTCTATGTACAATTTGCATCAGCTGACACTTGACGGTATTTTTGTAGGTTAGAATGATTACAATTACGGTTGATTAGTACTCGCAATTTAACACTTTTTCTGTAGTTTTTCACTGATCACGTATTTTGTACTTTGTTGTAGTCAATAGTTCGTATGACACACTTTGTTGGCACTTTTTTACACTGTTTATTTTTTTATTTTTCGCGGAGCTCTGTGACGTGCGTATTGACTGATCGACGACCCCCAAACTTTAATCAGAGTAAAAGTTGAGGCACAAGCTACGACTGGCGCTGACTCGAACATTAAATTTTGCAGTATAGGCACTTTAGAGGTAAAACGGTATCATTTAAATAGCTTAAATAAATTAAAAATTGTATATTTTGCTTGAACGTACAAAAATAAATATCGGAACCGCCCAGCTGGCAGAATTGTTTTCCGAAAAACTACTATAGCTACATTCAAATAAAAAATATTCTCAAAAGACTTAAAGAATTTAAAATTTAATTTTGTTAAAAGAAAATTGGTCAAATCCATACTTTAATATTATAAATGCGAAAGTGTGTTTGTTTGTTTGTTTGTCCTCCTTTCACGTCGCAACAGAGCGTCGGCATGGCATGATTTTTTTGTATGGGGATAGTTCGGTGGCTGTAGAGTGACATAGGCTACTTTTTTTCAGCGGAAAAACATATCATTCCAGTGGGAAAATCGAATATGTTGCAAAATTAAATTCAGCTAAGTGGCGCCACCGTGATTCTACAAGACGGACGACGGTACGATGGACGAACACAGAAGGTCAGAATATCTGGATTATTATTTACCAAATATTTTTACCAAAATTAAGATAAAAAATGTATGGATCTGTATTTTCCACGCAGGACCGGGAAGAGAGCGATAAAAAACATAAAATTCACCAGCTGATTTTCTTCAAACGTTTTGGTGCATCGTAATTCACAGAATAGGCGATAACCTCGCAGACGATATTAAGTAATCCGTTGATGCTCTGCCTACCCCGCAAGGGTTACAGGCGTGATTATAAGTATGGATCAGAAATACTATCACCACCTGTCACGCTTTCACCCTTAACTATTACTTAACAATGGTAGAAACAGTTCTTAGTAAGCCTTATTAATAAGCCTTAGTAATATTTATTGAACGAAAATGAATACAGTTCTTATATGTGGTTATGAATGAATCGGTATTACAATAAGAAAAATTGTGCAAAATTATAAGAAAAATATTTTTTGAGAGTTCTTATTAACTAACGTATACATAGTTTAAATTGATTCCGCTAGATTTCGTTACTAGGTTTTAAAACGCGGTAACGAAATGTTTCTGACATGTACTTAACTCCCGCCGTTGAGCCGCGCGTCAACTTATAGTGCATACGGTACCTATACGCTTAAATTATTTCTATTTCGTAGCTTATTCGACTACCTGCTTTCGATTTCGGTTGTTTGTTATTTGCTTTGTGATTTGGTTAAGGTTGAATGGATTTATATTGGCTTTCATTTTCGGATTTGTGTATTTTCTTGGATCGGTTTTGTTGATTTGGTTGGTATTCCTTTATACATATTTAGACTCTGGCTTTAATTTTGGATTTTGTTTATTTAGAATCGTGAATTGGTTTTCGTTGTTTTAGGTTGTTTAACAATATTTCAAAGGAATATTAATAGTATAGATAGTGTATACGGTACCTATACACTTACTTCTTTTTTCGTTGGTTATATTTATATTGACTACTGCTTTCGATTTCGGTTTTCTGCGATTTGTTTTGTGATTTGGTTTAAGTTGATTCGATTTTTTTGGCTATCGTTTTCGAATTCGTGTTGTGTCTTGAATAGGTTTTGTTGTTTTGATTTTAAAAATATTTAAAAGGAATATTTATTCCTTTTAGATATTTTGGATTTGCTTTAAAAAATATTTAAAAGGAAATTTAATTCCTTTAGGTATTTTAACGTTTTTATAAATAGGTTTTTCTTACTTCATAATGCCTCGCAAACGTAAGTCCAGCCTTTCAAGAGTATCTTCTCAAGACAAGCGAAAAGATTAGCTCGATCGCTAGAATCTTTAGAATATGCTGAACTGAGAAGGCAAGAACAAGCAGAGCGTCAGGCTGCTTTAGAGCATCTGAGACACCTTCTCAACGTCAGCAAAGGCGTCTTGAACAGACAGAGCGTCAGGCTGCTTTAAGAGCTTCTGAAACACCTTCTCAAAGTCAGGAAGGCGTCTTGAACAGGCAGAGCGTCAAGCTACTTTAAGAGCTTCTGAAACACCTTCTCAAAGTCAGCGAAGGCGTCTTGAACAGGCAGAGCGTCAAGCTACTTTAAGAGCTACTGAAACACCTGCTCAAAGTCAGCAAAGGCGTCTTGAACTTTAAGAGCTACAGAAACACCTGATTAAAGTCAGCAAAGGCGTCTTGAACAGGCAGAGCGTCAATCTACTTTAAGAACTACTGAAACACCTGCTCAAAGTCAGCAAAGGCTATTCGAACAAGCGGAACGTCAGGCCGCCTTAAGAGCCGCGGAAACACCTGATGAAACTCAACACAGACATTCATTGAGCAAGCTGAACGTCAATCTACTATAAGGGCATCTGAAACACCAGAACAGACACAGGCGCGAAGAGATGCAAATGCACAGCTCCAAGCTGAACGTCGACAAAATTTTCAAAGAAACAATTGGTCGGTTTTTAATGACGCAGCATTCAATTATGATCCGTTGATTGATTATAAAAATCACAGGTTAGTTGTTATCGGACTGATGGACAAATTTTGCAGCGCTTTAAAATGGAAAGATGAGACCGCAGGCATGTGCTGTTCCAATGGCAAAGTGTCTCTTCCGTTACTTGGGGAACCAGAAGAACCTTTGAAAACTCTCTTTTATATGATGCTAATGAGTCACGGCGCTTTTAAACAGGATCCGGAAATATAACTCATGCTTTCAAATGACGTCCTTCAGGTTGACCGGAAATAATAATGCCGGGATTTTCGCCTACATTTACGGTGCAAGGGCAAATTTATCATAGAATAGGTTCACTTTTCCAGCTGAAAACGAACAGTATAAATTTTACAAGTATATTTTATGGGTGACGAAGAAATTGAGGTAGACCGTCGCTGCCAATTTATCCAGAGAGTTGAGAGACACAGTGTTCAAAATTCAAAGATTCTTGCATGAACGTAACATTTTAGTCAAAACATTTAAAACTGCTTTAGAAAACCTACCTGAAGAGGATTATAAAGTCGTCATTCACGCAGATCGGACCCCTCGAGGAGAGCATGAAAGGCGCTACAATGCACCTTTGATAAACGAAATAGCAGCCGTAATTAGTGGTGATAAATTTTCTTCACGAGACATTGTCTTGCGAGCACGTGATGATACGTTGCAACGGGTAGCCGATACACACAAGTTTTATGACGCTCTGCAATACCCATTGATTTATTGCAAAGGACAAGAGGGCTATCATTTTCAAATTCCACTCATTAACCCGGTCACAAAGGAGCCTACTCCGAACAAAAAAGTATCATGTATGGATTTTTATGCGTATCATATGATGTTGCGAGAAAATGATTTTAACCTCTTAGCCCGGTGTAGACAATTATTTCATCAATTTTTGGTAGACATGTATGTGAAGGTAGAAAGTGAACGTCTCCGTTATATATCTTTAAATCAAAAAAAGCTGCGCGTTGAGAATTATATACATTTACAAGATGCAGTTTCTAGCGACGCCAATGTAAACCCCAGAGATTTAGGTAATTCTAATTTAGGTAATAATAATGGTAATTCTGCCCTCATCATTCGTTAACAGTCCCCGCTACCTACATGAGTACACACAAGACGCATTCGCCTATGTACGAACTTACGGAAGACCTGATCTTTTTGTTACTTTTACTTGCAATCCCACATGGAAAGAAATAACCGAGGAGCTAATGCCGGGCCAAAAAAGTACTGACAGACACGATTTAGTTGCTAGAGTATTTAGATTAAAAGTACAAAAATTAATGTATGTAATTAACAAAGGGAAAATTTTCGGAGAGGTGCAGTGCTTCATGTATTCCATTGAATGGCAAAAAAGAGGATTACCGCATGCCCACATTCTAATATGGCTTAAAGAGAAGTTGCGGCCCAGCCAAATAGACGACATAATAAGCGCTGAGATTCCGGATCCTGAGCAAGATAAAGAATTGTATGATACCATCGTCCGAAATATGATTCACGGTCCATGTGGAGCACGAAAAAGAAGGAAAATGTACAAAGAAATTCCCTAAACAGCTATTAAAAGAAACAGTGCACAATGACAATGGCTACCCTTTATACAGACGCAGAGCTCCCGAAGACGGTGGCAGGAAAGTTACAATCAAATCTCGCTCTGGAGCGTTCGAAACCTTAGATAACAGCTGGATTGTCCCGTATTCGCCACATTAATTCACATTATTCCACATTAATGTAGAAGCATGTAGCTCTGTCCACGCAATCAAGTATATCTGTAAGTACATAAATAAAGGAAGCGACCAAGCAATATTTAATCTCAGGAGTGAAGGTGAGGCAAATCCCGTTAATGAAGTACAGACCTTTCAAGCAGGGCGTTATGTCAGCAGTAACTTTACACGAAAGGCACCCAACAGTTACTCACCTTGCTGTACACTTAGAAAATGGAGAGCGTGTATATTTCACCGAAAGAAATTTCCAAGAAAGAATTGCATCACCGCCAAAAATTACACTAACAGCCTTCTTTCAACTTTGTCAAACCGACCCCTTTGCAAAAACGTTGTTATATTCTGAAGTCCCCCGCTATTATACTTGGAACACATCTAGGAAGGAGTGGAAACGCCGTATTCAAGGCGCGCCTGTTGCAAATTGGCCCGGTGTAAAGTCATCAGATGCCCTTGGTCGTGTGTATACCGGCCATGTAACTAATTTTGAATGTTTCTGTTTACGATTGCTGCTGCACCATGTTCGGGGTCCTACAGGATATAAAGACCTTAAAACTGTCAACGGTCAGGAATGCGCAACTTATAGAGAAGCATGTGAAGCTCTGCATCTTTTAGAAAACGATAATCACTGGGATGAAACCATGGAGGAAGCTGTGCAGTACCAGTCACCAGCCAAAATTAGGGATCTTTATGCAACTCTCATATCATCTTGCGGGCTATCTAATGCACATAAATTGTGGGACAAATATAAAGAGTACATGGCGGAAGATATTTTGCGAAGGTTACAGCAGACACACTCGAACATGACATACAATTAACACATTTATAATGAAGCACTTGGAAAAATTGAAGATAAAGTAATGGCAATGGTAGGAAAAAATTAAGCGACTTTGGAATGATAAGCCCTCAGCGAACAACCGAAAATGAACTAAGTGATGAAATTATACGTGAAACAAACTACAATATACCAGCTTTGCAGCAGCAAGTAGCCGAATTTGTACCCCGCTTGCTTCCCGAACAAAAACGAGTTTTTGACAAAGTATTAGGACAAATTGAATCTGGAAATGGTGCACTTTTCTTTTTAGATGCCCCTGGAGGAACTGGGAAGACATTATTGTTAAATTTATTATTAGCGCAAGTACTGAAAGATAAAAACATTGCTGTGGCCGTAGCTTCCTCCGGTATAGCCGCCACGCTGCTAAGCGGGAGCCGCACTGCACATTCTGTTTTAAAACTCCCTCTAAATCTAGCCCAGGAAGAATGCTGGAAACTATGCTGACACACTATTAAAAATTGGCGATGGGCGGTTGGAAACGGATGCTGAGGGCTGCGTTAAATTGACGAGAGATTTTTGTAATTTAGTACAGAGTCATTCCGAATTAATTGCGAGCGTTTATTCAGATTTAACGAACAACATGCATGAAGACAAATGGTTATGTGAAAGGGCGATTCTTGCACCAAAAAATGAGAGCGTTAACAAAATAAATTCAGATATATTAAGCGAAGTAGCAGGATAAATAACAGAGTATTTGTCAGTAGACACAGTTATGGACACAGAACAGAGCACTTCATATCCCGTAGAGTTTCTAAATTCTCTAGAGTTGTCAGGTGTGCCTCACATAGCTTCAATTAAAATTAGGCGTCCCAGTCATGCTAATGCGAAATTTAGATGCTCCTCGGTTATGTAACGGGACAAGGCTGCGTGTGACATATCTTGGACGGAACATAATCGGTGCTACAATTTTGACAGGCGTAGGAAAAGGTGAAAATGTTATTATACCACGGATCCTATAATTCCCACAGATCTTCCTTTTCAATTCAAAGGTTGCAGTTCCTATTAAGCTCAGTTTTGCAATGACAATTAATAAAGCGCAGGGCAAACGTTACAGGTAGCGGTCAACTTAGAAAAACCGTGCTTCTCTCATGGTCAGCTATATGTAGCATGTTCGCGTGTGTCAAATGCCCAGAATCTCCACATTCTTTCCCGAATGGAAAAACATATAACATTGTGTACAGTAGCGTCTTAAAATAGTGTTCAGTTAGTTTTTTTCCAAAATTCCACAATCAATTAATCAGAATTCCACAGATCTTCCTTTTCAATTCAAAATTTCCTATTTAGCTCAGTTTCTTTTCAATTCCAAATGCTGCACCTCTGACGGACATATTAAGCTCAGTTTCCTTTCAACTCAAAAGGCTGCATCTCTGACGGATCTTTTATTTGGCTCAGTTTCCTTTCAATTCAGAAAACTGCATCTCTGACGAATCAATTTAGCTCAGTTTCTTTTCAAAAGTCTGCATCCCTGACGGATAATTATGCTCAGTTTCCTTTAATTAAAAAATATCCCATTTCCATTTGGAATAAACAGGCTATTTTCATGCTTTCCTATACGCTGCGTTTCAAAACATTTAAATAGGCTGACGAATCAATTTTGCTCAGTTTCCTTTTAATGGCTGCATCTCTGACAAATCTATAAAACTCAGTTTTCTTTCAATTCAAAAAGCAATGGATAGTTCATTTCCCAGTGACCATGCGGGCGAAGCCGCGGGTAACAGCTAGTTAAAACTAAAGGCTGAAAATAAAGCTTAAAAATGGGCATATCAAAAAAAATTGTAATTATTTTTTATTTCGAGTTTTACAAGAAAAGTATAATATTTACTGGAGACAATTATTTTATATTATAATAGTACATGATATTCCCTTTAAAATGACACCAATATCAATAATATGTTATATACTCAATATACATAAGTATATAATATTTACTTAATATAAATTTTAATAAATAAATTGAGTAGTTAGTAATGTCTTTGGAGACATTTCTCGGATATTTATTCCCCGCAGATCACACGTAAAATTCATATTTAAAATTAATAGGAGATATTTCCTGCTATTGAACTTGATAAGCTCAGTGGATAAATTTAATCGTATTTACATATAGTCCTAAAATAATATAATTATTATAAAAAAGTAAAGCTAGTAATAGTCCGCCCCATCCCATTGCTAAGCACAGGCCTTTTCTCATTTCTGTAAGCGTTTTAGAGTACGTGTCTTTTAAATTTTTTATTCCCTTTAAATGCAGATTTCATAATTTTTTTCTTCAGCAGCAAGCACGTGGTAAATCAGCATTTAAAATCGCAATTAATAATTTTATTTGCACCTGTGGTGATCAAACCTAAATTGCTCGAGTACTGTGTAGTTTAAAGAGGGCGCTTAACTCCTAAGCAACCACAGCTCATATAGGAAGATTAATTGAGGCTCTTACAGAAGTAGTTAGTTAATGGTGACATTCACCCATAAGGATATGAAACATATTGAGAATCTATGTTGCTTAATGAACTATCGTTTTTTATATCATCATCATCATCATTATCATCATTACAGCCCTTCACAAGTCCACTGCTGAACATATGAATGAATGCCACAAAGCACGGTCCTGAGCCATCTGCAACCATCGACTTCCTGCATGTCTTACCAGGTCGTCACTCCATCTAGTATTTTTTTTATATAAAGGTAACAAAAGAGACACACAGTCGATCTGATGGTTGGTGGATTACTGTGGGCCACAGGTACCTACATCCGTCAATTTCTCTATCTCGATTAAGAAACAAAGATGGAATGCCTTAGCAGTAAAAATGGTCAACTTAATTGAGGACAGATATACCTAAGTGCCTATAGGCCACTGCATGCACTTACCATAAGGTGGACTAAGGCACTAAGGACTAATCTATAGACCGTACTTTGACTTTGCTCAGACTTTACTTACGAAACACTTAGCTGAGTACATACATGCTTAGCATAATCTTTGATTCTGAATTTATAGTTGTATCGGGCTAATCTTATGCTAACGCCCAGAAAATTAAAAAATTTATGGATGATTCATTCCACACATTATGTTCTTAGTTTTACTGAATAAAATTTAAAAAACTTAATATTTAAAAATCGAAAACAGTCTAAATTGTATTTCATAAATAAGTTATTATTATATGAAATAGAAAATTGGCGTATGAGTACGGGAACGTATGAGAAGAGTGAAAAATCAGGAAAAAAAAAGAAAAAAGAAGATTTTAAGAAATAAGTTTGAAATTACGTTGATAGAAAATGGATTAATGCTATTTAAAATTAGAAAACGGCCTAAAACTACTTATTTATTGTTATAAATAATTAGAGTAACATAAAAACAACAACTTAAAATTAATGCGGTGGTCTTGGATAATATCCTGAGTTTTACGTAAGTCGTCGACTTCGTTGATTTAGGCTTTGCTAAGCGCGCACTCAGCACGACTTCGAAGTTAGCTCTATAAATACCGACATTGTCTTAGCTCGAATCGGTACGATACGCGCGCCACCTACTGATATCCCACCTGTAAATTACTCGTAGTTGTAGGTACTATGCCTATAACTAAACGTAGTGATTATATTCTCTTTGCCTATATATAACCTTCGCGCAAGTGCAAGCCATAAGTTGTCAAAGTTTTACCGCAATCTGACGAACGGTATGGCAGCACATAAAATACGAACAAACAAACATAAATTTTTATATAAGTATTAGATATACCTATAAATATACTTTCTATTTGTAGATAACGAAATGTTTTTGTCACTGTAAGTTTGTATTTTCTAAAAGCAAATGCTTTGCTAGGCTGGGTCAGAAGCCCGGTTAATATAATTTCCTTCGTCGCCAGTTTCCTGTTGCTGTTTATTTTCTTATAAGGAAAGATATTTTCAAAACTTCTTACCACGTTTCGTTTCTTGTATTAAATAAACAACAGTATTTTAAAAGTGTCTACAAATAAACTTCAATTATGACCATGGATGGATGAACACGCAATTGTAAATCATACTTACATTACATTATCGTACACAAAAAAATTGAGATGAGAGTCTGTATTTATAGAATTTTTTCGCATAAATATTTGCTTAGAGGTCTGATCGTATATACAGACAAAGAAGACGAAATACTGCCGACTACATTTTTTTCATTATAGTCTGCAATATTTCGTTTCCGATGAATAAACTCTAAATTCTGCCGACATTATTAGATAACATATTATCGACTCCATTATCTACATTGAGCCATGTGATAACGGCCTTAAAAAATCCAAAACCCAATTTCGTTCCATGAGTGTCGCTAAGGACGACTATGGCAAATGCCCTCTTGAGTCGTTACGCTTGCGTACGTTTCTATCGAGGATTATTACAGCTGAATCATATGAATCATATTATATTATTTCGGTCAACCATATAAATCTAAAGCTAAAATGTGTTTGAAGGTCAGAACATAGATCTGTTAAGAATCAACGTCGTTTTTTTTGCTACAAAGTTTATTACAAAAAGTGTTGTATTAGATTTACAGAAGACTGTTGCCGCTGCCTAGTATACACTTTTGTTTATCTCAGATTATAAATGCGTTAAAAATATTACGTTAATGATAACGCTCCAGCACATCGGGCAGGTGTAACTCATGACTTATTGTAAGTCAATACCCGGGCTCACATTACTTGATTATCCACCTAACAGCCCGGATCTTGTGCCTTGCGATTTTTGACTCTGTTCTGTAGTAAAAGGCCAGTAATAAGGGCGATTTTTTAAAAGAATTAGGTGACCAACGAACACACAGTCCACCCTATGGTAAGTCGATGCTGTGTTCCATAGACATCTACATCCTCGATTAAGAATCAAAGTTCTGATTGATTGTCACCCTTGTGGGTTAAGTTGGAATGCCTCGTTTCCAGTAGAAAGGGTCTCCGGTTCTCTACTCACCATACGAAACACATCAGCATTAAGTTGCTATTTTACGGTGGTATTCTGTGAGAGGGTGGGCCTCCCTAGACGAGCCGACCCATTTGTCCTGCAACCATAAAATATCTCTACCGTGTATATATTTATTATTTACATTTGATGAATTATAGATTTACTACTAAAGGTTCGGATGCATGTAAAAGTGTGTTAACTGTGGCATATATTTGGAAAACGTCAATAAATACGTCTGCTTTGTAAAACTAATGGAGCGAGCTATTTATTACGCCACCGACACACGGTATTTGTTTTCTCGCATGATTAATAGGCTTTCATATGATGTTCGTAAATTAACTAAACTTAATAAACTGCGTAATTAACTTCGTAAATACTACGTCACGGTTTACGATAAATATTTAACGAGTTTTTCATTAGGTACTCGTGCAGTTCATTACATATTACATTGCATAAATACAGTGATATCATTAACATCGTCATCGTTATTTACCTCTGAACTCTCTGAACTGAAGCAAATGCCGGTAATCAGGTGCGCGACATCACTCTATGGCATCAGGCACTTAGCCATACTATCGTATTTCTTAGTAAATTTTACTTCTAAACTTTTCCCACTTTTCATTATCAGATGATAACGTATCAACTATGAATCAAAGTGAATTAACTAGCAATCAAAATCTTCCCAGCGCTTTTCGATTGCTTCACTTTGGTAGGCGTTGCTTCATTTTGGATCGTATTGATAAATCCAAGATTCATCACCTTTAATAATGTCGTAAACACGCCAAAGCAGAGCTTGCTTTAAATTTAGTATGCCTGCTATTTTAGTAGGCCTGCTTTCAAGCATCGCATCGGTGAGATTGTGCGACACCCTACACGAAACCAACCTCCTCACGCGAAGGTGTTCGAGTAATATCTCCTGAAAGTTTTCCAATCCAATCTGCAATATGTACTGAATCTCTTCATACGTACTAAGTTCGCCCCCTTGACCCCTTTTCAAATTTATGTTTTTGGTGGGATATCATTAATTTTGGAAAAAGTATTATTCTTTTGTTAATCCAAATAAATACATGACCTCCAGCATTTTTATTGCGTTTATGCACAGACTAACTAGTAGATTCACGTTTATGCTTCACTGTATTCTATTTTTAATTTAAATTATAAGAATTAAATGTCGTCAAAGTTTTTAGTCAAGTACTTGAAATTAACCGCACCAATAAATCTACACTGAATATCGATAATTTCTTGATTTCAGATTTTCTTCTTTGTATACGCTTAAT
This sequence comes from Parnassius orleans, assembly GCA_029286625.1. NCBI lineage: Eukaryota > Metazoa > Arthropoda > Insecta > Lepidoptera > Papilionidae > Parnassius > Parnassius orleans. The sequence continues at coordinate 162,474 of JAGSMP010000092.1, forward strand.
GATCTATCTTGATGCCAAGTTGAGGTGACTTGGTTTTTTTTATGAGTGAGTCCTTACCTTACTTACCTTAATAACTCAAGAAGAATATTAGTTTTATTCATGAAATCTCAGATTCTAGGTATTCAAGTAGACCTTATTATGTATGTAAAGTTACAAGTGTAGGTCTACCAGCTTTTAAATTATGTGGAGTCCGAAAGTGGCTCGAAATGGTTCGTGTAAATATATACACTGCCGGTGCGTCGCCCGTTGCTTTTTAGGATGTGGCTAACACATTGCCGTGTGTCCAGATTTTTCATCTTGCTAGCATGTTTCCTTCCACAACAGCCATCAAGCCGTCAACTGTCACACATATCTTAGTTAGTCTATTATATAACTTGGCCTTGTTGTTATAGTTTTTTTTTTCTTTTTATGTTCAAAGATTTAAAGCAATAAGCAGTTCTGTTATTGCTGTTTTGTGTATATGTTAATACAATCTGTCTGATAAGGTGTACAAAATAATGCTTAATGAACTTAGGTTTCCTCAATACAGGCTTGCCTAGTGAGGAAACCAACAGATATTACCTATTGTATTTTTTTTCTGATAATTAAACATTTTTTCATTTTTTTTCAGTCCACCGCGCTGAAATTTGTTATAACAGCGGTGCATGATTGCAAACCTTAAAACCACGTATATCTTTTTATTTGTCGGCATGGTTTGGCACAGCTTTCACATTATATCCTTTTTTTTTATACGTCGTCTTTAAGTAAATGCGAGGTTGTAATTTTTTACCTATACATAATACAAATAGAAAAAAATCATAATATGACAAGGACATTATATTCCACGGATATCCTATAGCTATGAAATGAAGAAGTCTCTATAGCCCATCATGCCAAACGCTTGTTGCACCGTTGTCGTACCGACCAATGATGTGAAGTGGCCTAACGTTAGATAACGTCACAATTTTTTTTAAATACATTGGAAATTATACCTGCAAATTGTCAAACAAAAGTCTATTCATGTTATATCAATGGTTTCATTTTTAATCGGTATACCGACGAGAACAGATGACGATTACGGCATCCGAGGATGAATGAATTCAAATTGAGAGACATAATTGAAAAGCCTTTGTATACGTTAGATAAAAGCACTCGTTAAATCCATAATTTAATCGGTTCCTTTTAATACGCCCTCTTCGAAATGTCATATCTGGTATTTACTGCATTGTTTGAAATTATATCTTCATTTACGTAATATAAACTAATTTTTACGGATTTATATCAAAGAATTACCATTTCACAAAGGAGTCCTAAACAAGATCCTTGAAACGAACCTTGATTGTTGAGGTGAACTCCAACATAAGTCAAAGATAAGGATCAATAAATACCTGCGTAACGGAACATATTCGACTGACTGACTGCTCCAGGAAGTCTTCAGTCCGTGATATTCAGGATCGCAAGCGCCATTAGATCAGATTTGATTGACCGCCAATCCTCACACTGATTCATAAAAAGAATGATCGCGAAGGTTTTGAAATTAAAAAATATATTATATATTTTAAGTAATACATTTAAATCCTAGCCCAAGCGAACTAATACAAGACTCTCAGATAAGCTGACCTCATTTTGTGTGGAACATACCAAAACAAAAAGTTGATGATAACCCGCATAACTATGCTATTAAACGTTAAGCACGTTAGTCTCCCGTGATCATGAGTGCTGCAAAGCATTCGAAATGTGTGGAATTAAATTTTTTTAATAAGTCAGTGCTTCACTATCCCACCTGTCCAATCTTCAACTGCCTGATGTAGCCAAAAATGGGAAAGCGTACTAACTTATGACTTGGGAGCCATGCCTTAGTAATCAGAGGTGACAACGCACCTGTACCCTTCTTTGTTTCAAGTTGGTTGCAGGTGCCCATGCGCTGCAGTAGCCTCTTACCATCACATTGTTCATTTGTCACTTAAATTTTATAAAAAAAGTTAAATGGACGAAAGCCTATTCATTCTTTCTTTGAACGCTAGGAAGGCTAGTGTTCCGGCGCGTCTTTCCTAAGGATTATAACAGGGATGAAACCCGTATTGAGGCCGCCAAGAAGTGGTTGGGGCTACTATGACCACGAATACATGCAAAAGCGTTCTCGTGGTCCAGCCGATATGCGGCAAAGGTAGATCACTATGAGGTTTAAGTCGTAACATTACTCGTTCGTGCCCTCGCAAAGCGAATATATGTAGGCATAGGAACCACAAAACAAAGGAAAGGCCTAAAAAACTGTATTACTTTCCTTTTTATTTACGCCTTCACTTTTTTGTCTACATACATCCCATTATGGTCTCCTCTAATTTCTAAGAGGTCTTTGGTGAAGGGAAAAGTCCACTCTGCTGCCTCGATGTTCGTGTAGTAATATTTTAGCACTGTACCCTTTAGCCTGTCAAACGTGGTTACTTTGGCAAAATTCCCTTTATGAGGAAGGCCTAAGTGTACTTAGTAGTGGACTTTTATAGACTCAGTGTAAATGAAAATAATGAATAAAATCTTTTGTGTATCTATTAGTATATAATTTAAAATTTAAAATTTTGTACAATCGACAACCGACCACATAAAAAGCACCAGCTTTCAAATAAAAAAAGAATCATCGAAATCGATTCACCCAGAAAAAAGTTATGAGGTAACACAAATAAAACAAAATAAAAACATACAGTCGAATTGAGTACCTTCTCCTTTTTGAAGTCGGTAGAAAATAGAGGAACTGCATGAACCCTTAGATATGCTGAACACCCTATTAATCGAGGGCGGTACCTACCCGGACGGATTCCTAGGCAGAAAAGAAGCCCCATCGTGGAATAAGTGGTATAACTGAAATTAAAAGAAACTAATTAAATAATAACACATTTTAAACCCACTTTGATTGAAGTGAATTTGATCGATGATCGACCAAATTGGCGATATATTGAAAATGGGCCAGATTAGGAGTACCCTTAACCGACGAGCGTGTATGCGTAGATATATGGATGTAAAGGAGGCGAGAGAGGTGTGTCAGAATCGTACCAAATGGAAGTCCGTAGTCTCTGCCTACCCCTCTGGGTGACAGGCGTGAGTGTTTATGTATGTATGTATGTATAATGCATTCAAATCGTATTTTTTAATGAAGTGAAAATTTTGTAGTCAACATGTCTTTTTTAGTTTTGTTAGTTATAGCTGATTTAAAATCTCAACTTCTCAAAACTGTTCATTTTCCATTTAAATCATAAAGTTTTAAAAATACTGCTTGATTCAATCGAGACCCTTGAACACGAAACGACGTCGATTCGTAAAATTTTATTACGACGGACAGTTTATTGCTGTTTTATACGATTTTATTTCTCTCACTTGAAAACGAATTCGTGCGATAGTATTCTATACTAATAATTTTGCTTTGACGGAAGCATTTTCATCCAATTTATATTATGAAATAAGAATAACATTATATAAAATTTATTAATTTTAAATTCTACCTACTAACACTATTACCTAGTATGACCATATGTTCTGTTATATGTTAAAATTAATATCTTTTTTAAAGTAACGGTGTAGTAATAATAAAATTTATGTACCTATATTTAACGAGGTTATTCAAAAACAATTTAAAATCTAAAATGGTGCTAACCGGTGCCAACTCTTCACACGTTTTCAACACAATGCAGCAGCACTTCACTTCAGTACTTACACATTTCAGCAGTGTATGCGTGCGCGTGTGCTTGTGCGTGTGCGTAAGCGTGTGCGTGTACGTGTGCGTGTGCATGTGCGTGCGCGTGAGCGTGTGCATGAACGTGTGGGTGAGCATGTGCGTAAGCGTGTGCTCGATTATGTGTATTGTATTGTGGCAGTTTCAGCCCATGTCCATCTGCAACCAACTTTAAACAAGAAAATCACAGATGCGTTATCAATTGTCACCCCTGAGAACTAAGATGAAATGTCTCACACCTGCTAGCACACATAGTCAGCTGCCTGCTTCTGTTAGGTAAATAGACAGATTTCTAAATGTTTGCTCAATTAAGAGGCTCGAACTTCTTCTGCAGAGATCGGAAAGAGCCAACTATCAAATTTGAAGACCGATTATATTGAAGAATAATAAATTACTTACAGCGGAGCTGGAGATCGCTACTCAATATCCTGCAGAAGCCATGTAATTCTGTGTTTAACGGTGTCACTACAGCATGGTGGCCCTGCCTTTTAAGAAAGATAATAACGCCCTGTTGAGACCAGTTTCTCTTTTGAATTGCGCAGATTTGATAAAATTAAGCCGAAAAAGCCAGTTTCCAAAAAGGTTTAACTCAGCTTTATTTTGGCAGTACAGTAGACTGTTCTACGTATATGGAATCCTTCAATCAGGCTGAAATTTGAGCGGTATTACAGGGGCAGCGGTGTCAGATTGACATCCGCTATATTAAAATGCTAAAGACTTTGTTAAGTAAGTTAATATTTCTATTTGAATGCAGAGCCAGAGTACGACGATTTAACTGCAGGCGGAGCTTAACTGAGAGGTGAAAGACGGCTTGACGTTATGTTCCCGAATCTTTTCATAGCTGTATTGCAAGGCATTTCTGAGCTACTGTTTAACGATATAAACATCAATGGCAGATACATCACTCGCCTTTGATTTTCCATTCCGACCATAAAATCAAGTAAAAAAAAAGTAAAGTAACAGCCTATAAACGTCCCACTGCTGGGCACAGACCTTCTCTCACTTCTGAGAGAGTTTTAGGGCAAGGAAGTGCCTGCCGCGCTGTCCCAATGCATGTTGGCGGACTTTACATGTCTTGGAAATATATTATTTTTTTATTTCTCAGAGATGCAGGTTTCCTCACGAAGTTTTCCTTCACCGCAGAGCACGTGGTAAATCTGCACTTAAAATTGCAATTAACAATTTCATTGGTGCTGGCGGGGATCGAGCGCTAACCCACTGAGATACCACGGTTCTTATACCGGTATTATAATAGCATAAAATAATTATGGCCAAATCACTGGAATACCTTGGCACTATTTTGAATGAAAAGGTTTTAAAATTTACATGGACAAGAAAAGATCACGTCTTAAATTCTTGACACCCCAATGCCGGTGGTTATTGGGAACATTACCACAAAATAAATAATAGTACAAGTAACATTGCGCTCGATATCGACGATGAGTACTTTTATATAATTATAGTAATATATAATATATACTTGTTAAATAGAATAAATTGTACGACCAGCTAAGCCCAACTTCGACCAAGAGGTGCATCGACGATCCAACTCGGCTGGGTAGTGTTCAGATAATTACGATTTATCTTAATATAAAAAATGGTAAATAAAACGACTATATAAGTCCTATTAAATTAACGCATAGGTATCTCATTATTTCCACGTTTTAGGCTTTGCGTAGATTGTTGACCATATTTTTGAAAATAGCTTAGATGTTCCTTCGAGCGGCTGATATTTAATTAGTTTGGTCCGCTTGATCGTATAGGTATCGTTGTAATATAGAAATTGCTAAGAGATGCGTATATTAAAAGACCTCTATGGTACATATAAAGTAACAAGAGTACCGATTACTTTATATTTAGGAACTACTGATGACATTTACAGCCTTTTTTATATAATCTTGATTGTAATTGTATAAACTAATTATACGGATTTTAAGTGCTGTAAAGTAAAGCTTCCGAAACGTCAGTATATAATAATAAATTAATATACTAGATAGTAAAAATAAAAACGAGATAAAATACGTAGAATCACGTTTATTTTGTACATATTTTTTTATAGTATAGGGTGACAAACGAGCACACAGTCCACCTGATGGTAAGTGGGTACTGTGGCCCATAGACATCTACATTTATCCTCAATTAAGAATCAAAATGCAGATGCGTTGTCATCCCTGAGGACTAAGATGGAATGCCTCGTTTCCAGTAAAAAGGGTATCCGGTTCTCTACACTCACCATATGAAACATAGCAGCATTAAGCTGCAATTTTACGCTGGTATTTTGTGAGAGTGAGGTCCTACCCTGGTCGAGCCGACCCATTCGTGCTACAACTAATATAGCTGCAGCGTAGCTCTTATAAAATACTGGTCCGAGAACACTTTCTGAAGACAGCAGCATTAAAGGAAGAAGAAAAATTCATTTAATCGAGTAACTAAGACTTAAATTTGATTAGTATTATGTACTTTTGACTAGGTTAGTATATTATTCATTACGATATATTTAATAATTATTATGAAGTATACCCGTTTATGCGTTTACTCATATAAATATTTATATCATCATTATTAGGACTGTAGGCAAGCACTGGCTTATAATGAGTAAAAAATAATGTAATGTCTAATTGCTTATTTAGAATTTGTTATTTTATGATATTTTAATTACTTCAATTTCTAATTTAGTTTTAATAATGTAAGTATTTACAGTAAATAAAATTTAAACAGTTAACAGATTTCCTACTGCAGAGCAGATTTCTTGCCGTTCTGTTAGAGCAAGGATTCCCAAATTGGTCGATATCGACCGCTTGGGGTCGAAATCGGTTTTCAGGGTCGACATAAACGAAAACTGATTTTGGGGGTCGACGAGTGGTAAGTATTTTGTATCAATAGGAAAAAAACTAGAGATAGGATTGTTAAAGTAATTTGGTCTGAGGTATCAGTTCATTTTGGAAAAGGAGTCTCTTGCCCAAAATATATTGGGAATCCCTGTGTTAGAGGATAACGGAGCCGAAAGAAATTATTCAAGCTTATTGATTTTTTATATTACACAATTTTACGAATATTACAGCACCCGCGGTCACAGTGTGTAAGATGTATGACGTCCTGATGCCATAGTAAACCCAGGCTACCTTCAACTATATATTATACATTTTTGGTCCGATCTACACAGAATAACTACGAAAACTTTTAGATATAGTAACTTCTTTTATTTATTTCTTTATTAACCAGGTATGTAAATGGCTATACCTACATCCATTTTTTATATTCCATCGACTGATACATCCGTTTTATCCGTTTTAACAATTTTCAATGCTTTTACTCAGCTCTGAAATCACATTGAGTTGAATCACAGCCTGTTAAAAGTCCACTTCTGAACTTTTGACAGGCTATAACTCCCTCCCCCATAGATTGCCTCATAGGGTTGGATACTTGTCATAGTTCGCTTGGCAGGCGGGTTGACAACTGCAGTTTATTTTTAATTTTTTATCTCCTGGTTTGTTTCCCTCTGGCGCCTCTTATGACGCCCACAGGACGATATCGGGTAGTGGATATTTTTAGACCGCCCTTACACAGTAAGATTACATTCACTTAATCACAATGAGTAAAACTGCAAAAATATATGAAATCATATCTCCCGAATCACGTTATATACTTGCATAATTATAATTTAAATTTTGTATCTATACTACAACATGTTTTGACATCACATATGGCCGAATACTCAAACGCTACTCAATTTTAAGATGTCGTTCAGTCTCGTGGTGTCGCAGTCACTTTGACTTAAAGTGATACGAGCACGAGAGTGAGCACGAGAATTAACAGCATCTTAAAATTGAGCAGCGTTTGAGTATTTAGGCAATAGTGTCTCAATTTGGCTTTACTGTTTTTTGCTGCATGGTCGTGTAATTGTCAAGCGAATGTAATAAATATTTTCGTCTGCTCATAATGTTTTCACAATCCTTAAAGATGGTTCTCACTGTGTCATGACGTTTTTGACGTTGGTCAACAGTCCTTGCTATTTCCACAAATTCGTAGAGGCAGTTTCGACGCTGCAAAATAGTCGACATGTTATTAGCTGTTCTAATTAGAACGTGACGACATTTACAGACATTTGGATGGACTGTATAGCTTTACTTGCGCTCCCGAGTACAACGAACGAAGCCGAATGAATGAAAATTGATATTTAAACATTGGTATAAAATCATCCCTGATAAGTAAATAAAATTATTTTACAATAAATTACGTATTATAAAATAATTTGTATTAAAAATTGTACGCGATATATTTTTTTTACTTTCCCACAAATTCTTATGAAAGTTCTAAACTCTCGCATTTTCTTATGCAAAAACAATGCTAAATATCGAATTATTTTAATTCTAAACAGAACAACAGATTTGACTGTGATCTTTTTTTACAGCGGTTTTCTTTGGGCGATAAAGATTAAGCTTGACGTCGCCTGCCGTCGAGACTCTATTTCTCTTAATATTATTTATAAATAAAATATTGGTAAATCCAATTGGGCATGCCCTAAGCGCATTAAAAAAATTACATGATCATACGGAATTTTTTAAAGTAGTTTAAATACACACAAGTTTTCACTAATAACCTTATTTATTATACTTCCAATTTTTCGATAATTTTATGTCAAACTTCAATTTAAAAAAAGTTTGGAAAATCCAAAAGTGCACGACTCATAATGCTCATATGATCATCATAATATCATCATTCAGGTCAGTCCATAAAGTCCAAGACATATTTAAGTATAAATATTACATCCTACTTACTTTTAGTACGTACTACTATTATTTATTCTGTGCTTTTAAAATATTGTAATAAAAATCTCTGATTATTATTATAATCAATTATGTAAGAAATTTGGTTTTTCGAATATTGTGTATTTGTACAGCGATCTTTTTGAGCCGCTGCAAACAACCGATACAGTGTCCACTCACGAATGCGATTGACGCCGAACTAACTGAGTGAGTGAGGCAGTATCTATTTAGTAAAAAATAAATTAATACAAGGCAAACACCGAATATTTCCACATTTCGCAGCCGAAAAAAATTAATTATAACTAAACAAAACAAAATTAAACTGCCATTTACATTCAATGGCTTCCCATATGATAGATGAAGAGTTTTAAAAATAGATTGAGTTGAACAATTGATACTTTCAAAAGTTATCGTGTTTACGAAGCCACTAAAACCCCTTTTTTATGAAAAAAATAGCAATTAATCGATTTAAAAAAAAAATAAGTTCAACAATCATTTATCTTTCTGACAATGTGCTTTTTATATCACTTATATGTACAATATGATTGCTAGATACGATTTTATGCGACAAAACGTTGGAATCTTAATTTTTAGGCCCTAGTAGAGCATACCTGCGCGCTTAGCGCTTACGGCATGCAATATTATGGACTTAACTCAAAAATTTAAGAAAATTTAATTTAAGAAATGCTTAAAGCTGTTCTTTCTCTTTTCACTAAATGAAAATAGAAAGAGACAGATATGGTGATAATTAATATTTTTCGAGTAAGCGATAATCATCGATTATAGGCAAGGCCGTATGTATTTAGTAATGAACTAACTTTAGAATTAAAGTTTGACAGCATTAAAAATAAAAAAATAAAATGTTATAGCCTATATACGTCCCACTGCTATCCTAGCAGCGGACCTAAGATGTCTTCGAAATATTTTTATTCCTCAGACATGCAGGTTTCTTCACCATGTTTTCGTTTACTGCAGAGAACGTAGTAAATCAGCACTTAAAATTACAACTAATTGTAAAATAAATTTCGCTGGGATCGAACGCGGGTCACTCGCGTACCTACTGTAGAATTTACGGTGACCGCTTAGCCCCTGAGCCTTACCCTACCTCTTACCTCAAACGGCTGGACAGCAGTAAATATATCAATTTATAACATTGAGTTTGTAAATATATGTTGTGTATATATATTATAATATATGTACACTTTATATAAATATTATTTTTCGCACCTGCCAACAATTGTCTTTGGCACCCAGGGTTGAGCGACAGAGAATGGCACATGGCATTAAGCCCGCTCTATGAACCCTTTACTTTAAGGTGTTACTTTTAAGCTTAAATTAAAAAAAATGCTGTAGGTGACTTTACTTTAATAGAATAAAAAGCCTAAAATACGTAACAAATTTAATAAAATGTTTACCCGGATTGTATAGCAACGACAATACAAAGGAAAATCAGAAAGGTACTTCCATTATTTAATAATTAAGGAGGCAAGGAACAAAAAGACAAAGTTGAATTTAACGTTATTAACTGTTCTTGACAACAAATACGACTCTGTGAAAGCGTCTGAAACTCATGATTGAACTTACTGAAAACCGCGATATCTTGTAAACTTGCTAAGTAGTTTTGTTCGGTTTCGTGACTGAAATATTGCATTGGAATGAGATTTAGTTTGTTTTTATTTCTGGCAATCCTTTTGGTGCAATTAATAAAATATATTTAAATAATATGTTTTTAAAAATTAAAGTTTGTCCATAAACAGGTTACAATAGAATAAGCATTAATAAAATGCGCGTGAAGGACTTGCAGAAACATAACGTCTTAACTTCTTTAACAACAGGGAGATTTCTAGCACCTAACGGATAATAAATATTACCAACTTTACATAATAATTCAACGAAGATAACTTAAATTAAAAGAATTAAAAAGCAAAAGAACTGATAACGGCTGAACAGATTTTCTTGAAACATAGCTAAGAACACTCTCAATTAAGACAACTTTTAAACGAAAAAAACCTAATCCAAATCGGTTCATCCATTCAGGAGTTATGATGCCACAGACAGACACACACATACACAAATACACACTACAAACTTACACCACCCTTCTGTTTTCGTTGGGGGTTAAAAAGAAATCGTCTCAACTCACTAGGCAAACGGTAGAATGTAAAACGGGTTAGTAATTGTGCGTTTACCTTTAAATTAACTCCATTTTACAGTTGAATACTTTTGGCAAATTACTTTCCCAGCCCTCACACCAGCCTTACCTTGTTAGACCGATAGCACATTGATATTTTATTTTTATTTTATTTATTTAAAATCTATTAATATCATCCCACAACTAAATCCCTGATATACGTGGTAGAGCCATGCTGCAGCTATATTATGGATGTTACATGAATAGGTCGGCTCGACCGGGGAAGGACCACGCTCTCACAGAATACTAGCGTAAAATAGCAGCTTAACGCTGCTGTGTTTCGTATGGTGAGTGTAGAGAACAGGAGACCCTTTTTACTGGAAAAGAGGCATTCCATCTTAGTCCTCAGGGATGACAACGCATCTGCATTTTGATTCGCAAACGAGGATAGATGTAGATGTCTATGGGCCACAGCAACCATTTACCATCAGATGGACTGTGTGCTCGCTTGTCACCCTTATCCTATAAAAAAAAATCACGAATCCGTCAGCTCAAATTTGGAACGCCCGTACAGAGTAATAAATAGCAACATAATGCTTCTCGCAAAATACCAGCATATAAAACAGAGTAAAAGTTTCAGCGGTCGTAGTTTCGTATGGTTAGCGATGAGACTTTTTACTGGAAACGACGCATTCCATCTTAGTCCTCAGGGGCGACAACGCATTTGCATTTTGATTATTTATGGAGGATAGATGTATTAATATGTGCATAGGTTGAGTCCCACAGCACCCGCTTACCATTAGATGGACTGTGTTGTTTGTCACCCATACTTAATGCATACATTATAAGAACAAGTGGTAAAATTAAAAATTTTGTGCAACCGACTTCAATATAAACAAAATGAGAACATCATCAATGTAGTCGAAGTCAATTAAATACGCATCATTAAAGATAACTCAAAAACTACTAATCAGGTCTTGATCAAATTTATATGGGACCACATGAGAAGCACCAGATTTCAAACAAAAAAAGGAATCATCAAAATAGGTTCACCTAGAAAAAAAATCTGAGGTAACATACATAAAAAATACAGTCGAATTGAGAACCTCCTCCTTTTTTTGAAGTCTGTTGAAAAGTGTATTGAACTTCACAACATTTTATAATATTACTTTTAGTTGTCTTTTACGCTCATGGGTGAGAAATAGGTGATATAATCTTACAGTACCATCAAACGACAACTTTGTTTTAAACAACTTTGTTGTACTTCAAACAAAATGTTCACGTCATTATTTTTTATATCAGTTCTCACAGATTATTTGCCACATAAAAACTTGCCTCTGTTATTGTCGTGAACTCGTGAACATTAGACGCAATCCTGTTCCTTTTATTAACACAAATTGTTAATGACTCATTCAATTATAGAGATTGAAATGAACTTGACAATTCATTATGTGGTTTTAATAAAGGGAAATACACACAATATACACAGTGCCGTGTGATGACGGCGCAAACGAATCCATCACCCCATTTCATCCCGTGGGTGTCATAGGAGGCGACTTTAAATGAAACAGGAGATGGGCAGCAGCAACTTCCTGATAACAACTCAAAAAAAACTGTGGTTGCCAACCACAACAAACTACCTGGTAGCAACTCAAAAACAATATTGGTAGTAGCCCACTGCTAGATATGGACCTCCCTCTGTAGGGAAGATTTGCCCCCTGCTCCCCGTCACTGGTCTGGGATTTTATATCTGGCGTGAGCGTGAGGTGTTTACACTGCCAACTTTGAAAGCTATAAGATCTGGTTCGAATGTCGGCTCAAAAGTTTGATCGTAGTGTATATTCCTCTGTTCTTAACACAGGAAAAACAATTTATTCATTAAAGCAAGGTTTACTACCTTGCTTTAAAAATAAATTATTTTCTCGAATATTTACAATTGTTTTTTTATTAAAAAAGTTACTTCCAATTAGAAATGAAATCCGTCGATTCGTTCGACCATGTTGGTTATTTCGGTCCACTGGTTCTTCCAAGCCAACGAATCAGTAAGCTGAAGTGGCAATGGGCTGGCCCAATTGTACCTCGAAAAACCGCAAACCGATGGTAAAAGTTCTTGAGCTTTGTGGCATTGTAAATTTGTGAATTGTAATGGATTGTAATGATGATGATGATGATTAAATAAGAGGCATCCTGTTTTGTGGAGAGATAAAATTGTACACAGACAAAAATCCAGAACAATTATTTCTAAATCATACAAATACTCACTCCGTGCGGGAATTGAACCTGCGGGCATGAGCGCCCTAGCCAAACGATATTAGCCAATGCGCTACCGAGCCATCCTTTGAGTATACATAATATCTTGTTTATGGAAGCCTTCAATAAAGTATTATTATTTTAATTTATCCTGCGTTGATTAAATATAATGACGTTAAGGTGTTTTGTACATGAAAGGAAGAAAGAAAAGAAATCGGTAATTGTCATTTATTTATTTTGTTTATTTAGTAACACTTTCATGCATAAAGTAGTACATATGGCGGACTGATGATTTCAATGGGTATTCTCTCCCAGTCACACTTAGGCCAAGCAGTTATAAAACATATCTTATTATTCAGCCTTTCAGGTCCACAGCTGGAGATAGGACTTTCCCTAGAATGCGCATTGCATTACATTGGGCAATGCGCGTGCATTTCTTATAAAAGCTGCTTGGGTTCACTACGATTGGCTGAGACTACGATTCACTACGATTGCACAAAGCACCTAATCGACGTGGGGTCAGAACATCATTGATATGTACAGTATTATTGTTTGAGAGTTACACGCTGTGTAATGGCAGCGTAAGAATATCCACTACTACCCCGTATCCTACCGTGGATGTCGTAAGAAGCGACAGGAGATGGGCAGCAACATCTTCCCGGTAACAACTCGAAATTATTAAAGCTACTGTTGCCAACACGCCTGCTAAGCGTGGCAACTATGGCAATTTCCTCCTTATGAGGCAATCTATAGGACTATCTGCTTTTTCAATATCCCTCTGCCGCTTCTTACGACACCCACGGGATGATATGGGGAAGTGTATTTTTACGCCGCCAGTACACGGCTAAAGTCAAAATCATTTACTATCTAAATTCTATTTCTATGACTTACGGTAAGAGAAGAAACTGAGTGGTTGTCTGATCAAGCGTGCAGCGAAGTGGGGACTTCGGCGTGCGTGACAAATACACTCTCTTATATTAATGTCCTGAGTAACTTCATCATCATCATCACCAGCCCGTAAAAGTCCACTGCCGGACATAGGCCGCTCCCGTAGAATGAAATATTTGCGTCAATCGTCACTTGACGCAACTTTGACGACCGCAGTACCAGCCGTCTCGCACCTTTGACGCTGTTTCCCATCGCCGGTTACAACAAACAAGTGACCAACTCCTAAAATGTGTATGTCGAACCCGCCGCTACGCAATAAGGAGTGCAAAACGCTCCCTCAGACCTTAGGTTTAGACTATTAAAGTTCATAAAAATTACTTTGCCTACATCCGCTCAAAGAAATAAAATGATGTGTCTTGCCTAGTTTGAAGAGCACCTCCCGCCCTCCCCCAATTGCGTGCACTATCCCCGTCACCACTAATGCCAGCAGCACTACTCCCAACACTACTGCACTAGGAAAGACACACCACCGAAGACAATACGACACATTTTTCGCCTCTACACGAGGCATCCTCAGGTGAAGTAGACTCTGCGGTAGCTGACCGCTAAGTAAGCGGCGAGCCAAAACAGCTGCTATTTATACAACTCGCTGACACATCCACTTCCCACTTAAGTAGCGAGCGACCGCGTCATGCGATAAAACATGCGACTAATCACCATCTGATGTACGCAGCCACGCAACAAATCGCCGATCACCGTGAGGGTGACGAACGACCATATTGTGAGGCTGTCTGTTATTAGATGTTTAAGAGAAGTGAGTTAGAAACATTTGTTTGTTCATTGTGCAGTGCAACGTTACTATTTTTTTTAATATCTCTAACTGTTCCAGCATACACAGTGGCAGCCCTTTATTACACGTATGTAAGACTTTAAAGGAGTGGTCGTTGGCTAGGTCGTATTATCGTCGGTGGTGTGTCTTTCCTAGTGTAGTGGTGTTGGGAGCAGTGGTGCTGGGATTAGTGCTGACGGAATAGTGCACGCAATTGAGGGAGGGCGGGAGGTTCTCTTCAAACTAGGTAAGACACATCATTTTATTTATTTGAGCGGATGTAGGCAAAGTAATTTATACCAACTTTAATATAATGGATTTCCGCAAAGTAACACCTGATTCTATTAATTATCTTAGGTTTAGACCTCAGTAGAGACCGTTCACTTCGGTGTGGCGCCACATGTGCTAGGCACGAATCGAGTGGCAACCTTTCAGAAAGCTTATCCAATCCCACTATGGAACGCAACTTAACTCCTACACTTAATTTCACAATTACCACTAATTTCCTAAAGTGAAGGATGTTTAATTTGTGAACGTACTGACTTCAAATTATTAAAGTAACGCAACAACGGAAACTCATAGGGGAAACTCAATAGTTTAATAAGGTGTTACGCCGTAAATACTTTAATCAAATAATCGAAAAATACTCAAATATATACGAATAGATAGAATCTTGGTTTTTTTCTATTAGGAATTGGACTTGCCGGGCACTTTACCAGCCTCCTGGTATAAAAGGTTTTTTTTAATTAGTAATTAGTAATTAGAATATTGCGCACAGTGCACTCGCTTTCTTCTGTTTTTACCCACGACGGAACGGAGAACGTATATGCGTTTAGGGTGAGAGGTTGTGTATGCAAACGAATGTTCCCGTTTATCTCCAAACGGTCTGACCGATTTAGATACAGTTTTCTGTAAATGGTTTGTGATTAATTGGCGATAGTTTTTAGATAGATGTTATGGTGTTAACACACCAGAAGGCGCCGCAATAAACATATTTGTAGATAACGAATGGTCCCATTTAACTTCAAAACAGTTTGACCGATTTAGATACGGTTTTCTGTAAAGGGTTTGTAATTCATCGGCAATGGTTCTTAGACAGCTGTTATGGTATTAACTCGCCAGGGGGCGCTGCTTTAAACATATTTGTACAAATAATGATTTGACCAATTTAGATACTGTTTTCTATAAAGAGTTTGCGATTCATTGGCGAAGGTGTTATGGCGTTAACTTACCAGGGGGCGCTGCAATAAACATATTTGTACAAGCGAATGTTCCCATTTATCTCAAAACGGTTTGACCGATTTAGATACGGTTTTCTGTAAAGGCTTTGTGATTCATCGGCAATGGTTTTTAGATAGATGTTGTGTTGTTAATTAGCCAGGGGGCGCTGCAATAAACATATTTCTGCAAACGAATGTTCCCATTTATCTCAAAAATGTTTTGACCGAGGTTATTGATATCACATAGAATATTTGGGTTCTTAGAGTAATCACTATGTTAATGCCATAATAACAGATCTAGATCAAAAACAGCTTTGCGGCCTTTCTTCGGCTTCCTCGATTTATGACCCGCGCAACGAGTTTCTTAATCGCACTAATGCTATGCTATTATGCGGATTGTTGAAGAGTTTCCTTTGATTTAAATCAGTTACTACTGCGCCATCTACAGATCGTAGTCTACTAAGAGTCACCTAAGTTTGCCCTTTGGCAAATGTTTTGGGTCTAAGATGTATGACCGCCTTATAAACTGTAGTGCTTTGCAGTTTATGGACTGTAACGGCCCAACCTAATATGGTTAGAATCATTGCCTCTATTCTATCTATTTCGTCGGCACCTTTGATGCCTTGAAAGATACACTCATTTGAGTTATGCCTACCCAACCATTTTCATCATGGTAACTTATGCCGATAAAGCGGTCATCTAATTGGATTAGGATTTTTATGGGCTGCTCTCCATTTTCCAAATGGTCTCTTCTTAACCTTTCCCACTGAAAACCCCAAACTACTCCCATTATTCCATTGACTAATACTTCACTGACCTTGATGTTCATTCTTAACATCACTCGTTTACCCACACCCAACTTTATGTGTTGAGTTGAGTCCACTAAAATAGCAGCAGGTGGAGGTTTCTGTCCATAGTTGTTGGGTTCCCTGGACTCATCTCTTGCATTTATCGCGTACAATTTCGTTGTTGATTGGTTAACATTGTCTGATTGAATGCATTGACGAGTTGTATGTTGAGATATTTTTTTATAGAATAAGGGTGACAAAAGAGCACACAGTCCACCTGATGGTAAGTGGATGCTGTGGCCCATAGACGTCTACATTTATCCTCGATTAAGAATCAAGATGCGTTTTCACCCCTGAAGACTAAGATAGAATGCATCGTTTCTAGTAAAAAGGGTCTCCGGTTCTTCACAGCAACATTGAGCTGCTAGTTTACGCTGGTATTCTGTGAAAGCGTGGTCCTACCCCGGTCGAGTCGACCCATTCGTGCTACAACCATAATATAGATGCAGCGTGACTATACCACGTAAAAAAATTATCGCAAAGTTTCCCTCGAGAGGAACACGAGTCCTATCCAGAAGTAGCTGATACTGTTTCATGCTCAGTTCTCCCACTCGTAAATTGTTGAGTAGATAGATCTACAAATTACGAAAGATATACAGATATTTAGACAGTAAGGTAGGAAATTTCTTAAAAGTATCAAATAAATAGAAAAAATAAAAAATTTGATAAAATTTACGACGGATGTAAAAGTTGTAATCGAAAAAGGATTAAATATTTTTTAAACCCACGACTAAAAGGAAGTAAGTCACGAAAGATGAAAATGAAAAGCGTTATAAAAAGAGTTGATTTGTCGCGAGGTCAGTCATAATGAACAACTAATTATGACTTTCCTTAGTCCTTCCCATCTTTGTGTGCCTATTTGTTTGTCGTAGCGATAGACACAGCAATAACATCAAATATAGGTAGGTACTACATATTCACCTACCTATTAGGTAATATAATTACAAACCCAAGTAAATCCGGCGGTGCTGCCATTGCCATGTTCCCAATTTCAATATAGAAAATCTAAGAGATGCAGCAATTTATATCAATTAAAGACTACATTTATTTACGTACCCAACGTAATTTCAATTAGTCACAAACTTATAAAAATGCAAAAGCTTAGTTAATATCAGGGCAGAGAAGGGCAGCCCTGACGGATTTACTTGGGTTTGTAATTACATATATTACCTAATATCTAGGTGAATATATGTAGTACCTATGCTTTATGTTATTGCTGTTATCGCTATGAGAAACAAATAGGCACACAAAGGTAGGAAGTACTAAGGAAATAAGGAAAGTCATTAAAATTTTTAAAACGCTTTTTATTTTTATCTTTCGGGACTGACTTACTTTTATTCGGGGGTTATTCAAAAATTGTATTTAATCTTTTTTCGATTACAACTTTTGCATCCGTCGTGGGTTTTTTCAAGTTTTTTAATTTTGCTTTTTATTGATACTTTAACATGCAATCAAAAGAGAACTTGAAGACAACAATTAAATGCATAAGTACTAATGGCTTTCGTGTATTTAATGTATTCAAGTTAAAACAACATAATTAAATACCACCAACCCACAAAATGTACTTAAATTGTAGTAAATTGAAAAATACTTTCTTTCAATTTACTTAATTTAATTAGCTATTTATAAAATATATTTGGTAGCTAATTATGTCAATATTTCAAATGAATAATTCTCAATTTTAAACTTTCGCTCCAAACAAACATACATACATGTACCTATGTGTTTTAACAGACGCAAACCGCAATTAGTAATTCACGATTCCATATTATTTTTCCTCATATTTACCTCCTATCGACTGTGATTAAAACAATTAAAATTAGTAAATCAAAATAAGTTCTTAGTTTTTATTTTACATTAATTAATATAATAATAAAAATTAAACTTTATAAAAGTCCCACAGCTAGCTAGGCACAGCCCATTCGCATAATTGCCATTGAATTAAGTGTTTGATTAGCTCGTTTTTGTATTTAAATATAACTTGGAATATATAAAAATAATACAAAAGTGTTAAGAAGGTGAAAGTACAATTCAAAAGAGTAAGTAATTTATTCTGGAGGCTGTTAGGTAACGTCACGCGGTCTCTCCCAGGCAGGGCCAAGCTAGGGTCATAACCTTTATCTCTCAACACTTACCTACTTACGTCCTTCGAGAAAATATATTCAAACACCAATCAATACAATGTTATTCATAAAGGAAATACTTACAGAGCTTTAATCACTTAACCAGACCTCTCAGTACAATTGCTCATTTAGTTCTTAGTCACACTTAATCATTTCTAACTTTACACTATTACGCGAAACACATTTATAAGACACTTCCTCTATTGAAATCTTAAACAACACTCAGCGTCACGATCGCTCAAATAGTGGTTACTTAATCACTCCATTTAATATAAGATGAGTACGAACAAAATAAGGATTCGCCGCGGAAGCTTTCAGACGACTGAAGGCTGGAGTGAGCTGAAGCCTACGGGAAAATATGAAACCTCGGCCGGGAATTCGAATGAAAATAGACACAATGGCAACAATGCTGTTGA
This sequence comes from Parnassius orleans, assembly GCA_029286625.1. Lineage (NCBI taxonomy): Eukaryota > Metazoa > Arthropoda > Insecta > Lepidoptera > Papilionidae > Parnassius > Parnassius orleans. The sequence continues at coordinate 181,648 of JAGSMP010000092.1, forward strand.
GATGACTCACTCCTTCTCGCATATAACGCATCCTATGAGTAAGAGGAGGTTAAATGTTGTGATCTTAATTCGTCACCGTTTTCGAACATTTCCGAAGCGGTCCGAGCTCGAGTGAACTGCGACGAACGTCGACGAAAGCTCTGCTGTTGAAGGCATTTCTTTTTGTGCATTTTATATTAGAAAAAGTACATTTTGAATGTTATTTATTCGTTCACCTCCGCTCCGTCTACCCTGTTGATTCACGGTTAATAAAAATATACAATGGCCCTTACTGCGAGCCGTTAAATAATGACTTTTAACTTGAGAATTTTCCTTTATATTTTATTGGAGTTAATGGTTTTCTAAACAACTTCAACGTTCCATTTAAAACAGTAGCTATTAAGTAATTACTTATTTAATAGCTTACCGTGTAGTGGCGGTGTAAAAATATCCACTACACCATATCATCCCGTGGGTGTCGTAAGAGTCGACAGAGTGAAACAAAAGAGAGCAGCAGAGTCTTCCTAATAACGACTAAAAATAAAAAAACTACGGTTATTTTTCGTGTGCAGTTTAATATGGTAAATAAGCACGACCATATAAAATATTTATTTTTAATTTCAATAAGAGGACAATGTCTGGTTCTACGCACCAATCACATTCAAAAGAATATGTTTGAGTACGATTATTTTTTATTTTTCTTTTATTTTTAATGCAAGTATTTTATTTAATACACCATAAAATAAGGAACCAAGGGCGGACTTAATTTCAGCCGGCATTCTATGCTTGTCAAATCATTGTGTGGTAAAAATAAAGAAGTCCCAAGGCTGTGATTAATATAATATAATATAATATACTAGCGACCCGCCTCGGCTTCGCCTGTGTGGTATCTACTAATGTTATTTATGTCATCATTTACATTTAAGGTAATTTAAGATTTAAGAATGGTTATCCATGTCTTACTGGCATACAAATAGCCCCTGAGCTCATTAAAAGGCAGTTACTTCGCTGTTACAGACAGACACTTCAATTTTATTTAAATGTATAGATGTATAGATAATATAAACATATAACAAGTCAGTTTAAAAATTTATATATAGGTAAAGAGAGCCAATATAATTAAGGGCTGTGAGGCGTTCTATCTTAATACTCAGAGGTGACAACGCATTTGTAGCCTTCTTTATATGAAGTTGATTGCAGGGGTCCATGGACTGCACTGCAGTGATCACTTACTATCTGGTGGACTGTATGTTGGTTTATCATTTCAATCTTTAAAAAAATGTAATAATGAATAACGAGACATTAAACAATAATAGCAACGTATTAAATTCCCATTACATATAATTTAAAATTAAAAATTTTGTACAACCGACTTCAATATAAATTATTAAGAATAAATCAAAAAAACTATTGGTCAGACCTTGATCAAATATATATGGGACCACATGAGAAGCACCAGCTTTCAAATAAAAAAAGGATCATCGAAATCGGTTCACGTAGAACAAAGTTATGAGGTAACACACATAAAAAAAACATACAGTTGAATTGAGTACCTCCTCCTTTTTGAAGTCGGTAGAAAATACACGAATATAATATGAATACAAACAAATAAATATATAAATAGTACATTGACAGAAGTATATTCAAATAAAGTTAGAAAAATTAATGATCCTGAAAATGATCGCGAGCAGACTAGACTGCGTATTCATGGGCCATTGTTACGCCATATCGGATATAAATTTAATAATATACCTTTTTTATATATATTGTAATGAATAATATGTGACCTAGTCAAAGTACATAATACTAACCAAATATAAGTCTTGGTTACTCGATTAAATGAATTTTTCTTCTTCTTCTTCTAATGCTGCTGTCTTCAGAAAGTGTTTTCGGACCAATATTCTATATGAGCCACGCTGCAGCTATGTTATAGGAGCACAAATGAGTCGGCTCGACCGGGGAAAGACAACCCTCTCACAAAATACCAGCGTGAAATAGCAACTTAATAGCAGCTTAAGCCCATTTGGTCGTATTAAGATATTTTTTTATTTGAAGATGAATACATTACGTAATACGTTGACAGTGTTATGTATATCACTTGTTATATACTAGATAAATGTACAAAATTGGACAAAAAATAACTTTAAAGGTTTTATTAATGAAAAATTGTACAAACAGCGTTATTATAATATCAAAAAATTCATAAATGAACATAACCCCTGAGAATGAGGTGATCGCCACTATGCTGGTTCTATTAAAATTCACTTAAAAATTGTACAAAATTATTGAAAAGTGAAATATGTTTAAAAAATATCCCGCTTGGTTTCTTGCTGGTTCTTCCCAGGACAGAGGTATTTTCCGAACCAGTGGTAAATAAAAAAATGACTTTCAATAAGTATTATGTAATAATCTATATTTAATAAAAATCATTCCATTCTATTCTATAAATATCTTTTAAGTATATGTATATTGTTATATACTTAAAAGCCTTAAATTTCATAGAAAGCGAGCAAACCGAGTTCATTTACGCCGACGCTAATTAAATTGTTGGTTGCAATTTTAAGTGCTAATTTACTACATGCTCGCAGTGAAGTCTAAAAAAAAATTACGAAAAAAATCGAGCTCATATTTCTTTTTTCTTAGGACTTCATAATTTCGCCGATGTTTATTGGAGAAGTACAGTCTCTTCATGCCCCTTTGTACACTTAACTTAGCAAAGGTAAGGCTTATCAGATTTCTCTGACTACGTTTGAAGCAAAGTTTAATTACTAAGAGTTGTGCTTTTACTATGTTTGTTGGTGTATAACCGATGTATATGTTGAGAGACGATAGATTTCTATCACTAGTGGCTAAGCTTATTTTTTTAATAAACATTTAAAACTGAAGTCACAATTCCCCTTTTTTATAGGATAAGGGTGAAAGACGAGCACACAGTCCACCTGATGGTAAGTGGTTGCTGTGGCCCATTGACATCTACATCTATCCTCGGTTACGAATCAAGATGCAGATGCGTTGTCACCCGTGAGGACCAAGATGGAATGCCTCGTTTCCAGTAAAAAAGGTCTCCGGTTCTCTACACTCACCATAAGAAAGACAGCAGCAGTAAGCTGCTATTTACGCTGGTATTCCGTGAGAGCGTTGTCCTTCCCCGGTCGAGCCGACCCATTCGTGCTACAACTATACTACTAATATAGCTGCAGCATGGCTCTACCACGTAAAATCCCCTGACGGTAAGTGGCTACTGCAGTCTATGGATACCTGAAACCAACTTCAAACAAAGAAGGCTACACAGCCTGTAATTATACTGGCTCTCTGTAGCCTTCAGACCGGACACAGCCTTGCAAGCACTGCTATTTGGCGGCGAGGGGACTATCTATTGGTTGTAAACGCGACTGCTGATCATGAGCTCCCGGGTTCGAATCCCGAATCGGGCCAAAAAATATCAGTGATTGAGTATTTCCGTCAAGAAATTCTCAGCAGCTGCCCGGAGCCAGGAAGTTGGCGGTGTCTCACCACCGTGCCTCGGAAAACACGTAAAGTTGTCGGTCCTGCGCCCGATCTCTCTCCGGTTGTGTCAGTTTACCGTCCCATCGGATTATGAAAGTGAAGAAATAGAGAGTGCACCTGTGCTTGCGCATACACTTGGGCACTATAATCCTGTCCTGCGCCGATGGCTAGTTTCCGCTTAGGCTGGCCGCCGTGACCGAAATTCGGTCTGTAGGACACTACTACTATTTGGCAGCAGAAATAGGTAAAATGGTGGAAAACATTTCAGAAGGACTCCTAGGCAGAAAATGAGTCCTACCACCTAGTGCTGACTTGAGTTGATCGCGGCACTTCGGGCGATGGTTTTTTTTATTTATTTACTAGCTGTTCCCTGCGACTTTCTCCGCGCGATTTCGTCGTGGAATTTATTACGTTGGATTTCTAGGGTTTTGATTTTTTGGCGCGGAACTCCAATTGTTTTTCTAAATTAAAAGTAGCCTAAGTTACTCCTTATAACATCAGCTATCTGCCATTGAAAGTCCCGTCAAAATCGATTCAGCCATTTCGAAGATTAGCCGGAACAAACCGACAGACAGACAGACAAAAATTTAAAAAAATGTTTTTTTGTTATAAGTAATGTATATACTTTCATAGGCATTTAGCTAAAAGCTGTTATTTTGACATTACAAACAGACACTCCATTTTTATTTATTTGTATAGATTATAAGCCAGTGCTTGATCACAATCCCAACTGGTGGCAAATGGTGATGTAGCCCTAGATGGTAAATCGCACTGTCTTAACGTAACAAAAGCCTATTCACTCTTGCTTTGAAGACACCCAGATTGTATTCGGACGAAAAAATAGACGCCGGCAAATTATTCCACTCCTTTGCTGTACGCATTACAAAAGAAGAAGCAAAATATTTAGTTCTAATGCAAATTGTTTCAATTCCCGCACAGAAAAATTAATTTGTAAAAGTAAAATTACAGCTTATATGCGTCCCACAGATGGGCACAGGCCTCCTCTCATTTCTGAGAGGGTTTTAGGGCAAGGAAATGTCCGCCGCGCTGCCCCAATGCGTGTTAGCGAACTTTACAAGTCTTCGAAATTTTTTTTTATCTTATTTCTAGGTCATGCAAGTTACCTTACGATGTTCAGCACTTAAAATTGCAATCAACAATTTCGTTGATGCCGGCGGGGATCGAACCTGCGTTACTCGCGTACTGTGAAATTTACAGCGAGCGCTAACCCCTGAGCTAGCACGGCTATTTAATTTGTACATAAACTTTATACATAAGCTCTCACGTCTGTCACACGTAGGCAGACAACGAACTTCCTTTTGGCACGATCCTGACCTCTCTCCTTTCTTTCACATCCATATATCTACGCATACATGCTCGTCAATAAAGAGTACCCCTAATTTGAACCATTATCGTCAATCACCAATTTGGTCAATAAACTTTAGTCTAGGGCGTCCTTTGCCGGTAGTTCTGGCTTACTGAGCCAGAACCTCAGCCCTCATCGGCTGACAGTAGGAGCGAAACATCTCATCAACTAAAATTCTGAATCATCACTAAAACACATTCCTTTATTTTGTTACAATTTTTATTCCAGATCCAGAGAAATTGAAACTGTAGGCTCAAGGCCACACGGGTCCTTGACAATTTTTATTTACAAAATGTTATTGCTTATTATCTATAAAATAGGAGCGAAACATCTCATCCACTAAAATATCGTTGTACAGTGTGTTCCCTGTAAATATGTTCGTAAAACAATGCATTGAACATCCCTGAAACTTCTATAGCAAAAACATTAAGCAATATTCACCACAAACCGAAGTCCACTCATTCTGAATCCTATCAACATTCCAGTCCCATCTTTTACAATTCCTTTTTAAAAACTCTAGATGATATTGTGCAGGTGATCGTCCATATGAATCAAAATATTGACCGATGCCATTCGTATCGATATATAAAGCTATCCAATTTGAGCCTGGCTTATCATCTGTATCCAAATTGCATATTATATACGTTGGTACGTGGGTATACATGGGCAGTCTATTAGCAGCATAAACATTATTTTCTAGACTGGGATGAATCTTTTTCAGATGTTTTGATATTACTGCTATTAGTAGATAATTACAGTACCAATCTATTCAATGGTTAACATAGGAATGATCAATTATATTGATTTGTAAATATTAAATCGCATTCTTTTGTGATGATTTGTAGAAGTCATCGGTCTGGCGCAAGTCGCAACACGAAAGAATGTGAGATAAGCTTGTTGACTCATAAAGTTACTATTAATTTTACTGCGGAAATGCTTTAGATTAGAATTATGGTGATTTGTAAATATTAAACCGCATTCTTTTGTTATGATTTGTAGGAGTCATCGGTAGCAACAACCTTATCTCGCATTCTTTCGAGTGAAAAAATGCGAGATAAGCTTGTTGACTCATAAAGTTACTATCAGTTTCACTGCGGAAATGCTTTAGATTAGATATAACTTACTGGTGCTATATAAAACCGAGCAGCTGCAGTCATGGAGTCAGTGTATGGTCGTTTGACTGCAGTGGATTTACCAATACTAAGTTTGTGTTACTTCAACGCATCAATGGTCATGGACGCAAGTATTTATTCTATTGACAAACTTACTTTTCTTTCTGTTGTTTTCTTACATGTGTGTGTGTGTGTGTGATTAAGTGTGAACAAATTGATATTAACATGATAATTGTGTTGTTGTAGAAATCATTCAACTTCGATGAAAATACCTATAATCAGTATTACTACTCGCCACTCTCCCCTCAAGAAGAGAGTGATGACATCGTCATTAATAACAACACATGCGATGGTGGAAAAAGAAAATCGCAATCGATTGATCATTTTTTTGAAGCTGAATCAAAAATAAAAAAGAGGAAGCTGTTATCGTCAACCGTAGCACGAGCCGCTAGAGATGGTGTATCATACATTTCTACTAATTCTGACGACGGAGACCAAGCGACGCATCTCATAAAAATTGAAATGTACGATATGAAGAAGCTATCCAAGATTCCAACTACTGATCATTGGAAACATGCTTCCACGAGGATTAAATATTATGTAAAGACTAATAAGGATAGCATCTACGACAACACAAACGCCCTCGTATACAATATTACAAAGACAATAGCAGAAAGTGAAAAAGTTAAAAAATACTTTTTTAACAATGACAGTCATTAGCTGATCATTAGTGAATGTGATTCTGTTTACTTAAATTACTTCTGTGTACTCATTAGATTCAACGAGCTGTCGTCTTGTGCTGCTGAAAGGAAGACAAGAGCAGAAGGAAGAGATGAGTGTACAGAACACGTCATTGAATAGCAAAACTACAACACTGAGTGGAGAAGAAAAAGAGAAGAATATGCAGTACTCAAGAGCTGAATATTCATTCTTCAGTTCAAAATCTAGTCGGTTGCTCAGTTACGAAGACTAGCCTCTCTTTATGCGACAAAAGCCTGAAGATCTTGCAGAAGCCGGTTTCTTTTATACTGTCCATGCAAACAGGACCAAGTGTTTCCATTGTGGTGGTGGTTTAAAAGATTAGGAAGATGATGATGATCCTTGGCAGCAGCATGTTCAGTGGTTTAGTCAGTGTGCTTATGTAAAGTTTAAACTCGAATAGTGTTTTGTATAAGATTAAATAGGGGGTTTATAAAGAAATAAAAAATAATATATTGCATACAAGTTGTTTTATTTAATTTTATAATGTTTCACATAGTTACATACACACAAAATGCATTACGCATTACACATAAATCTAACACACAACACACATTATAACCTTAACTACTATAGTCTACAGTAACATTTCTCTTTTTATCTATTTCAATATTATTATCAAACTCAGCATAAACTATACAGTTAGTTGTTTGTATTAGTGAGGATTCAAATCGTATTTCTAATCTTACACTACCATGCTTTATGAGATTCCAATGAGTTGATGAGTTAGCTGATAAATCAGGAGTTAAATCAAATGCTAATAGACAGTAACCTTTGGCATACTGTTCACAAGAGATTCCATTTCCTTCATTAAGAAAGTGAATACCAGTTCCCGAGAATAGAGTATGTTGATGTAAATATACTATTATTAAAAGATGGTTGCAAAGCTTTTGAAGGTATTTGTTGACCATAAATATATATAAGCTGAAAGAGTTAATACCATAGTTTTCAAAGTTAAATGGATTTTTAGTAAGGGAACCATTAAATGCTGAATTGTTCACAAATCCAATTATACATCTTTTGGGTACGTGTCCTAAGAATATATTATCAAGAGTTTTTCCTTGAACACCCAATGGAATTGTTAAAACTTTTACTTCAGCTCGAGCAATAGGATATTTAGCAGTGGTAGAAGCTAAAACTTTTGATGTGCGAGTAATACACTTGGATTAATTCGTGCTCGTCGGACAATAAGAGTTGCGTCCGTAATGCAAACTTTAAACTTTACATCGTTTGACCCAGCAATTAAATTAAAACTCTCTTGATCGAACTAATTTTACACTCATTTCAACACCATTAATTAAAAATTTATCTTGGTTGAAAATGTCACCGTGAAGATGTCCAATCATTTCTATTTCCTTACTTTCACTAACCAATTCCTGTCTTTTAACAAATCCTATGTTTTTACCATCTGTAGAATCCATTTTTCCTGCTGTATCCTCATACCAAAGACTACAAGTAAAATGAGATTGTTTAGCAGCAGGAGCATAGTTTAAAAGGGTTTCCATGTATGCTCGATATGCATAGGTATTATTAGGTGGTGATACAAGTTTTTGGTTTAAATAAACATCAAGTTGACTAAAAATTGAATGCAGCCAGTTATTTACAGGTGCTACTACTGTAGCCGATATCAAGTTAGTTTAATCTTGACTTAATACTTTTGCCTTTATGTGGAGTAATGTATGAGACAAATATATGTAGTCATCGCCTGTCCCAGGAACTTGAAACTCAAAATTTTTAATTGAGAGACGAAATTGGTTTATAGTGAATCCACAATCCATTTCCAATGCTTGTTTGTGTAGACGGTAGTGCAAACAAATCCAATTCTGACTTAACGCACTCACAAGAATGATTATGAAGGAAAGACATATTTAAATTGAAAATACATATACCTTTGATATTTTTTGGTTTTAGACCAAGTTTATTTCGCAGCTTTCACTTTAGCAGTTAATGGTGGAATGAACGAGGCCAATCGTTTTCTTTTAGTTATATACCCAGAATCCCAATTGATTAATTTTGTCATCAGCCTTTCGTTTTAAATTCGTACTAACTTGCTTTAGACGATCTTTTATTGAGGCTTCCATAGGACGTGCTTGAACCATATCTGATAAAAGTCCCACTCCAGCGCTTAATGCCTCCTTGCCAATCACTCGAGCACCACTTGAAAGTAAAGGTAAAACTGATCTAAATAACCCCCCTAAGAAGCTCCCAATACCATGACCGCGTTGGTATGGTGAACCCTCATAAATTACTCCAACTCCTGACCCAGCTTGATGTGTATAATAATTTTCATATGGACATTTATGATGATCACGAAGAGAATTCATTATTATAATTTTCGGAAATGTAGTTTAATACACACGGTTTAAAACTGGAATGGTATTTTTTGTCCTGTGCTCGATCTTATAACTATTTTCAGCGTATTGATCTCTATTCGCATAACAGGTAAGTAGTGAGGTGGAGAGAAATTTTATTTGCACCATAAATGTATTTTGGAGGATCTAATGATATGACTCTTAGTAAAGGGGTCATAACATCACCCACAATCTGAGGATCGATAATGTCGCAACATAGAAATAGTTGAGATGGTAACAGTGTAAATTAGCAGGACACTTTCCAAAATTTCTCTCTAGGAGATTTTTATTTGGTTCATAACCTATTTGTAAACTTAATTTGGGTGATAATGTTACGGATGCTATATTTTTATCGAAAACAGAAACAGACACAAATGTTGTTATTTCATCATAGCGAAATTTCAAGTTCTCTCCGATACAAATTTGTGGTCTTATTATCAGGAAAGTATTCCATTGAACTATTGCTGAGCAAAGTTAAATAAAAACTTTCTTTATTCATATTTCTTTTAAACTAGAAGCTAAAATCCAACTGTTAAATTTATCTGGATAACTCACATGTAGCAGAAAAGAAGTATTAGTGAAGTGGAAAACTTCACTAATACTTCTTTTCTGCTACATGAATAACGAGTGTCAATTATTTTATCTATTTTATATTGTGAGGTGGGGTTGTAAGTAATATTCTGTAATTCTCTTTCATAAAAAAGTACCACCTATTGGTTCATTTTGTTAGTGTATCTCCATGGGTTGTTATTGCATAAACAACCCATGGAGATCTACCAATTATTGAAGATGTAATAAATATTTCATCACTCCAATTTGATTCATATCCTTTTTGGGAAACATGTTTATATTTAGTTCTTCGAACATAATCACCCACATTGAAATTTGGTTTTGGATTTTCTAAAGAAAGTTTGTTTGACCGTCTATCATAAAGATTAGTCCAAACTGTCATAATATTGTTGGAATTTACATCACATGGGCACATCTTAATACTAGAGTGAAAACTATGATTATAAGAGTATATTAAATCTTGTAAAATATCTATATATCTATAAGTATTATTATGAGTGAAATAACGCCAGAATTTCATTTTTAGAGATCTTTGAAATCGTTCAACAATACTGGCCTTAATGTCAGGATTGTTAGTGGTATAGTAATTAATCTTTTTGGATTTAAAGTATTTTTGTACATCTTTTGAAACAAATTCTGTACCTTTATCAGATTATACGTGAGTAGATGTTAGATTACTTTTAGTAAATATACTTTCAAAACATTTTTTAGTTGTGTCTGAGTTTTTCTTTTTCATTGGTCTTGCAAAAGCACATTTACTAAATACATCAATAACACAAAGTATGTAGTTGAAACCATCATTATATTGAGAATAAGTTCGCATATCACTTAAATCAGCTTGCCACAATTCATTAATATTTGATAGAATGTACCTATTACGCGGGAATTTTTTTCGAATGGGTTTATGTAATGTGTATGTTTCTTGTGATTGTAACCATTCATTTACTTGCTTTTTATCCATTTTACCCTTCATGGCTTTTGATAATTTATCAATACTACCAAAAGCTTGAAGCTGGTTAATAAACTCACATCCCTTTGGATTTCCAATATAAGTAAGTGGTACTTTAATATCTTTTAATGCTTTAGCAAATCTATCCCACCCTATCGGATGATTTTTTTTAAGGGCCTTAGTGAATCATTTATTAAATCAACAATATTACTTCAGGATTTTTTTCATTATCAATTATGACTGTGCCTTCATTATACCAATGTATTTTACTTTTACTTGTTCCAACTAAGTTTAATAATAACTGACCTTTTTATTATAAGTTTTTGGTATTAAACTGAGTATTTGAGCTGGTGAGTAAAGTGGATTTGCATCATTTTCTTTATTTTTAATGGATCGATTCTCCTCCAACAAAGATTAGCATCAACTGAAGTTTTTAGATTTCTATCTTTATTTTTAAAACCAATTTTAGACTCATTTGAATCTTCATTAGATGTATCAGAATAAATTGGTAACCTGAGTGGTTGACGATCTTCTTCTGTAAAATGAAGGTATCTTTGTAGTGTTTGTAAATATAACATCCACTTCTTTCGGTCTTCCGTCTTACTATTCATAATATTTTGCATTTCAATATCTAATCGAGACAAATTACTATTAACCTTATTTTCTTGTTTTAATTTTTCAATCAATCCAGGTTCGATAAGTATCATTTTCTTTGCATTTTCCAAGTTAACTTGCTAGTCCACTTACTAATCCACTCAATATTGCACCTAATATTATTGGTAGGTAAGCCCCTCCTTTTTGTATAATTATATTTTTTCTTAGTTTATGTTTACACTTAAGTACGCACCAGTTTACGAAGTATATTTTTGTGTTTATTCAATTTTTGTTTATCTTGATCTTTAAGAGGTACCTTTCCTTGTAAAACGTTATGAATACATTCACAAATACAATTTATTTCTTCTTCATCACACGTTTTAAGTAATGCTCTTTGATATTTTGGTTTAAGCGTATTTTTGTATTTTTCTGCAACAACACAGTTATCATGTTATTATCAATTTGTTTACACTTAATCACACATACACACACACGTAAGAAAACAACAGAAAGAAAAGTAAGTTTGTCAATAGAATAAACACTTACGTCCATGACCATTGATGCGTTGAAGTAACACAAACGTAATATTGGTAGATCCACTACGGTCAAACGACCATACACTGACTCCATGACTGCAGCTGCTCGGTCTTATATAGCACCAGTAAGTTATATCTAATCTAAAGCATTTCCGCAGTGAAACTGATAGTAACTTTATGAGTCAACAAGCTTATCTCGCATTTTTTCACTCGAAAGAATGCGAGACAAGCTTGTTGCTACCGATGACTCCTACAAATCATAACAAAAGAATGCGATTTAATATTTACAAATCACTATAATTCTAATCTAAAGCATTTCCGCATTGAAACTAATAGTAACTTTATGAGTCAACAAGCTTATCTCACATTCTTTCGTGTTGCGACTTGCGCCACACCGATGACTTCTACAAACCATCACAAAAGAATGCGATTTAATATTTACAAATCAATTTATCATTCCTATGGTAACCATTGAATAGATTGGTACTGTGATTATCTACTAATAGCAGTAATATCATGGATACACTATATGTACAACAACATCTGAAAAAGATTCATCCCAGTCTAGAAAATAATGTATATGCTGCTAATAGACTGCCCATGTATACCCACGTATTACTTATTGAGTTTAAATAGGGCCCTAATTTCATTTTTGCCCCGAGGCCCTTGGTTACATAGCTACGCCACTGTTTCCTGGCTGAATATTAGGCAAGGCTAGTAAAATATACAAATCTAGTAAATATGTATATTCGTGGGCTGTGCAGGCACAGACAGAACAGGCCGGTGGGGGGAGGGGGGGGGGCATATTCATAGTTAGCCTAAGGCTGACGTAACTATAAATCAGGCACTATGTACTGGGGCCGAATTAGCAAACAGATCGCACTGCTCGCGATTACTGCAAATAGCATCGTATACAACGATGCATGGACACGACGAATAGGAAACGAATAGAGACTAACTCGAAAAAGTATACTTACTTTTGTTGTTTTTATTGAATATGAACTTTCAGTATAATAAGATACATAGACTTGGAATATACTGGCGTAGTATATTCTAAGTCTATGATATAGGGTTGCCAACGCCAAATTAAAAAAACTAGGATTTGAAGTTAGAAAAAGCAGGACAATTCAGTTTAAAAACAGGACGCAGTAAAGGCCTTGTCAAACATAACTGCAAACCGAACCGAACCGACAACGTGGCGAATGTATGTACTATGTATACAAGTATCGGTTCGTTTTTGCTTTTTATATGTGACTAGATTCAAAAATACATGACCTTATCAGGGCGCTTTAAAAACCCAGGACGCTGCTTAAAAACTATCCAGGACATCCGAAGACACTACAAAAACTAGGACATGTCCTGGGAAAACAGGACGGTTGGCAAGCCTACTATGATATCACCTACGTATCATAGACTTAAATCAAAGACATTTAAGTAGTAGTAATAGCTTGTTAGCTTGTCCCAGTTTTTTAAATTATAGAAAAGTATAAATACTTTTAAAAAAACTATACTAGGAATTACTCCTGTTTTATAGGGACGTTTTACATACTTAAATTGCACATGGACAAACCACCAGACCCGGAACAATTATCTGTTGACCTTACAAACACCTACTTGATCAGATAATTAATAGAATCAGGCGTTAATTTGCGGAAATCCATTATATTAAAGTTGGAAAATTGGCAAAGTAATTTTTTTCAACTTTAACCTACTTGATCAATTCGCGGTATTAGAAACCGCAGCTGATAGTACTGCGCTATTAAGCCGTGATAATTTCATTATGTAAGAAGTATTATTGTTCTGTGGTCATTCTCTTCATTGCATTCGTTTAAAGTAAAGTTACAATCTCTATAAGTAGGTTTTTTTATAGGAGAGGGGACAAACGAGCATGCCGGTCACCTGTTGGTGACTACCACCGCCCATGAACTAAACGTAGTGGTTATATTCTCTTTGCCCATGAACAACTGCAACACCAGGGGATTTGAATTTGTGGGTATGTACCCAACAATCCGGGGAATCCTAATTGTTCGGCACATACCCTTCATTTCTGAGGATTAACGAGCATTTAGTGAACCGCGCATCTCCAATGCATGTTGGCGGACTTAACATATCCTAGAATATTTATATTTCTTATACATGCAGGTTTCCTCACGATGTTTTGATGTTTTCCTTCGACAATTTCAATTGCTCGTCTACTGTAAAATCTAGAGCGAGATCTTAGCCTCATTTTTAGGGTTCCGTAGTTACACAACAAGGAACCCTTATCGTTTCGCTATGTCCGTCCGTCCGTCCGTCCGCTGTTTTGCTCAGAGACCCTAGGTGCTACAATTAGTAATTTGTCATAGTTATAGATATTAATCACGCCTACAAAACTGTGAAATAAAATCTTAAAAACATTTTTATTTTGGGTACCTCCAATACAATAAATGGAAGATGATTGTTTTATCTCGTCTATTCCATCGTGTGGATAGGTCTTTCAAAAACACTGGGAGTGTGGAACAACAGCTTGTCGATTTAGGGGTCCGTTTGCGATATATTTAGCTTTAAAGTGGTATTATTAATTAATCATGTGTCCCTTTTCTACTTTTCACAGCCTATTTACGCACCTTTATTAACGTCTGACGAAAGTCGTTATTATACGAACTTTATGGCACGTATGGCGGTATGGCTAACATTCTTAACAAGGTTTTCCAATAACTTTTCTTAATAATATAAATACTACTCAATAATACGATATAAACAGCTGTCTTTCAAATATTTTTAAACTAAGGTTTAAAAATAAAATGTTTTTATTTCTTGAAATTCCATAAAACTTAAAAGCTTTTTGCTAAAAACGTACTTTTATGAAGAATGTATAAATTACAAACATATAACTTTAAAATGAGTATACTTTAGTGCCTTTCGATGAGTGCCAGTGTAGCGGTTTTGCCAAATTGATTTTGTTAATAAAAATCGGAGCCAGCTATTTTATTAAGTACTAAAGTAGTTCCGAATAGATTTATTAGTTTCGGAATTTTAAGATGGTAGTTGTTCTAAACATTAAAAATTGAAAAGATACAAAAATTAATAAGGGAAGTGTTTTATTTTTAAAATATTCGATACAGTAGAGTACTTAGTTGCTATTTCAAACATTACCATTATCGGGCTGTTTGGAATTTGCTCTTTTCTCACAGATTTCCTAAAATTTCTTCAAAATACCAACTTCCTTTTTTTATGTAGTCTTGAAATAATTCCGCCAATAGCAAGTTTTGGGTGTGACCACTACAGACTACAAACTCATTTAATAATATTGAGCATTTGGGATGGTTCCTCTAAAGTTAGAATGATTTTTTTTTACTGTCTAAAATTTCAAATATATAATTTTCACAAATTCCAAAAAGTAGTCCAAGTTTATGGAGTATGAAAGTTTGACAATATATCAAAGAAATATCAAATATCATAAAAATATTATATAAAATGTTGTTAGATAATATAGATCCTTAAAATCTAGTGTTACAGCTATATTGGGGCCCTATATAAAAAAATCCAACAATTTTTGTTTATGATGATATTTAATAAAAGAACATTCATATGAATAAGAAATTACATGAATTAATAAATTAAATTTTAAAAAACCATCTAGTGTGAGATTCTTCGGTTACACTTAAGTCTTTAAAAATGTGTTTAAAATTGAATAAAAAGGTAGCAAACGTATTTTTCTGCAACATACTTAATGTTAGTTGCATATTTTAAGTTGATAAGATAAAATTGCAAAAAAAATCATTCTAAGTAGAAATCACGGTTAATAAATTGTTGACCAATCAATAATTTAAACATGAAGAACATAAAAATAATATAATATATCGTATTAAAAAAAATTGCGTAAATGAAAAATTAAAATATAATTAAAAACAATCACAACAAATGTTTGGACGGACTCATTGTATATTATCTAAGGCACAAATACATTTAAATAAACAGGTGGGACTTAACCACAATAAGGTCACTCATATTCACGAAAATTCAATGAAAGATTAGAAGTTTAGCCATACTGGATGTTTGGAATGGACACATTGTTTATTTTCCTACAGGTGGAAGTTGAAGTCAAGTCAAGTTTATGATGACATAAAACTTTTCTATTATACATAGCTTTCAAAAACCAACTTCATTTAATTTTTTTTCAAACAACATTTTACCAGCAATTACAAACAATTTAGTAAATTGGCTTTTCATATCTTTTTACAATTTCTCTTACTTGAATTTGTTAATAATTGGTTAACTTGGATATAAAAAGCGAAAATACCTGGTTTGGGGGATAATGTAATTTACCCTTACAAAACACTGTAAAATTTACCTCTGTCAAAATGAATGATAAACAATAATGATTAATTTTATGAATAAACCTGTAAAACTTGAATATACTTAGTGGTTTATTAGCAGCAAGCTCTAATTTTTTTATTAAATATAATAAATAAGCAAATCACTCAAACTGTAATAAAAAGATTAAAACAATATACTACATGGTGTATTCCTACAAAACCTTTACTATTCGTATATTTAATAGTAGCTCCTATGTTTAATTAATAAAAAAAAACTAAATCAATTTACTTTTAAAGGGAAAAAACATTTTTATCTTAAAACAATTTTTAATTTAACCAGTGTTATCATCAACATCATCATCTTAACAGCCTATCAAAAGTCCACTGCTGAACATAGGTTTTCCCCATATTGCCTCATAGGTCGGATGTTTGCCATAGTTGCCACACTTGACAGGGAGGCAGGCAACTGCAGTTTTTTATTATACTTTGAGTTGTTATCAGAAAATGATGTCTGTCACCTAATGAGATACCCATAGGATGATATGGGAGAGTGGATATTCTTTTGCCACCAGTACACAGCAAACCAGTCAACCAGTGAAAAAATTAGTTATTAATAATATAATATTATATCTACATACTTATACACATTATTAAACTACCACATTATTAAATAATATATATTTAATAATGTGGTAGTTAAAATTATTAATATAGAAATATCTCAGTTATAATATGACATTGTATAAAGAACTCTTTTATAACAAAAAGTCTCTCTCTTAGGCTAGACTATACAAAATATCTTGATTTTGTTTAGGAAAATCTTGATCCTTTGAGTTTCATTAAAGAGAGTTTACAATAATTGAAATACAGTTTTTCAATTATTTGTTGAATTCATATTTTAATGATTGCTTATTCATATTATTGCGATTGCTTAACATGTTCATACAAAAATGAGTAAGACTAAGGCACTGTATTTCTGCACTTCTAATGTTCTACTTATCAAAGTAACACCCTATTCAAATAAAATAAACCAGATATTGTACTCAGCAAAACAGTGATAGATGTATGAATGTTTGATGAACCATTGCACTCATCTGCAGAGCAATAACACTCTTCCCAATAAACACCATTTGAATAGACCCCCCAATTACAAACACCAGTCACACCAGTCTCAGCAACTGATGCACAACGTCTTATTACTTGGCGCCACCGTCCATCCCCTGTAAAAGTAGATAATTAAATTAAGTAGAATGCTTTCAAATAATTAATAAAAGTTTATATGCATAGCTTACTAATTAAGCAGTAAAAGTTGATGATAAACATTATGGTGACCACTGATTGAGCATAAAAAACAATTTATGAAAACTGTGAGATTTGGTTAACGATATATATTCTCAAAAGAGATACACATTTCACTTAATGAGAAGTTACAATATTCAATGTTATATTATGTTATAAACACTGGTACTGTAGAGTGGAGGTGTAAGAATGTCCACTAACCCAAATCATCCCGTGGGTAATATGGGTTAGTGGATATTTTTCAGCAGTCAATCAAAGTCGACAGTTAAACTGAAGCAGCAAATGGGCAGCATCTTCCTGATCACAGCTCTAAAAAAATAATAAACTGCAGTTGCCAACCAGCTATGTGGGGCAATCTATGGAGAGGCCTATGTTCAGTCATGCGTCATACTTGTGAAGAGGTGATGTTTGTGGGGACTGGTCGGTTTGAGTATGCAACACATTTATTAGCATTAATGTTGCATTTTTTTCTTGATGCATTTTTATTAAAGAACATACTTTGATTACCTATTCGCCTACCTTTACCATGGGCCTATAAATAATGATAACAAAAAAGAGGATACCTGCAGTGTTTCCTTCGCTGATTCTTCTCTAGACAGAGGAAATTCATTTTGAAATGGTAGTAGATTAGAAAACATGTTGACGTTTGACGAATGAAATTTTAATATCTTACGTCGAAAAATAAAGTTCTCATTACATTCTCACTTACCAACCTAAGTGCCCAGCACGGTAATTATGGTCAAATTTTCCAAATCATGAATGCCACAAGACACATTGTTCAAGTCATGCTGGTTAATTTATTACGTCCACAATACTTACAAATAAATCCTTTAGGTCCCTGTTGAGTTAACTTCATGCAAAAGGATCCCGGCAAGTGAGATTCATCACTATTACATTCTACTGCTATGTGACTATCTGTATCAAACTTTTTGTATGCACCACATGTATCTTCTTTAATATTTTCTGATGAAGCACATTGATAGCAACGTACGCAGAATACTGTAAAAAAAGCATAATTTTAAAATTGTACTAAAATTTAACTACAGCATAGAATGTACAAAAGAATACCTGTCCGTAAAGAGCAAATTAATAACATAAAAAAGAAATAGGACATTTTGGAAAAGTTAATAGATAACCAAAATTTAATTTTTAAACGTTTAATGAAGAATATGCAAAGAAAACAGCATCACATTCACAATAACGAATAACAACAAACAACGATTCGAATCCGCTCGATTCTCGATTCTCGAACTCTATCTACTATACACGCCCTATCCAAAGAGTTGTTGCTTTTTTAAGCAAAGGTATCTACAGATACAGCCTACTCTAACATGTGTTTTGTTCCCAATTTTTTTACAATATTATGCTGATGGATCACATTTCGAAGTTTTTGAGAGATTTGACGATAACTCAGCTCGGCAGATAATTGATGAAGATAGTATCTCAATCTCAAAGCGCCATAATGGGTTAAAATCTTGAGATTTGTATCACCAGTGGTTAAGTATGGACGAATACAGCTCGGGTACATTATGTCATCCAAACAATTAGTGCCTAAAAGCGCGAACTATTTCCTCTATAAACTGCACTGGCCTGAGCACAATAGTGGGACATATAAAGGCCGTAGTAACTTACTTTACTACAGTGATTTAAAGAATACATTTAATTTACTTTCTTAGGTTTATTAGATTTTCAAACGCCATATAGGAGGTTGAAGTTCTTATTGTTTTTTGACTCTTTTTAAATGCACAAATACTTATTTTATTTTGTATATATACATACATAAATATATATAATTAATTATGCTCCTTAAATGCTCCAGTAGAATTCGTAATTGCTCCAGCTCTATTACTATTAGTTAATTTATAATTAATTTTTTTTAAATTTAATTATCGAAAATTTAATTTTGCTTTAAAACATAAAATATCATATTCACGGAATATAAAAAACTAGAGGAAGCCCAAAGTGGGCGGGGCAGGCGAGTCAGAATTAGTGACAGTAGAGCGTAATTGACTGTCAGTCGCAGGCTCAAATTGTTGCGAACTGACGGATCATTGCTTAAGTGATATATGGGAAAATATGCCGTTTTGGGCAATATTGGAGTGTATAAACGAAATTAAAAAGAAAAATATTTTGATTGGAGGTGTTTCGTACCAAAGGCACGTGTAATTTTTTCCATTTTTGGATAGAAACTTGACTAAACATGGACTAAATATCAAACTGCCTTTATTACAAGCAATATTCAACCTTATTTCGTTATTCTAAGGTTTATCTGTAAATACATTTTGAATAAAAATAGCTGCGATAGTGTTGTGACTACGCCGATATTAAAGTTTTCGATAAAATTTTATCACAGTCCAGTTCATTCACTAATATATTAATGAAAATTTGCAAATACTGGATGTCTATGAAAATATATGAAATTATAGGGTGATACCCTATGAATGAACTTTTGTTAGGGTTGCTAAGCCAGAGAAGTAAGTAAGTAGTTTAGTAATACTCACGATTTTTGGAAAGAAGCTGAAATAAAAGTGATCTTAATATCATGATCTATATTGGTATCTGAATTAATTATCGTCTAAACTTTAATATTAAAGTGTGAAAACGATAATTTATTAACAAATATGTGTTGTTTCAATGACAGTAAACAATTGCAAAATTATTGTTTTTTATTATTTTCCTCGTTTCCATTTCATAAATGATAATTTAGCTAACAATCAATAAATTTCCATTAAAGACAATTAATTATATGCCGGCTATATAAATTACGGGTATATACGTAATACATCATGACATATTCCAATAAATTTTGCAATTTTACTCATTTTATCATATTTTTTTTTCAATTCTGTTTCAAATCACTTTCAGGGAGAGTAACTACATCACTGACATCATTCACGTAGCAGTATAGGTTAGGTAGGGCAATGTCAACGTTATATCTATTGTCATTGTGTCTATAATAGTGTGAATTTATTATTGCGACATCTAACGTTAAGAAGCTAAATTTGCTCATTAATTCTAGAAACTTCGTCGGTGAAAAGTAATATGATCTCTATTTTTAAGAATATATGGTTCGTATTCAAGTGAATGGTGAGTGACATAATGCTTTTCTCTTTTATTTTTTAATAGCCAATCACGCGAAAATTACTGAAATGGTACACAATTGTCGGCACACTTTTCTTTCTTGCGTATGTGTGAGTTTGGCGACAGTGGTTCTGCTACAAATATGTGTTTTGCTACTTCCTCTTGTTTTTTATATTCCGTAATCATATTAGTCTGTGCATAGTAAAGTCTGTGTCTGTGTGTGTGTGGGAATTTTGGCGGGAATTTGACCGGCGGCGGTTTGCTGCTCCTGTATTATTGTTTAAATAATGGTTTGATGTGGATTTTGATATGTAAAAGTGGTGCGATTTTGTGTATTAAGTGTCTGCGCATGTGAAATATTAGTGGAAACGGTGAAACAAGTGCTCTGATGGTGATGTGATTCTCAAGATAAGGTGTCTGTCTGCTTAGACGCCTTGAGATACCATCGCCAACTGTCAGCTTTCTGCTGGCTCAAGTTGCCGTTAAAATCTCCCAAGGGTTGCACAATGTGACGCATCAACATATTGTGAAGCAGTGTACTAAAGAATAATTATACATTGTAACTTCAGGCGGGCCTGTTCCTCCTGTCGGCGAGCCTGCTCCTGCAGCATCATCATCAGAGCACCTAAGTCAGGTGCTGCAAATGCAGGAGCTGCTGACGGGCCGACCTCCGTGGTCGGCAGCTGGCCCTCCGACGCTTGCGATGTTGTACCACCAAATCGTCTCTGGTCCGTCTCCTGTTGGCGTTGACTTCGGGTACGGATACCCTCCGTGTCATCTTTAGGTAAAATCGGCATGATTAAATCCCACTTCTGACACCAATTGTTACGAGCTTGGGGTTCGAGACAATTAAAAACTGCCGATTGAATTACCAAAATTGACTCTTTAATTACACAACACTAATTACACTTTAAACCACACTAATAACAAAACACAATTTTACTACAGATCGCTTAAGTTCGTAGTTGTATCGCTTCGAAGTCTTCGCTTGTATCGCCAATTCAATACTGACTCGGTCGCGGTCTATACCGGCCTTATATAGGGCCTCAGATAGTTTCCAGAACCTTCTACTGTAGAAACATCTAGAATGTTCGAGTACATATCGGTCCCGAAATTTCTAGAAGGATCTTGACTCTCCTAGTTCTGCTACTCGATACTAGAGGGCGCTAGTGGTAACTAGTGTTGCCATGTATAAACCATTAATAGTGGCGCGCAACAATAATTACAAACATTTAATAATTAATAATTGAATAGATTATAGAAGTTTATTTTAACATTCGACTTAAGTATGAATGTAAACTTAATAATTTTAGGAAGGAAACTTGTAGGAATCAGTTAAATAAGATTGCTCTGTTTAAAGGCCAATATGTTTATGAGGCTTCATCATGCTTCATGTTTATATTCTTTCATCTGTCCTAAAAGTATAAAGTAATAATAAACTTAGTATCGTTTTAGCTGCATGAATTTTAAAAACATAATGATTTTAACACAGTAAAGTGCACTAAGTGTCTGAGGATACAGATGCACTCTATTCTCTCAATCTCGGTATGTTAAGAAAATGGTCACTCATTCATGGACTGACCGCGGCAAGTGCAACTTAATTTCGCAGATCTATTGATCTGCGCAGCTATTAATTAACCACGAGTTCCTCTTCTCTACAACTAACGCTGTAGGGATGAAACACGCTATTTAAGCCCTCTCGACAATGTCGTCGGCCATCAAGCATGAATCGGGCATTGACCGTTGTGAGTATCAAATACTATGGAATTTATACTATCACGTCTCATGCGCGGTCGTCTAGTAGCGCTTGAGGAGCATTACTAAATATCTATACCTAACTACGCTAAAAGTTTTATCGTTATGATTTGGGAATATAATCCGAAGTTCGAAGCTCCGCTCAACCCCTTGGGAAAATAGCATATTGTACTAGTGTGACCGTGAGGCTGTGTGCGGTTGGTTAAGCTAGGTTATACATTTATTTTGGTTGATAAATAGATACTTAGTTAGGTTCATAATGGCTTAAAGAGGATAATCTCAAGATTTTTTTGTCTTTAATGTACTACAGTTTTATAATGTATGAAAATCTGTCTCTATATTTATCTAAAGTTTTGAAAGTTATATTTTTGAAGTCTTATTATAACAATATTTTACTTACTGGTACAAATAATGTAGAAATGACTCCTTTTAATGAAATTGTTTTTATTCTACTTTTTCTTTTATACTTCTCAAGAAAATGTTTGCTGCAAATTGTTGAGTTCTTCTTTGCATTCCAACCAACCCGTCAAATGAACCTTAACCATTTTTTCTAATTATAGAATCCGGAGGAATCTGTTTGAAAAACAGCAAAATAAAATTAAATTTTATAACGCAAACCGAGGATTTATTTTCTTGTTGTGTAGGCAAGTCTATCGATTCATTATGAACATTCAAGATAAATATCGACAATAATTTTGATATAGTTGAGTCAATCCCTAGCGTACATGTAAAATATTTTGTATAAAAATGTATTTACCAAATTCATGCAAATTATCAACAACGTTACTTTTTTCTTTGCAAAATATCAAAATTAACAAAATAATTGAATATATTCTATATTTTAAACAGTATGTAACATACATTTTAACCAAAAATGCTCTAACCTGTGTCTTGTCTTTGGAACCGGCCAATCCTTGACAGCGGCAATTTTCTCTGGATCCGTGCGGATACCTTCTTCCGACACTACATACCCCAAAAGCTAACTTGCCGTTTGAATAGTGAGCATTTCTTCGGACTCAACTTGAGGTTGGCACCTGGATCTTCATGAGCACGCGTTCCAGGTTTTGAAGTGTTCCTCAAACGTACGGCCTACGATGATGATGTCATCCAAGTAGACCAGACAGGCGTCGCCAATTAGCCGGTAGTACAAGCTCCATCAACCTTTCAAACGTTGCTGGAGCATTGCACAATCCAAACGACATGACTTTAAATTGCCACAGACCCTTTCCTGTGGAGAATGCAGTTTCTCCTTGTCCTTAGGGTCTATTTCAACCTGCCAGTAGCCACTTTTCAGGTCCAGCGTACTAAACCACTTTACGCCTGTAAGCATGTCCAGCGTGTCATCAATTCTGGCAAGGGATAGCTGTCCTTCTTCGTAACGTCGTTCAGACGGCGGTAGTCAACACAAAACCGCATGCTACCGTCCTTCTTCTTTACCAGCACCACAGGTGAACACCATGGACTAGATGAAGGTTCAATAACACCATCCTTCACCATTCCCTCAATCATGGTTTCCACTTCCTCACGTGCTACCGGCAATCTTCTGGGCGCTGACGGATCGGCAATTCTTCTCCTGTGTTTATTTTGTGTTGAACTAAGCCAGTCTTTCCTATGTCAGCATCGTTTGACGAGAAAACATCGGCGTACTTGAGTAACAACTTCTTCGCCTTGACCACTTCATTCGGGAGAGAACGCTGCGACAGTCTTCTAAAAGTGGTCACCCTCGTTTGTGCACCCTTGCTGGGGTCCCAGTCGATGGGTATTGGCACTCACGCAACCAATCCACTTCCTCACAAGTACCAACCAGTGTGCCTTTTTCCATAATCTGTTCCTGATCACAAAGGTTCAGCACACGTACTCCTGAGATGTCGGTGGTTCTGACCAAAGTTCGAGCCACTTTCACGGAAGGTCATTGTCCACCCTTTCCACGAATACACAACGATGAGCTTGCCCAGGATTCCGAGGAAGACTAACCGGCACAATCGTTTCCGATCTCGGCGGCAGAACAATCTTCTTAAGGCTGTACACATTCCCGGTATCGCTCCTTCCACGAAAAGTTCCTCATGTCCACATTTCAAAACACCTTGCTTAACATCGATCTCACAACAATTCTTCCTCATGAAGTCTAGGCCCAGGATGCAGTCGTCCATTATATCAGCCACGATGACATTATGCAGGTAGATCATGTTGCCTAGCTTCAACTCCATCTCCTCTCTCCACGGACGGGTATGCGCTGACCGGTGGCTGTTACCAAATTAATGCGCCTCGGTTGTATGGAGTCCCCAAGGAACTGACTTATAAGTTGGGAACTGACAACCGTGTGAGAGGCTCCAGTGTCTATGGTCAGTTTACACGGCGTTCCGTTGACCTCGCCTTTGATGATTAGGCTGTTCCCATCATGGGTTTGTGAGATCGAAATCCTTGGGGCTCTTTAACATCAGCCAGCACCCGCCCCGCAGTCCTGGCTTTTACTCGTTTCTGCTGCTGCTGGGCGGTGCTGTTAGCCGCACTACTCTCGAGATCGATCACCTCCCTTTCTACAGTTCGCTTAGGCAGCTGGATCGAAGATGGCGCCTTTCCCACAGCCGTAGCACCTGGGCTGTATCCTTATTGTAGTCGCGAACTGCAGCTGCTGCAACCTCCCTGACGCGATGGGATCGATGATCCCGCCGTACGGCTTCCACCTCCAGTACATGGGCTAACGCGTCCTTAAGCGTCTCGTGGTGCCCGAGCCTCACAGCAGCTCTGACTTCAAGGTCGCGGATGCCGTCGATGAATGTCTGCACCAGGTTCCTACAATGAGCGCAGGTACAGACTGGTATGCTTTTCGAACCAGCTTTTCCACCTCAAGGCCCACTGCAGGTTTTCGTTGCTGCGTTGCACGCGATCTTTGAGCTGCGCACGAAAGACGTGTTCCAGGTGAGCGTCGCCATATCTCGCCTCCAATGCCCAAGGGCTGCTGTCACCCTTCGAGAGCTTCCAGAACAGTTAAGGCCTGGTCGCGCAGGCCTAGGGTGAGAGCAGTCATGGCCTGACTTTTATTCCAGCCGTTCGCCTTCATGACAGCCTCGAACTGGATTTTGTAGGCCGACCAGGAAGAAGTCCCGTCGAACGGCGGCACTTTGAATCCACGTAGCGAAGGTGTTGTAGCTACCACGGGAGCTGTAATTCCATCCCCAATTTTTAGTTCGTCCAGCGTTTTCTTCACGTCAGCCATCACGTTGTTAACCCGATTGTTCACTTGGTTGATTCGGGTTTCAGCTTCCGACAGGCGGTTGTCATGTTGAGCAACCCTATCCTTCACCTCCTTATCTCTTTCCCGAAGGTAGCGTGAAGGTCCTTCGAGAAGCATCTGCTCCTCCTGTCCCCGCTGCAGCTGCTTTTCCAACCGACGCGCCTGTTCCTCCTGTCCGCGCTGCAGCTGCTCTTCCAACTGCCGGGCCTGTTCCTCCTGTCGGCGGGCCTGTTCCTCCTGTCGGCGGGCCTGTTCCTCCTGTCGGCGAGCCTGCTCCTGCAGCATCATCATCAGAGCACCTAAGTCAGGTGCTGCAAATGCAGGAGCTGCTGACGGGCCGACCTCCGTGGTCGGCAGCTGGCCCTCCGACGCTTGCGATGTTGTACCACCAAATCGTCTCTGGTCCGTCTCCTGTTGGCGTTGACTTCGGGTACGGATACCTCCGTGTCATCTTTAGGTAAAATCGGCATGATTAAACCCACTTCTGACACCAATTGTTACGAGCTTGAAGTTCGAGACAATTAAAAACTGCCGATTGAATTACCAAAATTGACTCTTTAATTACACAACACTAATTACACTTTAAACCACACTAATAACAAAACACAATTTTACTACAGATCGCTTAAGTTCGTAGTTGTATCGCTTCGAAGTCTTCGCTTGTATCGCCAATTCAATACTGACTCGGTCGCGGTCTATACCGGCCTTATATAGGGCCTCAGATAGTTTCCAGAACCTTCTACTGTAGAAACATCTAGAATGTTCGAGTACATATCGGTCTCGAAATTTCTAGAAGGATCTTGACTCTCTAGTTCTGCTACTGATACTAGAGGGCGCTAGTGGTAACTAGTGTTGCCATGTATAAACCATTAATAGTGGCGTGCAACAATAATTACAAACATTTAATAATTAATAATTGAATAGATTATAGAAGTTTATTTTAACATTCGACTTAAGTATGAATGTAAACTTAATAATTTTAGGAAGGAAACTTGTAGGAATCAGTTAAATAAGATTG
Source organism: Parnassius orleans (assembly GCA_029286625.1). Taxonomy (NCBI): domain Eukaryota; kingdom Metazoa; phylum Arthropoda; class Insecta; order Lepidoptera; family Papilionidae; genus Parnassius; species Parnassius orleans. The sequence goes on from JAGSMP010000092.1 coordinate 208,057, forward strand.
CTCTGTTTAAAGGCCAATATGTTTATGAGGCTTCATCATGCTTCATGTTTATATTCTTTCATCTGTCCCTAAAAGTATAAAGTAATAATAAACTTAGTATCGTTTTAGCTGCATGAATTTTAAAACATAATGATTTTAACACAGTAAAGTGCACTAAGTGTCTGAGGATACAGATGCACTCTCTATTCTCTCAATCTCGGTATGTTAAGAAAATGGTCACTCATTCATGGACTGACCGCGGCAAGTGCAACTTAATTTCGCAGATCTATTGATCTGCGCAGCTATTAATTAACCACGAGTTCCTCTTCTCTACAACTAACGCTGTAGGGATGAAACACGCTATTTAAGCCCTCTCGACAATGTCGTCGGCCATCAAGCATGAATCGGGCATTGATCGTTGTGAGTATCAAATACTATGGAATTTATACTATCACGTCTCATGCGCGGTCGTCTAGTAGCGCTTGAGGAGCATTACTAAATATCTATACCTAACTACGCTAAAAGTTTTATCGTTATGATTTGGGAATATAATCCGAAGTTCCGAAGCTCCGCTCAACCCCTTGGGAAAATAGCATATTGTACTAGTGTGACCGTGAGGCTGTGCGGTTGGTTAAGCAAGGTTATACATTTATTTTGGTTGATAAATAGATACTTAGTTAGGTTCATAATGGCTTAAAGAGGATAATCTCAAGATTTTTTTGTCTTTAATGTACTACAGTTTTATAATGTATGAAAATCTGTCTCTATATTTATCTAAAGTTTTGAAAGTTATATTTTTGAAGTCTTATTATAACAATATTTTACTTACTGGTACAAATAATGTAGAAATGACTCCTTTTAATAAAATTGTTTTTATTCTACTTTTTCTTTTATACTTCTCAAGAAAATGTTTGCTGCAAATTGTTGAGTTCTTTTGCATTCCAACCAACCCGTCAAATGAACCTTAACCATTTTTTCTAATTATAGAATCCGGAGGGAATCTGTTTGAAAAACGGCAAAATAAAATTACATTTTATAACGCAAACCGAGGATTTATTTTCTTGTTGTGTAGGCAAGTCTATCGATTCATTATAAACATTCAAGATAAATATCGACATTAATTTTGATATAGTTGAGTCAATCCCTAGCGTACATGTAAAATATTTTGTATAAAAATGTATTTACCAAATTCATGCAAATTATCAACAACGTTACTTTTTTCTTTGCAAAATATAAAAATTAACAAAATAATTGAATATATTCTATATTTTAAACAGTATGTAACATAAATTTAAACCAAAAATAAACGCGTCATAACATTGACGACGTCTTGAGAATTTACCTGTGGTATGTGAAATTATCAGGATTATTTCTATTATTGACATCACAGACACTCACGGAACAATTAACCATTTTGGAAAAAAGTTACTTACTAAAAATAACCACTATTATAGTTTAAAAATTACAAAATATCTCGGAGCTATTTTTGCGTGCCGAATTGTGCCGACCTGTCATTCAAAATCGGTTACTGTCATGAGATTTGGTATCCTTTTCTATCTTGCATTTTTGCCATAAGGAATTTTTTCTCCTTGCACACTATGTTGGTCTATACGCTAGTATATTCTAAGTCTATGAAAATATCATATTCAAGGAATATAAAAATAAGAGGAAGCCCAAAGTGGGCGGGGCAGGCGAGTCAGAATTAGTGACAGTAGAGCGTAATTGACTGTCAGTCGCAGGCTCAAATTGTTGCGAACTGACGGATCATTGCTAAGTGATATATGGGAAAATATGCCGTTTTGGGCAATATTGGAGTGTATAAACGAAAGTAAAAAGAAAAATATTTTGATTGGAGGTGTTTCGTACTAAAGGCACGTGTAATTTTTTCCTTTTTTGGATAGAAACTTGACTAAACATGGACTAAATATCAAACTGCCTTTATTACAAGCAATATTCAACCTTATTTCATTATACTAAGGTTTATCTGTAAATAAATTTTGAATAAAAATAGCTGCGATAGTGTTGTGACTACGCCGATATTAAAGTTTTCGATAAAATTTTATCACAGTCCAGTTCATTCACTAATATATTAATGAAAATTTGCAAATACTGGATGTCTATGAAAATATATGAAATTATAGGGTGATACCCTATGAATGAACTTTTGTTAGGGTTGCTAAGCCAGAGAAGTAAGTAAGTAGTTTAGTAATACTCACGATTTTTGGAAAGAAGCTGAAATAAAAGTGATCTTAATATCATGATCTATATTGGTATCTGAATTAATTATCGTCTAAACTTTAATATTAAAGTGTGAAACGATAATTTTAACAAATATGTGTTGTTTCAATGACAGTAAACAATTGCAAAATTATTGTTTTTTATTATTTTCCTTGTTTCCATTTCATAAATGATAATTTAGCTAACAATCAATAAATTTCCATTAAAGACAATTAATTATATGCCGGCTATATAAATTACGGGTATATACGTAATACATCAAGACAATTTCCAATAAATTTTGCAATTTTACTCATTTTATCATATTATTTTTCAATTCTGTTTCAGATCACTTTCAGGGAGAGTAACTACATCACTAACATCATTCACGTAGCAGTATATGTTAGGTAGGGCAATATCAACGTTATATCTATTAACATTGTGTCTATAATAGTGTGAACTTATTATTGCGACATCTAACGTTAAGAAGCTAAATTTGCTCATTAATTCTAGAAACTTCGTAGGTGAAAAGTAATATGATCTCTATTTTTAAGTAAATATGGTTCGTATTCAAGTGAATGGTGAGTGACATAATGCCTTTCTCTTTTATTTTTATTAGCCAATCACGCGAAAATTATGAAATGGTACACAATTGTCGGTACAATTTTCTTTCGTGCGTATGTGTGAGTTTGGCGACAGTGATTCTACTACAAATTTGCGTTTTGCTACTTCCTCTTGTTTTTATATTCCGTAATCATATTAGTCTGTGCATAGATAAAGTCTGTGTCTGTGTGGGAATTTTGGCGGAATTTGACCGGCGGCGGTTTGCTGCTCCTGTATTATTGTTTAAATAATGGTTTGATGTGGATTTTGATATGTAAAAGTGGTGCGATTTTGTGTATTAAGTGTCTGCGCATGTGAAATATTAGTGGAAACGGTGAAACAAGTGCTCTGATGGTGATGTGATTCTCAAGATAAGGTGTCTGTCTGCTTAGACGCCTTGAGATACCATCGCCAACTGTCAGCTTTCTGCTGGCTCAAGTTGCCGTTAAAATCTCCCAAGGGTTGCACAATGTGACGCATCAACATATTGTGAAGCAGTGTACTGTAAAGAATAATTATACATTGTAACTTCAGACTCAGAAGGGCTAGAGCTAGAACCCAGAGCCGTAAAGCCAGTTATAAAAAAAATGTGTCTGTGTGTGGACAGCAGTAAAGTAGTAAACATACAAGTACACAGAACACAATTACTCTCTACCAAGAAGAACGCCAACTTCATACTAAAAACGGAAACACGTGTTTATGAGTGTACACTAAAACGCTACGGTGGATGCCCATATAAAACTTTTGGCAGAATTTCAAACCTTTGTATTCTGTAACTTTGAACTTTTATTTAAGGCATATTCGAGTAATTTTGGTTCAAGCCTTCCCATACATTTGAGAGGTTGCACCAAAATTACTGAATATGCTTTAGATTATATGTGAGATAAAATAAAACTATAAATAAGTATAGTTATGTAATTTTATTTTCTGGAAGACAGATTGTTTTATAAACTATGCGTTATTATTGATGTTTTTATTGTTTTGCACATAATATTTCCAAGCTTGTTACTGATATATAACATGTTATTCTCAGAGTTATTCTTCACAGAACATTAACGTAAATTTAAATCAGCAAAATTCTCATGGTGAAAACTTAACTCAGTCCAAATACGTGATCTGAAACAGATACAATTCAGTCAATATAGTAATAATCCTACAAATAACGGTTAATAAATTCAAAATGTTTATAGACTTATCACAATATTGTCATAAGTTTTCTTTTCCTATGATAGGAAACCTGCAGAAAGTGATCAGATGATTTTGTGCTTTTATTTGCACAACACTTAACTTACTTTCGATGATGATCACACATCGTGCATAAAATTTTGAAATAATGAATTCATTTATAGTCAATATCTTATACAGAGTTAACATCTCACAAAAATCTTTACTGTATATTCACGACGATATTATGACTGTGTATTCGCGTACAAATGAAAATGAATTATTCTGAGCCCATAATAACAGAATTTAAGCAAAATCAATAATAAATATTAAAATCTAAACTTATGAAATAAATTTGAATAAATTTTAGAAAATATTTTCAAAATGAAAGAAGTTGATAAACAAATGTCATTTTCTTCTATTAATTCATGGCTTCTTTTGATAGAATTCTGCTAATATTTAATAATTTAATTTTAATCAATTAATAGGTAAATTAATTGTTCAAATCTCAGAGTAATATGTATATAATTATACTTTAAAGAGCAAACCAAAAGTTTAACACAGAATTAACATTTTAGTTTCTTCCGATATAATATGAATTTTTGTATCTAATTTTAAAATGGCAATCTAAAACAACATGAAGGAAAGAAACAGCGATATTTTCTCTCGCTTTATTTTTACAAGCCCAACATAAACATTGACAAAATCATGATTGTGTGCAGATTTTCAGCTTTCATACAAAGTTGCATCATCTGTACAAGTAGTAAGCATCATAGCCAGGGTGATTCAACTCTATATGAAGCCCGAGAAACTTGCACACAATCATAATTTAACTATGTGTGGGGTGGGCGTGTAAAATTAAAGCGAGAAAAGATATCGCCGTTTCATTCTTTCGCGTTGTTTCAGATTGCCATTTTAAAATTAGGTACAAATATACATAACTATTATATCGGAAGAAACTGAAAATTTTAATTTATGCTATATTTTTCTTTTATTTGCACCTTACAGTAATTATATATATATATATATATATATATATATATATATATATATATTACTTTGAGGTTTGAACAAATAATTGACCTACTAATTGATTAAAAGTAAATTATTAAATATTAGCAGAATTCTATCAAGAGAAGCCATGAACTAAAAGAAGAAAAAATGACATTTGTTTGTCAACGTCTTTCATATTGAAAATATTTTCTGAAATTAATTCAAATTTATTTAAAATGATTTAGATTTTAATATTTGTTATTGTGTTTTGCTTTAATTCAGTTATTATCGGTTCAGAATACTTCATTTTCGTTTATAGGCAATTCTTCGCGATTGTGTGTGTGAATATTTTGTGAGTTACTGACTCTGTATGAGATATTGACTATAAATTAATTTATTATTTAAAAATTCTGTAAACAAAAGCACAAAATCATCCGATCACTTTCTGCAGGTTTCCTACAATAAAAATAGAAAAACTTTGATAATATTGTGGTAAGTCTTTAAGCATTTTGAATTTACTCATCGTTATTTGTAGGATTATTACTATATTAACTCGAATTTTATCTATTTCAGATCATGTATTTGGGCTGAGTTAAGTTTTCGACATGAGAATTTTGCTGATTTAAATTTACGTTAATGTTCTGTGAAGAATAACTCTGAGAGTAACATGTTATATATCAGTAACAAGCTTGGAAATATTATGTGCAAAAGCAATAAAAACATCAATAATAATGCAAAGTTTATAAAACAATCTGTCTTCCAGAAAATAAAATTACATAACTATACTTATTTATAGTTTTATTTTATCTCACATACTAATCTAAAGTATATTCGAGTAATTTTGGTGCAACTCTCAAATGTATGGGAATTTACCCATAGGTTTGTGAGGCTTGAACCAAAATTACTCGAATATGCCTTAAATAAAAGTTCAAAGTTACACAACACAAGGGTTTGAAATTCCCAAAAGTTTTATATGGGCGCCTACACTGAGGCGCTTTCGTGTACATTCATAAACACGTGTTTCCTTTTAGTATGAAGTTGGCGTTCTTCTCTTGGTAGAGAGTTATTGTGTTCTGTGATCATAGTAATAGTAATAAAGTAGTAGTAGCTTGGTACATATCTATTTATCTATGGTAGTAAACCAGTAATAAAGTTCAGATTTAATCATTATTTTTTGTTGTTTAGATTTAAGATTAAAATGCCTTTAATCTCAAAATGGTTAATTTCAATTATATTACTCATTTTCTTCTTAAACAGAGGTAATTTTGAACATCAATGTTACATTCATGATAAGCCACTCCCAAATTATATTTTTTTAAACTTCATAATTTATAACTTTCAGGTTTTTGTATTAAATGTTGGAATTGTCGATCTAGTAACGATCCGAAATGTGCTGATCCATTTGATAATAGCACTGTTCCAATTACGGACTGTAAGGAAGAAAAGGGATTGGCACATTTACCTGGTATGAAATCTAGCATGTGTCGAAAAATTCGTCAAAAAGGTTTGCTATTTTTACTACGTTTCTTTATAGATTTCTTAAAAAGCTGTTTACTACTGTTTATTTTTGACGCACAAAGAGCATTGTGAGTTACCTATATACCACAACACCTTTATGTTTACTACTCGTTCTAAGGCCAGAGCACACGCCTTATACTTGTAATTTACAGTCTACGCAAAATCAAACTAATGTTGCACCACTGAATTTTCAATTGCTGATTATTTTAAACCAGAACTAATTATTAAACTAGTATATTTTTTGCAGTAAATGGTGAATGGCGTTATTTTAGAGATTGTGCCTATTTAGGTGAAGTTGGGATTCAAGGTGACGAAAGATTCTGCTTGATGAGGACTGGAACTTACAATATCTTCATAGAATACTGCACTTGCAATAGTAAAGATGGGTGCAATTCATCATCTTTGTTAAGTCCTTTACCTATTGTCATATTTACTTTGTCATATATGTCAAGATTTATATTAAGCATTTTCTCATAATTCTTGTATCAGCTTAATAATTGTTAAATGATCCAAGTGTTGTTAATGAATTTGGAGGAGGTATCTTTTACACTGAAATTATAAAAAGAAACAAAATTAATGTGACTTGTCTAAGGAACTTTCAAAGTTCAAAGTTGAACTTTGCATTTCTTTCGGAACTTTTTCAAATAATTTTGTGAATAATAAATTATTCAAATAATGAAATAAATATAAATTGAAAACAATAAATATAAATGTTATGTTAATATCAATAAAAATAAATGAATGAACTATATATTGAATAATCTTTACATATGAAAATTATGAGTCACATTGTCTGTCTGCGATGAACTCTGAAACCACTCAACTGATTTTAATAAAATTTTGTAAATGTGTATTGCTTGCTCCAACTTGAGAGATAGGATAGTTTTAATCCCGATAAGTGACCCTCAATATTTTTTATTGCGAATTTAAAGATTATTTAAAGGACAAAGGGTCATCAGAAAAGGCAGAACAAAGTCTGCCTGGCCAGCTAGTAATATATAAATGTTAAATTATGAGATAATAAAAGTTATTAAGCAGTAGTAAAATGACCACAAATACCATTCATGATACTTAGTTCCCTAATTAACTAACTTATTTATTTTCTTATATGCCTTAAATTTCTTTTTCCAATGCCACTATCGGCTATACCTCATAAATTGACTAATGTCCAACAAATGTTTTAAAAATATATAAATGTCAAGAATCTCAGTGTTATAAGATATAAGATTAAATTTTTTAATTTTATTTGTAAAATGTGGTGATTTGAAAGAACATGTTTTCTGAAAATGGTACTGTATATTTTTGCTAATAAATTATGTTCTACAAATATAAAAATATTTATAAGCTTGTAGAATTTTACAAATATTGTTAGGTTAATTATATTGGACCATTATGTAAAGGATTCTTGTTAGTGGGGCCTTTTAACATAAGTTAATGACACTAAAATGTTACTAACATTTTGTGATAAGATAAGATGATACAATATTTGATTACAAAAGTAAATATAGCTGACCCAACACTTATAAATAAATATTATAATATTCAAGGAGTCATTTGCTGGTTGATAAACATTAAACATGTCTATACCATATTAAATTTACTTTATCAGCTGCATGATCATTAATCATTAGGTAAAGTTAAAAATATTTGATTAAATAGCATGTTAATATAGGAATGTAAATACAGTAGGAGGGCACAATTTTTTTTAAGAAAAATAAAAGTGTTCTTATAGCAGAGATTTAATCTTCATAACATAAAAGCTATAAGAATGCATACATCCATATTTAAATAAATGTTGGTGTGTCTGATAGTGATTGTGTAACTTCTGAATGATATCACCAATTGAGATCATATTTACACAATATATTTGTTTTGTCCAGACAATTGTTCATAGCTATGCTAGAATTCTATAGGTGGTGCTGTAATGAACTTATTAACAAATCCTATTTAAAGTTCTAGACAAAATTACTCATATTTACAATATAAGTATACAAAATGCTGTGTTCGGGTTTTAATAAATTTTATTTACACTTTTTTTTAATAACTACTAATTGTGAATAAACAATTAGTATTAACACCTTTAAAAAGCCCGGAATGAATTCGGAATGAAACTTATGGCGCTACCTACCGGAAAGAATAAAATATAGGGCTGCCGAACCAACTAAGTAAAAATCATATTGTGATTGCTGCAACTCGCTGTTAGGGTTAAAGTTGACATAATAAAGATAAGAAAGTTATTTCTGGAAAATAAGAAGTCACTGTATTATGATAACTTTAATAAGATATTACTTTTATGTATGTTATATGTATAGTTAAGACTGAGCCAACCATCCATTTTGTATTAGAAATTGAATACTTTTGTATCAAATAAATGAAAAATTTAAAATGGCAGTATTTTCTTTATAACTTTGTAGTTTACAGCGGGTTAATTGTAAAATAGTATCTACTATATACGTACACTTACTGCATAATCATTTAATAATTATTATAAAAATTATGTGAATCCTACAGCACCCCAGCAGTAGTGAATTCAGATGATGATGGAATGGTCGCTCACGAAATAGAGATCTCCTCTCGACGATCGACTAAGACTTCTTCATACAGCTAAGCAAGTAAAATCGGGATAACGTTATGTCTTTGAACCCATGCTGACAACCTATTTGGAAACCAGTGACTTGGGACATTTACGAAACAGACATTTTTGGGTGCCGCATTGGCAGCCTGTCGCATCATTGACGCCAAGCTTTCTACGGCTGGACGCACTACTGGGCAAAGTAGCCTATCCCAGTCTGGAGAAGAAGATTTGACCGTATTGCAAAGGCGAGGGCCATTATATGACTCATACAAGGTACTACGGTGCTAGGTACTCATTAGGCGGTTCGTAGACATTCGAACTGGAAAAGTCCGGAACTCCACGGGCTACATTACTACTGTTTAAAGTGGTTTCGTATTTGTCACGCTGTGTTCGTCCGACAGTTCCAAGAAGCTTTTGACCAAAAGCACAAAATATACATAATAGTACCCAGAAGTCGCTTTCGATTGTTTTCACATCTTGAGTAACCTAATTATTTGTTTCCTAAAGATCAAGTTACAATAGTAATAATGTCCTCTAGACCGAATTTCGGTCACGGCGGCCAGTCTGAACTGAGACTAGCCATATACGCAGGACAGAATTATAGCACAGGTGCACTCTCTATTCCATCACTCTTATAGTCCGACTCTTATAGTATGACACGACCGGTGAAATATCAGGCGCAGGGCCTACGGCTTTACGTGTTTTCCGAGGCACGGGGCTCAAACACCGCTAGGTTACATTAAACCCGAGTAAGTAATCTATCCAGTATCATTTAAAAGACATTGACATCCATTTTAAGCGTACACTCAAACACAATGTCGCACGCTCAGATTGGATGAAGGGGTGGTAGTCGTGGCTCACGACTGGGACTAAGAAACCATTCCCTATTGAGTAACTAGCGATCCGCTGGGCTTCGCACGGTTAATTTCTGGATCTTGATAATAACGCCATCTACCGGACCTAATTGTGAATCTAAACCATTCTCTAATCAACGTAATCAGACACAAAATTTCATCAAAATCGGTCCAGCAGCCGTTTAGGAGGAGTTCAGTCACATACACACGGACAGAAGAATTATATAATATATAATATGCATGTATTATATATATATAAACCTTCCTCTTGAATCATTCTGTCTATTGATGAAAACCGTATCAAAATACGTTGTGTAGTTTAAAAGATCTAAGCGTGCAGACGGCGGGAAGCGACTTTGTTTTATACTTTGTAGAGATTGAGGCAGTCGTTAGCAAGGTGCTTAAACGCCATCGTCGAATCTTTTAGAACAGTATTCGACTCGGTGCCTCATACACTCACACATGGCTAAAGAGAGTTCTCTAGCTGTAATAGGTTGACTGTATAGTAAGAGACTTTCTCGGGCAGTGTATGAGGCAATGGAGTACGATTCTTTGTTATCTAGGCGATCGACAAACTGACGCGGAATACCGAACACGTAGAGATATCTTACAGGGCGATTGCTTGAGTCCGATCCACCTCTCTTAGAATCCTCTCAATCATTGGTGGTCTCGCGGCTCCTTATGACTATAATTTCAAAAAGTTTACTGAAAAAAGAAAAATTTGTCACTTGGGCACTTCCACAATTAGGACGAATGAATCTAACGTCACCCCATATTTTAAAATCCATCAAACCGTTTAGGCTACAGCTACAGAGCGTGCCAAAGAAATAGACATGCGTACATACATACTCTCAAAAAAGATTATATTCCTTCTGGGGCAGTCGGGTAATTAGCTTGTAGATGAACTTACTCAGTAGTAGCCCGAGGGTGAGAATAACGTTATACTTGTGTGGACAAATGTGCAAATTCCTTTAAAAAAAAATCTGATTAAGATTACCATAACAATTATGCCAATAACTTTTAGAAGAGTAGGACGTTTCAAGGTTTCTTAAGTAAATAAATAATTTATATGCGTCTATTTTAGAGCCAATAGACCCTAATCTTTTTTAGAAGGATCTGAAAACACAGCAACATTAAGCTGCTATTTTAAGCTGGTATTCTGTAAGAGCGTGGTCCTTCCCCGGTCTAGCCGACCGATTGATGCTACAACCATAATATAGCTTAATTATACTTAGATTTATAATAATTTTAATTTAATTCCCGACGTTTCGGATGCTTTGCGGCACCCATGGTCGCAATGGGCAGTTTTTTTTTTAATATGAAGTCAACGGATGCAGGTGGCTCGATCGCGTGTTGTCGCATTGCAAGTTTTTTTCTAAACTGTATTATATCTCGTATGGTATACGAAATAATTATAGGTATATACGTATAAATCTATATATAAAACATGGAAGAATTTTGCTTGAAATCCTCCGTATTTTTTGGGTAAATTTTAGCCTTAAATGCCAGTAGGCATTGCTCTCTATTTGTTTAGTTGAATTCAAGCATTCCGAAATTTAGCCCGGACAGACAGACGTACAAAATTTTAAAATAACCTCCTGAGCTAACAACAAGGCAGTTGTTTCAGTATTACAGACATACGCTTAAATTTTATTTATGTATATGTATAGATAATAAATTAAATAATTAAAAAAGTGCATTCGCAAGAACCGGCAATACGTTACCTAGTCGTAACTTAATTTTAGTATCTCTATACATAAAAATCAATTGCTGTCCGATAGTCTCGCTAAAACTCAAAAACGGCTCGACCGATTTTGATGAAATATTTTGTGTGTATTTGAATGGGTCCCTAGATGGTTTAGTTAGGTGGTGCTTTTGTTGAGGTCCAGAAATCACACGTGCGAAGACGCTAGATCGCTAGTTGTTTATAAAAACTTTAATTATGAGCATTAGTAAATCATACCGCTTTTTACTGTCTCCTTACCTGCTACTGCCCCCGGAAAACCGTTTTTCCGAAAAACACTTACTGAACCATTTTGACCAAACAACAAAGCAAATAATTATTATAGATCTGCAGACGAAGTCGCCGGTAAAAGTTAGTTATAAATATCGTTTGAATGTAACAAGGCGAAGGCCTCTAAATTAAAATCTATTTAAATATTTACCACTTTCCTTTCACCTTATATTAAGGTAGAGACTAACACAGCATTGAGTAATTTCCATACGCGCCTTTTTGACACATTCTGACTTCACGCGATAGAATGAAGAGTTCCTTTCAATCTGTGTCGTGCATTCACTCTTCGTTCTATATTCTTGTCATATCTACCATTACTGCTAAGCACACATCCTAAATACTCATTAAGTTTCGTCTCCAACTCCCCTTCTATTCTTATTAGAGTTTTCGTTTTACTTTCTTTTCTTTAAGAAAATTTCCATCGTCTTACTACCTCAATGAAACTATCATTTGTAACTCTACAAAAACTGAATAAGGACCACAAACGAGCACACAGTCCACTTGATGGTAAGTGGATACCGTGGTCCACAGAGATCTACATCTATCTTCGATCAAAATGCAGATAATATGTCACCCCTAGGGAATAAGATGGAATGTCACGTTTTCTGTAAATGGGTCTCCGGTTCTTTACACTTACCATAGGTAACACAGCAGCATTAAGCTGCTGAAGGTCGATTAGCGAGCGAGGGCGTGATAGACTTCGTTACCGTTATAACAACCCGCAGCCATTCGTAGGATGTTAACTAAGTTTTTCCATGACAACTTTGGCTCTCTTATTATGAAGTTGAAGCGGCGTCAACTCATGTGGCAACCAAAATGTGTAATGTATAAGAGCACTGCCAGGTAACGTGGAGTTGATCTGGGATTCCTTTCTATAAGCCTTTTTAATATTTCCATAATTATTGCAGGAGTTCGTCCTGGATAAGGTACATAAGACAGGTCATAATTTACATCTTTAAATCTTTTTAATCCCTATTTATTGGTTAAATGAGCACGCCTTCGCCCATCGTTGTATGTTATAAGTTCGCGATGTAAGAGCAGTTGAAATTCCGAGAAATATCTCTAATTTACCGTTTTACTTAGCTACTACTATCTCCCTATCTATCCCCCCACCAGAACCAATTAAATTGTTAATTGTAATTTTAAGTTCTTAATTTTCCAGGTACTCGGCGGTGAAGGAAAACATCAGGAAACAGGGGTTTCCTGAAAAATGCATTTCTGAAGAATAACTTAAAGTAATTTTACAAAACTCCGAAACAAAGAGCTGATGATTTTCAAACGGCTTTTCTATTAAAATATAGCTAAGAACATTCTCGATTAAGACACCTATGAGACAGCTATGATGCCACAGACAGACACATAGATGAACATATACACAGATATGCACTACAAACTTAAAACTACTATTTCGAGATGTGAAGTCCGCCAACACGCACAGGAGCAGCATGGCGGACTTAAACATCTTGGAAATTAAAGGTCTGTTTCCAGCCACTAATCGGACACAGACCTCTTATTTATATAAATAATATAATATAGAACGTATATAGGCTGTAACTTTAAGTTTAACCTAATATTTTAATTGTATTACATTGCTCGAAGGCTGACTATTACTACTTTTTGTTATGCTTATATTAACAGATAATTAGTATAAACAAAATAAGTTGTCTTGTAAATAAAGCAAATTATATTTATAATATAGCTACAATTTTTTTTATAGTATAAGGGTGACAAACGAGCACACAGTCCACCTGATCGTAAGTGGTTGCTGTGGCCCATAGACATCTACATCTATCCTCATACGAATCAAAATGCAGACATACGTTGTCATCCGTGAGGACTAAGATGGAATACCTCGTTTCCAGTAAAAAGGGTCTCCGGTTCTCTACACTCACCATACGAAACACAAAAGTGTTAAGCTGCTATTTTACGCTGGTATTCTGTGAGAGCGTGGTCCTCCCCGGTCGAGCCGACCCATTCGTGCAACAACTATACTACTAATATAGCTGCAGTAAAAATTTATATACCTATGTATATCATTTTAGGACATAAAAAGAATGCATAGCTAAGCACAATAAAACCTTCGGCTTTGGCGTCAGCCGCAGGTTATAGAAAAAGCCGAACAATCGGCTTCGGCCGAAAATTGCCTTTTGGACGGACTCTAACTATCGGAACCTTAGTTTTCCTGTCAAGAGATTCTCAGTAGCAGGAAGTTGGCAGTGTTTCACCGCCGTGCCTAAGAAAAAATTGTAAAGCCGTTTGCCCTGTGTCTGATCTTTCTTCGGTCGTGGCGGATTGCCGTCATATCGAACTATGAGAGTGAGACTGAGGGTATAGAGAGAGCACCTGCGCTTGCATACTATAATCCTGTCCTGTTTTTGACGATGTAATGGCTAGTCTCCGTCGAGACTGGCTGGTGTAGTGGGATATTCGGTTTGAAGTACATTTTTGGATGTACTGAGGATTTTGAAAAGTATCTCGTAGGTACCTATTATAGGTATATTACCTAGGTAGGGTAGGTGTAACTATTCTGGGAATTTTTATTCGGTTTTTATCAGTAAACAAAGTGATTTACGATGAAGATTAGGCTTTCTTGGAGCGTGGTGCGTAAATCGATGAATTTATACGAAAATAATATATATTGGAATTCTCAGAGTTCTAAAGAAAAGTCTGCGACACTAACCACCTTATTAAAAAAGGAGTTTATAATTAATCATACGATTAAACTGGAGTCTGTGCGGAAAATATGTGAACTAAAATGGAATTTAACATCAAAAAAGTATATTTTCGTGAAGACTGTGGCACTGGCGCTATGGGACTTTTTTTGTGACAAATATTCTTCTTTAAGCTCGAAACTATCAATAAATCACGTCTTATAATCTGGTCGATATGTCTGTCTAATCTAAAATTACGTCGCAATAACAAAAAGAAGCCGTGGTAGCTCAAGGGCAAAGCGCTCGCTGTAAATTTCACAGTACGCGAGCAACCTGGGTTCGATCCCCACCGGCACCAATGAAATTGTTAATTGCTATTTTAAGTACTGATTTATCACGTGCTCGGCGGTAAAGGAAAACGTAGTGAGGAAACCTACATGTCTGAGAAATAAGAAAAAATATTTCGAATTCAAACTTGGACGTTTAAGTTTTACAAGTGTTTTCGTACGCAAAAAAATGACCCCGCGTCCCCTACAGATACTCGAACTCGAACTAGACGTGCATTGCTGGTGATAACAGAGCGTTCAGCGAGATAGGCACCCGATCAGGTACTAAATATAGTGTATTATCTACGGTTGTTACACGTCGTTCGCACGAACACTTTCGTGCGAACTGTATTATTTTGAATGCCGCTGTTATATTGTTGGAGCTTCAAGACTGCACAGCAGACCGGCATATTAACTGACCACTACGCCCGCAAGTCACCAAGGGATACCCGTGCGAAGCCGAGACAGGTCGCTAGTTTTTAATAAAACTACAGAATAAATAATAGTAGTACAGGAAATTAAACACAATTATGGCTAGCTAAATTTATTGAAAACGACAGTTTTTAAAATTTGTACTCATGACACAAAAATAATAGATTTCAGTTACTTTTTTGTTTAACGTAATATTACAGTTTGTCAATGACCAATCAGTATTTTAAAAATACGTCGTTAAAATATTTATGTTAACAATGATGAAAATCAAGAAATTAAAGTTACCGAGCTACATATTTACAATTAATCAACATATAATCTAACACACTTATAGGTAACCTAAAATTATTATCCTTAACCAAGTTAAACAAAATTAAAAGTATTATTTTAAATGTGTATAATTTCTATTTTTATAATTATACCTGTGCAATATTAGTGGATAAAAGAAAGTTCTAAAATTAACGTTTTAAAAAGAAGATACATCATGAGTCCATACATGGAGACAATACAGTTTTTCGAAGTTAAATTAAGTATTGATAAAGTAAGGCAGTAGGTATTTTAAAACAATTATGCGTTATGGTTTTTCCACAGAACGGGAGAGGCTGATATACAGAAAAGATAAAGATGTATTACGCACTGTATTAAAGAATAAAGTAAATAATATTATGTTAACGACTTTTAACTAACACCTGAGACCGGTGAGTTTAAATCAGCATGGTAAGGTTTCGTAATTTAGCGTTAGGGACGAAATCACGGGTGCTATTTAGAATATAACTTTTCTTACGTCTCAATTTATGACGCGGTGGGCGTTGTTTAACTGGCAAACCTCACATGGTCCCAAATAACTAAGAATAATTTGTACACTAGCACTAATTATTGTTTGACCATTACTTGAAGAGTAAGAGACCTAGTGGTGCAACTAGCAAAGCGATTGTTTTCGTAATAGCAGATGCTCCATTGCAACCGTCATATTGGCATGTCTCGCAGAACGAGGTCACTTCGTTGTATGAAGAGGTTGATGTGCTGGGGCATGTATTGGTGTAGTCGTCTCTGCGTTTCCATGTACACCCTCGTGAAATAACCATCTCACCGCGAACTGAAAGAAAAAAATAAATATTTAGTAGCGTGAATGTACTGAAGATCTAATGCCTGACAAATGGCGGTATAACTACTGCTAACTGTTTACGCCTAGACCGGTAATGGGGAGTAGCGTCAATGTTGTGAGACGTCTAGTACTATCATAGTCAAAACTTTTATTTAATTTGGGCTTTGTTCATACTGGTTCGCAAAAATAAGACTTCAGAAAAGAACCGTCATTATAACTGAATGATAATAAAATGTCGAAGGTCCATAAATATTTAAAAAAATGTTATCATCAACAATATCAGTAGCCAGCCTCATTATATTGTCCTTAATAATATGTTGATTTATTTATTAGAATTATTTGTATGATAAAACCATATACGTGGTAGAGCCATGCTGCAGCTATATTAGTAGTATAGTTTTAGCACGAATGGGTCGGCTCGACCGGGGAAGGACCACGCTCTCACAGGATACCAGCGTAAAATAGCAGCTTCATGCTGCTGTGTTTCGTATGGTGAGTGTAGAGAACCGGAGACCCTTATTACTGGAAACGAGGCATTCCATCTTAGTCCTCATGGGTGACAACGCATCTGCATTTTGATTCTTTATTGAGGATAGATGTAGATGTCTATGGGTGACAGCAACCACTTACCATCCGGTGGACTGTTTGCTCGTTTGTCACCCTATCCTATAAAAAAAAAATGATCGACATTCGCCATTACCAGGTCACCATTCGCCAGTTGAAGATTGGCGATTATGATCCTTCAGCGGACGAGGCCCGTATTCGTCAATGGACTTACATGGTCTGAAGACGAAGAAAAAGAAGGAAAATTCAGGCGTTAGTAGTCAAACCTGAGGTCTAGGTAGGATTGCCACATTTTCAGTAAAAAGTGTCCGTTTTCGGTTCTCTACACTCATCATACGAAACACAGCAGCATTGAGCTGCTATTTTACGCTGGTATACTGTGTGAGCGAGGTCCTTCCTTGGTCGAGCCAACCCATTCGTGCTACAACCACAATATATCAGCAGGCTTGCTACCACGTGTAAATGTGAGTGTTTAACAGTGTTTTTTGTTATAATTTATAGTTTGATGATTATTATTTCTTTTTACAAGTTACATACTTGCATACTAATCTTTGTACAATAAATATTTACGTAAGGATTACTTAGATTGTTTCTCTGCATTATAGGAACCTGACCAGACCTATACATTTATAGGAAAATATGTTATTCATAAGGTGTAAATGACGTTATAATTAATACAAATAGACATTTCATTACTTTTAAAATAGTATGTTAATCGGTCAGGAACACAATCACACGATATAAAGGTGTGTTTCAACAATAATTGGATAATAACTATCCAATTCTAATGAAACTGACCTCGAAAATGCTTTCTAATGTAGTCATCTAATTAGTTCAGCAAAAGATATATTACGCAATTATATAATCGAAATTACATAATGAAAAGACTATAAAGAGAATAACACAGTTTTATAATATTCGAAAGTAATCAGTTCACTAGAAGACTATCACGATAAATTCTAATTATAATAAACATAATTCTTATTATTCATAGTGTTAAAAGCAGGTCGTTTCACAATTTCCACGAGATTTAAATTAAGAGTTGATATTTATTTCAGATAGCTCGCTTCGTATACTTCGTATATTTCTACAAAAAACCATACAAGATCGAGTAGTTTCCTGGATATTATGTCCTATGTCTACGTCGCGTGCAATTTACAAGTTTAAATTTTCTTCTTACACGTACTCGTAGTATATAATAGTGCAAATAGATCGAGACAATTGTATTTACTACAATACAATTGTCTCGAGCTATTAAAATATCTCATTTAATGTATAAATAAAAGTGTGTTTTAGTAAATAAAAAACTCATTAAATGTACAAATAAAAGTGTATTTTAGTTAATATTTTAAAGTTATATTTTGAAGTTGTCTAGGATCGACAAACTAATCTCTTATACTTTTTCAAATATTAAAAAAAATCGATACAACATTCTGTCACACTAATCATGAAACAGCAACGAGACAATGCTTACGCCTTTACGATTTACGATTGTGTATGCGTTTATTGTTCCTCTTTAGGACTGCTTAATTATATTACTCACATAGAATTTTGACCACGAGTACCGATGCAAATCAAATAAAACTTTTTTGTAGACAACTATATTATTATAATATTAACTACTTACAAATACTTGATCATTTTCGTAAAGGCGAGTTATTAAATGCATAGGTTGTAAACATTTGTAAACCATTTTTCGTTAATTCTAAATAATCCTTAACTACCTAGTAATTGTTGGATTTTATTCTACTCATTTTACTTTTGCCTATTTCTATGATTAGCTACGAAATAATAGCATTCGCCTCCAAAAAATCTTACCTTACGAGGGCCTTAATTGTAACGTTTTAAGAATGAAGTGTTTATAAAATAGAAATGAAGTGTTTTCTCCTTTATGACAATAGTTTAGACATCATTAACTTATTATTACATTTGGTATATAGAAAACCAAAATATCCTTACCGAATTTCTTCTGTTTCTTGCAAGCGGAAACCGATGATGTCAGGTAAGGGTAAGACACCGCAGACGTAGCATCGCAGTTCTCTAGACGGAACAGGTAGGAGTTTTCTGTCTGGCCGGCAAGAAACGGGTCATTACACAGCGGGTTCAAATCCGACGAGCAAGTCCAACAGCGGACCGATTCACCTGTGGTTAAAAATAAATACATTTATATTGTTAAGTTTAAAAACAAAATAATAGATTATTCTTTGTTAAAAGTATTAAAAGATGATGTTTTAATAAAGATTTCACACGTAGGTATATGCAAGCCGCGCCGATATATAAAATGCACATTTATTACAATGATAAGTTATCCTGCCTCGTGGTGGCAGGTGATTATATATCGCCTCATGTCATCCCGTGGGTGTCGTAAAAAGCGACATACACTCGAATATTTTCTGGTCTTTGTTAAGTAGTGGTAATCTAACCGTTTCGTTCATAAAGCAGATGTAAAGTATTCCAATCAGCGACGGGAACCAGCGTCAAAAGTGCGAGACATCAGGTACTGCGTTACTAACCCACTTGCCAGGTCCCCATTATGTCCCCACCATTACAAAAATCCTCACCACATTAATATAAGAGGCCCATGTCCAACATTGGACTGTACACGCAGACTGTTTACATTTAAAAAAAACAGATGAGTTATATGTTATATCTATACATAAAAATCAATTGCTGTCCGTTCGTCGCGCTAAAACTTCTTGTACTATAATTTATTCTGTCCTAAAACTCAAAAACGGCTCGACCGAATTTGATGAAATTTTTGTATGTCTTTGAATGGGTTCCTAGATGGTTTAAATTCACATTTGGTCCCGGTAGGTGGCGTTGTTGTTGAGACCCAGAAATCACCCGTGCGAAGTCGGGCCGGATCGCTAGTAACTAAATAAGTTAGTACCATCACACACAGGACAGTAATTAAAATACACTGTACTAAATACTAAACTAAGTACTAAATACTCTCACACCATCACCACGTGGTGATCGTGTGAGAGAATCCAGGCTTTAACTTTGAATAGCTACAAATAGCATACAGTGAACATAACAGTTAATGTCTTTGTACTTTCAAGTTTCAATAACACAATAAGTTTAACCAAACGAAAATACTATTGCGTAATTCTGTGACGAAACCACTTTACGACTTTGATTGGTATGCTTCACATAACCTTCAAACGCAAGAGCTACCAAGGAAAAGAGGCGCTATAACCTGTACAATGAATTCGTTGTAATAATGTTTGTCGACATATTTGGCTTATTTCATTTATTAAATTTTGTTTTAGAAGAAGATCTTAATGTGATCTTTTACACGTGCTAATTTTACATTGTCTATGATATTTTATTGTGTGGGTATGGAAGACAATGGTGTTTCAATTTAATTATTTATTTTTTTCTCACCACAAAACCACAAAAATGTCTTAACACTAAACTTAATAGCTATTATAACAAAAATGGTTGTGGCTCGCTGGTGCCTGAAGTAGGTAATTAAAACCTGATTTACAGGTCACCAGGCCTCCATCTTAGTTACCGATAATCACTGAGCTATAATTTAAAGTTATTGAATTACAGTTAAGATTTATATTATAATATACTATATTTATTTAATTAATAGCTCATACATCCATGTCAAGAATTCAATTTCACGAGGAACTGACAGATTCGAAATAATATATTATTGTACCTTCAATACTCGTTTATATCAATTTCATTAGTCCACTTAACTTAAAATTTATTGTAATTTTTTTGGAATTTCCCATGCTACAAAGTTCGATAGTTTAAACAAAAGTCACTTTAATCAAAGATTTTTTTGATCAAAGAAGTTTTAGATTTTTCAAGATTTTCATGGTAAACGTCACCCCATAATCTGCCGCCCGAGGCTCCCTTTGCTACGGCACTGATTCCCAAAAATCAAGTAACAGGCCCTTTTTAAGGGAACTATAAGAATAAAAAAGATGGTCGCAAAATTGCACGCTAGCTGTATGCATTTTTGTCCCATATCACGCCATAATGGCTTAAGATGATTTTTACAGCTCTTCATGGAAAGGCCTTTCGTTTTCCGCTTTTGGTAGATACCACCTCTTAGCTATTTGCTGCCAATAAACAGTGTATTCACTGATAAGTTCAGTTTGGATTAAGATGAAATAAAATACTCTATCTATCTATCTATAGGAAACCTATTTTACCCTTAAGCGAGTATAATTACAGACTGCGAGACATTTCGTCTTAGTCCTGTACGAAGTTAGTGGCAGGTGCCCATTAACAGTAGCCATTTACCACCAGACGGACTGTTAGATCGTAAGCCCCTTTTAACATAATAAAAAAAGCTCAGACTGTTGGGGGTCAGAATGACTTGATTTACCATTAGAGTATGGTTTTAAACTAGTTATTTTGCATCCAAATTATACAATAGCAATTAGCAATATAAGTTTTCCCTCCTATGCCGGTATCTAATCATAACGACAATGGTCGTCATTACTTATGCCTTACAGCAAATTTCTACAGATTCAGTTATTTTGTCAGCGGAACAACATGAAACATTATTTTCTTTGTGCGACGGTGTAAGAAAATTCATCATCCCATTTCGCGCTGGTGCTCTGTGAGAGTGTGGTCCTTCCCCGGTCGAGCTCGCCTATTCGTGCTAGAACCATAATATAGCTGCAGCATAGCTTTACCACGTATATTATGATGTAGTACTTCTTCATGCAGAATAAAGAATAAATATATAGGTAAATATTTATTTATCCCGTTTTTTGTAGCAAATAAAACAGTAAATGGTTTCTTCAGTACAAAATACGCTACGGCGATCAACGACAATGATGGGTACAATTTCTTTGGAATAGCTTTTTGTGTATAATTTTGTTACAAGTATAAATGTAACTTAAATTTTTTGTTGCATTAAAATATTTTGTGTAAAGGTTCTTCGTTTGTCATTGGTTTTTGTAGCGCACGATATGCACGAATAATAATTTTCACACGAAAAGAAATTCTTATCAGTTGTATGTAAAGCTTTTCCTACTATTGGGGACAGATATTTTTATTACATTTAGTGTACAAATTTTAAAAACTACGTTGTGCATACGTTTTAGTTTGTTAGTATTTTCTATACGATTTATTTATCAAAAATGTCATTAATGTAATTATTTGATTTATTTTATTATTGATTAAATTATAAACTTTATTATATAGAAACTGTGTTTTATAAATCCACACCACTGCCCTTTTTATTGTAAGAATTTTTTTAGAATTTTAGCCATGCTGCAGCTATATTAATTGTATAGTTGTAGCACGAATGTAGTCGAGCCGACCGGGGAAGGACCACGCTCTCACAGAATATCAGCGTCAAATAGCAGCTTAATGCTGCTGTGTTTCGTATGGTGAGTGTAGAGAACCGGAGATCCTTTTTCCTGGAAAAGAGGCATTCCATCCTAGTTCTAAAGGCTGACAACGCATCTGCATTTTGATTCGCAAACGAGGATATATGTAGATGTCTATGGGCCACAGCAACCACTTACCATCAGGTGGACTGTGTGCTCGCTTGTCACGCTTATCCTATAAAAAAAAAGTATGATGGCAGAGTAAAAAAACAATTACCTCGTGGGTTTCAGTGATAGAGGCATATTATGGGAAATATCTAAAGATCTCAAATTATGGATTCTAAAATGTGGTGGTAACCATTCCCTTTACGCTAGACAGAAAATACCTATTTTGGTATTGGGGAGTAACGTGAAAGTGCAAAACGTCTGGTAGGTACTGTGTAATGTGTGTGAAAACGTTTGTAATTTACCAAGTTTCAACTAGCGTTAAATATAACTTTGGACCTATTTTCCTAATTTTCATACATATTATAAACACTGTTAAGTACGTATGATCTATGATTCAATTTTGTATATTGTGTTAAAAATATTTTGGCTATTAGTAAAAGTGCTAACGTTATCATTTATATGACATTATCGTTTAATAATACACATATCTCTATTACCGTGTCAATAAAAGTATCAAAGTGATAAATAGCTTAAAAGCTTGGATACGATAACGATATTACGTTAGTAGGTCTTTTAGATTTTGTTAAAAAGGGAAAGAATAATAAAATTAAATAAACAATATATATGCATAGCAGGAGTGAAAAACCTAAAACTTTTTTAGAATAAAATAGAATACAATATTTTTTATTCAGTGATGTCCTCCAGACCAGCCATCTGCGCAGGACAGGATTATAGTTCCTGAGTGTTTGTGCAAGCACTTACTCTCATGGTTTCATCTCATTTAGATTCAGTTTTTCGGATGGATATACTGTCATTTATCAGTCGCCAGAGCTTTGTTGATTAATTAACAGAGTGCACCACAAAATAATATATCGCCTTTTTTCGTGATAGTAATAAAAAATATGGCCTTATTATGGATCTATTATGGATACTGCAGGAAGTGGCGGTAATATATTTCGATCTCATTAATTAAGAAGCATTGATAATACGCTTTTGCCCCAAGTTGCTTTAAGTAATAGCTTTGCCACACGATCAAATGATGGGGAATAGGTAGGTAAATGCATATTATACTGTAATCAGGAAAGATAGTTAGATAAGTAAAGATAACTTAATCTTTTAAA
Source organism: Parnassius orleans (assembly GCA_029286625.1). Taxonomy (NCBI): domain Eukaryota; kingdom Metazoa; phylum Arthropoda; class Insecta; order Lepidoptera; family Papilionidae; genus Parnassius; species Parnassius orleans. The sequence continues at coordinate 231,644 of JAGSMP010000092.1, forward strand.
GAAATTATTTAAATGACATTGTATACTTTTCGTGATTCTTCAGCAAATCTGCATGTATATGCATGTGAGGTCTCAAAAACATATAATGATATATGCACACCAAAAATAAATTTATACAAAAATTAGGATGGAAATATATTATTCTGTTTTTATATTACTTTTGTTTATTAAGTAAGGTATACGTCATGTATTAGTTACGAAATGTCAAATGAAAACCGTGGTAGAGTCATGCTGCAGCTATATTATAGTCGTAGCATGAATGAGACGGTTTGATAGAAGGATCACGCTCTCACAGAATAGCAGTTTAATGCTGCTTTTTCGTATCATGAGAATCGGAGACCCCTTTTTTCTGGAAACGACGCTTTCTATCTTAGTCATCACGGTTGACAATGCATCTGCATTTTGAATCTTAATAGATCTAGATGTCTATGAGTCACAGCATCCACGTACCATCAGGTGAACCTCGTGGCTCGTTTGTTACCCATATTCTATAAAAGAATGAAAAATTTCGAAACCATGATCGATTTTTATCGGATATAGATAATTTTCGTAAAAAAATCAGTTCCTCCTTAATCACTGCCATAGGCATCCGCCTAGAGATTGACGTAAATTATCAGTCCCTTGTTGAGGTTACTGGTTTGTAAGACTGTAGTCTCTCAATGCATTAGTGTTTTATAGTTTTCTCTAATATACCAGTATTATACTATATAATATGTATAAGAGATAATAATATCAATAATTAAGATATAAAAACACAAATTATATTTCATGTTTGAGCAAAGATAACGGCTGAAGATAGTTGTAGTTTATTTTTATTAAAGGACGTTGGTCCGTTATTAAGCTATAGAGGGAAATCAGTAGAGCGAAGCGAAAATGCGTTTAGTGTTCACAATGAGCGAATAATTACGAATAAAAATTATGTTAATAATGAATATGTTAATAAAGCTCTCACAGAATACCAGCGTAAAATAGCAGCTTAATGCTGCTGTGTTTCGTGAGTGTAGAGAAGAGACCCTTTTTGCTGGAAAAGAGGCATTCCATCTTAGTCCTCACGGCTGACAACGCATCTGCATTTGGATTCGCAAACGAGGATAGATGTAGATGTCTATGGGCCACAGCAACCACTTACCATCAGGTAGACTGTGTGGTGTGTGCTCGCTTGTCACCCTTATCCTATAAAAAAAGAAATCTATCTGTTATGGAGATGTGATATCTAGATGCCCAAATAAGGCTTAAAGAATATGGTTTAAAATATCTATCTTTTGAATATTCCGTCTCGATATTATATATTGCAGAAAAAAAAGCAGTAAATGCGTCTGCAACCCATATTTTGTGCACAATTTTCACAATTGTACTAAATATTAAATAATCTCGTATACTTGCGTATGGATTGGCGTATATTATGTTATATAAATATCTTGCAATTTTTTAATTGTGTGCAAACATGCATCTTATTAATTTTAAGTCATGCAGCTTAGTTTCTTTATGCGACAATTTGTCTAATACAAGGACAAAACAATTCTGTTAATAAGTGTAGGTGGGCGCTAAGTATTAGCAAGGTTTATAGTATACATACGAACACAGAGTAAAGTATGTAAAATGAATTATGAAGTAGCGCAAACATTATCTCACCTAATTTCTTAGTACCTACCGTGAACTTCTGTTCTTGACTCTGATGGTGTTCAGCGCTTCTAAATATTTATAAATGAACGAGTGCTAAATTTTGTATTTAGTTTTTAGGAACATGATTCTGTTACCGATGACCAATACAATTTTTATTTTTATAATATTACATAACATAATAAAATACTCATTATTTATATATATATATATATATTTTAAAACTTTCCGTTTCAGTATAACATGTTGTTCAAATTTTTCAGGGACGTGGGAAAATATTAACGGCTCATAGCCCGAATTGAGCTTTAAAATTGACAGGAATAAATAAACAACAAGAACTTAAATGAGTTCCGGTTTAGGATCGTTGCTCAACATTTTTTTTCTACACGGATAATATTTTTTATTTGCTTGGTGTTCATATTTTATGATATTAAATAATATTTGAAAGTATTGTAATATTTTTAATTTCATTTATACATTAATATAAAAAAGTTACCCGAAGAACATATTTTTTGCGAAAATGAAGTGTTTAGAATTCCTTTTAAAGAGTATTAATGTCATTAAACAGAAACTCAAAAAATAGTTTCTTAATAAAATAATGTAACAGCTCTATGCGTTGAATAACATCTATTTTAAAAGCTTAAAATGTGGAAGGTATTGCCAGTAGTTTGGCCAGTCTATATATAGAAAGAACTGGTTTTGCTTCTTTGTTCCTAAGGCCCTCAAGTATCAGGATACAAAATATCAAATACAATATAAAGTAATGTTTATTTTTTTTAAATTTGGGCGCGTAATATTATGAATAGGAAATTATGTATAACATTTTAGGTATTTTTATTTTTAAATTGCCACAACTAACAGTTAAAGAAGAAAACTTGATGGTCAATAAAAGAAATGTGAGTTCAAAAAATAAATTAGTATTGAAATCAGCGTTTACTGATTAAAAAAAATGTTTTTATTACTCTTGTCCTGGGATAACCATGTACAAGTGGCACGAAATCATTAAGGACTGTGGATGGTTTGAAAAAAAAAACTATGAAAAGTCGGAACGCCCTGTCAAGGCGACCAAAGATTGGATGGTATTATTATTATTAGATATATTTTTTTAATATTTTGCTAAATCGTCTTAGCATGTAGAAGGTGCTTAGCCTGCACGCAGCAACGACGCGTAGCTTGTTACCGCGAGATGTAAAACCCCAATAGCGAGTACAAGGAAGAAGTTTTGGGTTAGATTGTTGCTATGATGTAACTTGGCTTCATCGTCATGATCCTAAATCAAAAGAAGACTCGAGGCAGTGATACGAGATTGAGTGCAGTGAGACAAGAAAGCAATCCTCTAAAAAAGGTCAAGGTGTCCCAATCGGAAATAAATGCGAGTGACGTAGATGTCAAGACCTCGATATCTACCTATTTTGAATAGAACTAGTAATATATAAGTCAATGATAGAAAGACAAATTCTTGTCTTATGACAGCTTATACGAATCAATAAACCGAACTGAAAATATATAAGGGTCTTAGGATTCCCTAACATTGACAAGGAAAAATAATTTTGGGTACAATTTTACACCTCTTGGCCTCCATCCGCAAAACTTGTTTATCTCCCTTCGTATGTTATAGGCTTACATTCTTAGTCATGCAATAATTAAGATACTTGTATTAATGACTCATGGTTTGTTTTGTATTTGTATTCATAGGAAGTAAACTTAACAATATAATGTGTTACATTAAGTGTAACTACGTATGTTGTTGAATGTTTTATTTGTAGATGTTAATTTGAAAACAACTCTTTATAGCATAAATATACATAACTACTTACACAATTGAGGAAGGAAAAGTTTTCCCGAGTACAACCTCGCAATGGCTAGCGTAGTCAACGACAACTCCCACTAAATTGAGTTGATTAGTCACGCAGAGAAGAGCAATTGATAAAGGTAGTTTAGCCCGAGCTTTGTGGTAATCTAAGGAGGTCTTAGTTCAGGATACTATGGCAAATATCCAAGCTATGAGCCAATCTGTGGAGGAAACCTCTTTGACAGGCAGTATTAAATGATGAATGAATTAATTCAAATTCGTCTATCAAAACGGAATACCACAGACAGAAAATACACTTAGTAGATCAACGTTTAGAAGTCGTGATCATAAACTTTATTTACCTATTACCATGTATTATTGGAGCTAGTGTTTTTATTAGTAACACCTTATGTAAGAAAATAAGTAATTGTATCTATTGAAAAGTTAGTGTTCTTTTTCGAAATATCGGTGCTTTGCGGTGCCGATTGTACTGAAAATTTGGAATGGGTAGGCTCTTGATTAATGATATGTTAGTTACAAAAGGTACTCCAATAAGTTCACGTATAAAAATTATACCTGCGTGTGTATCCCCGTTTGATTTTAACGGTCACGATATATTTCGACATTTACATTGTTTTGTGGCAATCTATATTTCCTTGTTTAGCAGTGAACTAGTAAGTATTTCGCCCTTTGCTAAAAATAGAAACGATTTTTAATTTTTCAGAAAAAACCTGTGGAAGTTTTGATTGAATCTATAGGAATGTAAAATGCCTATAATACTCTTTTATAAGCAGCACAGATGTACCGGTCATTGAAATTAACTGATTTCCATTCCATTTATCATATTGTCGTTACTCGTTACTTAATTTCAATCCAGTTTAATTTGTCTTTTATTGTCATATGTTATTTAATTAAATTCCACAAAATGTCTTGGTCTTGGCATCTATTTCGAAATAAAATAATAATATGATATTCGTTACGATAAAGTCGTATGACATTTGCAATAGTTAGGTAATTGCAATATTATTACGAATATATAATAATAATATTTAGTCACGGGTAATGAATTTAACTGTCGTCGTCGCGTCTTTGTATTATTAAGTCACTGAGAATTTTCCGTTTAATTATGAAAATTGTATGTTTTTCTGGTTATACATTTAAATTGTTTGTGTCTATAATTTAATTCAATTTTATTGTATTCGTGAGAAATACCTTTGTCCGATTGATTATTTAGAACAATGTGCAAAAAACTTTGCGCGGAAAGATGTGGATTTAACAATTACAAAAAGGCTCGCTAATAACTGAATTTCATGGCTTATAATTATAAATGCGCATTAAAATCTAAATGAGGTTTTAATGCGGATTTATAATTACATACTTTATTGACGAATTAAATGATAATAGAATTTAAAAAAAATGTTTTATGAGATTCAAGCTAGCGTAAATAAGAATGTTTTAACTATAATTTTCAAATTATTTGTATTAGTATTAATATTTAATTTAAAACATGAAGTATAATATATGAACCTAAAATACTAGTTATTAAGTGAATAATACATAATATAATATGTAATAAATGTATGACTTCTTTAAAAAAAACCAAGACCTAGAAACAACGTTTTATAATAAGTTTAATAGAATCTAAAATTTAACTACTGCTTATTTTGAAAAATAGCCAAATTAGAATAAATATAAAAATTTGTGCGTAAGTATGTTCTTGGTTTATGGATTAAGATATTATCACTTGTAGCAAACCAAGTTCGACTCTTTAAGTGTAGTAAAAAACGATGACATTAATGAATTTATCTATATATTATATTTGGTAAAGATATCGATTATTTGATAAATATAATTAAGTCTTAATATTGTACATCTGAAATAGGTATACGATGGAGCACAAATGTACATAACATAATCTTAAGATCTTGTTTAATTTTACCTGTAGTCATGCAATAAATATTTAATTAAAACATTGTGAGGAAACCTGCATCCGTGAAGTAAAAAAAAAAACGAAAACATGTTAAATCCATCAACACGAGGAGCGCACAGACTCTTCCCAAACCTATTCGGAACACATAAGGAAGGGAAGGAGTAAAAATGCACTTTATTTTTAAATGTTAAGGCACTAAAAATAGGCATTAAAATGTAGATTATAATATTCATATTTGCACTCGGGAAATGGAGGCAAATGCCAAGACTGAGCGTAACAATATAATCTTTTGTTTGAACCCAAAACATGGGATTTTAAGCTTTATGCTTCAAAACAAAACGTTCAATATAGCACAAAATTAAAAGTATCATGTAGTCGCGATAAAAATATACTTGTAGCCTAGCCTACGTATAAATAAGACTTCGATCAACTTCGTCGTTATTTAACGATGACATAGTTACCGAGGGGTCTGCTCTCCGGCTTCATATCATTAATTCGATTACGACTTTCTATCAAAGGAGCAATTGGTCTTCTTCCGTCGTTTGAGACCATTACTTTACAGACTGTTTGTACATCAACCATGGAATTAAGACAGACAGTCGATTGCAATACTTATCTTAAGTAGTAAAGCATCTACAAGCAAGAAGGATATCTTGATGATGAACAAATGCATACTCTTTATATTTAATATAAATTGAATGTGTGTTAGTTACAATAAATTTGAAACTGTTTCTTGAAAATATTATTATACCATAATCATACCACATATTGTGAAATATACATAACTTGCTTTTTAATAAAATTGATTACATTTTATGTAACGCTAATCATTTAATTATTAAGTTTACCTAACTACCCTCATCTTATGTTTTTACGGATGTATGTGTGTATGTATGTGCAACTTTATCTTTGTCAGTTCTTTGTGACTTTGTTTAGCTTGACAGATTTTAAAATAAGATATTAGATTAGATAACGTTAGATTCTCTATTTATATATCTTTGTTTCCGGAATATCATAGATTATGCTATAGTTGCTAAAGTGGCAATGTACCAACAAATGCTTTGTGGTATTCCTTGGGGCAGGTCTATGCTCAGCAATGTACTTAATGATGATAAAAACACGTGGTTCTTGCTTGTAGCGCATTATGACGAATGCATATTTTTTAATAATACCATTATCAGTTATTTTATTTATTATATCAACCACCACCACCACCACATCAGGCACGATAGCCCACTGCTGGATATGGGCCTCCCCCATTAAGGGGGTAAATGCCATACTCGCCACGCTTGGCAGGCGGGTTGGCGAGCGCAGCCCAAGGTTTTATATTAACAAGGAACGCTGCTGCCTATTCCCTGGATTTGTCCCTTAGTCGGTTTTTACGACCCCAAGAAAAGAGTTGGGGTGGTGCTATTCTAATCTGGCACCACACGGGGTGCATTATCAACCGCGGTTAAGTAATTTGTTTTTTTTTTTTAAATATTATATACTTATTTAAATTATATCGTTGTGGTCAAAAGAAAATAGTCTTGCGATGCCCTATTCAGCAAACCGGATTAGTTAGCAGTTCTAAAGTCCGTAAAGACTTCGGATTCTGACAAATGATAATATGTATTTCCTTGATGCTGACGGTTTATGACGGAAATAAACTGTCAAAAACTTGCGACATTAAAAAGTAATAGCAAGAAAATTTATCGCTGATAAACTCATTAAAATAAGTAAGTTCATCCTAAATACATATTTAATTTGTTTGCGAAATATATTTTATGTTAATTACATCACTGCAGTCGGTTTCTTTTTTAATAATAACTTTCTTGTTTAAAATTAAAATTCTTCGAAAAGTCTCCTATTGCATACAAAAATACAGCTTGTGTTGTCTATTTGCTACTCTTACGGTCTAACGTGATGAAAATTACTAGGTGCATTTGACCCCGTGTAATGCTTGGAATAAAGGTCACGGCCTCTGTCCTTAACGAAACCGAAACCCATTTAGAATCATCACAAATAAGGTGCTCGCTCTATATCATGCGTTCAGCATAAGTTTATACCTTTAACAAAGAAAGTTTCTGCATCCAAAAGTCTTGTACTTATTATAATATTTTGAGTAAATTGCGTTCAGTATAAGTTTAAGTATTTTTATATCTTTAAAAAAATATTAAGTTTCTGTGTCCATAACCACTGATTGACTCCAAAATTAACTCAAAATATTGTAAAAAGTAGGTACATTACAAATATTTCGTATAAATTTCTGTAATTTCGTGAATTTAAATCATGCGTTCAGTATAAGTTTAAGTAATTTTTATATCTATAATAAATATTAAGTTTATGTGTTTATAAACAGTACTTTTACCAAAGAAAAACACGTCGAATAAAAAGTTATTTATTGCTTAAGTGTATTCAAACAAATTGGACATGGTTAACAATAGCAGCTAATAAAATCAATGAATAGAGTGATTTGCTATAAATTAGCTTACAATTGATGCTTATCGGGAGTCATCGCTTCTTTATTGAATCAAGCAGATCCATGCGGGTTTCTAACAAAAACGATATCATTATCAACACAAAAGCGATGGAGATCTTTCATGGTAAGTGAAAAAAGAATGTCCAGAACGAAGTGTGTCAACGTTGTTAATTAAATTATCGAAACGGCAATCTGTACTGTAATAATTTGTACACAATCTTAGAAAATTTACGACGAATGGAATCTTGTTTACTTTTGAATGTCTCTTTAATATCGCAAATAAAACCTATAGCCCTAAATTTTTAATAACCAAAATATCTAGGATATGAGCTTTGTAGTATGTATATTACAGGTATAATACGTGGTAGAGTCACGCCGCATTGTATTATGGATGTAGCATGATTGGGTCGGACGATCGGGAATGGACTACGCTACCAGCGTAAAATAATAACTCGAGAACCGAAGATTCGTTTTACTGGTAACTAGGCATTTTATCTTAGTCGTCAGGAGTGACAACGTATTTGCATCTTCATTCTTTATCGAAGAGAGTTGCAGGTGTTTATAAGCTACAGCATCCATGAGGTGGACAATGTGATATGTTTGTCAAAGAAATAGTATTTTGCAAAAATAATTTTAAGCGTCATTTTATCATAAGAGGACTTCTGCATCTTTAATAAAAGTTTGGATGTATAGCACTCAATTGTTTTTAAATTCTAACCTAAAATATTTAAGTATGCTTATACTATGCATAAAATGAAATATTTTTATGAAATACATACAATACGAATCATATGAAAAATTAAAAAATTCAAATTTCTTGGATTCTTTTTCTTGAATTTAACTAAAAATAAACTTTAAAATAAGTATCTTAAATATGCGTTAAGTATCTTAAATGTAAGTTAGATTGATTGATTTTGTTAAAAAAATACAGAATTGATTTCAATAATAATTTAATCAATTAAACGACAAATGTAAAAGGATTGTAAAATGATTGAAGACGATGCGATCATTTCAAATTCAATCAAAATAAATAATTACAAACTTACAAATGTACCACAGTTACCCTTTTTAAAATGACCTCAAAATTTATATACTTATGTTGAAATAGTCTTAAAATATTAGACCCATTACAAAATCCTCCAAATGTAATTTAATAATAGGTTTATTCATATTGTTTAATATATTAACGTGTATAAAATATCAAACAATAACATATATTATGATGAAGTGTTGCAAAATAATAAAGTTAAAGTTACAACCTATATAGGTATATGTCCCCCACTGCTGGGAACAGGACTCTTCTCACTTCTGAGAGGGTTTTAGGGCAAGGAAGTGTCGGCCGCGCTGCCCCAATGCGCGTTGGCGAACTTGACATGTCTTCGAAATATCTTTTGTTTCTTATTTCTCAGACATGCAGGTTTCCTCACGATGTTTTCCTTCGCCGATGAGCACGTGGTACATCAGCCCTGTGCAATTAACAATTTAATTGGTGCCGATGGGGATCGAACCCGGGTTGCTCGCGTACTGTGAAATGTACAGCGAGCGCTTAGCCCCTGACCTACCACGGCTTTTGCAAAATAATGCTCGATATAAATTGCCTTGAAATTGTGTTCATGTTTAGATATTTTAGGGCGTTTTACAGACGCGTGTGATGAATCAACATCCCTTGTAAAATCTTTTGGCAGGTATCCATGCACCGTTTTAACCCGACTTATACTGTAGGTGACGTAGTCCATTTAATTACCGCTGATTAAAATTAGGAGCACAGAACATGAGTCGTGGGAAAATTTTAATATTTACCTAAGCTCTATATTCAAACCGAATATTCGTCTCATATATTAAACAAATTTCGTATACAATAATCAGAAATAACACAATAAAACTTTCTTCGGGTACATTCAATGTTGGTAAAACACTCATAAAATCCATACAATGATTTTTACGTGGTGGTCATACATTATATACGAACGTACAGGCAGGCAAATTTGAATTATAATTGACAACAAACTTTGAATTTAATTAAAAATATATAAACGTAGGTACACGTTTGTGCGTATATTACAGCACATACCAGTACATACAGTACAACTAATCACGTTACAGCTTTTTATATATTTAAATTTCTATAGGTAGTATTTTCATCTGTTTGGGATAAACACCAATAAATATATTTAAAAAAAAAACACTGTAAACAAGATATAGTGGGGTAATATGTATTAGATACTATATATTAATAAAATAAAGTAGAATAAATAAATAAACACAGGCCTGACTCGACCTGTAGACAGGGAGATAAAGCGATCGAGAGTTAGTGAGGAATTGAAAGGACCTGCAGATGATGCGGGCAGTATCGAGGTGCATCGCGTTCTGTGTTTGAGTCGGAGTTATCCGTTCCCAATATCAACTCCTTCAGATATTCCGATAGGCTGAATTGGATTTATCAATTCGCCGACACGACTATCGGCGTAAATTTTTTCGACGGGATAAATTCTTTCGGTACCTACACTACAACCTTTGCCGGTCACCTCATGATCGTGACACAAGCCGAAATATTTTCTTTTGTTATCTTATTCAATTTACACAAGGTTCTCATCAAAGGTAATAATGACGTAATATCGCCCAAAAATATTTTCCACTGTGCCCAATTCATTTACACGTTTCAACAACTTTATTCGCAAGAATAACACGTGATGACAGTCTCAGTAGTCCGGCGCGATTGTTATCAAAACAACGCATCCGGCAACTTCTACGGCAGGGATGACCAGGTCTCACGTCAGTCTCCGGTATACGGGATTGTATTACATTTTCATAATTTCTTGTACATAATTAATTCTTTTATTAAGCTAAGTCAGTGCGGATTCAGTCTTCGGTTGCATGACCACTTAACATCAGTTGGGATAGCAGTCAAGCACGGGCTTATAATAATAAAAAATCATAGTGTCATGATCGGAAACCCCTTGTACCTACCTAGTGCTTTTGTTTTGCCATTGTTCATTCGCTATGTTAGAGGAGTATGTCATTTAGCATATATAATGACGTCTGATTATCCGATCTACTAAGGGACTAATTAAGGAGGCTGCACACTTCATGATTGTGCATGATGAAGCGCTTATAAAACCACACCCACAATGCTTCTGCAGTAAGTTCAGCCTTTGACGCGTCATTATGGCATGGACTTTTCTACCCAGTACATTAAGAGGAAATGCGGGTGGTCTTTTCCATACAAACGCTATCGCCTGTTTTCTTTCTGGTTTATGACCTTATAGCAATGAGTTTTTACAGTAAAATAAATATTAACCTCTTCTATGTCCCTATGTTTTCCTTTTTGATGATACATTATCTTTATAAGCACTAGAACCCTTATAAAATGCTTAAAATTGCCTATTTAGACCGCTGTCAACAGTGGCCTACTGAAAAAATAAAAACATTTGGACACAGTGCTATATCCTTCTTATTTAGTTTATGAAATATTGTTTAAATTGGTCCAATATTGGAAGAGGAAATGGTAGAGAGCCAAACCTCGAATTATGTCTTTTTACTTAGGCTATTCAGTGTCGCATAGCGACAGCGATAGTTTCTTCAAATACTAATTTTCAAAACTCTCTGGGCCCCGCATTTCCTCTTAAGGCCTGTTTGTGACCTCTATAGTATTGCTCATTTTAATATAACAACATTTCTATATTTGATTTAAGCATATGTAATGTAACCGGCCAATGGCCGTGTAGTGTAAGAATATCCACTACCTTATATCGTCAATAGATGGGAAGCAGCGTCTTCCTAATAACGACTAATAAATAAAATACTGCGGTTGCCAAACCGCCCGCCAAGCGTGGCAACTATGACAAATATATCATTGGAGAAGGCCTATGTTCGGCAGTGGACTTTTGGTAGGTTGTAACGGTAACGGCAACCGGTTAATTTAACTTTTTATTTTGGATGATGACATGTAGGTACAAATCTGTCAGCCTTGCGTTATTTTGATAAAATAGGTCAGTTTACAGTTATCAGTCATTTTAAAATTTTACCACTGTTTAACGACTGCCGACACAATTTTATAGCGCTAATATAGGTGCATGTTTCCGTTAGTGTTTTATTCTCCACGGTACTGAATTTTCGTACGTATGTTTAAGTTGTTTTTCTTATCCAACCCGTTAAAAATTAGTAACGCTGGTCTATACGAGACTGTCATACAATTAGGAAGATTTTTCGTAATAGCCTAGCCTTGGATTAAGACGTTTTGCACCTCAACTACTTGGTCTGGATATAATAACTAGATTTGTCTAACGTGATGGTTACTTCCTTATCTGTCAACTGTCAAATTCTTTCCAGACTCCTAATTTGTCTCTCACGCCAGTCACGGGATGAGATAGGGTGATGGATTGTCTAACGTTACTATTAGTACACTGTATTCCGTTTAAATCGTAATGAAAACATATGGTTTAGCGTGTGGATGACAGTGTGAAATATGCATATTAGGATTATTATTTTGGAAATATTATATGTATTTTAATTGCATTTATAATTATCATAATTTCTAACCCTATTTGCCATGACTAAAGAAGCCTCCAACTAATTTCTGCTACCCGTAAATGTTTGAGGTACCTAATTGTAAGCGACCTGCTATATAGTTAGAAACTAATCTGTGTCACCGGTAACCGTGTGCATGTGAAAAGGGCCTTAGTCGCCTCTTACGACACCAATGGTGTGAGTGTGACAAATGTATGTGTTGAACACTTATGTCGCAATTTTGATGATAGTTATTATTATGTTTTTGATTTTATAATGGATTTATTGAAGACTTCTATCGGTGGTTTCATTTAGGACCACCTAACTAACTACTAAGTTACGATCATTCGCTTTAAATCTCCGCTTGTGCAAAAACTTACATTGTCCATTTTTGGGTCTGGTTGTATCTTGATCGCCTTTGTTACACACACACATATATATATGCATCCGAGTTACAACAATCATGGATAAATTAGTATTTGAAACGTTTGTACTAAAATAATATTTCCTGAGTAGTCTATACTTGCCACAGTCGAAAGTTATCGATGTCTGTGAGTCTATTATCACACCGAAAATAACCTAAAGTTGATAAAAAGGATCATTTTATAAAAAGAAAAGTGAATCAAATATATCGTTGTTTAATAAGTAATTTGTCTGTCGTATGTTTTTAAAAGCTTTTTTGTTGCGCAAAACAAACGTATTCCAAGTAATTTATGGAAGTATAAAGCAAATAGCTGTGTAATGAAATAGAAATAATGAGATATTTAATAGTGTCCCATCGACTATCATATTTAGTGATGGGTAATTTTCAGAAAAGACTAAAATCGTGGATGTTTTTCAAAATAATTTCTTGAAAACTTAGAAAAAATATGTTGATTTATTTGTAAAATTATTTTGAAAAATAAGTACCTAAAACTTATCATATTCTCTCTATCTCCTTTGCGCAATTATTATTCCCACATGGTACTCGTAGTAAGGTCTGCATTTCTACTTTTTCGCTTTCACTTTGCTCTATAACTTATTCTAAAATTGTCAGAAATTTCGATTAAAGATTCATAATGGACGGAAATCGACGGCCTTCTTGTATATTTTTTAATAATTATAGATGTCCATAACCGCCATAAACAATGTTGCGTAGCGATAGAAATAGTTATCGCACTACAAAGAACTGCCATATATGTCACGGTGTTAACTTCCGTGAAACGAAAATAGTGAAAGCAAAATAACTGTGCTGTGCGTGTACTGCGTTAGATTCTGTTTAGATGTTAAGTATAACGCATTATGATAAAAATTTAATATAATAGTAGATGTGAGTGTTAGTAGTTTACGTAATTCATCATTATTTATTTTTTAATTATAAAAAAAATCCTAAATTACAGCATAATTTGAATTTGTTTTTAAAGATCTAAATAATTATAGATCACTAGGGCTAGCAATCAAAATTGTACCAGAAACGTTTTTAGAAAGTCTGTTTATGTTTCCAGAAAAAGTTATAAATACTCAAACGCGTACCTACTTGTTTAAAAATAATCCGAATGATAAAAACTTGCAAAATCAGTCCGCTAATCTATTACTTATGTTTTAATATTATACATAATAAATGCATTTTGGTCCTAATCGATACAATAGTAATCAACGTCAATTCGATGAGTCATATAGATACTGAACGACAGGTAAACAAAAAAAATTAAAACATGCGTGAGTGTCGTGGAACACTGGGTTGTGGTTGGAACGAAGTTCCTTTCGTAGTATATTATTATTGATAAACGTATTATATTATTGTCTATTAAAATGAAGCGTCATTTAAAATAATATTTCTTTCATGGCAAGATAAGAAAAAGTGCGAGGGAGATGGATATTATTCCATCTCGCTCGCACTATAGAAAGAGGGTCGTGACGGAAAAATCTTATACTTTTTCTCGCCTAGCCCCCATCTGTCAAATTCGTACCGTGCGATAAGGACCTTCGTTCCAAAATACCAGCAATGATATTAATATCACTAATATTCGCCTTAACTATTCCAAGTAAGCTTAATATGTTTGTGTTTGGAATGTTTCAGTTTAGTTACTCATAGACCATGTTTGTAGGCTTTGTGTTTTTTCCGACTGGCTTTTATTTAACTTTACTTTTTCAAGTAAGTTGCTATTAGCTGCATTTAATGTTGTATTCTTTAAACGATAAAATAGCTTACGCCATCACGGTAAGACGAACAAGAGTCAATATAAGGTTTCCTTGGCACGATGATATAGGTTCAGATTACCAATTTTCGTAGTTGACTGTGTTATTCGGGTAATTAAATATAAAACTGGACTTTTATCCGTCTAATGATTTTTTTTTAGAATAATGGTAACAAACGAGCACATAAACACCTGATGGTAAGTGGATTCTGGTGCCCATAAATATCTACATCTATCCTTGTTTCCAGTGAAAAGGTTCTCCGGTTCTTTACACTCACCATACGAAACACAGCAGCATTAAGCTGCTATTTTACGCTGGTATGATGTGAGAGCGTTGTTCTTCCCCGTGCGTTGTAGCACATTCTAGATTTACAGTATTAATAAAACAAGGTTGAAGAAATTCATTCAATTACTTTAATTCTTGAGGCTTGTCCCTTTTAGCATCTGCTTTAAGTTTAAAATGTTAATTAGTTAAACGTAACTATCGTACATGATGACCTTTTTATAGCATAATTAAAAAAAACACTGTAGTTCCGATTGAGGGCTATTGAAAGAAACATTCCCGTCCCGTGTAGTGGCGGGTAAGAATACCCACTACCCCATATCTTCCCGTGGGTGTCGTAAGAGGCGACAGAGGGAAACTGAGGCAGAAGATGGGCAGCAGCATCTTTCTGATAACAACAAAACAACAATAAAAAAACTGCGGTTGCCAACCCGCTCGCCAAGCGTGGCAACTATGGCAATACACCCCCCATGATGAAAGTTACGAAGAGACGGCCCACAGTCCTCGGCGGCCCCGCTATTCCTGGCTACGGTGGCGACCATTGTAACGGCGGGGCGGGGGATGCTAAGAATCTCCGTTGGAGGTTCGGTTGCCACCTACCCACCAGACGACAACTGTTCAGTGATGTCTCTGTGATCGCAAGGGTGAAAACTGGTAGCGATCACCGAATGGTTAGAGGCACACTGAATCTAAACGTTAAATTGGAGAGGTCTCGTCTAATGAAGTCAACGCTCCGTCCCCCTCGTGCTCTAATCCAGAATCCCGAAACCTTTCAACTCGAGCTACAAAACCGTTTTCAGTGCCTAGAAAATTGCAATACGTCCATTGCATTATGAATGAAAAGATCGTGGAAACTGTCCATGCGGTCGGAGCTAAGTTCTGCAAGACCCGCCGCAGAAGAACACAAAAACTCTCCGATCACACTCTTAATCTCATGGCTGTTAGACGGGAAATGAAGCTGCAGTCTTCAGCAGATTTGACAGCGTACAGGCAACTGAACAGACAGATCTCCAAATGCATGCGGCGGGACTTACGCAACTTTAATACAGCTCGTATTGAAGAAGCGATCGAGCGGAACCAGAGCTCCAAAGTCTTTGCTAGAGATCTGTCTGCCAGACAGAGTTATCTGTCGAAGCTGAAGAGCGAGTGTGGCAGCGTCGTTTCCGGGACACCTGAGATTTTGAGTGAGATTGAGATGTTCTATTGGCAGCTGTACACGTCATCGTTGGAGCCACACGCAAGTGTGAGTAACGATCAAAGAGCAAGTCTTATCCGACACTATTCCGATGATATCCCGGACGTCAGTCTGAGCGAGATTAGAATGGCTCTCCAGCACCTTAAAAACGGCAAGGCCCCAGGCGAGGATGAAATTACAGCGGAGCTTCTGAAAGCGGGTGGAAAACCGGTACTTGAAGTCCTTCAGAAGCTCTTTAATTCCGTCCTCCATGGTGGGACTACTCCGGAGGCGTGGAGCAGAAGTGCGGTGGTCTTGTTCTTCAAGAAAGGCGACAACGCTCTCTTGAAGAACTACAGACTGATTTCCCTTCTGAGCCGCGTCTACGTGCTGTTTTCGAGAGTCATTACGAATCGTCTCGCACGCGATTCGTAATTTCGTTTTTTAAATAAAAATAGATTCGCAAAACTTCCTTGATTTGAATTGCAGTCGGTTCTTTGTGAGAATTTGTTGTCTAATCAAATCTTAATCATTAATTTCATTCATTCGAAAATTAATATAGTTGTCAAAATCTGAACATGATTACAGACTGCACAACTCAACAATGATATTATGAGGCAGTTATACTTAGAACGTATTTTTACTTACGCTTATTAAAGGAACGATAAGAATATGTAACGTTGTGGCTTATTTTCCCAAATACTATGGGAGGGGCTCGTGTGTACGATGACGTAAGATTTATTTACACTATTGCCAATATTAGAAGCCTTGTTATTGCTCGATGGTCACTACGTAAAGAAATAACTTAATACCAGTTATCGTTATAGAACAAAGATATAAAATAAAATTTATAATGGTTATCATGTAGTACAGAAATAATTTATTAATGTAGTATAGAATAGAATCTATTATTTTATTGCATAAAATGTGTGCAATTTTGTTGAAAAACTTGACTGTAAGACTGTACTTAGACTTAATTTTTTCTAATTTTGCAAATATAATATAGCCAATTACTTTCTTAACGAACTCTACAAACGTGTTTTAAATTTATATGGATTTGGAAAAATAAATGCAAAGCCTTAATATGTGGTTTTAGATTCATAAACAGGTTGTGTCGGTATTCATGAGTCAGTTTCGCCTTGGCTTGGTTACGCGCATTTATGTTGACATAACTACGTAGGTACCTACCTCCTTAAAAAGTAACACTACAACATTGGTTGTAGTAGAGCCAATATTAAAATTAATGAAAGTTGAAGCTAGCGTCATTTCATTGAACGATAATATTATTATTACAAAAGAACCAACACCCTAAACACAACATTTATTATACTCGAATTTATAGTAAAATTAATTTGTGGGAAAATAAAATGCAGTATAATTCATTTACTACCTACGCATTTTGCACACATTTGTATGATTCTAAAAATTTTGTTATCGTTTCATTACAAAATATTACTCACCATATTGCACGAAAAAAGCGAATAAAACCACAGGAACGATCAACGTAAATTTTGCCATTTTATTGTTGATCACTCGCGTTATTAGTAAACAAAACAAATATTTGGACGGATAATAAACGTTTTGAAACACACTCTACTAACGAATGCCAAAAGGCAAGTGAATGGAACGGACGGTCGAACCAACTGGCGCGCGGGAGAATTATTAATCTGTGGAACAGGCAGGGCGTAGACGCCCGTCGTAGTATAGTACGCGAAAGCGGTACGCCTGGGTACGCCCGTATTACGTATCTATAAACTCAGGTCACAGATTATTGCTGTAAACGTAATATCAGATAGTTCAGACAGTAAACTGGTTATGAAGTTTCTGTTTTTATTAAAGCTCTAATTCAATATGAATAGGTACCAAAAGTAAATCAGATTACAGACTTTATGGTATTTATATAAAATAAATAAAGATGAAAAAATGTACCTAGTGAATACGAAACGAGCGAAAAACAAATTTTCATATCACGTGCATACAAGTTTTCTATGTGGAGAATCCTAATATGTACGTATATATATTATATAATATCTGTTCTAGACATAAATAACAGAAGATTAAATTATTATTTAGAGAAACTAGTCAATTGAAGAAGAAGTATAAAATTTTACTGCATCTCATGAACACCTCCAGCTACCTTCAAAAAAGAAGGCTACAGATGCATTGTTACCCCTGAGGACGTAGATGAAATGCCCCACAGCCTGCAATCATTCTGGCTCTCTATACCCTCCAGCCCGGAATATAGCAATTAAATACAAATTCCTCATTAAGTAAAGAGATTGAAAACAGAGTTTTAAAGAAGTCATTTAGTCAAGGTGGACTAAACGGTTTGCATTTTATTTTGCAATCGGTCCAAAAAAGAAAACTAATTTGATATTTTTCCCTGTTGATCACGGACCTTCAAAATACGGACGTAATGCTACACACATTTCAGTTTAGCATTACGTCCGTATTTTTTCAACGTCCGTGCTGTGTTATATTACATGACATAACGTTGGCAGGTTGTGTGCGTGAGCATGACCTCCACTTTCGTGCCGGCACTTATTTGCCAGCTCTGAATTTACTCTTTGCAGTATTTGTATGGTACCTACCTACCTATACAAGTTACGAAACGTCCCTGACTTGCGAAGCGATGTTTTTGTTAAATCTTAAGCGACTGATCGACCTTTCTAAAGACGACGCATAGCCTAAAGTAAAACCTGTCACGTTATAGACAAGTGCTTTGTAATAATCTAATAATTCTGATAAAAAACGTGATGATGAACGGGAAATAAACTTACATTTTGATTGGTTATAAATCGTAATTGTTCAAACAAATACGATTAGATACAAAAATACGTATAACGAAACGGAGTTTAGACTTTGGAATTGAGTTTTTTTAATTTTAAATTGATTGAATTCAGCTAGTAGAAAAATTTAATTGAAAAATGATTTTCTTGAACTTAAAAGAAAGCGCTTGATGCTGACGGTTTATTTCTGCTATGCGTAAAATGCGTAAAATGTCATTGACCCCTTTGTCCGAATTACTTTATCGGTTCTTCTGAGACGTATTAAAACCGGAATGTTACTTTCTCTGTCTGTTTTATAACAACAAGAGAAAAAATCGATATGTTGTAGATAATAAAGCTTTTAATATGGAAGTGAAGTTGAAGGAAATATTTAAACGATTTAACAATAGGTACCTATCTACTTCGAATTGTAGGTATTATAATTTTTAATATCTATCTACCTATTGTCGAGAATTAGTTGCCATAGTAAAATGAAAAATAAGATGTAGTAAACATAATTACCAAAATATTGTGAAATAAAGAACCTAGGGTAATTAATTACACTCTGAGTAAAGATCCAACTAATGACGACGTTTAAGCCTAATTCATATAAGTTTTTCTTCTCGAGATAAACCCGGTATTTTCCTATGAACCTATTTTATTATTTTTAATTATTACACGTAATTCTTGAGATTTATTACTCGACATTTATTTTCGTTCTTCTATAAATGGTGATCGTGAACACATTAACAAACTATTATCAAGCGGTCACCCAAAGTATCAACTATATCGAAAAACAACTGAAAAAGCTAGAAATTTGCAAAGAAACGGCAGATCAACTGATGTTTTTGCAGCACATGTAAATCGGATGACTGAACTCTGTGACTTAATACTTTGGGAACTAGCCGCGTCCACTGATTTTACTGATAAGTCTGAGACGTTGAGTATGACGGCCAAGAAAATACCGGATAAGATAGTATTATGTAAATAGGTGGGCTCAGAAAATTTAAGCCCAGAAGGGAAAACAGAAGAAGGATGGCGAGATTAATATGGTAAAACGTCACTTTTATTCCTCATTTGTAGCTCTCAAGATTTTCTTTTATAAACGTGTTAAATGAAGAAAAAAAAACAATCATTTACTTTATATCATGCTTCGGATAACCAGAATACAATATTAAACCTTTTAATGTGTGTGAGCAAGTCCATTGGCGTAGTAACGAAAAAACCACACCCATGTCGATTACGAAAGTAAAATTAGAGTTTCCGAAAGATAAGACAGTTAGGCTTTAGAATATTTACTATCCTAAATGAAAATAGAACGCTAGAAGAAATCAAGAATAATAATTATATCCTAAATCGACCTGTAACAATGAAGTCATTGAAAATCAGAGAGCTAATATGTAAAGTATACTTGGACGATTGATATGTAACGATTGGTCTGGCTTCTATAAGCCAGCTGGTAGACAATAAACTAGTAGATATATATATATATAAGTATTTGTAAGAGCCTTAAGAGATTAGGGGATAAAAGAAAAGCGCTCGCCTTAAAATTACAAAATACGCGAACACATCGTATATGATCTCCGCCGGCACCAATGATAATTTGAGGAACTCGTTTAAACTTGTGCACGCCGGTGAAAGAAACCTGAGAAATTAAAATGAAAACAGTCAGAGAGCTTACATGTCTTTAAAGTTAAAAAATAATCTTTCCAGGATATGTAAGGTCTGCCAATACGCACACAGGACCGAATTCAGTAATGAAGGAGGTCCAGTCGAGCAGTGGAAGTGGAACATTAGAACGTTATTTTTGTTTACTATCAACTAACTCTATTAGCAGTTGTATGTCATGTAAGTGTTTAAAGTACTATTTTAAATATTACATAGTTCTTATCCATATTATTAAACTTTAAGATACATAAATCTAATAATGTAATTTAGTAATAATATTTAATAATGTAATTTAATATTTTATAATTGCTACGCCCAAACCGGGTTCAAATGCGGACTATTTTTTAAAACATCACATCTATTGTTACCATTTGATTGCAATAAAGATTATGATTATGATTATAAATAATATATATTTTACTTGCTTATCAAGCAAGTAAAATAAACTGTGTTTTAGAACATAACTTACTAGTTTGAACAATAAATATTTGGAATAGGACACTTATCAACGAGTTATAGAAATGCATTCTATTTCTTCGAATCTCAAATTCGTTTGTAGCCAAGGCCAGAAAAAAACTAAATTGAAAACTACAAAAGTGCTTTGCAGTGCCTATAGTCACGGGGGGATTGAGTTGATTGACGTCCCGATGTCAAAGTTAACTCGGAGTACCTTCACCTTTTTAATTATTAATTTTGGTCCGATTTACGCACAATGGGCTTACCGTATCTTGAAGTCTTGTAGTAATAGTAGAAATCTCTTGGTTCAGTTTTAATTTTATTAATTACAGGATCCCAAGCAGGTGGTAGTAGTACCCAATCTCCTTCTCTATTGAAATTAGGACGTTTTGAATTTCAATAGCCGCACGTATCATCCTTGGTAGGTAGCGCTGGTGTTTCACGTCAGCTATATGTTCTTTTACGCGGGTTTTTCTATTAAGATCTATATCTATATCTTTCGATAAAAATAATATTTTCGAAAAAATACGTACAAATAGTTTTATTTAATGTGTAGTGTTCGCGTAAATATAAGAAATCATTATAGTTCAACAAGCTACTAAGGTGACTAAGGATAAAACTTTCCTAGAGAGAAACTATGTCATCAGTAGAGTGGAGTCTGTTTAGATTATCTGGTATTTTGATTATAATAATCATACATAACCAATATTTGCCACTTGGTAAAGTAGAAGGAGAATCCCTTACCCCATATATAATATGATCATTTTTCAGTTTTAGAATATGGTATCTTTGTTCTCTTCAAATTCTCCTTTATGTCTTATCTGATCTTCTTGTTTACCGCTATTCATCAATATTATTATTTTTTGTGTCAACTGTTCTATTTTTCCTCATCCATATCTAATAGTGCCACAGTAGATCTTAAATTTAAATTTTCCTTTTGTAATTTATAAAAATATATGCGCTGTTTTGCTTTTTCTGTCTTATAATCTGACGTTATAATATAAATATTCTCATCTTTACGTTTTTGTTTTTCTTATTTCCACTTTTCTGTAAGTTCTGTTGAATTTGGGTTAGTTCACTTACTTTTTTATTTATTTACTTTTTGGTTCTTTCTAAATTTTCTCTTTTTTGCAGCAACAGATTTTTTTGACTTAAGGCAGCTACTCACATGCCTGCCGCAGGGGCAATCTAGGGAGTACAGCGATCGGGGCAATATCTGAACTGTCTCTACACACATGTCTGCCGCTCAGTATGAGAGTGTACGTCTCGCTGGACACACGCGTTTAAAATGGCGCCAGATTTATCGAAATATCAATGAATCGGTATATATAGCCTTGGTTTTTTTTATATAGGATAAGGGTGACAAATGAACACAGTCCACCTGATGGTAAGTGGACACTGTGGCCCATAGACATCCACATTTTTCAATAAAACAACTAATTAATTAATAATTACAACCATAATATAGTGCTTATAAGCAGTAGCATAGTTCTGCCACGTTATTTTTAGGCTATCGGAGATAATTAAATGTGACTAACTTCACTCGTCATAATTTAATATAACCAATTTATTCTGTAATATAACTTAACTAACTAGTGCTTAGTAACTATAGTGTAAACTAGTGTTACAAATAGGCAGGACAGTTTTCTAATGATGACTTTTAATAATTTTAATTACTAAAATTTGTATTATTATTTAATTATTTAGTTAATGACATTTTATTTATATTCCAGCAATTATAATACTGCATCAACAATGTCTTAAAAATGATATATAAACTTTCTCTCGGGTGTAATTTATGCAATCTACGTTATGCGATATTAATAGGGATTTTGGCATTAGGGATTTTGGTATTGATGGCAATTTGATAGCCAGATAGTTTAAAAACGTTACCACGTTCAAATAACGTTTCTTCTGCGGTGCTACCGCAATAAAAAGACAAAAAGGAGATACTGGGTGAAGAAGGCGCTCTTTATACACTTCTATCACCAGTGTCCAAATTTCACATTCTTTATTGGTATCCATTGTGACTTGTACTCACTTTAGCTTTTGTCGATATCGTCGTTGTTTCTCTGCTCTAGTCAAAGGCATTTTGTACCATTATCTGAAAACATGTAAAGGCGGCTACTCACTTGCCTGCCGCAGGGGCAATCTAGGGTGTAGGAGTGGGGATGACCCTTAATTGCCTCCTTAATTGTGATGTGTGTATGCAAGCAGGGGCAATTTTCTAATTTGGCCCTGCGGCAGGGCGGCAGGTGCGCAAGACCTTCCTTGCTCCCTAGATCGTAGCTGCCGCTGTCGCGTGTGTAGCACAATTGGGGTAATTTCAATCAGTTCATTGCGACTTTCGCGCGTAGCACACGTGTGAGTACAAGTCACAATGGATACCAATAAAAATGAGAAATTTGGACACTGGTGATAGAAGTGTATAAAGAGCGCCTTCTTCATCCAGTATCTCCTTTTTGTCTTTTTTCGGTAGCACCGCAGAAAGAACGTTAGTTGAACGTGGTAACGTTTTTAAACTATCTGGCTATCAAATTGCCATCAATACCAAAATCCCTAATGCCAAAATCCCTATCAATATCGCATAACATGGATTCCATGAATTACACCCGAGAGAAAGTTTATATATCATTTTTAAGACATTGTACATATCAAAAACTGACACACAAAAATACCCAGAACATAACAAAAATCTGCTGATACAGTATTACAATTGCTGGAATATAAATAAAATGTCATTAACTAAATAATTAAACAATAATACAAATTTTAGTAATTAAAATTATTAGTCATCATTAGAAAACTATCCTGGTTATTTGTAACACTAGTTAAAATTATAGTTACTAAGCACTAGTTAGTTAAGTTATATCACAGAATAAATTGGTTATATTAAATTATGACGAGTGAAGTCAGTCACATTTAATTATCTTTGATAGCCTAAAAATAGCGTGGCAGAGCTATGCTGCAGCTATACTATATTATGGTTGTAATTATTAATTAATTAGTTGTTTTATTGAAAAATGTGGGTGTCTATGGGCCACAGTGTCCACTTACCATCAGGTGGACTGTGCTCATTTGTCACCCTTATTTTATATAAAAATAGCCAAGGCTATATATACCGATTCATTGATATTTCGATAAAACTGGTGCCATTTTCAACGTACACTCTCATACTGAACGGCAGGCATGTGTGTAGAGACAGTTCAGATATTGCCCCGATCGCTGTACACCCTAGATTGCCCCTACGGCAGGCATGTGAGTAGCCGCCTTAAAACAACAAATTGTAACTATGGTTCTACCACTTAAATACACCTATAGAGATGATTATGTAATTTTTCGACTAAAAATAATAATCATATTTAAGTAAAAGATTACAGAATTATCACGAATGAATAAATTACTATTAATTTTTAATAATATAAATTTAATATTTTGAATGTAGAAATACACAACATAAATGTAACTTTGTTTATCGATGCGAGTACTTATACTAATAAATAATAAATCATTGTTTTTAGGTTTCAAAGAGAAACGTACACGGAAGAGTAAAAAGTGAAAAAAGACATAAGGACACCATAACTGGAAATAGTTGTTCATTTGTTAGGACGCAGCATTTATAGCATGTATATTTCTATACTTTCACCCTGGGCTGTCACATATAAAGAACGATAGTTATGGTTTTGCTCCGTTTACTACTCTCATCAATAACTGTGCGAAAAATTATTTGAAACTGGCTGACTAGATAGATGTTGTTTTGTCCTGTTCAAATATGTTACGTGAATTGGTGAAAAGCTTTTGTAAATTGTAAAAATGAGAAATTTTACTTAGCTAATGGCAGAGTAGCGCTCTCTAGAATTAGTTTTACGCAACATTTTCCCGCTTTTCTCCCATGAGCTGCATAATGTCACTCATGATTCAAACTATACATAATTATGTATAGTTTTTTTTTATAGGGAAGGGGGCATACGAGCATGCGGCTCAAGTGATGGTAAGTGACTACTGTCGCCCACGAACAACTGCAATATCAGGGGAATTGCAGATGCGTTGCCGGCCTTTTAAAAAGGAGTAAGCTCTTTTTTTGAAGTTCTCTAATCTCTAAGTCGTATCAGTACGGAAAAATTGCTAGTGTTGTGCGAGGAAGAAAACCTCTTGTAAATCACATAGTAATGGACCGCCAATCATCCAGATGGTATGGATGGTATCGCGAGTTTTATCGCGATGTGCGACGGTGAAATTGAGCGGCTGGAATTAGTCCGAACAATTCCTCGGAGCACTCCCTGTAGTAGACGCGATAAAATACGCAAAGAGACGCAACATCTCTTCGCAGTGCCAGTGAGTCGAGCCGATCAGAAAGAACTCGGTCGCCGACGATTCAAATTGCTCTGCGCTGGAAGTAATCAAATGGAAGGAGCTGGCACCGACAGAAATGGGAACAGAAATGGGAAAATGGGAACACATTCAATTTGAGGCTGAACCTGCGCCTTGTAAAGTTGGCGCAGGCGGTGTGCCGGCATGAAATACTGTCCTGCTCTGCTGAGCACGCCAAGCTTTTTAGAGGCCAATTTCGCTTTCTCTTCCAAGTGACCACGAAACTGCACGTCACTCGATATGTCTACGCCGAGGATTCCGATACTGGCTGAGGCAAAAAGGGGAGCGTCTTGAAACTGAGGAGATACGACGAAGGGGTTCTTTTTAGCGGTAAACGCGCTAAATTGTGTCTTCTGGGGATTGAACTGGACTAGATTTAGTCGCCCCAGTCCGAGACTTTGTTTAATAAAGTCTTGACTTCAGACACAAGTTTGTTCCGGTACTCGGCGACGTTTCCCCGAGAAATATTGGCACGGCCGGTGTATAAAGCATCACCAGTGCTGTCGTCCGCGTAGCAATGAATGTTACCAGTTTACAACATTTCATTGATATGCAGAAGGAACAGCGTTGGTGATAGCACGCAGCCTTGTGGAACACTAGCATTAATGGGTTCTTTTTATTTGTATCGGGAAAAAAGACAATAGTTTTAATTTTTAGTTCATACAAAAACCAAACAGAAAATGGACGTTAACCTTTTCCCGAGACAACAAACTGTTTGCCATTTGTGGCGATTGTGGCAAATACTCCGTACTATGGAAGAGGCTCATGTTTAGCTGTAGATTGTTTCGGGCTAATAAAGAATCGATGTATGATTTAGTTCTATTTAAATGTAAGTCACTGGACATGCACCTCACCACCATTTGAAGAGATTGATTATAATTTCCAAACTTGGTATGCGGATTGGCAATCGTACATTTGAACTTTTAGCTCTATTTGTCGTTGCCGGTAAGTATACAAAATGTACATTTGGTATATAAATACAAAATAATATATACAAGATCATGTATCTTTAGATTAAGTATTGAAGTAAGTAGGTATCACATTAGTATTCGTTAAACAATGTTACGGAGAGGGGGGATTTCTAACACAAGTATTTATTTACTTAAAAGAAATCCTCAATCATAACACTGCTATGTAAAAACTCTGATACTAAATAAATTATTTGATTTGATTTGAAAGCATCTTGTATACTGTATTGTCATAATGTATACTGCCATCTATATATTTTTAGGACATTATTCTAAGTCGCCTTTTTGGATACCTACGGAATGAAATGGGTTGATGGTTTCAATTGTATAGCACGAATTTCACCTATGTCGCATGCTTTAGCCCATTGGCACTTACATCTATTAAAAGTAAGGATAAAAATGCTGATACGTTATCACACTTGAGAATTATGATGGATTGCTAAAAAGCGAGGAATCTTTGATTCTTTACCATACAAAACACAATAGTATTATGCTGCTATTTCACGCTGCTACTCTTTGAGATGCGAGGTCCTTTTCTGGTTGAGCCGACTCAATTGTGCAGCAAAAATATAACTGATAGCGTGCCTCAACTAAGAATGAATTTATGTCATTATCACACTGTTATTCTTATTTTACAAACTACATTTGACTTGACAAATAAAAATAGGTATCTGTTATATAATAATAATACGTGATGAGAAAACTTTGTACCCCTTTTAAAGCATATTACTGATATCGTGCACGGGCGATTGTGAGATTTTGTTATAGTTAAACGACAATATTATAGCTTTTTTTTTCTTTTTAAAAATAGCTGATATTTAGGAGAGGCACGCTAGCCTCTCCTAAATATAAACTTATGTCACTATTACACTTTTATTCTTATTTTACATACTATATTAGATTTGAAAAATAAAAATTTGTATCTGATATTAACACGTATTAACGTGAACAGAAAACTTTGTACCCCTTTTAAAGCATATTGCGTGCACGGAGAATTGCGAGATTAAAGTTTATATATATTTTTTATGCCATAAGTGTGACCAGCAAGCACACAGTCCACCTGATGTTAAGCAGATGCTGAGGCCCATATGCATCTACATCTAAGAATCAAAATGCAGATGCGTTGCCACCCCTGAGGACTAAGATGGAATACCTCGTTTTCAGTAAAAAGGGTTTCAGGTTCTCTACACTCACCATACGAAACACTGAGCATCGAGCTGATATTCTGTGAGAGTGTGGTCCTTCCCCGGTCGAGCCGACCCATTATTGTTACAACCATAATATAGCTGCAGCATGGCTCTAGCTCTACCATAAATATGGAGAAGGTGTGCAAATATATAAATAATATGTGTTACAATAACATTTAATTAAATAAAACATTCATTGTTTACGCTCACACCGCCAAAGCCAATCACATAATAGTCTGTGCTCAAACACTAGCACAGAGTAGGGATAAAGAGTATAATAATCACTAAGCGTAGTGATTGTTGCGTTATTCAGTTAAATATCTAATACAGCTTGCTTAATATACAAACTTAAAAATTCAATGAATTACGGTTGAATTTCGAACACCGGGCGACGACCAGATTAAGATTAAAAGACAGATACTGTCTAAAAATGTTTCTTATAAAGGACATAAATACGAATATTATATAATGCGACAACCTTCACGGACGATGAATCAGCATCAAGGTAACCGTGTCAACAACAAGCAGAATGTTTTTTTTTCTTCAAATTGATGTCATTATTAGCACGATAGAAGTTATAACTATTTGTGCGAAATACAGTGAACACGCTTCGTTTAAGCGAAAATGATAAACTGACTATTGAGGGGTTTTTGACTTACTTAAGTATAGGGTTGTTTTGCAATTACAGGCCAAATTTACAGAGAAGGTTCAGAATAAGTAATATAGGCAAATGGCGAAGAAAAATAAATTAAAAAATCTCAAACATTCAGCCCTTTTTATCTTATAAATTCAAAATGCGTGGTAATGTATTATTTTAACTGATTTTTTACTGCGCACGCACACTATCAAGGATCGATCGGTAGGCAAAAACGTTGTTGCCCATAAACCACATTCTATTTGGGATAATTTCAAATAAAAGTAGAAGCCTTATTTACTCGTGTTTGCAAAAAATGCATTATTTCTATATTTGAACTTAAGTTTAAAATTAGGCTACTCTTTGAAAAATAACCCTGTATATTGACGTAATTATAAACAAAATTACAAATTACAAATGTCAAAATTACACTTAATTATTATCTTATGACACAATTTCTTACCTTATCATTCAGAGTTACCCCTTAGATACTTCTTAATGTCCGCATTACTACAGCATTAATTTTATTCTCATGCTTCTTCTACCACACTTAATTTTCCCTACCATACATTAAGGTAGGGGCTAACACAGTATTGTGAATTAACATACGTACCTTTTTTGGCACATTCTGACTTTCCACAATAGAGTGAGTAGCCCCATTTATTCTGTTTTATGCATTCACTCTTCGTTCTAAGCTCTTGTAATGCCTACTGCCTCTGCTAAACACACAGCCTAAATACACAAACTCACCAACCAAATCTTCTATTCTTATTTCACATATCGTTTTATTTTCTTTCTTACTCGTCTTGCTTGCGCGTTCACTTTTATTCCCTTTTCTTTTAATCATATCATATTTGCGTCGTCGGTGGGCGAGTTGCAAATGATGGTTACATCAATGAACATATTATGTTCAACGTACAAAAGGCATTTGACGGCTAACACTTTCTTAACGCATATTACTCGACTTTCAAGGTTTCCGAACAAGATTAAAAGCCAATTTTTTTTAAAATTTTTGAATGATTCCTGAACCTTACAACCGTGAGATTAATGGATTATGGGTCACAATTAAGAAAAATTATTTCTGGGCCAGCTGCGTCTCTCATTATAACCAAATCATAAAGAGGTGTGGGTTTTTGTATTGTAATTGTTATGAAAGTTTAACTGTAAGGACTACAAGTTGAAAAGTGATATAAAATATTATTTTAAGACATTTAAAATCTCTCCATACAAAATAGAGCAGGAGCTCTGGTACAAAATTAGAAGATGCCTTCCGTGTCTACGCTATTTTTGTGTAATATGCTTCAAGAATTGGTGTCGCTTGCTTTAAATAATCCTATTTTAAATCAAAGATTGCAATATTGTAATATGTAGTGATGTTGAATTGTAATATACGTAAGTTGTTATTGTTGTATTTTCTTATATATTTCTTTATAAGTATATAAAATTCCAGCGTGTGTTCGTAATTCTTCTCCTAAACGTCTTGACCGATTTTGATGAAATTTTAATGGTCTTCTTATGATATATCACCTGGACGGTTCTTAGTTATTGTTGGACACGGTAGGTGGCGCTGTTGTCGAGATCCAGTATCACTCGTGCAAAGATAGAGCGGATAGTATTGAAATATATCACTTTCAATACTATCCGCTCTATCTTTATATTTTAGTTCATATATATCACCATCATCATTGCACTTTGTATGGGCTGATGATTATTATATACCGCGATGTTTTTTTATAATGAATTTACAATATAATTATTAAAATTTACTTTTTTGTAGAATATGGTTGACAAACGAGCACACAGTCCACCAGATGGTAAGTGAATGCTATGGCCCGTTGACAATTACATCTATTTTTGATTAAAATGGAAATGCAGATGCGTTGTCACCTAGGCTGAAGAACTCAGATGGAATGCCATGTTTTCAGTAAAAAGCTAAAAAGTGTCCGGTTCTTTACACTCACCATACGAAACAGAACAGCATTAAGCTGATATTATACGCTAGTTAAATACTTTGCTACATGAGAACGTGGTAGTGGTACTTTCCCTGTCGAGCGGACCCATTCGTGATACTATCATATTATACGAGTAGCTGCAGCATGGCTCTTCCGCGTCAATAATATACCTTTTTTGTTTTTACAAGAGAGAACTATGGAAAAGCATTGTTCATAATGTTGTTTTGGCCAGCGTTTAACAATCTGCTATTGTATTCCGCTTGACCTTTGCTATATGATAATAGCTTGGTCAATAACATGTAGCAGATAAATGAGTGTTTCACCTTTTATTTAAGTAGTGGGTACGTCTCTAAGCTGAAATTAAGGGAAGAAAATCCATAAAACTGTTTACCTATTTTAAAGAACCTATACCTATGCCTCCATATGGTTGGAGACGTTAGATTATGACAAAACCGAAATAAACCGTGTAATGTTGGTGTAAGAATATCCACTACTGTATTTCATCCCGTGGGTGTCGTATGAGGTGGTAAAAAACGAGAAAATTTGCGCTAATTCGCTCACTAAGCGTGGCAACCATAGCAGAATTCCCCCTATGATACAATATATGGGGGAGGCCTTTATTCAGCAGTGTACTTTTGTAGACTGTAACGGATTTATACACACACACACATACACACACATGCACTCACGCATGCACGCACGCAAGCACGCACGCACGATGATTATTCAATAACTAATATAAGTAAAAAAGATACGAATATTATATTATTCAATAACAAGTACAAAGCTTTATGAAATGGCATCAAATTGATAGTGACATACTATCCAAACAATATTTTTAGAGGGCATTGTGTTTGATGCAATCTTGCGAGCGTCTGATACGGCAATCATAGCGTTTACGGCAAGTGGTTGAAGTCCACGTCTAGTAGTGGATTATTATGGACTACGAAGTCTAGACCATTTCAACTCGTCATTATTAACTTTAATCGGGCTAGTTGTAGTTGCGTTCGAAATGTCTTAGAACTCTAGCAATCAAACCAAAACTCAATGTATCATAAATACGCTTGTATTATTGCTTGCATAAAGCATGTTATCCAACAGTATTGATGTCACGATTAGTGTTGCCAGGTTCAGTGGGTCAAATTTCAGGATAGAAGGCAAAAATAATCAGGAATTTCGTTTTCAAATCTTTTTCTCCATGAAGTCGGCCAGCTGCTAGCCCTTCCGTTGCCCTATTCCGAATTTCCCTACCTTCAGCTCACCGTTATCTCTTGTGCCTAGTTTTGCGTTGAAGTCTCCTATTAACACCGTATAGTGCCGAGGTTGGTGCGTAAACCTGTATGACCTTCAGCGAATACCGTTTGGTGATTCTGAGTATAAGGTACGCAACCCTCGTCGACACACTCCCAATCTTTACAACGTTGTTAACGAGAGACTTGTGGACGATAAATCCGAAACATCCTTGGGACAGATGGTTGCCCTCCCGATGATAGAATAAGTTGCCGGATTCGAGGATTACCGTGTCCTCCCCCTCTCTTCGGACCTCGGATAATCCTATAATATTCCAGCGCAACTTGTCTATCTCTTCTTCCAGCTCCAGGATCTTTCGTCAGTCCTCAGGGTGAGTGCGTTATATGTTGCCAGGTCGAGTCGTCTTAGGTGGCAAGCGAACCTCCACTGGAGATCCTCAGCACCCCCTATCCCGCCGTTACTATGGTCGCCACCGTATAGGAATAGCGCGGCCGCCGGGGTCTGGGGGGCCGTCTCTTCGTAACTTTCATCATGGGGGGTATATTGCCATAGTTGCCACGCTTGGCGAGTGGGTTGGCAACCGCAGTTTTTTTATTGTTATTTTGCTGTGATTAGAAAGATGCTGCTGCCCATCTTCTGTCTCAGTTTCCCTCTGTCGCCTCTTACGACACCCACGGGATGATATGGGGTAGTGGGTATTCTTGCCCGCCACTATACGGGATTTTTTTATTACGATAAGTTAATTATGATTATACTTAAATTTGTCACTAGGCTTTCAGAGTGATATTAAACTAATGGGTGCGAATGAATTTATTGAAATAAATTCAAAGTAATTACTTGGGCTATCATTATTCACTTACGAACTTACGATGAAATGTATAAAAAATACTTGAATTTTTTTTCAACAGCCTTTTTGTCCATTGATGGAATTAAGTCTTTCCAAGAATGCGTTGAGTGACAAACATTACTCGGAATATTCGACCATACTCAAGCAGCAGGCAGTTTGGTAAGCGACCCGATACCCTTGCACTGGTATGCTAGACCCCATCATTATTCTGTGAAATTTGTGTTCAGCGTTATTGGATGTTTATTTCGATATCACTCGGTTACACCGGACGGAGTACACCACGTGCAAATGAGATAGGCATTAAGAGATAACGTTATCAGTTTAAGCCCCAATTAAGGCTGCGCATAAAGCAAAAACACGCAATGTAGAATGGAGTTTTACTTTAGTAAGTCAAGTTCAATACTGAAAAAAAAATATCTGAGACTAATTTATTATTATTTTAAGTGCTGTAATTTTTCAAATATATTGTAGGATAATATTTTCTTTGAATGTATTTTGGCCATTTATTTCGGTACCTCTATAGAGTTAAAATTAAAATTAAACTTTAGGGATAAAAATCAGATATAGCTATAAAACCACTAACAACTGCGGTCACAAAATAAATGATTGTTCAAAATTTGCTTTAAATTGCGAGACATTCGATTATAATAACTTATGCGCATACATCATTTTCATTCCGTAAAAGACACGGTCGTCCATCGCAATCGGACTCGAACTACATGCATGCATGCCTGTTTCACTGAATCAATAAACTCCGTCAAGACTAGGGGCTTTGTATGCGTTTATAATAAGTATGAAAGTACTAGCGCAGTCCGCGGCTTCGCCTGCATTAAGATTGGAAAACGATATAATTTCGAAAATAAATTACTTCTAATAAAAAGTAAAAGTCGAATTCAAACAACTAAAAAAAATCAAATCTTTTCATATTCTGAAGTTTTTAGTGTTAGTATTTTAACATACCATAACATTAGTCTACCATCTACCATCACATTAGTATGTTACTTATTTCTCACTAACTCATAAACGAAGCGCGCTTTAGAAAAGTAAAATAACTAAACAACTGGCCGAAAAGGACGTAATTTGAAGCTACCCACACCGCGATAAGTGTAGGCACGACCTTGTAGCTGAGCTCCTTCATACTTATATAGCTTGACTAATCTCCCCTTCTCTGCGGTGGAGAAAAACCGAAACTATGGAATGTTTTGCCAGATATTAATATCATTCTATCTTCAATTAATTTCAACGCTTCATAGATGATTAAAAGCTTGCTTTGTAGCCTATGCGCGACATCTTCTAATAATACCTCCTTATATTAATCCTACTACTGGAGATATTTGATAATGGTAATAATAGTAGGCGTAGAGCAGAAGTACAGTACATACCAATTTCTCTTCCCGCCGCGTCTACGTGCTGTTTTCGAAAGTCATTACGAATCGTTGCATACATACTTGAAGACTTCTAGTCTCCTGAACAAGCCGATTTCCGATAACTACCAGGCTTTCGTATCATAGACCACATTCACACCCTTCTGCAAATTATACGGAAGACCTGAGAATGCAATCTACTACTTTGTCTTGCGTATGTGGATTATAAGAAAACTTTTGATTTCGACAATAGTTGGGTGGTGCTACAGTCTCTAAAGCGGTGCCAAGTTAATCGGCGTTATATTCAAGTGCTAAAGAGTTTGAACAGTAAGGCTACGATGGCTATCCGTATACGAAACCTCTCCAGCTGTAGAGAAGTGTAAGGCAGTGTGACGTTATATCGCCAAAACTTTTCACCGCTGCATTGGATAACGTTGATTGATACGGTATCAACAGCAATGGCGAGTGCATCACTCTCCTACGATTTGCTCACTATATAGTCATTATGAATATGAATATATAATAAAAATAATGCTCAGACAAAATCATTTCTAGTGCCTAGAAGCAATTGCAATATGGTGGACGATATTAATGATAAGCTCTTGGAAAATATTGCAAGATAAAAACTCTCTGATGACACTCTTAATCTAGTGGCCGCTAAACGGGAAATTATGCAGTCTTCAACTGATATGTCGGTTTAAACATTATTGAACAGACAGATCTCTAAATATATGCGACGAGAGTTACGGAGCTTCTTCAATACAGCTCGTATTGTGGAACCAGGACTCCAAAGTTTTTGCCAAAGATCTATCTGCCTCAAGAAGCCAATCAACAATGTTTAAGACCGGTTTCCGGGGTACCGACGACTTCCTGCCTCCCGAACGAGCCTGTTTCCGAAAAGGCGTCAGACCTTTCATAGACCATATACAAACTCTTCGACAGGTTATTCAAAACTAAGGAATATAATTTGCCGTTATGTCTGGCGTATGTGGACTACGAAAAAGCCTTCGATTCAGTCGAAATTTATGAGGTGCGACAGTCTCTTCAACAGTGTCAAGTTTTTTTCTCTTTTTTGGATTTTTATAATTACTGTTAACACTATATAATAAAATAAGAAAATATAATTATAAGTACTAATTAAATTAATAAACTAAAAACAAACATTCACTTATACTGAAGATGTGAAGTAATTATTCCGTCCTAGTAGCAAACCGAAGTGCCAAGTTGATAGTCGGTATATCGGGCTGAAGTGCTTGTATACGCTACGATATCTATGAGAAGTGACAACAAGCTTCGGGTCTTACACCTACGTCAAAGTGAACAAGTTAAATCGGCCACAGTCGAGCGTGTGCCTGCTTTACTAGCATATTGCAGAAGTGTCACTGACAATATTGACTAAATCTTGAATCGAGCCTCCATTAACACATACTTCAAGCCGACGTAGAAGATTTTTTTACTTATTATAAGCTAGTGCTTGACCACAATCACACCTGGTCGTAAGTAGTGATGAAGCCCTAGATGGTAAATCGCATTGTCTTAGCGCGACAAAAGCCTATTCACTCACCTCAGTCCCCCTGTAACTATGGGTGTTGTACAGTACTCAAAACGTTGGGAACATAAAAATAAGTTAATAAACGTAATGAAATTCGTAGGAAAATAATTTTATTCCTGGGAGAAAATGTCTGATTAGGTAATTTCAACTTCGACCAAGAGGTTAACTGACGAATCCAACTCGGTTTGGGTTGTGTTCGGTAAACTGCGACTAATCTTCTTGTCTGATATTCCTCAAAATCTTAAAACGAAAGTGGACAACTAATGCGTGCTGCCAGTGATGAATTACGGAACTGAAACTTGATCACTCAGCGTGCGATGGAAAGGGCTATGCTCGGAATTTCTCTGCGGGATAAAGTCCGTAACGAGGATATCCGCAGAAGAACAAGAGTAACTGGCATAGCCCAGTGGATTAGTAAGCTAAAGTGGTATTGGGCCGGTCATATAGCTCAAAGAACCGACAACCGATGGTGTCAGTTTCGTACTTGCAAGCGCAGTGTTGGCCGACTCCCCACTAGATGGAGTGATGACCGAATGAAACTCGCAGGCAGTCGATGGATGTGGGTGGTTTACGATCGTAATTTGTGCAATCTATGGGGGAGGCCTATGTTCAGCAGTGGACTTGTGATAGGCTGTAGTAGTATTAGTAGTAATAGTTATTATACTCTCTCCTTGTCCGAGACGTTCTTTACAACATGTAGTACGCCGTATTTTATACCAGTACCATCACAGTTATCCAAGCTCCTAAAAAAAAATTTTGGAACGGCAGAATATATGTACAACACTATATCCACCTGTACGTCAAACGCAATGTCATTACGTTTTTTGTGCCAGCCGTCACGGTGTGTTTTATAAATTTCGTTATAAAAATCAAATATGTTGTGTAATATTAAATGTTTTGTATCCAAAACCTACCACAACTGTATTTATTACATGCTTGCGAGGTAATATTGGGTTATACTTTGGAAAAAGAAGATATTCAAAATGGAGCAAACTGATTAAAGGTAAACAAGAATCATCTTGTTCGGAGGTACGTGTTAAAATCTAAAAAAATCACTTATTAATAAAGTCAGATTCACTGTGTATTGAAACACTTAATAACAAGTATGATTAATTATCAATGAAAATCCACTATTAAGCTTTAATAACATAACCTCGTCACTCGTATAATATGAAATAATAAATAGGTATTTCCAACCAATAAATGTAGGTTGAGATATATATAGAGATACGTTGAGAAATTGGAGTGATATATTTTATATGTTTTTCTTACTTTCGTGTTCAATTCGTCTTTTGAGCATTAGTTTGGCAGTCGCCATTTATCATAGTCATGGGGTAAAATTGCGCACATGCAGGTGATTTTGGGACAGTATTGGGAAAATAGGAAAAGGAAAATACTCAGGCTGATACACTATCACCATCTTGTTGGAAAATATATTATGCAATACTGAGATACAAAAACAAATACTATGGGCTTAAAACTGCTGGGAAAAATATATTACATGAGTTATATGGATATGTTACAAACAGACCATTAGAACTACTACTTCGAATATATATGGGTTCATGTATATATAATAAAATAAGAAATAAAATGCCATCAACATCTTGGGAGAGGATTTTCTGGTTTCTGGCAGAATTACTGAGGACTTAAAACTGTTGGAAAGAATATCTAGCATAAGTTATATAAAATGCTATATACAGACCATTAGAGCTATCACTTAGAGGATATACATGGTATAAATTACTCAGGCCATTAGAGCTATCACTTATGAGGATAGACATGGTTAACTATTCATACCTTAGAGCTATCACTTAAGAGGGCAGACAGATTTGAATTGATATATAAAGCGTTACCATTAAAGAAAAGATATTAAGATGTGCTAGGCCTCGGAAGACATCACTGCAGGCTTTAAACCATTAGAGCTATCACTTAGAGGATAGACATGGTTAACTATTCAGACCTTAGAGCTATCACTTAGAGGGTAGACAGGTTTTGAATTGACATATAAAGCGAAACCACTTAAAGGAAGATATTAAGATGGGCTAGGACTCAGAAGAATTCACTGCAGGCTTTAAACCATTAGAGCTATCACCTAGAGGATAGACATGGTTAACTATTCACACCACTTTACAGAGAATCATACACTACTATTTCACATGTTACTATCACCTCATAGGTATCTCACACATATCATAGGTACCATTAGTGAAGCATTTTGTAAAAGTATGGCACTCCAAAATTCATGCTCATACATAGTGAACTCTCCTTTGTCAAATACTATAAATTATAAAATTATTATTTCTCTATAGTACCAATTTTGCAGTAAGTGAAATGTAATTCCTTACTGGGCTTTTGTGATTTTTTACTTTGGCTTTTGTTATAAACATAGACTTAATAATAAGTTAGTTTTATATTATTGACATCAAAATGTTGCAATAAAGATTTGAGATTACAAAAATTTACAAAACTAGTAACAAGCTTAGCTGTGATGAGTCACAGGTCATAAAATTTATTAAATATTGTCCTTCATAAATATTACATTATTCCAAGTGGAGTTCAGAGGTATCGTTAAGATATAAGGTAGAATTTCACTTCAACAGCGATTGCATGGGAAAAAATAAATGAGAGAAGCTTAAGCCTTTCCTGTGAATAATAATTAATAGAAAGCATAACACAAGATATTGCTAAATTTAACATTAACTCACAAAAACCCATTTAGAAAAGCATTCTCAAGTTATAAGATGTTAAATTAAAATTTACTTAAATTAAACGGGAACAGATATTCCAGATTATTGTGTTTTTCACAATTACAGTTCTTCTACGGGCCACTTCTGCTGCAATCAAGCTGGCCTTACGTGTAGAAGGAAATGTTATAAAATAAAGATAATTTATTTTATGTTATTAAATCAAATATGTAATATACATATAATACCTTCAAATTTTTTTTATATAAATAATGAAAATTGCAAATTTTTCCATTCATTGGTATTATAATTCGCAACCCTGGCTTCAAACATCTACATGTTGTAAAGAACGTCTCGGACAAGGATAGAGTATAATTAAATGGTTAAACGAATTTACCTTAAGTGAAGTTCAATCATAATTATACGAAGCTCCTTGTCCGAGACAATACTCAACCAACCCTCCTGGGTTAGGTTGCTCATCTAATCTCTTGCTTTAAACATAATGACATTGCGTTTGACGTACAGGTGGATATAGTGTTGTACATATATTCTTTCTTTCTTTTCTTTTCTTCTTTTCTTTTTTTTTTTAAGAAACGTTACCCCACACTAGGATTTTCTCCTGTATCGTGGAGGCAATTTACAAACATAAATTGCACAAGGACAAACATCCAGACCCGGACTATTTATTTTACAGCATTGTAACACTTGTTCAGTGCGGAACGGCCCTCGGTCCTGCAATGCCGCAGCCAAACGCTTAGCACCACTGCGCTACGAGTCGTCATTTATTTTTTACTTAATTAATTATTAGTATAATAGTGCGTTTTTATTTTATATTTTCTTTATACATATTTTTGTACCTAATAATTGTAGAGATATAATTACAAATTGCTGTGTGTAAAATACATTCATTTTTTTATCCTCATGGGCATTTTTTCTCCATCCCCACGTTAAAAAAAATATTTCTCATAAATTATTGAGTATAGGGATCTAACTTTTATTAAAAAATATCGATAAACAATATATCGATAAAAGTTATATCGATAAAATTATTCGAGAAT
Source organism: Parnassius orleans (assembly GCA_029286625.1). Taxonomy (NCBI): domain Eukaryota; kingdom Metazoa; phylum Arthropoda; class Insecta; order Lepidoptera; family Papilionidae; genus Parnassius; species Parnassius orleans. The sequence goes on from JAGSMP010000092.1 coordinate 270,350, forward strand.
AGACATTTTCAGCACTATTATAATTCGCCTATGTTGTCAGCACTGTTTGTCAAAAATTAAATGTAATGTCTTGATGTTGGTAGAGTAGCTTGGCGCAATGTCATACATTTAGTTTTTCTTAGGAAGTCCCGCCTCTTAAACGTAGTGATTATATTCTCTTTGTCTATGGTATTTTTATTCTTCTGTGGTCTATGCTCTCATAATAAATTATGTTTACAAACATTAAACACATGATTATTACATAATGAGCACCCAGAAATCCTTACAGTTGTAATATCCCTGCTACTCTAATCTAATCAGGTGAGCCGCATGCTCGTTTGCCCCCTCTCCTATAAAAAAAAAAACTCAATGTTAAGCCACTGCGCCACGGAGCCGTCAAAGGTGAACCTTGAATGTGTTGCTCGGTCCTAGGTTCGACTGCCACATTAAGGTTAAATGTGACAATATATTAAAATTAAAGTAACATTATATTAAAATAAAACAGTTAATATAATTCGTACAAAACCGCTTTATTATAAAACACTCTGAAGTAAATTATGAACTAAATGAGACATGCCTTGTGAATTAGTTTAAGATAAAAATCAGTCCGTTAAAGCGAAGCCATCTCATTTCAAATCTTTGGTTATTGCTAGTCGTTTATATATCTATTGTCCTTTTTTATTAATAAAAGTCTTTGTTCGTTTTCAATATAGATGATAATCGTTTTCGCTTGCCTAAGAAAGCGTGTATTTCACAACGATTGGACCGACGATCACTGTACACACAGCTAGTGTCAAATCTGAAAGGGATCGGTAACCACCACTTGTGTTGCATTTGTCTCCTTCGCACTCTCGGCAGAACAGTAAATTTACAATATCTGAATGAGAATCATGGGCCTTTTAATGTCAGCACATGAACCTCTTTTCTCGCAGCCATGAATGTACCAAGATCTCTTCATATCTAAAACAAAACATATACAAAACATATTGTAACTTAGTTAAACCATTTTTACTTGTGTAATGGTTATATCCTTGTTGATCAGATGCTTCTATTATCCTTAGACTGATGTGTTGTTAACTCTGCACTAAGGAATATTATTTTGTCATCTGCTATCAGATAATTAATATAAAAATAATATCCTTTTCCCCTACATGAAACTAGTGAAAATAAGAAATCAGACAACTTTTACATAGTCAAATATTGTTAATGTAAATCCATAATTACTATTTGTGTATTTGATCATATGGAGCTGATTAATGGTGTATATTTTAAAATAATTTCTTATTTATTTAACATACAGGCAGAGACAACAAAATACTGACAGAAATATGGAAGTGTAGTTTACTGACATTGATATAGTATATATATATATATATATATATATATATATATATATATATATATAGTCTTATCTCATATCTCTTATTATTGAAAATGTCCTTTTGATTCTTTTTTTTTTTTTTTATAGGATAGGGTGACAAACGAGCACACAGTCCACCTGATGGTAAGTGGTTGCTGTGACCCATAGACATCTACATCTATCTTCAATAAAGAATCAAAATGCAGATGCGTTGTCACCGTGAGGACTAAGATGGAATGCCTCTTTTCAGTAAAAGGGTCGCCGGTTCTCTACACTCATACGAAACACAGCAGTGTTAAGCTGCTATTTACGCTGGTATTCTGTGAGGCGTGGTCCTTCCCGGTCGAGCCGACCCATTCGTACTACAACTGTACTACTAATATAGCTGCAGCATGGCTCTACCACGTAACTAAACAACGTTCTAACAATATCATACGTGGACGTGTTTTTTGCTTTATAGTGTTGAATCGAAATGTAAATCAATACAAACATAAACATAGACCCTATACGCTATTTAGATTGCAATAAAATAGAAAAATAATATATTGATAAAATTATTATTTAGTATAGACATTGCAATATTCATTAACTTTTTCAGGTGGATCGCTTAGAATAAATGTGTATGTCTGGGCTGAAGTCTTGCAGAGCTGCTCGTAGCAGAGATAAAAAAGTATATGGATATTTAATACAACAGTCTTATATCATATTTCATAACATTGAAAATATCATTCTGATTCCTAACAATATTATAAATGGCCAGGTTATTATCAAGTTATTTTGAAAAAATCTTTTGAAATGATAATGACTGACAATAATAAATACAATTAAAATATACATGTGTTTTTGTTATCCTTACACAACAAGTTTAAAACATCTTACTTCATATTTATCAGTGTGTAATAACATAGATAAACATGATATTACCTAGTCATTTTGGCTTTAATGGTGTTTGGGGTATGATAACTAATCAGTTAATATATTTTAAAACAAAGTTTACACACTGCACCTTCACTAATCAACCAAAATATATTAAAACAAAGTCTTGACACCGCACCTGTCTGTCTGTCTGTTCCACTATTAATAGACTGCTTTGGAAATAATTACAACAATATATGCAGTGGCATTTTACTTTGTATCCTTATACAACCAGTTCAAAACAGCTTTCTTACCTTTACCTTTCTTTCTTTTCCATCAATCTTAAAGTACCTATAATTGCTGAATGTACCTACAACTTTGTTTAATACTATTAATTATTAAGCTATTCTATTCTATATACACTATTCTAACTCATAATATCGGTGAAAACTACTAGAAAATAGCTTTTAGTTTGTTTTAAGGTTATTGTGATATTCATATTTTAATTTTAATTTCTCAGAATTCCCGTTAGATGCGATAAAACTAATATTAATTTTGTAATCTAGAGATCATAAGGAATAAATCGACATAGATTTCATTAAGTTTCTCTAAAATTCGTGGTGGGCCATTGTCCATACAAAAAACTGTCTCCTTTAAAGTAAAGTTACAAAATATTTAAGTCCCACGGCCGGGCACAGCCCTCCTCTCATTTTTGTATTAGGGCAAGCAAATGTTTGCCGCCCTGTCTCCAATGCATGTTGGCGGACTTAATTTCTTTTTGAAATATTTTTCTTTAATTTCTTAGACATGAAGGTTGTTTTTCACGTTCGTTTGTCCGGCTCAGCCACCCTGAATCGTAACCTCCATTTGAGGCGTGCGCTAATCCAATTTACTCACCTGTAGGAGTCTTTCTTTTTCAATGTAACTGTATTTTTGGAGAAAAAAGCAATCAAAGGTGGCCGTGCTAGCCTTCACCACCGAACACGTGGTAAATCAGCACTTAAAAATGCAATTAACAATTACATTGGTGCCGGCTTGAGATCGAACCCGGGTTGGTTGCGTATTTTGAAATTTATAGCGAGCGTTTAGCCCCTCAGCTTCCCACGTCTCTTCTGGGCTACCGCGGTTCTGACATACTCAATTTCTACCTTTTAAGAATATTGTAACTTTAAAGCATTCTTTAAATGAAATGGAATACAGTATTGACCTTTTTTTACTGTATGCCAAATACCATTCTATCCCGTCTATCGTAAACATTGATTTATTTAAAGATGTTAATAATTTGTTAAAGATTTATTAATTAAAAGTAAATGTTTGTACAATTTAATAACCTTTAAAAAATTATGGGCTAACCATTTTTGTTTCCATTTCCATAGGCTAACCATTTTTGTTTCCTTTGAAATCGGTTTGTCGTTCGCGTTAAACCCATTCTAACTTGTAAAAAAATATTGTAACATAAGGATGTAGCTGATCCGTAAATTACAACACAGTGTACTATTACGGAAATGGAATAATAATAAAAAAGTGAATATTTAGTGACCTTAAATACCATTTATTGCTATGCGGATGATAGCACTGGTGATGCTCTATACGCCGGCCGTGCGAATATTTCTCGGGAAAACGTCGCCGAGTACCGGAACAAACTTGTGTCTGAAGTCGAGTCTTTGCTGAACAAAGTCTCGGATTGGGGCGACTAAATCTAGTCCAGTTTAATCCTCAGAAGACAAGTTTGCGCGTTTACCGCAAAAGAACCCTTTGTCGTATCTCCTCAGTTTCAAGGCACTCCTTGTTGCCTCAGCCAGTATCGGAATCCTCGGCTTCGACATATCGAGTGACGTGCAGTTTCGCGGTCACTTGGAAGAGAACGCCAAATTGGCCTCTAAAAGCTTGGCGTGCTCAGCAGAGCGGGACAGTATTTCATGCCGGCACAACGCCTGCAACTTTACAAGGCGCAGGTTCGGCCTCACATGGAATACTGTTCCCATCTCTGGCCAGCCCCAGTGCCAGCTCCTTCCACTTGACCGCATCCAGCGCAGAGCGGCTCGAATCGTCGACGATCGAGTCCTTTCCGATCGGCTCGATTCATTGGCGCTGCGAAGAGATGTTGCATCTCTTTGCATTTTCTTTCGCATTTACCACGGAAGTGCTCTGAGGAATTGTTCGATTAATCCCAGCCGCCACATTTCACGAACGCACATCGCGGCAGAACTCCGATACCATCCACACCATCTGGATGATTGGCGGTCCACCACTGTGCGATTTAGAAGATGTTTTCTTCCTCGCACAACTTCCTTGTGGAATAGTTTACCACCAGCAATTTTTCCGGACCGATACGACTTAGGGACCTTCAAGAAAAGAGCCTACTCCTTTTTAAAAGGCCGGCAACGCATCTGCAATTCCTCTGGTTCCCCTGGTGTTGCGGTTGTTCATGGGCGGCGGTAGTCACTTACCATCAGGTAAGCCGCATGCTCGTTTGCCCCCTCTCCTATAAAAAAAAACTCAATGTTAAGCCACTGCGCCACGGAGCCGTCAAAGGTGAACCTTGAATGTGTTGCTCGGTCCTAGGTTCGACTGCCACATTAAGGTTAAATGTGACAATATATTAAAATTAAAGTAACATTATATTAAAATAAAACAGTTAATATAATTCGTACAAAACCGCTTTATTATAAATTACACTCTGAAGTAAATTATGAACTAAATGAGACATGCCTTGTGAATTAGTTTAAGATAAAAATCAGTCCGTTAAAGCGAAGCCATCTCATTTCAAATCTTTGGTTATTGCTAGTCGTTTATATATCTATTGTCCTTTTTTATTAATAAAAGTCTTTGTTCGTTTTTCAATATAGATGATAATCGTTTTCGCTTGCCTAAGAAAGCGTGTATTTCACAACGATTGGACCGACGATCACTGTACACACAGCTAGTGTCAAATCTGAAAGGGATCGGTAACCACCACTTGTGTTGCATTTGTCTCCTTCGCACTCTCGGCAGAACAGTAAATTTACAATATCTGAATGAGAATCATGGGCCTTTTTAATATCAGCACATGAACCTCTTTCTGAAGCGCAGCCGCGAATGTACCAAGATCTCTTCATATCTAAAACAAAACATATACAAAACATATTGTAACTTAGTTAAACCATTTTTACTTGTGTAATGGTTATATCCTTGTTGATCAGATGCTTCTATTATCCTTAGACTGATGTGTTGTTAACTCTGCACTAAGGAATATTATTTTGTCATCTACTATCAGATAATTAATATAAAAATAATATCCTTTTCCCCTACATGAAACTAGTGAAAATAAGAAATCAGACAACTTTTACATAGTCAAATATTGTTGATGTAAATCCATAATTACTATTTGTGTATTTGATCATATGGAGCTGATTAATGGTGTATATTTTAAAATAATTTCTTATTTATTTAACATACAGGCAGAGACAACAAAATACTGACAGAAATATGGAAGTGTAGTTTACTGACATTGAAGTATAGTATATATATATATATATATATATATATATATATATATATATATATATATATATATAGTCTTATCTCATATCTCTTATTATTGAAAATGTCCTTTTGATTCCTAACAATATCATACGTGGACGTGTTTTTTTTTGCTTTATAGTGTTCGAAGTGTAAATCAATACAAACATAAACATAGACCCTATACGCTATTTAGATTGCAATAAAAATAGAAAAAATAATATATTGATAAGAATTATTATTTAGTATAGACACTGCAATATTCATTAACTTTTTTCAGGTGGATCGCTTAGAATAAATGTGTATGTCTTGTAGGCTGAAGTCTTGCAGAGCTGCTCGTAGGCAGAGATAAAAAAGTATATGGATATTTAATACAACAGTCTTATATCATATTTCATAACATTGAAAATATCATTCTGATTCCTAACAATATTATAAATGGCCAGGTTATTATCAAGTTATTTTGAAAAAATCTTTTGAAATGATAATGACTGACAATAATAAATACAATTAAAATATACATGTGTTTTTGTTATCCCTACACAACAAGTTTAAAACATCTTACTTCATATTTATCAGTGTGTAATAACATAGATAAACATGATATTACCTAGTCATTTTGGCTTTAATGGTGTTTGGGGTATGATAACTAATCAGTTAATATATTTTAAAACAAAGTTTACACACTGCACCTTCACTAATCAACCAAAATATATTAAAACAAAGTCTTGACACCGCACCTGTCTGTCTGTCTGTTCCACTATTAATAGACTGCTTTGGAAATAATTACAACAATATATGCAGTGGCATTTTACTTTGTATCCTTATACAACCAGTTCAAAACAGCTTTCTTACCTTTACCTTTCTTTCTTTTCCATCAATCTTAAAGTACCTATAATTGCTGAATGTACCTACAACTTTGTTTAATACTATTAATTATTAAGCTATTCTATTCTATATACACTATTCTAACTCATAATATCGGTGAAAACTACTAGAAAATAGCTTTTAGTTTGTTTTAAGGTTATTGTGATATTCATATTTTAATTTTTAATTTCTCAGAATTCCCGTTAGATGCGATAAAACTAATATTAATTTTGTAATCTATAGATCATAAGGAATAAATCGACATAGATTTCATTAAGTTTCTCTAAAATTCGTGGTGGGCCCATTGTCCATACAAAAAGAAACTGTCTCCTTTAAAGTAAAGTTACAAAATATTTAAGTCCCACGGCCGGGCACAGCCCTCCTCTCATTTTTGTATTAGGGCAAGCAAATGTTTGCCGCCCTGTCTCCAATGCATGTTGGCGGACTTAATTTCTTTTTGAAATATTTTTCTTTAATTTCTTAGACATGAAGGTTGTTTTTCACGTTCGTTTGTCTGGCTCAGCCACCCTGAATCGTGACGACGTTGAGGCGTGCGCTAATCCAATTTAGTCACCTGTAGGAGTCTTTCTTTTTCAATGTAACTGTATTTTTGGAGAAAAAAACAATCAAAGGTGGCCGTGCTAGCCTTCACCACCGAACACGTGGTAAATCAGCACTTAAAATTGTAATTAACAATTACATTGGTGCCGGCTTGAGATCGAACCCGGGTTGGTTGCGTATTTTGAAATTTACAGCGAGCGTTTAGCCCCTCAGCTTCCCACGTCTCTTCTGGGCTACCGCGGTTCTGACATACTCAACTTCTACCTTTTAAGAATATTGTAACTTTAAAGCATTCTTTAAATGAAATGGAATACAGTATTGACCTTTTTTTTACTGTATGCCAAATACCATTATATCCCGTCTATCGTAAACATTGATTAAAGATGTTAATAATTTGTTAAAGATTTATTAATTAAAAGTAAATGTTTGTACAATTTAATAACCTTTAAAAAATTATGGGCTAACCATTTTGTTTCCTTTAGCTAACCATTTTGTTTCCATTTCCATAGGCTAACCATTTTGTTTCCTTTGAAATCGGTTTGTCGTTCGCGTTAAACCCATTCTAACTTGTAAAAAAATATTGTAACAGAAGGATGTAGCTGATCCGTAAATTACAACACAGTGTACTATTACGGAAATGAAATAATAATAAAAAAGTGAATATTTAGTGATCTTAAATGCCAATTAATTTTTTTTTATTAAACGCCTGAAAAAAAGTTACCCTTACTATACAAGGATATTTTTCCTGTATTGTAGATATATAGATACGTAAATAACACAAGAGCAAACGACCGGATATGGAACAATTATTTACGTGTTCCGTGTGGGAATAGAAACCAAACACAACGAATAAAACCAATAGAAACTAAACGTAGTGGTTATATACTCTTTGAACAAACGTTTAGCAATTGCATCTGTCACTAGTCGTCAAATATATATAATTTAAAAAGAGATTTTTCAAGACCAAGTAGGTTGTAAATCCATCGCTTTACTCCCCAATCAATCTCTGTAATGATTGGTATAATACTTTAGTATCTTTCATGCTTAAATAAAAGGTCATTTAGATAAAAGTATTACATTTTTTTAATTTAATACCTATGGGATCATACATTAATTGTAATTAAAAATACTAAAAATATTTTAATTAAAATACTTTATCGCAGCGCGGCAGCGTCAGAAAATTTAGCACCTGATTTGGTCCCGTTGGTAACGTTAATAGCGACTGTGAGAAATGCCGGAAAACTTATATAATAACATAATATGTAATAATATCTCGTTTATTACAGACGCAAAATTCTCTACCCGGCGCCAATAAATGCGAGAATTCTGGTGTTGCGACCCTCAATCTGCTCGCCGAGCGTAACGATCAAGGCAAAACCAACGTACAAAATTCATACAACGTACCTTTGCGGTGTGATAAAGCGGAATAATTAAAATAACTTACGTTTATATTGCTCAGCGTAAACAACACATTTCTTTTCTCTCGTAACGTCCAGCGAGTGCGGACATATTTTAGATGTCGTATTTTCGTATATTTTCGGGCAGTCAGTACAAGCGTAACACTCCTGTGCATCTATTTGAATTGGACCAGGCCTTGGGTTTAATGGAACTTGGAAAGGAGGTCTTAATCTGTTAGTACTGCCTGCTATCGCATTGCCTTGCGCCATAGCGCCTGATCGTTCCAAATGTTCATTATCTTCTTCTACATCATCCGAAATCTCGACTTTGTGTAGAGCCTGTTCGCCTAAAATTAATTGAATTGATAACACTATTATTAATAAGACAGTAACAGTAATAAAACAGTCAAAAAATAAGTAGTTATGTTATAAAACTTAATAGGTTTTCTATTTTAAGTATTTAAAATATATATTAAAACGATGACTCTTTGACTATAAAAAGTAAAAACAATGACATCATTAATTAATAATTATTTCCTCCAGACCGAATTTCTGCCCGACAGCTATCCGACACGACCGGAGAGATCAGGTGCAGAACCAACAGCTTTACGTGATTTCGATCGGCACGGGAATTAGACACCGCCTACTTCCAGACTTCAGGCTACTACTGACAATTTCCCGACCCGGGACCTCATGGTCTGCAGTCGCACTTACTACCACTACATTAACAAGGCAGACAAATTACACCATTATCTCACTACACTATATTTGTATACCTAGACCTTCTATAGAAAAGTATGTTTTGACATCTCATTAAAAGTATTTCAATTTAGATTTCAATGTACATGAGTCTCAAACCCGATTGTACAGTTTGTACATTACATCCGAGTGACGACGTAAGAGAATCCATTATCTAATATCATCACGTGGATATCATAGGAGGTGATAGAGGGAAACTGAAACAGAAGATGGGCAGCAGCATCTTCCTGTTAACAACCCGCCTGCCAAGCGTGGCAATTATGACAAAATCCCCTCTATGGCTACATAGGTGCGATTTTTAAGTAGAGATGTGGACTTTTGTTAGGTTCCATTTCATCATCCATTAATTACAGAATGTATGATGAAATATAAATAATAAAATAAAATACTTTTTCCTTATACTGCTGTGTTTGTATGTAAAACTGTAAACTGCTATAATATTTATGTTATATTTTATCTTTTAGACTGTAAGTAATCTATGCTTATAATAATTGAAGCGTAAAGCATAACAGATTGTAATTTCTACCTGATTTTTCAATTAGTTTAATGTTATCATAATGTAACAAATTGAAATTACTATCATGCAAATTTTTGCTTTACATACTCGATTACTCGATCACTAAACCAGAAACAATAATTATATTTTAATGTTAAAATATAAGTTATTTAAAAATAATTAAAGTAACTATACACATTAAAATTCATTTAGTTTTTAAAGAAACATTGTAAAATAATGAAATTTATGTGTATTGTGTACATATTTATCGACGTCTAAGCGATTAATTAGAAACAATTGTATTCAAAGTGGCGATCTTTGGTTTTGGTGCAGGCCTTTAATCTCAGTGGCTTAGAACCTATGCACTGTCTACATTCGGAATTTAGCCATTGCTGGCTCTAAGAGACTTAATGTCGGAATAACGTTTTTAACAAACCATGTCTTCTAGTATTGGTCACAATTTGTAGTACAACAGATTCATCTGGTTAAGACAACGACCAATTATCAGACCTTATGAAGTCTGAAACGTTGGCCTCGAGCCAAGTTTAAGATGTTCGTGTCTTGTGACCAGGTGCACTACCACAACGTTACTGCCAAAAGTGCGCTACACAATGATTAAGTTTTTAGACGACCACTAAAATTTTCTTTAACACTACACTCCTTATGGTAACTTAAAAATCACAATATGTGAATTGGCGGCAAATTGATCGAAATGTCTCATATATTAAACAGTTAAAATTTGAATTCAGAAAAAAAAGAACTTTAAAATTGTAACATAATTTTATGTCCAGACTACTTATAGTCCATGTAGAGACCAAAGAGTATCTTCAGTGATTAAAAGAACTAGAGACAAATTGCTATTGACGTATTTATTCATTTAGATATATAAGTATACAATATCTACTAGTTAGTCTGAGTAAACAATTATCAGAAAATTATGTCAACAAATATTAATATTAGTTTTACGTAAATTATATATAAAACAAAATTTATAACTCATAATAAGCTTTAGTCAAAAACACTTATTTTTCGAAAAGAAAATTCAAACTACACAAAATAAATTGTTACCTGCTGATTCGGCAAAATGTAAAAAGGCCACCGAGGCGGTAAATACCGCGAAGATGATTAAGGTTAGCCTATTCATGTTACTGGCCTACACAAAATCATTACTGTCTACGTTGGTTTAACCTTATCATAAATGTTTTATACTATTCGGATATCATTGTAATCAATAAATTCAGCATGCTCGAACGACCTTGAATGCACGCATTCGGCGGTGCAAATCTGAAAGAGTTTTGTGGTCCGTGAAAATTCAATAAGCTGTTTTGAACGCTATAGGAAATAAATAATCTTAAATTTTATTATTATTTTGATATCAAGTTTTTGTTAGAAGAAGAGGCTACGGTTGCACTAAACACAAAAGGGGTTAGTAGGCTCATTTTGTAAAGTTTTGGTCCGAGAAAATCGGTGGTGTTAGCCGATTACACAAAAAAGTCGTGCTAAAAGAAAACTTCTATAAGACAAGGTATTTATAGTAAATCGCACAGTGATGGACCTCCTAGCATTCAGTCCAGGTGGTGCGGGTAGTATTACATTTCAAAATTACATTTCATAATTACATTGCACCATCATTTAAGTATTTATAATTAAAACTTCATCTCCCATTTTGCCACCCTTAGGGGTGCAATTATTTTTTCCAAATTTTTATGAGACCACAACTGAAGACAGAGTTATAAAATAAAATAAGTTAAAATAAATCAAGAATCATCAAAATCGGTTCACAATGAACAAAGTAATAGCGTAGCATACTTACAAAAACATACAGATGAATTAAGAATATCCTTCTTTTTTTGAAGTCGGCTAAAAAGGGTCTTCGATTCTCGTCACTATCCGTACGAAACATAATAGCAATATGACTATTACTCTAGTATTATGTACAAACGTGGTCCCTTGGGAAGGGAGCACCCTTTCCCTGTCGAGATAAACCAATCTTTATGCGTGGCTCTACTACATATAAGGCCATATCTTTCAACTCGAAACACAATAGCGTGTGCACTGCTGCTTAATGATAGAAATATTTATAGAGGGTGGAGCCATCATCCATTCCATTACAGACTTTAAAATTCACAGCTGAACATAGGCCTCCCATAGATTGCCTTATAGGGTAGTACTCCATAGTTGCCACAGGCGGGTTAGCAACCGCAGGTTTTTTATAATTTGAGTTGTTATCAGGGAGATACTGCTGCCCATCTCCAGTTTCAGTTGCCCTTTGTCGCCTCTTACGACACCCACAGGACGATATGGGGTAGTGGATATTGTAACACCGCCACTACACAGTATAACACATACGTATCTTTGAATTATTTTCTTTGTTCAGCTGTCCGCTGCTAGATGGCGCTTGTAATCGCATGTGTCGAGAATGCTTTTTCTAGATTACTTTGTCCTATTTATGTAATAAAATATATAAGAAGTATATTTTTAACCTATTAGAAATGATCTCCGGATAATAAAATATCCAGATTTGCGTAACAGCGCTTATAAAGCTTGATCGTACCTTGATCGTATTTTTCGATTCGAATTGGTCCGGAGACAGGCTTTTAAAATTAGTTTCGAAAAAACGTCACTTTGAATCGAATTCGAAATCAATTTCGGGAGTTGGCTCTAAGGCATGTTCGCGGAAGCGTGCGTAGTTTCCACGCCATAATGCACAAGAAGTTCGCTTCTCTTCTTCATGAAGTGGACGTCATCCTGAACGCGATTGCAGCAATAACTGACTGTCCTGTACTAAAAAACTGGGTATGTTACGTGTGTAGAAGCATAGAATAGCGCGACATTAAAAAAAAATTTTTTATTGATTATATCTCTTAAATATGGTTTTAAGTTTTTTATTGACCAAATATCCGGTCCGATATAAAGACTAATTTATTCATTAATTTAAGAAAATTATTGGAATTTACTCTCCAAATATAGAATAAATAGGTAAAATTAAACGAGCCTCTTCTTTGGCGATGTGTGTTACTTTTTTTAGCCAGTGCAGCTCTAGATGGTAAATCGCACTGTCTTAGCGTAACAAAAACCCATTCACTCTCGCCTTGAAGATACTTAGATTGTATTCGGACAAAAATATAGACGCCGGCAAATTATTCCACTCCTTTGCTGTACGCCGACCGCCTGGTTGTCCGATGGTGGAAATAGGAGGGAGGAAATAAAGCATGTAATTCCTGCGAACACTCTTCGCAATTCATCCTATAGAATACCAAGAGGCTGGCTACTCTGCGCCTGTGCTCGATGCTGACAAGATTGCTTTCAACCAAATCAAGTGGTAAGCCTCTTAGCTTGTCTCTCCACTGAGTTCGCGCTAAGTGGCATTTTGCAAAGTAAGGATTGTGGTGGCTACGTGTGTTCGGTAAAGAAGTAACTGTGACATTAGCACTTAGCACGCATTTATGAGAGCGTGGGTGTGTGATCTGTAGATACAGGTCATTTACAACATTTTATCTTTTATCAATCTACTAGCTATTATTTATTGTTGTATATGAGTATGTATGTATGTATTGTTGCTACTTTGATCAGTGGTTTGTTTAATCTCATTAAAATCTATAAGTAGTTGAGCCACGCTGCAGAATATTATGGCTGCAGCACGTATGGGTCGGCTTAACAGGGGTAAGACCACACTCTTCCAGAATAGCAGCAGAATCATCATCTCGAGGGTAATAGCTGAAAATCAGTGTTTGCTCTCTGAGCAATATTAATCGCAGAGCTAGGACCCATTTGTTAAACTGCAACACACATGTACATTTAGATCTTAAGATTGTTTAACTTTTTTTTAATACCTTATTTTGTACCTGAATTTACGTGTGTGATTGGAGAAACAAATAAATGCTTTATCTATCTATCTATCTATCAGAATAATGCTGTATATCGTATGGTGAGTGTAGAGAAACGGAGACCCTTTTTACTGGTAACGAGGCATTCCATCTTAGCCCTCAGGGGTAACAACGCGTGTATTTTAAATTGTATGGGAAGATAAATGTAGATGTTTAGATGTACTGTGGCCCAACAGTATTCACTTATCATCAGGTGAAATGTGGGCTCGTTTGTCACCCTTATTCTTTAAAAAAAAGGTAGTAGGAATCTGTTTCTCTCTAGGAGTTCGTCTGCGTACGTGCTACCAACTAACCTATTACTGCCTTCAACGTGCACACAGCGTGCAATGCTGTGTTTGGGTCTGAAAGGTATAGATAACCAGTATAATAACCATAGATAATATACTATATGTGATAATAACTGGCAAATAGGCAGTCCATATAGTCCTCAGAGGTGATAACGCTTCTGTAGCCTTCTTTGTTCGAAGTAGGTTGCAGTATACACTAACCATCAAGTGGACTGTAAACTTGTTTGTCACTTGTAAAAAAAACTTTCAAAAATCTTTGAATTACCTATGCTGTACGTCGTGCACCTTCCTATGAAAACTATGGCAATCGACCAATGGCAGTATGGCTATTGGAAGATGTCGAACCCTTATCCCACAAAATAATGTTGAGGAGCATCATTCACGTTACAAGTTAGGTATACCTATTTTAATATTAACGAGGCATTCCATCTGAGTCCCGTAGGGTGGCTACGCATCTACATTTTGATTATAATGAAATAAAATCTCTATTTGTCGAGGTAACAGCTAAACTGTGCTTGTGGTTTTTGTTGTGGCGGTTTGTCACCGATACTTCTATAAAAAATCAGCTTTGCGGTCACTTTTTGATGGTTCCGTGACGCTTAACATTGAGTTGCAGCGCTGAAGGCTGCGGGTTTGAATTCCGCACGGAACAAGTATTTGTATGGCCTTCAAATAATATTTCCAGGTCTGATGTTTGTCCTAGTGTAATTTATGTATCTAAACTGCCTCCACCATACAGGAGAAAATCTTAGTGATCATCTCTAAAACTAGCTAACAGCGGCTCTGCCGCTATACCTGTAAAGCTGGTTTAAAGCTATAAGAAAGAATTATTCACAAGCTGGCGCTCTTCATTGTTTCTCGATTATTCTTTATGACTTCGGATAACACTCATTTACTCCTTCAAAAAATAGAATGTGATCTTTTTTACTAAAATATAGAAATTATTCTTTGTTAATGAATTTTATAAACTTTTATTAGGCAATACATTTTGTTCGTTACAAAGAAAATTTGCCTATAACTAAATTCACTAAACTCGAAATTCTGCAGACTGGCAAAAAGGAGCGGCATTATTATTATATATTATAGCAACTATGAGGCCTTCTAATATGGGGAAATCTTCGAAAAAATGCATCATTAGGAGCTTCGCTAGAAAGGTCTGTATCCAGCAGTAGATTCAATAGCTATATGTTGATGAGAGAAAATAAGGAAAAGAAAACTTAGCAAAATAGTGAAATAATTTTCGAGTCACATTCTTAAACAAAAAAAAAAAACATAACAAGCAGTTTTTACTAATTTTATTAAAAATAAGTTCATCTTAAAAGGACGGTCAAATTCTACTTATATACATAAATGCTTAATGATTTCATCAATTCAAATTCAAATTCAATGTTTCGAACAGTCATAATGCATCACAAATTTCAAGTTCTATATTTTGTAAAGCAAAGCATTACACGACCGACTTCAAAAATTACGAGTTAGTGTAACAATTATATATAAAACAGTGACATTAAATTACTGTTTTAATTTTATTAATTTTTGATAGTTATTCTTTTATTTCATTTGTCTTCTGGAATAAATATATAAAAAATATAATTTATAATAATAAAAACGTAAGTTTATATTGTAACAGAGTAACTTGTAACAGAGCTGCATAAATAAAAATTGTAAACAGGTACCTTAATTAACATCATCATTTAATATCTTTTGGTAACGATGTCTGCTTAAAATGTGTAAACCTTGAGAACTAAGTACGCCGTTCTCTTGTGAATCTTAAAAAAATATCTTAAATGTATTTTTATACCTAAATATTTTAACAAAGCAAAAATAACAGTAGTATTGGACGGTTGACTAATTCATTTAAAGGTTGTTTTCAATTTTATATCAGGTTTTGGCACTCCCAAATTTTTTATCAGACTGACAGAGCGTTATACGAAGCTTTTTGTTTGGTGCGTATTACTGTAAGCGAACCGACGACATTTATTTCTGCTTTGTTAAATGTTTGGTATTATTGCTTGTAGAACAGATATGAAGCAACGAGAGCTAAAGCAGCCAATGGGAAAGAAGCAATAATGGAGCTGGCCCCGTTACAGTCGTCTTTGTCACAAACGCTGCAATGCTTGATTTGTTTAGCAGGGTCCATGGGGAACATTTTCGCAGTATTGTCCAGAAGACGGCATGTTTGGTTCAGGTCAGTTGGGTTTGCGTCCAAGCAGGTACGGATCGTGGCACCATTTTCTGTTGAATAATAAGTATTTTATTTAAATATAGACTTTTTGTTTTTCCTAATGATTGAGTGACGCGCAAAAGTAACAAATAATAAAGGCACCTCTTGTATTCTTGGAAATGCAGAACTCGGAGAGTTTAGTAATTTTAATAAAACCCTTAGTAATAATGTCTTCATTATTGATATTTTCAACATATCGATGTACCTGTCTAATGGCGAAATCTTAACTTTGGTTGATTTCCCTTATTACGACATAATAAGGAAGGCCAAGTTCTTCTCTAAAATTCCAACCTCAGCTGAAACCGGTGCACCATACTGTGGCTTTGGTGACCAACTGATGACATAAAATTCGTTCAAAACCACTGAACAAAAATTTTTACACACTTGCGCATATCCAGTGAGAGGGTATTAGTTCGCGCTCATCAACCGGTCCGGTTCAAACATGATGAGTATGGGAAAATCGTCCGAGTAATGGTCGTCAGTCGACGCTTTAGAAAGGCCATACCCAGCAGTGGATTTAAGAAAGCCTGATAATGTAATGTGATG
This sequence comes from Parnassius orleans, assembly GCA_029286625.1. Taxonomy (NCBI): domain Eukaryota; kingdom Metazoa; phylum Arthropoda; class Insecta; order Lepidoptera; family Papilionidae; genus Parnassius; species Parnassius orleans. The sequence continues at coordinate 287,069 of JAGSMP010000092.1, forward strand.
CTACAGTAGGCCGGAAGTGCGAGTCCGACATAACCCGTCCTTGCTCCAGCGAGGTACGCGTTGATCATTCGTCGGAGCATTTTCGCACATATTTTTGCATAAATTTCATAAAAACTAATTAAAATTAAATAAAACTAGTTTTACGGATTTTATCGCGTATATTAACTTGCTTTAGCTCTTTAGTGGATAAGTAGTGTAGTATGTGTTAACATGAAAGCAAATATTGTAGGGTCAATGCAATGGTAGTAAGTTTAGATCATATTGTTGTTTTGATATTTTTCTGTATCTGCTCTTTGCCGAGTTATGGCGGTAAGGGATTTCGTGATGAATTTTCATCGTAATATGGTAGGACTCTTTTTCTGCCAAAAAGTCCGTCTATATTGTTTCTGCCGGCAAGGAGGAATTCACCCACTATTGTATTTAATATATAAGTGAAGTTATGGTTTGTACTAGTATAATTAAAGCTGTGAGGTATTCCATCTTAGTTCTCAAGAGTGACTGATTTGTTATTTAGATTAGTGTTTGCAGGTCCTGTCACGGTCACCATAATATATTGATATAAAAAAAGACGAAATAAATAAATAATAATAATTTATACGACAGAGGATTGCTTTTGAGTGGCAACATAAACAAGTTGGCGGTAAAACAATCCACCTTATTTATTAACTTGCTTCACTGGTTTTCTATTTGGCTGTTAAGGAGTGGCACCGAATGACATATTATAAAGAAGCTATTTATGTTAACTGTGATAGTATGGAGTATTTATATTTATTACCACGATGGGTGGGCAGTTTACGTTAGCCGTACTAAAATTCTTTTATTTCAACAGTAAAAGCGATGATAAGTCACGGGAGCGTCCTAGCTTTGTTGAATCCCTTAGTTGAATTTTACGAACTCAACGGGACATGATCCGGTGATCGGTGGATTCTTTCGTAGCCAACACACGGTAAATTTTGACAATGGAAACTTATAATAATTTATGTATTGTAGTACTCAAGGTATCTTAAAAGGAGTACTAACGCATAACAATCTTGTGGCAATATCTGGGCGCTCCAGCAACGGCGTCAACTAGTTCATTGGGCAATACACCACGAAGGTAGGCACGATTGTAGTTCACTGAGTCCTGAGTAGAACAGTCCTGGAATAGAAGGAAAGAAAAATTGGTTAATTTCGTTTTCATTAATTTTTACAGATATGTACGAAATATGGGTTTTCCAAACATTATTTAAACAACGTTCAGGTAAAGCAGACTTCTAAAATAAAAAGAAATCTTTTAGATCCTTAGGTTTTTTAAAATAGAATAAGGGTGATAAACGGGCACATAGTCCATCTGATGGTAAGCGAATGCTGTGGTCCATAGACATCTACAAACATCCTCAACTAAAAATCAAAATGCAGATGCGTAGTCACCCCTGAGGACTAAGACGAAATGCCTCGTTTCCAGTAGAAAGGGTCTCCGGTTCTCTACACTCACCATACGAAATACTGAAATATTAAGCTGCTGTTTTACGCTGGTATTCTGTGAGAGCGTGGTCCTTGCCCGGTCGAGCCGACCCATTCGTGCTACAACTATTATATAGCAGCAGCATGGCTCTACAACTTTTTTTTAAACTCACTTTGACATCATGATCATCAGTCTGTAAAAAATTACTGCTGGCATGGGCCTCTTTATTTTTAGGGAGGATTTGCCATATATCGCCACACTTAGGATGCGGATTGAAGTTTGCAGCAATGGTCGACTTGCACCTTTCATTCAACTGCTCATCGCTGGTTTGGCTATTTTATTTCTGGCATATACGAATTAGTTATACTAACAAGAAGTCATGAGATTTTTATTGTATTTTCCATGGTCGCTTCTTACTACACACAAGGGACAAAATGAGGTGATGGATCCCTTTACGCCGCCTTTAGTTGCGGGTAGGCGTTTCGTTGCATCAGAGACTTTTTTGAAAATTATAGTAATAAAACACTTACCACTCTAGTCTTGCCAGCAAACGGATCCTTGCAGGTCGGGTCTGACTGGGAGTTGCATTGGAAACACCGCAGACAAGATCCTGAAATATAAAAATAAATGTGAAATATTAATTTAGGTTTCTGCCTAATTTTGGGGAACCCTTATACGTAAGCTAACCTTTGAATCTATTAAGATTACGCATGGACTATAAATCTTTACTCATACAGTATTATCAAAGTTTCGATAAAGCGGATGACCAGTTCGAGCTGGTGTTTCAATATTACGTTTATTATAAGTTAGGTTTTTCCTACTTGACACAATTTACGTCAACGGTTGACATTTTTCTTATACCGTTACTGATACAGTACGAGTGGGTACATGAAGCCCACTGTTGAACATACTCGTAGGTCACCCCCTTAGCTATTTGCCATAGTTACTATGCTTGGCAGGCGGGTTGGTAACCGCAGTTTCCCTTTGTCGCTTCTAACGGCAACCCTGGGGTAGTGAATATTCTCACACCATTACGATTTGTTTTTCTTAATTTATGTCTCAACAATCATTTTTACAATAGCTGGCGGCACTATTCCGTGAAGAGTACATGTAAGTAAAAACTATAATATATGAAAAAAAAAACTAATATTTTTATTTTATTTCCATAACAAGTTTTTACCATTAGCCGAGAATATTTGGAGCCACATTTATTTACCGAAAAATAAGTACCCTATATGTCTGAACTTTGATTAAGTGGACTTTTTTTAACTTTGGCTAAGACAGTAAATCATGTGTTCCGTGCAAAAATATGTACTTTCGTTTTTAACTAGTTTAATAGTTTAAATGGTATTTAGCAAAAACACGAGTCAGAAGACAGAAGTGCCTTAGATTTATTAATACGTAATACCTACCTTTATTTCAAAATTTTTCAACCACACTTTAGTCAGAAAGTAAAAAAGATAAATTACTGTTTTCTTAACATTTAAATTGGAATGGAATAAAAAATTGAATAAAAGTCGTAGAACTCTTTCCACTGAAATTTGATTAATATTATACTTTGTTGATATCTTAGAAGTCTTAATAGGTAGATGAGTTTTTAATCGATTTCGATTAGAAGTACTTAAAAGAGTGATTAATCTTCATAATTATACGATTTATGTTGAAATAATATCAATAGTCATAGCTTAATCTAAATGTAATTGGAATTTTTAGACCACTTATTAAATAAAAAAAACAGTTTTAGTATGACTGTAATATTGTATAAATAAAAATATTTACTTACGTATATACATAAACGCTCACGCCTGTCACCCAGAGACTACGGACTTTCATTTGAGACGGTCCTGACACATGATTTCACACATACATAACACACTCACCCTACATACTCATCGGTTAAGGGTTAATTTGGTCCTTCTTCAATTGATCGACAAACTTCAGTCGAGGGTACCTAGCCGACTCTGCCACTCACTTCTGCAGCAGAAATTTGCTTTGTTACTCTTTCCTCATTCATTCTTTATACCCGATCATATTCAGAGTCATCCTTAACATACTTCTTAATGGCCGCATTTCTATTGCATCAATTTTACTCTCATGCTTCCTCTACCACGCTCAAATTTCACTACCATACATTAAGGTAGGGGCTAACACAGCATTGAGAAATGCCAAAGAAATATATCTATTTGTGATAGAATTAAGGCGTGTATAACTTTATCAAAAATTAATTAACTTTTGTTTCAAGATATCCTGCAATTTCCATTTATATTGATAAGTTATTTCTTTGAAACTGAGGAACTTGTTTTTGGGTTCCGGTTATCGCTCAAAAATTAATATCTTATCGTTTATGAGAAATTTTATATATATCGAGGGTCTGGTAATGAATGGATAATCTTGAAATATTATATAATAGACTATGGCTGTTCCCAAAACTATAAAAAATATCCCAAGTAGGAACGAAACGAGTCGGACTCACGCATGAAGGGTTCCGTACCATCGTAATACACGTTTCTAGTAGGGGAGTCCCTTTTAATTTTTAATTTATTAAAATTTTTATTATTTGCTGTTATAGCGTCAACAGAAATACACATTCTGTGAAAATTTCCACTGTCTACCTATTACGGATCATAGGATACAGCCCGCTGCCAGACAGACAGATGGACGGACAGCGGCGGCTTAGTAATAGGGTCCCGTTGGTTACCCTTTGGGTATGGAACCCTAAAAATATACCAAGTAGAAAAAAATTTTTACCTTATTTTACATTCTTCTTCACCACGAACACAAATTAATGAATGCCATCGGTTATTTAGGTGGTGGCAGACAGTTCGAATATTTATTGTAATTTATGTCAAATAAAGTATTATTAAAGTTATTTTTTCTACTATTTTTCAATATTTGGTATAATTCATTTTATTCTCGTAATAAATGTTGAGGGCATTTGCCGCTTTGATTTCATTTCTATTAGTAGCAAATAAAGAAGTTGCGTACAAATAGTTATGCATACATAAGTTAGGGAATAGATCAGAATATACATTGTGCTAAAGTCGGGAAATATCATTATGAATACCAGCTACCGACAAACTTCCGTCTCCGAAAGTCATAAATATGTTTTAGATACTCTAATTTACTGGTTAAATTCACATTTGTTCTGTCCCAATTTGCTGCTTAGTCCATAATTGTAAGAATACATAGATTAGTCACTGCCGGTCACACTTGAGGTTGAGGACTAATTAGATTAATTTAAGTTCGTCTTATTGCTAGTAACATGCTGCGCTAGAAAGATTACTGACTGTGTGGCTTGTAAGTAAAGTGAGAATAGGCGTTAAATAATATTCTAAAATATAAATACTAGCAATTAAGAGCAACATTTTAAATGGTTATTATTTTGATACTATTTCGAGACTATTTAGATTAATATTAAAGTCAGAAACATGCAAATGAGATTTTTTTTTATAGGATAAGGGTGACAAACGAGCACACAGTCCACCTGATGGTAAGTGGTTGCTGCGGCCCATAGACATCTACATCTATCCTCGATTAAAAATCAAAATGCAGATGCGTTGTCACCCGTGAGGACTAAGATTAATTGCCTCATTTCCAGTAAAAAGGGTCTCCGGTTCTCTACACTCACTATACGAAACACAGCAGCGTTAAGCTGCTATTTTACCCCCCGGTCGAGCCGACACATTCGTGCTACAACTATACTACTAATATAGCTGCAGCATGGCTTTTCCACGTAAAATAGCACGTGATTTCCAAGAAAACATAAATTCAATTTTAAATTTAAGTCTAAGATATCTTTCAAGTCACTATATATGAGTTATTAACGCTAGTAATGGCATATTACGATTATTATTTAGTTATTCCAGTAGAAGTAGTAGTAGTAAGGTATGTGAGAGCAATATGGTCACCTTAAGCTTTGCCGCCCTATATTTAACCAATACTAGGAGGAAGACGGGACGAAAACACAAAGTCGTATACTATAACTAATATATTTAAATAAGATAGCAAACAAACTTTGGCACTAAACGACAACACACTCTAAACACTTCGAAAAATCAACTTAAAAACTAACTACACCACACAATACTCAAATCGACTAAAATATTTACTATAATGTCAATAAGTCATATCGCTAAAGCAGCACCCTTTTGACCTTTTATTTGATTGACTGATGAAGAGCTATCGAATCACAGAGCCATGTATGCAAACAAGGCTGTAGTTTTTGAGTTATAAGAAAGTGACTACTATACTATTCATAGTAGTAGTAATAGTAACAAGGATATCCGCAGAAGAACAAGATTAACTGACATAGCCCAGCAGTAAGCTAAAGTCGCATCGGTTCGGGCATATAGCGCGAAGAACCGTCGTCCGAACCGTCTCTAGATGCAGCTATGACCAGTGAAATACGCAGGCAGTCGATGGATGTAGGAGGCCTATGTTCAGCAGTTATGCTAAACTTAGGCAGCAACTTGTGATGGCCTGTAGTGATGTGATGATATAATGGTACATGAATAATTTTACTAACTGTAATTTTTATTCAAATTGTTAATACTTCACTTATATATATATATATATTATCGAGATAATTGATTTGAGTATATTGAAAGAAATATTTTGTGAAAATATAACCGTGACGGTGATATTTTGTTTTCTTTCGTTTAGAAAGTGATTTTCTGTTGATTACATTATTGAGGGCAATTCCTGCCATAAATAACAACTAAATTTTCAAAGCATGGGAAGGCATAACTTTTACCAGGACAAAGTTTCGTATTTTGAAATAGATTCTCTGTTGGGAAAACAAACAATGTCGTTAGTTGGGTCAGAATTTATTCCAATGTTTTTGCGGTGTAGATAAAGTTAATGGTGTCAGTATATTGATATAGAGGTTTATTTGCTTTTGCTCTATTAAGCCTGATGTATTTTTTGTATAGAATAGGAATAAGTTAGAATGAAATATATAAGATAGAAATATAGTAAGCAAAACGACCTTTAATCTTTAAATGATATTAAGTTGGTAAAATGAAGTCTTTAAAATGTATAGTTTTGTTAGAACAACCAATATTTCGCAAGGAAGAAATATCATATATACGCAGAAAATAGTAATTTTGTCCTTCATGGTAACAGCGTATTAAAAGTCGCCGCTTCAATTTGTCTATAAAAGATAGATGGCAGCGTCTAGTCAAGTAGTTGATTGTGATTTATCAACCTTCATATATAGTACATATTACAAAGACTGATCGCAGTAAAAAGATCGTAGAAACTATGCTGCTCTCGAAGCTAAATACATATTTTAAGACTCGTTCAAATGGAACACACAAACTCTGATCACACTCTTAATCTCATAGTAGCTAGAATAGAATGAAATATTTTTATTTAATATGGATTATTACATATCAATTTTTATACTGATATATACACGTAGTAAAAAGGCGATTGCGTGAAATCAAACTTTCAGTACGTCGTAAAACTGTTGCTGCAAAGAGCCAGCTGATAAAGCGAAAATCAACATCATCTCCAAGCTATCGGAGATTTTTAGTGAAGGACTACACATCGCCATTGGAACCACATGTAAATGTGAGTTAAGATCCAACAGCAAGGCTAATCCGATAATATTCCTATGATACACCGGATGTACTCCTATTAGAAGGATGAAATTTATTTAAAGAAGTTTAGGCCAATTTAATATCAAAAACATTAATAGATGAAAAGAAATCGGAGTAAAAGGTATGAAAACTTAAAATTACTCCACAGTTAAAAACATGAATAAGGTAACAAAATTAAGCCCGGCTAAAACATTGCGTCATGAACTCATGAATGTTACGCAAGGTGCACACGTTGACTTTAATGATGTCAAGATTGTAATTTAACCCATACTAGGCCATAAGCATACGGAAACTTTTGTATTAGTCATATACCTATGCAAGTATATGTCATATTATACCCACTTGTTTTGCTTGTTAAACGCGTATTTGACGCACCTTGTATAACATGGTCTTATGTTTTCGCTGTTTGCCTTCCCTATCTACGTTTGTATCGTTCTATACATTATTACTTATTAATAATGATATTTGTTTAATTTATAGCAATCGCTTCTTTATATAATTCAGTGGTGTTATATGTATGCGTGTTTTGATTTTCAAATTATTATAATATTTATTTTAAATACAGATTAGCTGCGATAATGAAGAAATTCAACAAACATACATCATGTTTTGAAGAATGAATTGAACTGATGTACGCAAAATATTATAGCTTAATGTAGGATATCTGTTTCAAATATTTTAATTATATCTGTCTATATAATCAAAGCTCAAATATTTCATAGCAACTCAGAACCGGACGCTTTATCATTTAGCTAACGACATTCATTATGGTTTTGTACTCGTATCTTAGCTAATTAATTTTCTCACCTTCAGTCTAACAAATTGTCACCCTACTTTAGAGCGTAGCTACAGGCCATGTTGTGTAATGCAGCTGTGTCAGTTAACCATTGTTTTAGTTATAAGTATTGTATTACGAGAACCAAGGAGGTAGATCTTGTAGATTGTTTTACAACTTGTATAATTTTAATGTTAATGAAATATTATAATGAATGCGTTAATGCATATACAATATCTAAACTGAAGCAACCTGTAAATTCATTATTTCTTATATTATTACATTATTACTTTTTTAGCTGACTGCGTCGCGTCGGTGCCAAAAAGGAGAATGATGTTTTTGTCTGGTATGTATGTACGTCCGTTTCTATGTCCAGCCGTAACTCTTCAGAGTATTTTATGTATGCTATTACTCTATCAGTACCTAACTCTTAAATTAGTGGTCAGATTTTGTCAAATTATATTTCAATCAATTTGTCATAACTGCAGCGGGTAATATTAGGTCCTTACATATGAAATTGGCGTTTTGTACGGGAGGAATATAAAGTCAATTTTTTTTGTAAAATATATTTAATTAATCAAAGCATGCACCGTTGTTATCTATGCACTTTTGCCATCTCATAGGTAGTTTATTGATCCCTTTACTAAAAAACCATGGGGCGAGAATCAATAAACTCTTTGAAGGCGGTTTGGACTGCCGCATCGGAGTTGAATTTTTTTCTTTGTAAGAAGTTGTCCAAATTCCGGAAAAAATGGTAATCTGTTGGAACAAGGTCCGGGGAGTACGGTGGATGTCGCAGACATTCCAATTGTAGCTCATCTAACTTAGTGGTTGTTTGTTGTGCAGTGTGTGGTCTTGCGTTGTCGTTAAGCAGCAGTGGCCTAGAGCGATTGACCAATCTCGGTTGTTTAGCAGCTAGTTCTTCTTTCATGGTTTGTAGTTGCTGACAATAGATATCTGCCGTAATCGTTTGGCCAGATTTTAGAAAGCTGTAGTGAACGTCACCGGCGCTAGTCCCAAACACTCACAAGTAACTTTTTCTGAGTCAATTTTCGTTTAGGGCAGGATTTGGCTGGGTCTCCAGGGTCCAACCATTGCGATGAGCACTTCCGATTATCGTACAGTATCCACTTTTCATCACAAGTAATGATTCGATTTAAAATCCCTTAATTATTGTGTCGGTTGAGCAAAGTAACACAGCAGTCGACGCGTGTTTGCAAGTTCGATTCACTCAATTCATGAGGTACCTACCCATCGTTCAAGTTTTTTTACTTTCCCGATTTGGTTCAGTGGATTAATACAAATTTATCACTTACCCCGAAGCCTGCAGCTATCTCTGAAGTGCTTTGTGATGGATCCGCTTCCACAATAGTCTTTAATTCTTCATTTTCCACTTTGGTCTCCGGCCGTCCACGGGGTTGGTTCTGAAGGTCGAAATTTCCAGAACGAAAACGTTGAAACCAAAACAAACCGTGCTTTCATTTGCGACACCAGCGCCGTATACATCATTAATCCTTTGAGCTGTTTCTGCAGCCCTGGTGCCACGGTAGAACTCGTAGGTACTCGTAAATATACCGATATTTCATGTTTTCCATTGTGCGGTAATAAGCGACGCCAAAGAATAAAATAATGAGGAAAAAACAAATGAATGACTGTTTTCAAAACTCAAATGTACCAGCTAAATGAATTTATAAATTTGAATTTGGAATTCTTAACCAAAGAGGAGATATTTCAGATCAAAGTGGTCAGTACGACAACACGCTAATTTCATATGTAAGGACCTAATACATTATTTTATGATATCAGCATAGAATAAGTTAATATTATTCATGTAAAATGTATTGTTGTTGGACTTGGAATTGAATGAAAAGCATTAATTAGTAGGTACATTCTATTTATATAAAAGAAATAGATTGAATTAGATCACTGCAAGTCGATTATATTGAAATATTATTCGTTCATTTACAGTTTATTGCGAATTATTTCGCTTATAGTACATTAGTACAAAAGATTAATCTTTATTATTTTATTCCAATTAACAGTTCTATATTTATGATTTATTGTAGGTATTAGATACTTTATTAAATTAAAAATAATGTTTAATTTTTACCGTTGCACTGCAACTTTCTAAACTTTCTACAGCGTAACACTGTGAGGCACTTTCTATTTCTAACCTTTTCGTACCTCATACAGCGGTGAAGCGATAAGATCGGTGAAAAGTATGTAGTAGAAAGAGGAACAATATCATTTTGTTGAAGTAGATAAACTTCTGTACCGGTTTGGAATCTTATCCAGGATTCGAGACAGCACTTAGGTTGCTGTTTCTTAGGTCTTAGATTAGAATTTAATTATATTGAACTACGTGTTCATCAATTTAATAAGAATTTAAACATTGCAGATTAAAGACGAATACGAAAATTTTACCACGTAGGTACGTGCTCACGTTTTATACAGACTCAATTTAGTGATCGGTGATGTCATCGGCCCATTATATATTTAGACTGTGAGCAAGGCGAACTACCTTCAGCACTACGCAAATAGAGCGAGTTGCTAAACAAAGTACGTACGGAAAGACTCAACCGTTTTCATTGACGTGACTTTACAAAAGCGCTATGCCACTAGCATTATAATAAATTGAAAAAACATGAACAAACTATATTGTCTTAAAATATAGTTATAACTATATTTTAATTTAAAAACATTTATGCAATGAAATATATATATATATATTTACAATCAATCATGTTATGTGTGTATTAAGTTTTAATTATGTAATTTATCTAAATATAAAAATATATAATGACGTATCATCGCATTTGTGTAGTTAATACATTGATCGGCCATCATTTCCTATTTTAATGTTAGTTAAAGTAGATACGTCTGGTATAGAAATCTTGGGGACTGAGATAGATAATTTTTTAAAAGTGTTTTTCGCCTCTTCATTGTTTTTAAAAATTCCACCTTTAAAAGTTAACCAATATCCGAAAAGAAGGAACTAAGTCTTGCGAGTAGGTACGTTGGATGTCAGAATATTTCCTGTCGTGATTCCTGTCATTTTGAAATATACGAGTACCTACGTGTGAAAATGAGAGTTGTCGTGAAGTAGGTAGTAGTGAACTAGAGCAACTATTAAATATGCTTCGGTTGTATGCTAGTGAGCTTTGCTATTATGGCTTGCAATGTACCTATGCTGTTATTGACGAGCTAAATTTCAAGAAGCTGTAATAAGTACTGCCAGCACAGGATCATCATATAGTCACAAGTGATGTATTTTAAGTCGATTGCGTTGAAGGCATGCTTTGCTATTTGCTCTAGGTTCAACCATTGCTTAGAACATTTTCGAGCAGCATTCATTTTCATCACAAGTGAGAATCCGAGTCAGAATCCGCTTATTACTTTGACGTAAGTTCATTATTTTTAACCACCGACGCAAAAGAGGGTGTTATAAGTTTGACCGCTATGTGCGCTCTGTTTGTCTGTCTGTGGCACCGTAGCACTTAAACGGGTGAAACGATTTAGATTTAGTTTTTTTTTGTTTGAAAGGTGACTTGATCGAGAGTGTTCTTAGCTATGATTTAACAAAATTTTCGGCCGTTTGAAGATCATCAGCTCTTTTTGTTTCGGGGGTTTTTTAAATTTAAAATTTAAGGTATTCCAATTATAAGTTGCCAACTATAGGTCCAATTATAGGTCGCCACATGTCAGTTACTTCGTGAGCCAGGTCCAGATAGTTTGTCTTATCTGTGTTGGCTTTCAATAGTTTATCTTCATTCGGAATGGTAATGTCGACAAAGAATATCTTAAACTATGTCACGTTCATTATCACAATACCAGGCTTATAAGCAAGAATGATCCTATGATGATTGTCCGGTCCCAGTATAGCCTGGCGCGATCACTTTCGATAACGGCTTCCGGCTCGTAATTATAATAAAGCAATTTCCGTTCCACCAAACCGTACTTCCTGCATTTACTTCATGTTTATATAAGACGAAAACAAGCTTATAAATAAGTATACTTTCGGTTCGTCCGGCAATAAATTGCTTTGATCATAGCCGGTTGACATAGCTTGTACGTTTACTGTGGTTTTGTAAAACTATGTTTCTTCTTTATTTATATAGCTTACTAAAAAGGGACATTTAGGTATAATCTAATGTGTTAATGTGGAAATTATTAACAGTGTAAGACAATATTTTCTTTAAGTTTAATCCAAAAACTTACGTACATGATAAACTGCTTAAAAACCATTGCAATAAATCTAATTTAGAAAGAAAGAAAGAAAGAAGAAAGAAATACATTTATTCACTGAAACTAAACACATCACATAAATTAGAAAAGACAGTTAAATGTATGGTAGATTAAAATGACACGTGATGGGGTGTGTATCGAGCCAGTGAAAAGGTTATGACTCAGCGTAATGCTGCAGGGTAACCTACAGCGCTGATGATGATTTACATTTCTACCTCCACCACCTAACGTTACAATTGAAATAATTAGGATTATAAGAACTCATTTATTTATGTGCAAATATCAACAACTGTATAAAGAGAAAAAAAACATCACGGTCAGTGGTCTCGTGATGTCAGTCATTCGATGTAGCCTTGTACGCGTTGATAGGTACCAAGGTTTTTTATGTCGTTGTTACTATTGTTTGTTGTGTGGACAGCGTTAATTTCATTTCACAGTGTTCGTGAATCATAAAGCCTTTGAACACGTTATATCAGTTTGTTTTCCTTACTACCCACCATTGTTTCTCCTTGTTGGTTGTCAAATTGATGTTGGTGATCAACATATTAAGTGGATTCTGATTATATAAGATTCGTGTGGAGTTTTTATATTATATACTTATGCAGTAAACTAATGCTTACGTATTTCATAGTTTTTGATGATATTAACCAATCTGGAAATTTTGTCTAAATTGGAATGGTAATAAAGTTGAGTTTTCTTTGTAATTTTAATGTTTTGTTTTTCAAACAGGTTTTAGAAGTACCTTTAGTTTTCACATCATTAGAAGTTTATGATGTTTTTATTCATTTAAAGTCTCGCGTTTATTTTAAATGGTCGATCAAACGTCAAGAACACGCGAAGGTTATAAACGCCCTTGATTGGAAACCGCAATTGAATTGTTTTTTCATATTGCATTTTATAATCTCACAGTTACACTTCATGACCACAACATGACGGCAATTCAGCAAAGCACACACGCACACATCCACACACATCTACATATATATACGGTAAAGCGATTTAAAATGATAAGGTGTTTTGAGTTGTGGAAAATTTACACAGCCTTGACAGTTGTACAAATAGCGCAGCTGTTTATTTTTTATACATCTATATCTATTCATAAAAATGCAATTGAAGTGTCTATCTGTAATATTGAAATAACTGGCTTCTATTAAGTACTGGCGGTTATTTGCATGCTAAGACATAAATAATTTTTAAAATTTTAATCTCTCTGTCTTTGAAATGTCTGAAGTGATTTTGATAAAACTTTTCGAACAAATAGAGGGCAATATCAGCTGCGATCTTGGCTATATTATCCCAAAAACTAGGATTTTTTTTTGGAAAAACTAAAAATTTATGAAATAAATGTTCATGAATTATCTTAAATCTAAATAACGCCTCATTAATAGAGCCTACCCAGGCGAAGTCAGGGCGGGTCGCTAGTATTTAATATTAAAGTTTTGTGAAGTTCAAAGCCAACATGCTTAGTTTTCTAACAGTTGTTGAATTGTATTGCTACATCGAGATCACGCTAAACTTCTTTTAATTATTTCTAGCAGCTTACATGAAGATGAAAAAAGTGAGATGTGAGTAATTTTCGACATTTTTAAGTTACATGCTCAGAATACATAACTTTCTGTATTCTGAGGTTACATGATGTCAGAGTGTTGTCATCGATACGAACTGCGTAGTAAACAATATGACCTTCACATTTTTCAATAAATAAAAAAATATGATTGTGGCTTGATGAATGTAAATTGTTTTTCTTTCACTAAATGTTAAGACGATTCGTGAGACAATGTTTCTGCTAAAGTAATATTTGAATGTAGCGCAATTAAATGAATATAATATGGTCGATGTTCATTCATACAAATTGATATCATATTATGAACGGATGAGGTAAGGTACTCTACGACTTTGGCATTCTCAAGGCATGACACAATTCATGACGTGTTATTTATACCAGGGTTATGTTAATAATGTACTTATTATTACAACTGCTGATATGACACTGATTATATTTCTAACTTATTCAACAAAAGGAAGTAGTTAGCCTCGTTTTGGGAGAGCGTTAACTAAGCTTATAAAATTATATGAATAGAAGCAGATGCCTCTACTCTCGTACAATAAAAAGAAAAAAAATCAAATAAATTTACACAACAATATACTATATAAGAGTATATAATATACAATATAAGAGTAAGTATTGCCGAGTATTATTTATAAAAATATTTATCTGAAGAACTTTTCCCGTTTCGTTTTTTCTAAAAAATCGTTTTAAATATTAACACTAAGATTTCTCCTGTAACGTGAAGGCATCTTAGATACATAAGTATATAACTTTAAAATTATTTCTAGATATACAATAATTTGTTCCTTTTAGGACTCGACCCACTGCGTTACTAAGCTATCATTATTTAACCTTAGTCCTTAGATATAAAATAAATAACAGATCTAGATACTAGAATTAAAAATATTAATTGAAATATTCAATATTCGATCACAGATCAAAGACGTTTTCTAATGGAAACTGGTAAAAGTTATGAACATTTAGTAGTTCGGAGACTGTATTGGTCGATGTCCACAGAATATTCTTACGCACTTTGCTTGCGAGACGCGCAGTCGTAAAAATCTGGATCCTTTCCAGCACACGACTAGTCCAAACAAAATATTAAACATTTGGAGCAACAATAATTTAATGGACGACTATTTGGTCTCATTCCCGAAATTGCAATTAAGAAACTTGTATTTGGATACGTATTAAATGAAGGATTAGGTATATTAGCTCAATAGAGTTCGTACATTCAATATCGATGACTCTTATAATTAAGAATTTCTATAATTAGTTTGTTATAAAAAATATTAACAAACTTTTTGAATACTAGTATCCAAATATTCAAAAATTGTCACCCTCATCCTAGAAAAAAAAATCGTCAAATAACCTCTTAAAGATGTTATTTCTCTATCTGTAATGTCACATATAAGCTTAATTAAAGATAAGAAGAATTGGCGTAATAAACAAAGATTGGAATTAAAACAACGCTCTTAAAATAAGAAATAAAACTACAATACGCATTGAAGTCTGTTTTGAATTTAAATTAACGATGGTTTATTCATAAGTTTGTTTATTCAAACTCAAGTATTTAACACTTCTTATCAACTAAATCGAATACTGAAAATGTAAGTAATATTGTTATTGCTATTAGAAATGTAACTTTTACCTCCAAATTTTTATTTTAATATATTAAAATTAAATTTTGGATTAATTGCATATTTTAGCAAATAATGATTCCAAACGGACTGTTATAGATAAAACCTATAATTTAACAGATTTAAAACATATTATAGTGGACTTAATGCCTTAAGGCATCAAGTCCGCCATATGTACGATTTTATTTTAGTGCATAAAAGTTTAAATAAATAAATAAATATCTACTATAGTAATAATTTTAATCCTAAGAGATTAAGAATACAATTTATTATTCTCTTTTCTTTAAATTTGGCCTTTCAGCATCTCACATGCTAGTTCTATATCACAGGGTTGCCCTCATTCAAACCCTAATTTGGCATAGTCACTTGCTGTAATTTGCCAACCTAGTTTAAGGCAAATATTTTCGTGTCAGTGATAATTGTTTTTTAACTGTGTAAATCATGTTTTAAATTAATAAAGAAATTATCATTTTATCTAAGTTATCGTATCTTTTGGTTTTCTTTTGATAAAATGACCAAATAAAACATGTGTGCTAAATTCCTTTATTATTTTATGTTTAGCGAAGAAAATTTTACGAATTTACATATCTACACTCTTTTCACTTCATCACTGCACTCGTTCGTTGTGAAATATATATAATATTTGTAAAGTACTAGAAACTATGACATCATTGTAAAAATATCAATTAATTTAAAATATCTTAGAAACAATGAATCACGTATAAAACACAGGTAATTTGCAAAAAAAAAACTAGTTTTGGATATTCAAGTAACCTGAAACTGAACTAGAATTTGTTAGCAAAATAAACAAACTGAACACAGAACGCATTTACGTACATTTATAAAGGCCTGTCTGGATTTAAATAAAATTAATATAAATAATATCTTATTTATATTGTTTTTTACAGTTAAAATAAAAAAATCAAAGGTCTTTTTATGAGAACAAGCTTTCTGCAACTGAAAGTAACTTTTTATTTGATCTTCGGTGTTCAAATTTACGCCGTCGCCGTTGTTGCAAAACAAAAAGCTATTATTTTCACATTATAATGAAAAAATTATTAATTATTACATTTCATAATTAAGAAAATACAAGATATAAATGAGAATTATGTTATAGTAAAATTATTAAAAAAATTGAAAATGAAACATACCGAATTCGAATGCCGTTAATAAAATGGCAATACTCAAGGCAGCAACTCCACTACGGGCCATGTTAATGATTCTAAGGGATTGTTGTGAACGGGCGAACTCTTGCAATGGGAGAGCTAGACTGAGAAAAACGCCTCACCCGCCGCCACAGTGACGCCGGCCAACGCATTTACACGCCGAATAGGATGTCATATTCTTTAAATAATTCGTGGACATTTCATTCAACTATTAACTTTACTACGAAAAAATGTTGATTTATTTTATGGATAATGTAGATGTTAAATTATACCTTTGTGTTATTTATTGGTAAAGTTTGTTCTTAGACAATGTAACAAGTCTCGATCAAGTTATTCTACTTCAAATTCGAGTTCTGTTCTAATAAGCTGTGTAGTTTTTGAAACACTACTTGTTTTTCGAAAATGTAAGAAGATATTACAATACATCACATTGCCAGCCTATTTAAGTCCCCAGCTGGGCATATAAGCATTTTCAAGAATGTGCCAACTGCCATACAATTTTTGGGAAATTGCTTGTATTCATCATACAGGGCGGCTAAGTAAGCGCAGTACCCATATAAGTTTTGATTCCCCTCATCATCAGTCTGTCAAAATTGGATTCAGCGTTCTTTGATGCACTGCATGCAGGTGGGGGTTTGATATATTTCCCCTTACACTTCATTCCCCGTATGTTGCAGTCCTTTCTTGTTTCTTAATAATGTTATCATCCGTTCTCTTCGAATTAAATAAAAAAGGTAAATGAAATAAAATTTAATGATAAAAGTTATGCTGCTTTCATTTAATTTAAATATGCTAAATACAGACATTATATATTCTTCCACTTAACAAAGGACATAATCTAATGAGTATTATAGTCTAAAGTCGAAATATATTGCGATCATAAAAACCGTTAACGTTTTCCTATTTGGTCTCATAGCAGTGTCCTTGTTAAATCAAGAAAAACATGCGCATAAACTATCCTACGTAATCGAGCACACAATAGTAGAACATAAGAACCAAATTTATTTTTTTATTTTAAAAGTTATGTGCTGAGAAATGTTTCATTTACTTTCTTTTATTTTGAAATGTTTTTCGCCTCTTTTAAAGGCAAAGTATGGAAATTCGAAAGATTTAATAAGACGACCTTGCCGTATTCTCACCTCATTATGAGAGCATTTCATTTTCACACTCTATATTATTTTTTCTAAGTTTTGAAATACATTTTAAAAACATAATAAATTAACGAAATAATATTATTTGATACAAAGACCATATAGTTTTAAATTATGGAAAATAACTAGAACCTGTTTGTTCTTTATTGCAGAACACACAAGTTACATTTTGCCAATATCAAAGAGATTGCTTGAATAAGTACTTGGTTTTATGTGGTAGAGCCACACCACACGTGTGGTATTTTGGCTTCAGTACGAATGAGTCGGCTCCTACAGCAAAGAAATACTAACGGAATACTAATGTAATATAGCAGCATAATGTTAATGGGTTTCGTCGAATAAACCTGTTTCTAAAGGTTTATGTAGTTTATAATGCATAATGCGCCAAACGGTAAACTAATCAAACATCAGTTGTAATACGTAGTACTATCATTTATTCTGTGGTTGTACGCACAGACACATACAATAATTACAAATAGTCGTATAAATAACATTATTTTTTGCATTGAATACTTGTCGGTGCGTTTTTTTTTATGTGTTCGGCTGTGCCAAAAGCCAAAACACGCAGTCTCCGCCGTACCGCTCGTTGCATCATCGTGGAATATACCGGTCTTCAATAACACTCTATAAGCGCTCGCAGTTCGATCGAAATAATCAACAAACCCAAGATACAATGTTTAATAACCGGTTATATGGAAACCGGTTCCAAGCCCTGACTCTGTCTTTATTATTTACTACGCATGATGTGATAAAATATCATGTTCTATGTGGTTTCCGATGATTCTCGTAAGTTAGTGATGAAGGCAAAATTGTACTTTAGAACATCATCATATTCATTTATCCAAGACCAACGATATCACCGATGATCTACGTGGACGTTAAATCGTCGTTATTTTTAGCTGTATCTCCAATTCGACGTGTTTTCACCGTTACCTTATAAGTCTACTAAGCACTACTAAGTACCATTATAACTGGCGTGTTGCTGGAACTCTGTCTCAGCTCCGCAACTTACCGTTTCCTCTTCTTTTTCTTACGCTATGCGTATAATAACACCCTATACATTTACTCAATATCTCCCTTCTATTTCTTTATTTTCCTATAACTTATGGTTGTACAACCATTCGATAAATTGAGTCTAAGAATCAAAACCATGTTATGAGTAGTGTTGAAAATAAAACCCGGAACTGCGAGTACCAATTCGCCTCCAAAATTTGGTGAATGGACTTTTATAGGCTGATGGATGACAAGGGGATCGGGGCTACTACGGGACGAAATGGCGTGATAGATTTTCTTAATTCGTCACCACACGGCGAACTTTTACATCACAATAAAGCAATGTCTAAGTGCAGTGCCAAGCCAAATCGTTAATAGCACTTAGATTTTATCAACGCTTCCAGTAGGACTTCACTTGACGTACATTTTAGAGTTTTTGCTATTTCTATCAAATAGTTTTTGCTTCTCTTGCGTTAATTTATTTCTTAAGCATGTGCATAGATTGTAGAATACAGAATTATAATAACCTATAATATATATTTATTTAATGTCAGTTTCAAGTGAACTTAGGCAATATCCGTCAATTACCCAAAAATTAAGTCAACACAACGCAAAAGTCACACTTAAAAAACCATTGTTTTGTGTAGACGAGACAAATATACCTATAAGGTTTAAATTTCGTGGCAGTGTTTAAAAGGATGTACCTCATCAAGTAAAGTACCCGCAGTGATAAACGCGTAGAAGATACTCGTGTTTTTAAGGTTACTGACCTTAAATTTGTTTGTGTATTGCACAGGAAATTCGTTGGGCCTCTTGTCATAGACGGTACCCCGGTTAAACTTGTGTTGTTGCTTGTTGTACACCAAACTACTAAGGCTGCGTTTAGTTACAAAATTAAAGATCAGATAATTTGATTGTTGTGAGAGCCGTGATAGTTTGGGGATAAGCACTCGCTGTAAATTTCAGAAATTTCTAGTTGGTTGCAGGTGTCCATGTACTTCAGTTACCATCAGGTGGACTGTAAGTTCGCTTGTCACTTTACTTTTATAAAAACAAAAGATTCGTCTTAGTTGTGTGAGTGCCGTAAAGTAGAATGTATTTAAATATGGCACCTGCCATTAATCAAAAGAAGAGAAAAAATAAAAATAGATACTCATATTGTTAAAATATATTGATAGTAAAATAATATGAGTATCAAATGAACTTTACTTAGTAAATAGCCAATTCCTAATATAATGTATATTATTATTAAAAATTAAAAATTGGCTGAAGTGTTTGTCAGAAAGGCTACAATGATTAATCCGAGTACAGGACCAGAGTAAGAAACCTATCCAACCACAGAGAGGTGTGAAACGGGTGACGTTATATCTTCAAAACTCTTCACCGCTGCATTGGAAGACGTTTTTGAGCTATTGGACTGGAAAGGATACGGTTTTAGAATCAATGGCAAATACATCACTCAACTTCGATTTGCCGATGATAAGGTTATTATGATAGAATCTCCGGGGGACGTTAGTACTTGGTCAATGACAACAATAGTGTCTCCCGACGGATAAGTCCTAAGATGAACATGGGCAAAACAAAGACCTGGGCGACCGAGCCACATGAGTAAATATTTATTTACTCATGTGACCGAGCTTGGCGGCGTTAGAGAATAATCCCTGCCTTATTCGGCGTTCGAAAATAATAATTAGTAAATTAGTATCACATCATGTAGAAGTAACCGTATGGTACCTACGTAAAATTAATGTAAACCGTATGGCAGTAAGTCTGAACTGTACTGTACTGTACGTATCTCATTGTAAGTGAATCTCTGTTTCCAATGAGAAATAAATTCTTTAAACCTAAAATTACAAAAAATCTATTTTATTGAAATATAAAACACCTATCTAGAAAAGCTTGTAAGGTTACATTATCTAAGTAGGTACCAAATTTCATCGAAATTTTAAGAGTCGTTTTTATGACCTGGTGAAAGATGTAGAAAGTTGATAAATGGGGAAATATGGCCGCCAAACATATTTTTATTATTGGTTTGTCCCCGAATACAATTCCTTGTAAAATTAAAGTTATATTTATAATATTGTAGCATATTTTTATCACGTGCTTTAGTATACATCAAACAAAAAAACATTGCATGGTGCATTCTATATTGCTCAAAAAAATCCTATAAATTATAGAGCGTTTTTATATTTTTAGT
The DNA here is from genome assembly GCA_029286625.1 of Parnassius orleans. NCBI lineage: Eukaryota > Metazoa > Arthropoda > Insecta > Lepidoptera > Papilionidae > Parnassius > Parnassius orleans. The sequence continues at coordinate 307,832 of JAGSMP010000092.1, forward strand.
TAATTTTTATTACTCTGTCGATTTTTTTAATAACTAAGCTTATAAATGTCTTTTAATGTCGTTTCTCCTTTTCACATCTGCGCGTCGTTCTATACTGAGTTGGTAATCGAAGATCTTTCTTTTTCTTTCTTCATTGATAAGCCAATTACTTACGCCAAATTAATCTAGAGTGTGAGTAATACCACAGTTTAAAGTTAGACTATCTTTAAACTGTGGCAATACGCAGATATATTGTCAATACGTAATAAAAGATTTCTATAACTATACTTTTACTGAGAACTAATTTCATCCACAATTTTCTTCACTTGAACTTTAGAATTCATGTGAACCTTTGAGATGCTTACGATGAAACGGAAACGATATTATTGCTTGGTTAAGGAACCTTGAAACTTGTACGCCTGGGTTAACTATATATTTATTTCAAAGACAAAGAAATTACCTACTATACTATTTCTTTTTAGAAGCTATTTAGATCCAGTAAACGCAAATTGCGTTCACTGTTTAGATCTATAAAATATTTAAAACTTTAGCGTTAGTAACAAAAATGGCTGTACCTATATATTTTTGTAAATTAAAACATTTTTTGGTATTTTGGTATGAGTAGAAATATTTTTAAAACATAAAACCCATTTGGTGTGACTATGACTAAATGAAGTCCGTAAAGAGGGAACCTGCAACAGAAGAGGATTAATTGATATAATATGTATTGGTAAGCTGAAGTGGCAATAGACCAGCAATATAGCTCGAAGAACCGATAGAGAAAAAAAGATTATCGAGTAACAGAATCATTCTGGCAAGCGCAGTGTTAAGCGAACCCCCATTAAAAGTAAAGTAAAAGTAAAAAGTATTTATTTGCCACAAAACAATACAATGTTAAAATTTATATAGACAGCTTAATAATTAATTGCGACAAAACGGTCTGTGACTCAGTTGTAACGGGAAACCCATTACTCCTGCTATTCTGCCACAGCCTTTGCGCACTATCCATACAGGGTCTTAGGCAAGTGATGAAACACACGGATCAACAATAAATAAATACATAAATAATAATTACTAAAATATGAAATACAAAAATACAATAATTTTTACTAATTTGACGGGGTATCAGAGCCACACAGAGCCAGGGACTGCTGTTGAATCAGCCACTTGCGGCATCTTTGCCGGAAGGTAGACGGAGATAGGGTAGACCGGACTGGTGGTGGCAAATCGTTCCAGATTTTAGCAGCGGCGAATTTAAAACACCCCCTGGCTCCAGCGAGTTTAATCCTGGGTAGTGGAAGCCGATGACATTTTTCTCTGACCGAGAGCAAACTGCGATGAGATGAAGCGACGATTGATGTTCAGCAATAAGTCAAACAGTAGAGTTGTGATGATGTTTGACGGTTTATATGAGGAATTTTAAGATACATATATAAATAACGAAAATGACTTATCACAGTAGGCAATAGTACATAATCGACGGCTCCGTGGCGCATTGCTGAGGGTCGCGGGTTCGAATCCCGCACGGAACAAGTATTTGTATGGCCTACAATTAATTGTTCCGGGTCTGGATGTGTGTTCTTGTGACATTTATGTATGTAATATGCGCCCACGATACAGGAGAAAGTTCTAGTTAGGAGGTAACGTTTTGTAAAAAAAAAGAAACAAAGAAAATAATTTTATTATCTGTTTAGTTCATCGAACAAATTGGCCAATTGGAAGATGGGCCAAATTAAGAGTACACTTAACTTTTAGGTATATGGACGTGAAGGAGGCGAGAGAGGTGTGTCAGGATCGTGCCAAATGGAAGTCCGTAGTCTCTGCCTACCCCTCTGGGTGACAGACGTGAGTGTTATTTATATGTATGTTTAGTAGTTTCAGAACCATACTGATGCTAAACGTTGATTTTTTTTTATTTTTTTTATTTTTACTATAAATATGGCAACATATTATCTGTAATATATTAGAATTTTGCATTGCTTTACAACGACTTAAATATTTAATTTTCTAAGATACGAAAAGAAATATGTTTAGCAGCTGTTTGAAAGTTTATCGTGAATACCTACTATTTAGGTAACCTTGACTCATTTCCTAACTTAATAGCAAGTCATTATATTTATTATCGGAGTTTAGCACACTCAAGCTAATGATGTCTGTGGTTTAATGGATGGTAGATAACTTCAATAGCTGGTTGCAAAAGCCCGAAATGTGATATGATTTTTAATCATATATTTTGATAGAAGAGATACATTATATTATTATTGATTAGATATATTATATTAATGCTGTGTGGTGTGCGGTAAAAAGTTACATCCTATATACGTCCCACTGCTGGAGACAGGCCTCTCATTTCTGAGAGGGTTTTAGGACAAGAAATGTCCGCCGCGCTGCCCCAATGCGTGTTGGCGAACTTCACATGTCTTCGAAATATTTTTCTTATTTCTCAGACATGCAGGTTTCCTCACGATGTTTTCCTTTACCGCCGAGCACGTGGTAAATCAGCACTAAAATTGCAATTAACAATTTCATTGGTGCCGGCGGGATCGAACCCTGGTTGCTCGCGTGCTGTGAAACTTACAGCGAGCGCTAACCATCTGAGCTACCACGGCTCCCTCCGCGTAGTGTGCGGACCGCTATTGAAATACAAGCGTGTGTAATGCTCTAACTCATTAGAAAGTAGAGTTTGTAACTACTTTCTTTAGTGTACCGTAGTGGGAGATGGGCCTTAGCAATTTTTTTTGTTAAGTTTCATTTTTCCTTTATTTCATATAACGTTATATTTTGTTATTATTGTTGATAATATCTTAGAGTACCATGTGGATATAATGGGCTCCTGCGAATTTATTCCAGTCGCAACATGCGTAACATATTTTAAGATACTACAAACGGTCGGAAAATATTATCGAGAGACGATAACGCTGGCTTCTGGTCAAAATTATTTTTAATTTTTAGGAGATGAGCAAAAAGGTCTTCCTAAAACAACTAGAAAAAAACTGCGGTTACGGCTTGCCAATTGGTAGGTACATCCTTGTGAAGTAATTTATGGGATGGTCTTTAAGCAATGGACTTTGATAGGCTACAGCCTAGGAAATGAATAAAACAATAATTATTATATCAACATTTCAAGGCGATATCAGTAAAATACATTCAGCCCAACGTTCCCCAGTTCCCCAGTTCCCCAGTTCTACATTTCCCCAGTTCCCAACGTGCCTAAAGAAGTTTTCACTTCAAAACATCTTCAAAAATAATTCCCTCAAAAGGATTATGCATTTTGCGCTCGACGACTTCCAGCCTCCTGAACAAGCCGGTTTCCGAAAAGGCTTTAGCACCATAGACCACATACACACCCTTCGACAAATTGTACAGAAGTCCGAAGAGTACAATTTGCCACTATGTCTGGCGTATGTGGACTATGAGAAAGCCTTCGATTCCGTCGAAATTTGGGCGGGGCTGTAGTCCCTTCAGCGGTGCCAAGTGGACTGTCGGTATATCGAGGTGCTGAAGTGTTTGTACAGTAGGGCTACGATGGCTATCCGAGTACAGAACCAGAGTACGAAACCTATCCAACTGCAGAGGTGTAAGACAGGGTGACGAAAATTATCTATATAATACAAACAAATTTATAAATACATATCAATTATATGAAATTTAATCAATTGGATTTTCAACATTACTTTCATTAATTTTCATCCATAATTTTAACAATTCTCTCATTATTATCATTATCATTATTATCATCATATTCAAAAACTAATACTATAGGTTTTGGTGGCCACACACGGTCAGTTAAACTGACATCAGTTCAACTGATCAGTTCAAACGGATTTAATCCAAAAAAAGTTCGACACACGGTCAGTTCAACTGATCAGTCCAACTGATCAGTTCAAACTAGGACTGTCGATTCGAAATATCGGATTTTCAATATATCGATATCTATAAATATATCAATATCAGAGTTTTATATATCCAAAACATAGCGATATATCGATATATCGGCTTTATTTAAAAGAAAACAATCGTATGTCAGCTCAAAAATGATTTACACAGTTTATAATTTAGTATATTTATTAAACAAATTAAATTATAAATGTATGAAAATGTTAGGTTATAGTTCTTAGTAATTATTGTTTAATTTAAATAAGACAATTATGTGTAGGTACCAATATTTTTCAGTTAGTTTTCAAAAATAGTCGTTGTTTTATATGTTCAGCTATTTGACTACTACGATTATTGGGCACTAAAAGATTGATTGTAGAAGTAATTTGTTCAGATGCTACAGATGTAGCTGAAAAAATCAAATATTTAACAGCTATTTCTGATAGCACGGAAGTAAATCATAAGACGCCTAAGCGATCAAAACAACTTGAGGTTTATATCAACATCGAAGCACTTGTTTCGTCGTTTTCTCTAATAGTTCACATGCGCAGACACTTAATATATATAATCGCAACACTTTTACGTATAAAAATCCACTTCAAACGATTATTTAAACGACAAAACAGGAGCAACAATCCGTCGACGATCAAGTTCCTGCCAAAAGTCACAGTAGTAAAGTAGTACTAAGTTTCATAGATTATATAGTAATTTTAAGGGTTGGCTATAGACGTCCGGTACTTGATTTTAATTATGTTTTCAGTTTAGAAGGCTTGTTATTGTTAAGCTTGAACCTTTTACACTGTTGGATGTCGGAATTGCGTTTTGAATTAATTACGATAAAAATAAATTTCACTAAAAATTGCGTATTAACGAAACGCAAATATGTCAATTTGGTCTAGTATTAAAAAGTAGGCGTCCGGTACTTGATTTTAATTATGTTTTCAGTTTAGGAGGCTTGTCAGGGTTAAGCTAGAACCTTTTATACTGGTTTTGAATTACAGAAATGTGTTTTGGATTAATTACGATAAAAATAAATTTCACTAACTAAAAATTGCATATAACGAAACGGGTTACCCATAATAAAGTTAATTACTCGGACTCAGACTATCCATTTGTGGCTGAAGATGGGACTCATACACAACGAAGCACATTACATTGTTTCATTTACCACTATCATAGCAGAGTTTAGGGCAACCTGACTTTATAGATAAGATAGGTCGAATCTGTACTAAAACCGAATCAGAATGCCCTGACTCTACGTAGTCTTGTCTGCTCTACACCTAGAGTGTTTTTATAAAGCCGTAGGCGCGGAGGGAGAGCAGCCCCGCCCGCTGTAGCAAATCTCAAAGGTACCCAGGGCTTCCTTGAACCCTCCCCTCCCATTTTATCTCTTGTCAGTGGATATAATCGGGGATAAAATTTTGTCCCCGCCCATGCTAGCCGGGCTGAAGTCTCGAAAAATTGGTGTTAATGGTGCTTGTAGGTTTACTTGAAGTACGCAGATATTTTCGTCTTCTGGTTGTAGTTGGTTATGCTTTTTCCGTTCTGCCTTGTTTTTTATTGCCTGTAAAATATATGGCCGTTTTCTAATTTTGTACCTACTTGGGAATTTTTCTGGTTTTTTAATTGCCTGAAAACATAATAAAATGAGTACTTAATAATATTGTTTTTACTATTACACCGTCTGGTAATAAGTCACAAACCACAATAAATCTGAAAGGGTATTTCAACTAGTTACTTCTTGAGCCCTTTCAAATGAGCCCAAACACGATGGTGTTTCGTAGTGGCATAACTGACATTTTTACCATACCTTCTAAGTCCACCATCATGAAGGTAATATCACATTGACCTAGGTCTTTATGAGTCCTTTCAAATGAGTTCAAACACGATCATTCCATCTAGTGCCGTCACTGAGATCCTATACCCACCTTCGGATTGCACCATCAAAAGGTTAGGTCATAACAGTCTCCTAGGTTTTATGAGCCCTTTCAAATGAGTTCAAACACGATCACCACCTTCGGATTGCACCATCGGAAAGGTGATATCATCACAGTCATCTTGATCTCCATTAACCTTTTGAAAATGAGTCCAAACACGATGGTTCTACGTAGTAGCATCACTGAGATCCTTTATCCACCTTCTGAATCCACCATAAGGAAGGTGACATCATCACAGTCACCTTGGTCTCCATCCTCCTTCAAACGAACTTCTCTAAATATATAAAACAATATAAAATCTAAACAGCATAGAAATAATGTTAGCTACTAAGAAAGTAAAAGTACTTACCAAATGTACCTTTATCTAATGTAATTGGTGCGCCCGGAAAAATCGGTGGGTTGCCGTCAGGTAAAAATTTCAACTTAAGATTTCCCACTCACGATCAGTTTTTGGATGTACGTCAGTTCAACTGAGCAGTTAAACTGACAGTACGCCCGAAAAAATCCGTGGGTTGCCGTCAGTTAAAAATTTCAACTTAAGATTTCACACTCCCGGTCAGTTCTTGGATGTACGTCAGTTAAACTGATCAGTTTAACTGACCGTGTGTGAGGACCATGGTAACTAAAATAAGAAACAAACAATTTTGATTCAAATCTATGCAAATATCTTGTATATGTATGTATCTGAGCATGACGGTCAAGCGAGTTGTTTTTATTCCCCATCCCAAAAGTTCCCAACGTGCCTAAAGAAGTTTTCTTTAAATTATTTATGCATTTTGTTTAAATTATTGCTCTTTGATGGTTAACTTCACAGTACATAAACTAAACAGTTGAGAGCAAATTGCCTTACGTATTACAATTTTAGCTTCAGCTCGACTAAAAAGCACATATTCGTAAAACTTCCATAGAAAGCTTGTCTTATAGAAAATTCAAGCTTTTTCTTCTACAGTAGATTGTATTCTTCCAAGTTTCCGGAGCATTAGACGGCTTCTAACGAAGGCGAAACTAGGTCGGCGTCCTGTTGCTAGTTAATTAGTTTTGTGTCAGTTCTGAGAGTTGACGTAAGCAACTGATCAGCTTCATACTTTATCTAAGATACTTCATGCTTCCTACAAGAGATTATATTGGATATTATAAGTTACGAGTGCATTAAGACTAGATTTGTATTTAGTTTTGTTTATTTGTAGAACAAAATTACAACTTTACCAATTTTGTTCATTTCAAAAAAAGAACGTTACGTTTAAAGAAAGTTTTTTTCTTTATCGTGGAGCGATAAAGAAATAAACTGTTTATATTGTTAATGTAACGTTGTAACTGTTTAGGTAACGTTAATATATTTTTATTGGGTAAAAGGAGATTCAATTTAGCCCATGGCATTATCAAAGCGAAAGATAAGCAAAATAATTTTCACACAATAAACCTATTGCCTATCATAAAGAAGGAAAATGCCCGTTTTTATATCGCAATCATCGTATGACTTTCCACAAAATAGCGTATAGTTTTTAAAAGAAATAGATGTGACTAACGAACCTAGAGAAACCTGATGGGAAATGACTACTGCAATCAATCATCCAACATCAATACAATTTATATAATTTAACCGTCTTCAAACAAAGAAAACTACAGATGTGCTGACTCCTCTTACGCCAAGATTGAATGCCTCACAGTCTGTTTTCATAATGGCTTTCTGTAAACTTTAGACCGGAACACAACAGTGCACGAACTGCTGCTTGCCGGCAGAAGTACCTACCGAGACTGACACTTATGCAGGAAAAGAATTCTACCACCTAATGAAAATTGGAGATTGAAGGAAAATAATAAAATTTCGGTTTTTTGAATGCTTATTTAAATTATTTCTCAGTAAAAATGCAATAAATTTGTTGTCACCCTTATCATCAAAATTATAGTTTAGAAAATCATAAAAAATTAAATGTGAGAAATACGCGTAAAATAAGTCAAAATTGAGAAATGAAATATTATAAGCGCACTAAAGCGCTTCATAATTGTTATTTAGACTGGTGTCATGGAATAATATTAAAATATTAACCATGTACACATATTATAACTTTTTAATTTTATTGTATATAAACAAACATTTTATATTAGGTTTTATAGTGAGGGAAGCCTATGTTCAGTTAACTTGTGATGGGCTTTAATGATAGTGATGACGATAATGATGATTTATCTATGACTTCAAATGATCGATAATATAAAATAATGAAAAAGTATATATATATACATAAATAATAAAATAAATACTAACATTATATTTTGGCAGAAATGTATTTAAACGAAGTTTTTGAACTGTTCTTTCGAAGGCGCAACAATTATTATCAGCCAGCATAATTACAGCATGAAGTGTATTCACACTGTAGTAATTTTGGATGCACGAAGGTTTCTATCGTAATTGCAACAAAAGTACTGAATTTTTTTTATAGAATAAGGATGACAAGCGAATGCACAGATGGTACATTGGTGCTGTGGCCCATAGACACCTACATCTATATTCGAATGAGAAGCAAAATTCAGATGCGTTATCACGATGGAATGCCTCGTTACCATAAAAAAAGTCTCTGGTTCTCTACAGTTACCATACGAAACAGAGCAGCTTTATTCTGTGCTAACGAATAGGTACTCAAGGCGACTAGAAGAAACATGAATTTACTTTTGAAAATATACCATTATCATACCGTACGATTACAGCCAATCAAAAGATTACTGCTTATCATCGATATTGTAATGACAGAAATCTGCTTATATTTAAACACTAAGTTTAAGTTACAGTATGCCTTGCCCTTTCGTTGTAGACTTACCACGCATTAGAACTAAACGGTTTGCTACATCGTTCGTCATGAGCACAGCAAAGGACTGGAATAAGATGCCAGCATATGTCTTTCTATTCGATAACAATATGGGTGTCTTCAAGGCAAGAGTGAATAGGCGTTTGTTAAGTCAGTGCGCTTCACCATCTTCGGCTACATCACCACTTATTATCAGGTGGGATTGTAACTAGTTAAGCGCTGGCTTAGAATAGCGAAAAAATAAGTTTTAAGACCCATTAAATTTCCCGAAATAGCAAAAGTATGCAACTAAAACGTGAAAAATGAATTTTATGGAGGATTGGGGCCAAAAGACTGTATAATAGCGTATTTTAAGTGTAATATCCTCTAATAAATAAATCCCTTGTTCATGGTTTATGGTTCATCCATAGTTCTTAACATTTTAAATTTTCTTGGTATCGATAACACTGAAATATAAATTGTCATTTTTTTAATGTCCGATTTAAAAAGTGATCGATCGTAAAGAAAAAGTAATAAGGAAAGTTGTATATAAAAATAAATATAAAGATACATAGCCTTCATACTTCCAATTGTTGGGCACAACCCTTTGAAAATGTTGACCCCACGACCACCAATTAGATACGACCACAAACGGTTAGACAAATTAGCTACACCGAAGCTTAATGGAAAGAAGTACCTTTCTCCACTGAAGTTAAGTATTTGGGCGTTTTTACGAGGTAGAGCCATGCTGCAGCTATATTAGTAGCATAGTTGTAGCACGAATAGGCCGGCTCGACCGGGGAAGGACCACGCTCTCACAGAATACCAGTGTAAAATAGCAGCTTAACACTGCTGTGTTTCGTATGGTGAGTGTAGAGAACCGGAGACCCTTTTTACTGGAAAAGAGGCATTCCAACTTAGTCCTCATGGGTGACGACGCATCTGCATTATGATTCTTTATTGAGGATAGATTGTAGATATCTATGGGTTACAGCAACGACTTACCATCAGGTGGACTGTGTGCTCGTTTGTCACCCTATTCTATAAAAAAAAACAATCGACCAAAAACTAACGTTGAACTCTACCTTAGCAACGTATGTCATAAGGGAAAATTGCTTTAGGTACGTGCAGTCGTATGGTTGGCAACACCTGGGGCATGCGTCCCAGTATGATCCTATAGCTGGACAGCAGCATAGTGAAGCCTATTTTTATCTACGCCTCAATTGTCTAGTGTAATAAGGCTAACCAAAGGACGACTGCGGACAGACTAAATAGTCTACGAAGGACTGTCTGTGTAATGGCAACTGGAGCGGGGCGATCATCGCATGGAGCGGCTCTTAATGCACTTCAATACCTAACACCCCTTGATCTTTATTTAGACAAGGAGGCGAGCTAGTTTATACAAGATTAACGCCCAGGGCGGTCTGAGCTTGCTTTCCTACAGATTGAGATCCATGCTCGACTCAATGAAGGAAACACCGACTTTATGCATGATCTCAGATATCATGCGTCCACTATACATTTTTAATGAAAAGTATATAGTAGTGTATAAAGTAAATAGTAAAAGTACATAGTAGAAATACCCTCCAGAGAAGACTGGCCGAATGGACAGGTTATCTGTAACCGATGGGTCAAAAATAAGCCTATACATAGGCTTTGGAATTTATGGGGAACGTCCCAAATTCAAGCTTAGTATGGGGAAATTCACCTCTATCATCCAGGCAGGATTTTTTCGCCACACTTCGGTGTACAGAAATCAACCTGCAAAAACACTAAGTCAACCATATTATCTATATAAATTCTGATAGTCAAGCAGCACTGCCAGCGCTGAGATCAAACTTAGTGACCTCGAAGCTAGTTGGAAACTGCGTGAACCGTCTAAACGCCCTGGGGTGTAAAAACAGGGTCTTTTTGAGATGGATTCCGGGTCATACGGGTATTGTAGGCAATGAACTTGCTGACAAGCTCGTACGGGAGGGCTCAAAGAGTACACAATTTGGACCCGAGCCATTTTGTGGAATCTCAAAAAGCCTCGCCCGATTGACCCTTGAAACTCTTAATCAGAATAAATCACTTAAAGTCTTGTCTGATACACCAGGTTTAAAAATTCTAAAACCTTAAGCCGGGCTTATGATCGTAAATTCGCTTCAGAAGCCCTGGGATTAAGTAAGAGTAAACTGCGTATTCTGGCAAGAGCCCTGACTGGACACTGTTGTCTAAAAAGTACATGATTTGCATACGAACGACTGTAACACTGCAAGATAAGAGATTCACTTACATGATACTAGACTGATGACAAAATATATAAAACAATATATCGACTTGACAAATTATCGTGTAGAAGAATATTATCCTACAAATGGCGCGCTGTTTAAATAGGTCAATGCCATAACAATTCACTTGTGTGCTACTAATTTCTTTCAATAGAATATTATGGTTTTGTTACATAAGTCCGTAAGGAGTGCCCTACCGATAGGCCTTTAAAAATTGGAAGAATATTTTAAAATGAAACATCTTTATTCCTCCAGCTATAATGTTGTTGATCCCAGTACTTGACGTCTCGCACCTTTGACGCTGCTTCAAATTACTTATAATTACAAATTATACACAATAAAATTTCAAATATCAAAATTATGATGCACCGTATTCATCACTTTTAAGTCATTATTAATGTAACCTTGAATGAATGTTCTCCTATAATACGACATTCATTGTTTACTATCTTCTAAACAGCGATAGAGGATAGCGTTAACACTTCCAGTATTTACCGCTATCACAATGCCTGTGGCAGCTTAGACAGATATTGGGTAATCAAATTTGGCTTATAAAACGTTGCGGAAATATTAATTCCGACAGTCAACGCATATAAACAGGAACGCTTCCGTTATCCTGTTTTTAATGTTGTGTCATTAATTATGCTGACTGCGTATGATTAACCCACTACTTGTTTTTGAAGTTCGCTTCATTATCAACTACCTTCTTTGAAGGCTGATAAAACCCATATTAAAATGATTTAGACGACCTATTAATGTATAGCGTGTTATTATAAATATAATTGACTATAATTGATGATGATAATACCTAATCCTCCAGACTGCGTTTCGGTTACGGCGGTCAGTCTCAATGGAGACTGAGCAGGACAGGACACGAGTGTGTGCGTGAGCACAGGTGCACTCTCTATTCCCTCACTCTGATAGTCTGATGGAACGGAAATCTGACACAACCGGAGCGAGATCAGACACAGGACCGACGACTTTACATGCTTTCCGAGAGACGGGGGCAAAACACCCCCACCTTACTCCGGCCCGTAAACAAGAATTTCTTGACTGAAAAACCCAATTCCAACCCGGGACATCATAATCAGCTTACGGCCACTAGGCCAACAAGGCAGTCAAGAGACTATGATGTATATACAAAAGAGAGGTCATTAGAAAGGAATATGGTTTAGATATTTTTTATACGTAGAATAGAAAGTATTGCGATGTTATGGTTTTTGTATGAAGCTTCTATTAACTTTTCTCTTTATAATGATAACAATATAAAAATTTATTTCAGTCGGAACTCATAGAGTTACAAACTAACATACTGGTCTTTGTAATAAAAAATAAGAATTATTTTATTTTTATTAAATGCAATTGAACCCAGGGATTGAATAACGGAAAAATTATGGTTAAAACGGTAAGCGGTATGACGTCATACCTTTAAATTTCGATACCTTAAAATAAAAGTACCTTTAAATTACTATACCTTAAAGTAACTGTACCTGTATAATTTCGATATTGTATTATTGCGGTATCATTACTTTTTCAAGTATCTAAATTATAAAATAAAGGTTTTCTTTCTATTCTGCCGCCCGCGCCGAGGCGTCACGCGTCGTGTCGGCCGCAATGGTAAGAGAGTAGGTACTTGATCGAAAATTTACTGATATTCTGATTGAAATTCTGACTGAATTTACTGATGTTCTCGCCAGCCAGACAAAGCGGATTGTTTTGCCATTTTGCCGCCATTCATGTTTCCGCGTCTACTTTGTTTGTCAACTTAATCACAAGTGTGCTTTGTTGAAACTTTACAACTAGATTGTCGCCAAGATGGATAAAAGTAAGTACAAACTCATTAAGCATGTCTTAACGATATTATATAACTCTGTATTACTTTATACTTTTTTAGAGTGAGGCCGAACGAACGTTATTTGCGCAAGAGAGGCGAGTCCTTTGATCGAAAGAGCCTTACATATACGGTCTATCTCGCTGTTCGTCCGCCAAAGTCATCCACGATGCAGGTTGTAAACGAATTTCAGCGACAATGATTAGGCTTGACGTATTTCAATAACTATTATTGTTTGAACTTTACGTACGTGAAGCCTACTCATTGTCATTCTAGTGCCTTAGCTTAGAGTAATTACATACATACATACGTATGGCCTTAGTATGCTGTTGGAGGTAGCATGAATCATAACCCACATACAGTCTGCTCGTATATAAAGACTGACACTATGCTGTAAAATGCGTTAACTTTATATATTTCCTTATCTGCCGATGGTGCAATCAGATGTTTGACGAACGAAGTTTCGACGACCGACTGAAGGCGGAAAATCATTCAAAAATCGCTCAATCAAATTTAACTGACTGGTGACGGGAAACAGCATTATCCTTGTGAAGGTATCTGTTCTGCGCGCACAAACTCACCAAATGTAAAATAATTGTTCCACTTTTTAATTTTTTTTTAATACATAGATCCATCATCATCAAATATTTCATACTAAAACAAATAAAGCCCCGTGAGTAAATACAACCAATCGGCTAAGACTCTGAGCACCGCAGTCAGGTGTTCTTTCTTTTATTCATGTCGGCACACATTCAAAGATGGCGCAAAATTTTCAACAATACATCATTATCTTTCGATCTCCGAGTATTCATAAAAATGTGCTGATATATACAATATTAAAGATACATTTTATAATTGCCTACGTATGAAACAAAGACAAGATATCAGAGAAAAAGATTATACTCTCATAAATAAAATGTATATTATAAAAACAACATAATTATTTACTTTCGAAAGTGATCTGTAAAATATTTTCGTTCCTTTCAAAGCTGTTCCCCGCGACTTCGCCCGCGTGTTATTTTGGGTTTTAATTTTGTTGCAAGGAACCCTAACTCTTTTCCTAAAATTTAAGTAGTCTAAGTTACTATATATGTATGTCAAAATTTTTCAACTGTCAAAAGCTACGTATATTTAACTTATTTTATTTTGTAATTTAGAGGCCAATTCTGGCTTACAAATTTCAACAAAAAGATCAGTAAATATATAAGACAGTTATTGTAATAATTATTTTTTGATTTCAGACATAATACTCATTTATAAAGGAAAATATTTCTGCTGCGTCGTTGTCAACTGTCAAAGCATAACAACTACATACAATTTTTATCAATATGGAATAAATCCAGGGAAGTAATGTGATAATATTTCATTTATAGAGTAAAGTGCTTTTATTTAGGCCGTAAACGATTGTGTTTCAGGGAAAGATGCGGGGTACAGCAGATTTCAAGTGAATATGAACTAAGTATGAAGCTATGTAATATAAAGACTTTTGAGTGCTGTAGAGATCTGTTTAGATTTTTTAATGAATATCTCCGCTCCGCTACATTCACAGCCGGATTTCCTACAGTGTCAAAATTGTACCGACAGTAAGCTGTTTAAAGGTAAAGGGATTAAATATACATATCAAACGATGCCATAGTAAAAGTATTTCGGCTTCACAGCCTACCGTAGAAATTCATAACTCTATTAGTAATTCCTCTAATGACACAAATTTTTCCCTTTTTTCGGAGCAAATTTACAATTATCATCGTAATGTACCAGTGGTTAAAAGAATTCCTAGAGGTGCGAGGATGCAGCCTGCTAAAGCATTGTCATGCACTATTCAAAATTGTTTCACTAATAGTGAAAAGAGTTGGCAAAAATTATTTACTTTCGCGTATTTTCATTTTCATTTTGATAAAACAATAAATAAATCAATTACGTCTCAACTAAAAGAGACATCTTTTCAAAATTTAGATTAATCAATTAATACTCATTTATCTCGACCACGTCCTAAATTTGATTTAAAAAAAGTAGTTGAGTCGAAAGTAATGGATGGCGACTTAAAAAATGCATCCCGTATTTTATTCTCAGACGACATCCTGGCTCCTCGTAATGTCGAAACTCTTGAAAGCCTTCGTCAGAAGCATCCTTCGGTCAATCCTTCTCAGGGTTTACCGCTGCCTCCCAAGACTTCTATGCAACCTTTACAAATTTCTGAAAAAGACACTTTAGAAGCAATTATGTCATTTTCGAATGGCTCTGCTGGCGGCATTGACGGAATTACGCCTCAACATCTTAAAGATCTTGTAAGCACTTCTGCCGATGACGCCGCCGGAGTACTTCTTAATGACATTACAAAATTATGTAATTTTATGCTTTCTGGTAATGTTAATCCAAATTTCATTCCATTCTTATATGGGGCAAGATTATGTGCCTTCAAAAAAAAGATAACGGTATCCGTCCTATTGCCGTTGGTTCTACATTTCGACGCTTAACTTCAAAATTAGCTTGCAGGCACATAATCTCTAACCTTAAGACAAAATTTCAGCCTACTCAACTAGGCTTTGGCACTAGAGGTGGCTGTGAGGCGGCGGTACATTCAGTGCGTACATTTTTAACAAACTCTGATGCAGATGTTCTTGTGAAGGTTGACTTAAGGAATGCTTTTAATTCTATCGATAGGGTAACCCTGCTGAAAGAAGTGGCTAACAATACCCCCGAAATTTATCACTACGTTTGGCAATTTTACAGTCAAAATACTAACTTGTTCTACGAAAACCATGTTATCGATTCTGCAGTAGGTGTTCAGCAGGGTGACCCACTAGGTCCAGCACTTTTCAGTTTGGGAATTCAACCCATTATTGAACCTATTTGCGCAAGAGAGGCGAGCCCCTTTGATCGAAAACATACATAAGAGCCTTACATATACGGTCTATCTCGCTGTTCGTCCGCCAAAGTCATCCACGATGCAGGTTGTAAAACGAAATTGTGCAACAATGATTAGGCTTGACGTATTTCAATAACTATTATTGTTTGAACTTTACGTACGTGAAGCCTACTCATTGTCATTCTAGTGCCTTAGCTTAGAGTAATTACATACATACATACGTATGGCCTTAGTATGCTGTTGGAGGTAGCATGAATCATAACCCACATACAGTCTGCTCGTATAAAAAGACTGAGACTATGCTGTAAAATGCGTTAACTTTACATATTTCCTTGTCTGCCGATGGTGCAATCAGATGTTTGACGAAGTTTCGACGACCGACTGAAGGCGGAAAATCATTCAAAAATCGCTCAACCAAATTTAACAGACTGGTGACGGGAAACAGCATTATCCTTGAGAAGGTATCTGTTCTGCGCGCACAAACTCACCAAATGTAAAATAATTGTTTACTTTTTAATTTTTTTTAATACATAGTCCCATCATTTACAAAATATTTCATACTAAAACAAATAAAGCCCCGTGAGTAAATACAACCAATCGGCTAAGACTCTGAGCACCGCAGTCAGGTGTTCTTTCTTTTATTCATGTCGGCACACATTCAAAGATGGCGCAAAATTTTCAACAATACATCATTATCTTTCGATCTCCGATTATTCATAGAAATGTGCTGATATATACAATATTAAAGATACATTTTATAATTGCCTACGTATGAAACAAAGACAAGACATCAGAGAAAAATATTATTCTCTCATAAATAAAACGTATATTATAAAAACAACATAATTATGTACTTGCGAAAGTGATCTGCAAAATATTTTCGTTATTTATGACTAGCTGTTCCTCGCGACTTCGCCCGCGTGTAATTTTGGGTTTTAGTTTTGTTGCGAATAACCCTAACTCTTTTCCTAAAATATAAGTAGCCTAAGTTACTCCTTATATCATAAGATATTTGCCAGTGAAAGTCCCGTCAAAATCGGTCCAGCCGTTTCAGAGATTAGTCGGAACCAACAGACAGACAGACAGACTGACAGACAAAAATTAAAAAAAATGTGTTTTTGTTATAAGTACCGTATATAATTTCATATGCATCTAGTAAAAAGCTGTTATTTTGACACTACAAACAGACACTTCAATTTTATTTATTTGTATAGATCTGAATGAATATTTATTGACCATTACTACTGATTTTTTATTAATTTACGTAATTACTCAAAGTACGTTACAATAATGAATCATCTGTTTACAACTCATCGCATATGTGTCACTAATGAATTAAATAAACCGCAAACCGCATTTCTTTACGGGGTAGAGCAATACTGCAGCTATATTAGTAGTATAGTTGTAGCACGAATGGGTCGGCTCGACCGCGGAAGGACCACGCTCTCACAGAATACCAGCGTATAATGGCAGCTTAACGCTGCTGTGTTTCGTATGGTTACCCTTTTTACTGGAAAAGAGGCATTCCATCTTAGTCCTCACGGGTGACAACGCATCTGCATTTTGATTTGTAATCGAGGATAGATGTAGATGTCTATGGGCCGCAGCAACCACTTACCATCAAGTACTGTGTGCTCGTTTGTCACCGTTATCCTATTGTTGCGCGCCACCATTAATGTCTTGCACATGGCAACACTGGTTACCACTAGCGCCCTCTAGTATCGAGTAGCAGAACTAGGAGAGTCAAGATCCTTCTAGAAATTTCGGGACCGATATGTACTCGAACATTCTGTATGTTTCTACAGTAGAAGGTTCTGGAAAGTATCTGAGGCGCTATATAAGGCCGGTATAGACCACGACGGAGTCAGTATTGAATTGGCGATACCAGCGAAGACTTTGAAGCGATACAACTGCGAACTTAAGCGATCTGTAGTAAAATTGTGTTCTGTTATTAGTGTGGTTTAAAGTTGTAATTAGTGTTGTGTAATTAAAGTGTCAATTTTGGTAATTCACTCGGCAGTTTTTAATTGTCTCGAACCCCAAGCTCGTAACACTATAAAAAAAATACATAACTGCTATTTCGTATTCCGTTTGTAAACACCATTAAGAAGAAGCTAAAGGCCTATTTATCAATCGTCAGATAACAGATACTCATCGAATAAATTTTAACTTGATTGATTATAAAAATGAAACAATTGAACTATTTTACTTATACCACTGTTATTTTCAATGTGTTTATGATGTATTTTATCCTATGAATAATTTTTAACAAAGGATTAATGAATCGTCCCTAAGAAGCAAATTTCGTTTGATTATATTTTGGGGTCCACGTGCGGTGAAGTTCTTAAAGGAACTCCATCCGCGGCTGGTTGTTGCTGCTGGTGATAAGAGGGCTGGCTCTTTTCTCGCTCAAAGGCTAAGTATAGCCATTCAGCGGGGAAACGCAGCCAGCGTTCTTGGCACGATACCGCGTGGAGTAGGACTGTTTGATAATTAAATTACTAGTTTTAGTTTTTTTTTTTATTATTGTTTTTAATATTGTATATAATAAAATATTTTGTATTACAATATAACAAAATATAAAACTTATTAATCCTACACTTCGAACTTACTAAAATCACAGAAAATAAATAAAATAAAGTTCACAGAATAGCTTTTAAAGACGGTACTAAGACATAGCGTATCGAAGAATTAAGAGTCAAGGCTCAAAATTATAGAAAATACCTATGCTTGCTAACCCGCCTGGCAGGCATAATACTACGTATGACAAATATCCATATAGGGGAGGCCTATGTTTAGCAGTGGACTTTGATAAGATGTAATAATGATGATGATGATGATGATTGCTATTATATCAATAGAATAGAATATTTTTAATTCAATATAAAATAGATCACAAGTAATTCTTATTCAAATTCATTTTTTTTACTTTTACCACTGGTTCGCACAAAACCTCTACCCTGGAAAGAACCAGCAAGAAACCAACCGTGACATTTTTTTCTTTATTAATGTTTGTTCGTCTATTTATAACGGGAAAAGGAAGAGATAACACAGAAATTCCAAGAAATGTATTGCACCATTAGAACCGTTTACTGGACTGTTAAGTTCACTGTCTACATCGTAAGTATACTTATCGCGTGAAAAGCTGATCATATCCGGCTGGAAATTAAACTACACAAATGATAAGAAAAATATATTCTATCGTATCTTGCCGACGTACTAAACCTTTGTAGCTTTTAGACTATTTGGTTTAAAAATTCAAAAATACGTACCATGCAACTCCAACAAAAAGTGTTATAATATATTTTAGCTATCATCATCATTAGCATTATCATCATAAAAGCCAGCCTTTCTCAAGTCCACTTTAAATATGCATTTAGATAAAACAGCTTACCTATACTTATCTTTCTTCTTCTTTTTAACCAGCCCGTAAAGTCCACCGCTGAACACGGACTCCCGTTGTACAGAAAATTTGTCTTTTACCACGCTTGGTATTTTGCAGATAATGATTGTAGTAACATATTCCTCTTACCTCTGACAATGTTTCTATCATCTTGACTAGTAGACAATTACACTAATTACCATTTATTAGAGTTAACGAGATCTTTCTCGAAACATAATGGAGTGATGGATATTTGTATGCACCTACCACACAGCACGGCATATCTAAGATATTTAAATTGTGTAAATAGTCTTAGTAAATTTTAAAGTAAAAACTTAAAAAGCAAAATAATATGAAATTATAAAAATATCTAAGGGAAGATTTAGTTTATTCTATTAACTTTCATGTTTAGGGCTGTTTTAGGGCTGATTTTTGAATCGTTGTGAGGGCCGTGGCAGTTCAGGAGATTAGCGATCGCCGTACGCGAGCAGCGTGTTTCGATACCTGCTGGCACCAAAAATGTTTTAGTATAAATTTTAAGCGCTAATTAACCCACGCGCTGGGAAGTGAAGAAAAACTTTCTGAGGAAATCTCAAAATAAATAAATCAAAGACGTGTGGAATTCGCCAACGTGCATTTGGACAGCGCGGCGGCCATTTCCTTGTTCTAACACCCTCTCAGAAATGAGAGGAGGCCAGTGCCTACCAGTGAAACGTACTTTGCTAACTTTACTTTTCAACCGTCAATTAAAAGTTATCCCTGAACTAAATTTTACGTGGTAGAGACACACTGCAGGTATATTATGGTTGTAGCACGAATCACCATACTATACGAGTATACCAGCGTAAAATAGCAGCTTAATGCTGCTGTGTTTCGTATGGTGAGTGTAGAGAACCGGAGACCCTTTTTACTGGAAACGAGGCATTCCATCTTAGTCCTCAGGGGTGACTGCGCATCTGCATTTTGATTCTTAATCGAGTATAAATGTAGATAGATATCCATGGGCCACAGCATCCACTTACCATCACGTGGACTGTGTGCTCGTTTGTCACCCTTATTCTATAAAAAAATATAACCTGACTGAAAATAAACACAATTAAACTATTTTAATTATGGAACTTTTGGTTTAAATATGTTTATGTTGTATTTTATTCTATTAACAACTTTTATCTGATGATTGAAAAATTTGCCTTTAGAATCATATTCTTATTAGGTCAGCTAAATTTAGTATCACAACTAATGAACAAAAGTTATCGCTGCTATTTCAGCATAATAATTACTGCCTGCCACTCCTCCTTGGCCAATACCATTAATAAAACTCAAACATCTTTCATTGCCATTACCTACAATATATTTTAGAATTTATTTATTTTTAATTTCATTTTTATATGTAAAGTTATGGGATGTAATGATGACTATTATGATGTCGATATTTTTCAGGACTTTATTATGTCTCCTTTAAGATAATATTAGGTCCTTACTTACATGACGAAACAAAACAGTAATATAATTAAACAATAAGTACCACCATCAAACTTGAATTATAAAAATTGTTAATTATGATTTAAATTACATTAACTTTGTCTGTTGTAAAAATGAAATTATTTTTATGAACTTGTTTACCATTAAAATTAAGATTTAGATTAACTTGGTTAATGACATTTTTGTACAAACATATTTGATAAAAATATACTTATCATTTTTCTTATCTTATATGAAATGGTTCATTATTAACCTTTGGCCTACAGCCAAATGCAGCTACTTATGTGCATGTTATTGTATACTGAATTGAATTGATATTGAATTATGATATTTAAAAGAATCAGGTGTTATTTTGCGAAATTTCATAATATTATAGATGTCAAAATTAAATACTTAGTCAAGTTAGCTTTAAGCGGTTCGACATCGCAGAGCACCTATTTCTCCGTGCCTCATTTAGAATCGCAAAATTTCCGAAAAATAGCTCATGATACTTTCCGACCAAAGTCAAAAAATCTTCAGGTTAAAAGCAAATCACTGTAATATTTAACTGTACATAAAAGTCATAAGATATAAAAAAATCTTTATGCTCGTAGAAGAAACGAAGAAACGGCGGAAAAAACTACGCAAATATTTTATTTTTATAATTTTTAAAGGCCACTAATAAAATTTTTATCGAAAATGTATTGCCTATATAATAAAATTTAACAGAATATAATATCGTATAGTGTAAGTGGTGTACGCTCGAGCAGACTAGCCTACACAAGTACCAAACACCTGTTCACAAGCATGGCACATTGTGGCGGCCATTGACCATATGTGCGACACGTTTACCTTCGAGATTACAGATGTTATCACCCAAAAAATATACTTTCACATTTTGTGGTTTGGGTCTTCTTTATTCTTTTATTCTTGTTTTACTGAATCCCTGCACAAAAAAATGCTAATTCAAACTACTTTATTAACTTTTTTTCCTGTCTGCTTTAAAATATTATATTTGTCTTATGATGGTGGCAAAAATTATGATGAATTATATTATAGCGCGCCTTCAATGCTGCTTCACGTTAACAGTAGAAGGTAAAACATTTTCGTGATTCCTACCTATTGTTTTTCATAGTCACCTTAAAATTTTACAAATGAAGGTCGAAAAGATCATATTTTTCTTCTTCCTGCCCTTATTCTAAATTATTTGGGGTCATATCATGTCTTCCTCTTCCATTCTTATATCTTATTGTATTCCTTATATCATATTGTATAAGATATATTATATAAATCAGATCCGATAGTGAGTTAAGGTACTTCTGCCATATAGGTTGGTATTACAAAATGCTGTCTATAACTAATGTTAAACACTCGCTGCCCGCGGTGCAATACAATGGCAGGCCTGCCGTAAGGCTCGTAAGTGCGACAGAGAGCGTAACAGGCGGCGTCCTGTTTCCCCATTTTATTGCACCGCGGGCAGCGAGTGTTTAACATTAGTATAGTAACTTTAAACTCAGTGGGGAAATTATTATTAATCTGGACTGGGTCGATTATTACTGCTTTACTTCGGAACTTAACAGGAAGCATTATTCCATTGCTGCGATGAACCTTGTGAAGCTAGATGGTTTTCAGGATCTGAAGACTGCTGCCCGGGGGCTCCGAGTGGTAGTTCGGAGCTATTCTATAATATATACTGCTTTACTTCGGAACTTTCATAGCGAGATTTAGGCTTCGGTTCATTTCGTTTGTGGCGCGACTACAGTAGATACCGAAAAAACACTGTAAACGCTAGGAACAAACAGAAGCTATTGATACCAGTTTCTCGACTCTACAGAGTCAGTAATTCATTCAAGGGGCGATGTTAACGCTATTATAACTAAGTCCCAGAAAATATACCAGGTCTCAACTAACAAATTTAAATAGTTTATTAAAGGAAAGCTGTATAAAAAGGGTTCATCATTCATCATTCATCATTCACAAGTCCACTGCTGAACATAGGCCTCCCCCAAGGAATGCCACAAAGCACGGTCCTGAGCTTCTGCATGTCTTACTAGGTCGTCACTCCATTTAGTGGGGGGGTCGCCCTACACTTCGCCTACCGGTACGAGGCTGCCACTCGAGAACCTTTTTTCTCCATCGGTTGTCGGTTCTTCGAGCTATATGGCCGGCCCATTGCCACTTCTGCTTACTAATCCGTTGGGCTATGTCGGTCACTCTGGTTCTACTGCGAATATCCTCATTTCTAAGTTTATCACGCAGAGAAACCTCGAGCATAGCCCTCTCTATAGATCGCTGAGCGACCTTATGTGTCCTCATACGTTCAGCAGTGAAGGACCACGTCTCAGATCCATAAGTCATCACTGGCAACACGCACTGGTCGTACAGTCTCCTTTTCAGGTTTTGAGGTATACCTGACGAGAAGATGTGTCGTAATTTCCCGAACGCTGCCCAGCCGAGTTGAATCCGCCGATTAACCTCTCGGTTGAAGTTGGATTTACCTAGTCGGACTATTTGTACAAGGTAAACATACTCGTCAACAACTTCGAGCTTAGTGCTCCCAACAACTACCGGCATAGGTGTGACATGGACATTAAACATGATCTTTGTTTTGTCCATGTTCATCTTAAGACCTAACCGTTGGAAGATACTATTGGTCATTGAGCATAGTGCTTAGGTCCTCCAGCGATTCTGCCGTAAGGACTATATCGTCGGCAAATCGAAGGTGAGTGATGTACTCGCCATTGATGTTAATACCGTATCCTTTCCAGTCCAGTAGCTTGAAAACGTCTTCCAATGCAGCAGTGAAGAGTTTCGGGGATATAACGTCACCCTGTCTTACACCTCTCTGCAGTTGGATAGGTTTCGTACTCTGGTTCTGTACTCGGATAGCCATCGTAGCCCTACTGTACAAACACTTCAGCACTTTGATATACCGACGGTCAACTTGGCACCGCTGAAGGGACTATAGCACCGCCCAATTTCGACGGAATCAAAGGCTTTCTCATAGTCCACATACGCAAGGCAAGCGGCAGATTGTACTCTTCGGTCTTCTGTACAATTTGCCGAAGGGTATGTATGTGATCTATGGTACTAAAGTCTTTTCGGAAACCGGCTTGTTTGGGAGGCTGGAAGTCGTCGTGTCTGCGTGCGAGACGATTCGTAATGACTCTCGAAAAGAGCACGTAGAAGCGGCTCAGAAAGGAAATCGGTCTGTAGTTCTTCAAGAGAGCGTTGTTGCCTTTCTTGAAGAACATGACCACCGCACTTCTGCTCCACGCCTTCGGAGTAGTCCCACCATGGAGGACGGAATTAAAGAGCTTCTAAAGGACTTCAAGTACCGGTTTTCCACCCGCTTTCAGGAGCTCCGTTGTGATTCCATCCTCGCCTGGGACCTTGCCGTTTTTAAGGTGCTGGAGAGCCATTCTAATCTCGCTCAGACTGACGTCCGGGATATCATCGGAATAGTGTCGTATAAGACTTGCTCAAAAGCAAGTCAACGCAAGTGTGAGTAATGATCCAAAGATCATTACTCAGACTTGCGTGTTGCTCCAACGATGACGTGTACAGCTGCCCATAAAACCTCTCAACCTCACTCAAAATCACAGGTGTCCCGGAAATGATGATCCCACACTCGGTCTTCAGATTTGACAATTAGCTCTTTCTGGCAGACAGATCTCTAGCAAAGACTTTGGAGCCTTGATTCCGCTCGATCGCTTCTTCAATACGAGCTGTATTGAAGTTGCCTAAGTCCCGCCGCATGCATTTGGAGATCTGTCTGTTCAGTTGCCTGTACACTGTCAAATCTGTTGAAGACTGCAGCTCCATTTCCCGTCTAACAGCCATAAGATTAAGAGTGTGATCGGAGAGTTTTTGTGTTCTTCTGCGGCGGGTCTTGCAGAACTTAGCTCCGACCTCATGGACAGTTTTCACGAGTTTGTCATTCGTATCATCCACTGCGTTGCAGTCTTCTAGGCACTAAAAACGGTTTTGTAACTTGAACTGAAAAGTTTCGGGACTTTGGATTAGAGCACGAGGGGGACGGAGCGTGGACTTCATTAGAAGAGACTTCTCCTACTTAACGTTTAGGTTCAGTGTGCCTCTAACCATTCGGTGATCGCTACGAGTTTTCATCCTCGCGATCACTGAGACATCACTGAACAGTTGTCGTCTGGTCGTCATAATGAAGCCAATCTCATTTTTTGTCGAACCGTCGGGGCTCGACCAGGTCCACTTCCTGTGGGGCCGCTTCTGGAAAAAGAGTTCATCACAAAGAGTCCCTCTTTCTCCATGAAGTCGGCCAGCTGCTGGCCCCTTGGGTTCCGTTGCCCTATTCACTCACCGTTCTTTCTTGTGCCTAGTTTTGCATTGAAGTCTCCCATTAACACCGTATAGTGGGTTTTGGAGGAATGCATGACTTTAGAGATATCCTCATACATTTCTTACACCTCCTCATCGGGATGTGCCGAGGTTGGTGCGTAAACCTGTATAACCTTCAACGAATACCATTTGGTGATTCTGAGTATAAGGTACGCAACCCTCGTCGACACACTCACAATCTTTACAACGTTGTTAAAGAGAGACTTGTGGACGATAAATCCGACACCTCCTTGTGAGAGATAGTCGCCCTCCCGGTTATAGAACAAGTTGCCGGATTCGATGATTACCATGTCCTCCCCCTCTCTTCGGACCTCGGATAATCCTATAATATGCCAGCGTAACTTATCTATCTCTTTTTCCAGCTCCAAAATCTTCTCGTCAGTCGTCAAGGTGCGTGCGTTGTATGTTGCCAGGTCGAGTCGTCTTAGGTGGCAACCGAACTTCCACCGGAGATTCTTAGCCCCCTGCCCCGCCTTTACCATGGTCGCCACCGTAGCCAGGAATAGCGGGGCCGCCGGGGACTGGGGGCCGTCTCTTCGTAACTTTCGTCATGCGGGGATATTCGCCATAGTTGCTACGCTTGGCGAGCGGGTTGGCAACCGCAGTTTTTTTATTGTAATATTGCTGTTATCAGGAAGATGCTGCTGCCCATCTCCTGCCTGTTTCCCACTGTCGCCTCTTACGACACCCACGGGAAGATATGGGGTAGTGGATATTCTTAACCGCCACTACACGGCACAAAAAAGGGTTATTATAATATGTATAAATAAATACCCCCTATAATATAAACAAAATAACCACCGGGGAATAAGGTGGTCGCTTCAAAGCCGTTTCTAAAATAAATTTTGTTGATAGTTTGTACAATCTTTCTTATAGTATAATTTACTTTAAAAAAATCCCGTTAGTTTTCTTTTGGTTCTCCCCAGGACAGAGGTTCTTTTTCCGGACCAGTAAAAGTAAAAAATGACTTTAAATAAGAATTACATGTAATCTATAATTAATAAAACAAATATTCTATTCTATTGTAACTATTAGCCCAGCGATTATATTTTCCACTTTCTTAAAGAGAAACACAAGTTTTCCCCCTTTCATTGATTTTAAGATTTAAATATAAAACAATGCTGATATTTCGAAAAACAAATGTAGATTATATATATACCTCTATAATTAAGATTACTTATTTTAGAGTGCAAAAACGCAAGGATATCAGCTCCTGCCATATCCATTACTAGATATAAAGTTGACGCCACGTTATGTAGGTCAAAGGTGTTGTGTACAATGCTTTTGGTTTGACCTCGTTTTCATGACGCCACGCTTCAATTTTTTTTTAGATATAGTTGACAATTTCTCTATCCCCTAATCTACAATAAGTCTAAGGTGCATGATTTACATAAGAAATAATAAACCTTTAAGAATGACGGGTGATATAATGAGGGTTTGCAAATGTTTATTTTCAACCGCCTTCAAAAAAGGAGGAGGTTCTCATTTCGACTTATTATATATTCGGTTTTTTTATGTGTGTTACCTCAGAACTTTTTTCTAAATAAACCGATTTTGATGATTCTTTTTTTATTTGACAGCTCTTGCTTCTCATGTGGTCTCATATAAATTTGATCAAGATCTGACCAGTAGTTTTTGAGTTATCATTAATAATGCACTTTTAAGTGACTTCGAGTACATTGATGATGTTCTCATTTTATTTATATTGAAGTCGGTTGTACAAAATTTTAAATTTTACCACTAGAAGAGAATCCACTACTCCATATCATTCCGTGGGTATCGTAAGTGGCGATAGAGGGAAACAGAAACAGGAGATGGGCGGCAGCTTCTCATCAATAAAAACCTACCTGAAAAATCCCTCCTATAAGGCAATCTATGAGAAAAGGCTATGTTCGGCGTTGGACTTTTGATGTTGTAAGGATGATGATGATGAAGTGAAAATAATATCTAAAATAAATAATAGTTTAAAAAAAAATAAAAACACGGTTTTGTAGTTAACCGAACTAAAAAGTAGAAAATAATTTTGAATAAGTTTAAAATAAGAAAATAGTGATTAACATAAAAAAATAATTTTATTGTAAAAAGGTGTGGGGTGCTTGATGTCATTTGTTGTAAACTTTTTTATTTTTTTAGTTTTTTTAAACTCTTATTTATTTTCTACTTTTTAGTGCGGCTAACTACAAAATCGTGTTTTTTTTTTGAATAAATTTATATATTTCCTTATATATATATTTCTCAAATATTTTTGAAATTACGGAATAAGTGAGATGGGCCGATAATATTCCATTAGTTCTCTATTTTCCTTCTTAAACAGCGGTTTTATAATTGATGTTTTAAGGCATCTGGATAAATGCCTGCGCTAATACTTAGTTGATTAGATGACTTAGATGTCCGCATATTTCCATTGATATGTGTTTTAATATTTTGTAGCAATGCCATCGTATCCCACGCTACTTGTATTATTTAACGACATTATTATTTTGTGAATATCTAATGGAACACTAGGCGGCATGAATAAAGATTTACTGTTGGTGTTTATTTTACAAGATTTATGTTTGTTAGTGACATCTATGTTTGCCTGAATAATATCGATAAAATAGTTGTTAAATGCTTCAGCGATGCACTGAGGATTTGATAGAGTTTGATCATTTACCTTAATTTTATTAATACTGCGTGTAGGTAAGTTGTATTTTGTTCGTTTAATAATTTGCCAAGTTGTTTTAGACTTATTTTAGATGCTTTTATTTTTGGTTATTTTGTGCCTTTTGTGTCAATCTAATAATTTTTTATATAACTGCGAATAATTTGAAAATAAAATTTTGTTATTACTGTTAGGATTTAATCTTAGCTGCTACAGAAGTTTTCTTTCGACTGCATAATTTAATTCCTTTAGACAACCATTTTGGTTTTTTATTATGTCTACTTTAATCAGTTTAATCGGAAAACATAAATCGTATATAAGTCTAAACGTATCAATAAATTTATTATATGCTGCGTTTGGATCATCTGTATCGTATATTTCCGAAAAGAGATACGTTTTATGTAATCTTTAAATTTCGTTATATTTTCCATATTATAATCCCTTCTAGGCGTATACCAATACTTTATTGCATATATTTTTTGCACTGGACAGTACAGCAGCTGTGCTGTATGATCGGACAGCGCAAGCTCGAAGACATCAGCCTTAAATGATTTATTAAAATTGTGCGCAAAATTGTCTAAGCATGTTAAGCTAGCCATGCGGGTCGGTTGTTTTAATGCCAGTTTCAAGTTATATCTAATTAATAAACATTCAAATGCATTTGTGAGACTGTTTTCTTTAAGAACATCTATATTAAAGTCTCCACCAACAACAATGTTTTTATATCGTGAATGCGATATTCCTTGCAAAAGAGTTTCTAGTTTATCCAGACAGTAATTAAGATTGTTCACATTTGGTACTCTATATATACACACGACAATTATCTTATAATCGGTAAGCTCAATAGCACAACATTCAAATGTGCCTGGAGATGATAAACTGATATTTTAGGTAGATCCTTAATTGAAGACCATTTCTCACAAGAATGCATGCACCACCTCTCCCTTGCGCCTTTCTACAGTAATAAGTAGCCAGACAATAATTCGGTACAAACAGTTGTTTCTGATACCTCCTTAATAAAATGTTCCGTAATGCAGTACATCCACCAATATTTTTTTTTTCATAGTTCATCCAAGCACACGGTAAGTGCGTTAGATTTTTATTAGCCTGCAATATTTTGGTGTAAAATTTTAATATATTTATTACAGAAAAAAGGGTTCATTCCCGGAATCTTTAGTGCTAGAAAGTGAAAGAGGGGATGACTCATACTTCTGTTTCGTGTCACGGAAGTGGTTTATATTATCTTCGTAACTTAAATCCACAAATTCATTTATCATTAGCCTTAGATTAATGAATATATTGGCCATACCGTGATTATTGACACATCCATTTTTCTTCCAAAACATTTTATAATCGTATGACAGATACAAGTTAGAATCAAACAAATACGTGTAATTGTGAGTATTTACATCTAGATACATTAAACTGTTAAACGTTTCTATTCTTCCGTTAAATATCGCGGAATAATCGTTGAGTTTAAATGTAGGCGCATATTATGACATTTGTGTGTTGTATTTTAAAGCGTTTCCGTATGGTAATTGTTAGATTAACATAGTTTGTAGTACGCCGAAAGTCCTCTTCACCAACGAAAATTACGCAATAGTCGTTCATTGTATAGTTTTTAATTTTAGATCAATATTATCAATAAGCTTATTCATCCCACAATTAGTGTCAAATAATGGCATATTTGATAATTTGGAAACGTGTCTT
The DNA here is from genome assembly GCA_029286625.1 of Parnassius orleans. Classification (NCBI taxonomy): domain Eukaryota; kingdom Metazoa; phylum Arthropoda; class Insecta; order Lepidoptera; family Papilionidae; genus Parnassius; species Parnassius orleans. The sequence goes on from JAGSMP010000092.1 coordinate 336,945, forward strand.
CTGCGATCGTTAGTATCTTGTTATTTTTATTGCTACTTATGATACATAGCTTGTGTTTTAGTGTAGTTTCTTTGTATACTTGTATGATAAAAGAGTTCCTTGCTATTCGTGCGAATATTCTTATTCCTATTAAATGTTTCTACACCATTAAATACTGGTTTGTTTTTGGTTCAACTTCCGTAATGTTACAAGCAGCGCCATCTGTTATAGATAGATTAGAATCTTTGCACTTTTATTAACGTCATAGTTAGACAACTGATTTTTCCTTTGAAAATTTATTTTTAGTTTGTTTTGTTTTGTGTGGTGAATTTTTTGACAACGCCTCTTCCTGATCGGTACTCTCATGTGTTACGGGATCGTTAGTTAATGAGTATTGATGTGGGTTATTTTGGAAGCTATAAGTTAAACGACGCTTGGTATCTTTACGATTTATACATGTTTTTTTCCTTGTTGAGGATATAGGACTTTTACATATCAGCTTGAGAACTTCTATTTCTTGTGTAAGTTGAGACACTTGTTTCTTTAGTTGAATATTTTCCAAGATAATATTATCGAGCTCATGTTGTGTACTATCTAAATTGGATTTAAGGTCACTTATTTCTGTCTTTAAGTCTTCAATTACGTTCGTTTTATTTGCAGTTAAGTTTAAACTCCTACTCAATCGGCCTTCGGAAAACGTAGAATCAAACGAATCGCCCTCATTCAAGCTTTCATATGATTTTGTTTTTGTTTGGCATCGACGTCTTAGAGTAACATTACTAGTGCTATCCATTTTCTGACGGTAGCGAACGAGAAGCACACAAAGCAGCTATATAATCTTCGGTATTAAATTCCTTTCTAAATTATATTTAGTAATTTAATAGGTATTCAAGTTTAATTGTAAATTTATTACAAGTAAAATTCACAAATGTCACAAAAAGTCAACGACAAACGCTGGGTTTCGAACTCGAGAAACTTAGAGTAACACGGCGTTGGCAAACAATTAAACCAATTTGCCGATAGCATGCGTGATGAAAATAAGCTTTATAAATAATAAATTGTTACTCAGATGTTCGTTACGTTGTTTGAATTTTTTGCAATTTTTCACCGTCACCGTCACTGTTATGTTAAAACACAATTAACTTAACACTTTGTTTTGATAATAGCCTATTCTTCGACTTAGATTTGATGATATTTTACAGCACTAGGTTGATTTATTTTTATTGCAAACCGAAAATTAATAGTTTAAATGTAAACAAACTGTCTTTGCACTTTATTTTAAAATTAGTTATTTAAGCACTGTACTTGCATATAACGGTAAGATAACAATATTACTTCACTATTATGCTATTTTATGTCTACTTTACAATGCATTTGCGGCTTATTTTTGTCTTAGGTATTTTTAATATAATATTTGGTAATTAAAATTAATAAAAATAATTATAAAAAATATTTTATAATATTTGGAACCAAGTTCTTTTACGCGGCTTATAGTATATTGAACTGGCAGAAATCGTAGTTGTTTTATGAATTATTCTCAAATCCTGAGGATCCTGGCAAGGATAATGGGACAAACTATTTAAATTATTGCATTGTCATTGGTCCTTGATAAGTGTGCGAAGTTTCAAATGAATCCAACGCTTTGAATCGGATGAAAATCACATTCAAATATTCCGTTATATAGATACATACCAAACTAGTAAAAGCGTGTTAATAATCCCGCACGGAACAAATATTTGTATGTTCTACAAATAGTTGTAGTAAAATATATGTACTCGTTAACTGCCCCACGATATAGGAGAAAATCCTAGTATATTGTAACGTTAAAAATTATAGAAAGCAGTAATACCAAAGTCAAAATTCAGTTATATCATAATTAATAAAAGTGACTACAAATATCTCTTACCGGTATTTAGTAGACCAGGATGAAGAACATCATTATAAAAAGTGTAAGCGTTCACCAAAGGTAATTAGGTACTACCAGTCAAAAATACATTAAAAAAATCAGAAAACTTTTTTATTTATGGCTGTAGTTAAACTTTTCCCATTACTTTTTATTATCAGAACTCTACGTTATTATTAAAGCTACAGTTCCAATAGAACCATATTTGTTTTTATCGGTCCCTTATGATATTAAAAGCTTACTTGCTATTAGATACAACACAATAATATTTGAGTCACGAGAGAAACTTTCAGTAAATAGCGTTCAAGTGTTCTTTATATTAACGTGTTCTGTGAGCGCTAAAAAGAATAATCCACAAACTTATTTTTATTTTCTTAGCAACTGTGAAAAGATTAGGCCCAAATCAGATGATATTGCTCTCAGTCAATAGGTTTTCTTCAGCTAATGAAGAACTCAGCTCAGAGTACTGTTGGACATAGGTGTCATTCATTATATACACTTGAAAGTTGAAATCGCGAAGCTACTGCTTAGATTTGCTTGCCTTAGAGGCTGCTGCCGGTCTGGTTATTTTACATCGGTCATATGGATGGCCATACGGCCTTCTATTGCAGACCATGAGATGTTTCTAGCAGTTCCTAAAGCCGAGTCTTACGACATGCACGGGACAAAATTGGGTGATAAGCTCTCCTACACTGCAACCACACGGCTGTGTATTTAGCATAGCCTTTAACGGTTTAAAAACTATAACACTTCTACGCGTCGTTATATGTACATATCCATTGACCTTTAGTAGTAAATCAATGCATATATCGAACGACGGGAACTGAAGATCCAAGTACTGGCAATGCGCCAATATTCCATCTTAGCCATTAGTTTTATTGGATACATTGGGTACATCGATTCTTTAATTTGACTATAGGTGGGAAATAAGATACACAAATAATAATTAAATACTATGTTTGTAATTCTTTTAGAGCATAAAAACTATTTTCATTATTTTCGGGTCTTAACGTAATGCAATGCCCGATTGTTCTATAGTGTGCCGCGCTCTGATTGGCGCGGCTTTGTGTTGTATAATAAGGGTTGTTGTCTTAACTATTACAAACGATGCTCTATAGTCTATACTATAATACTAAGGGTTGTAAACATATTGTAAAACTACACTATTGCACCTTTCACTTAGGTTTGTCACTAATACTATTTCTAATTATAATTTTAATATTGTTTTTAATCACTTTTGTTGTCGCGAACAATTACGCATCTCACTTTGAAACCATGCCAAATTTTGTACGAAATTGAATTTCAATTTGTGTTCGTTTTAACAAACGTTAGGAGCAGACTTATTTGCCCGTTGACCACGAATTACAAATTCACTTAATATTGTCGCCAAATGGTCTCAATTTCATGTGGATTTTGTTCTGGCGACCTGCGTATCACATAATTTTTCAATTTGCAAGCAATTAATTTTGTTTTAGCCGATTTAAAAAAAGGAGGAGGATTTCGAAATCATCGTTAATTGTGAATTTTACTTCAGGAGTGGTCCCATATAAATTAGAACAAAAAATCCACCCCAAAGGTTGGAGTTTGTTTAGTGGGCGGTGTTTCACCCCGTGTAGCGGCCGTGTACGAATATCCACTATCCCATATCATGTCTTAAAAGGCGACATAGGGAAACAAATCAGGAGATGGGCAGCAGCGTCTTGATAATAATGACTAAAAATAAAAAACTGCGGTTGCCAACCCGCTTGCCAAGCGTATGAGGCAATCTATGGGGGAGGCCTATGTCAAGCAGTGGATTTTAATAGGCTGTAGCGGTGTAACGGTTTTACTGTTTTCTTTATGATGAACTTTTTCTTCCAGAAGCGGCCCCACAGGAAGTGGACGAATGAGATTGACTTCATTATGACGATCGCGAGGGTGAAAACTAGTAGCGATCACCGAATGGTTAGAGGCACACTGAACCTAAACGTTAAGTTCGAGAGGAGAGATCTCGTCTAATGAAGTCAATGCTCCGTCCCCCTCGTGCTCTAATCCAAAGTCCAGAAACCTTTCAGCTCGAATTACAAAACCGTTTTCAGTGCCTAGAAGATTGCAATGCAGTGGTCGATATGAATGAAAAACTCGTGGAACTGTCCATGCGGTCGGAGCTAAGTTTTGCAAGACTCGCCGAAAAAGAACACAAAAACTCTCGGCAACTGAAAAGACAGTTCTCCAAGTGAATGCGGCGGTACTTACGCAACTTTAATACTGCTCGTATTGAAGAACCGATCGAGCGGAACCAGGGCTCCAAAGTCTTTGCCAGAAATGTGTCTGCCAGAAAGAGCCAACTGTCGAAGCTGAAGACCGATTGTGGCAGCATCGTTTCCGGGACACCAGAGATTTTGAGTGAGATTGAGAGGTTCTATGAGCAGCTGTACATGTCATCGTTGGAGCCACACGCAAGTATGAGTAACGATCCAAAACAAGTCTTATCCGACACTATTCCGATGATATCCCGGACGTCAGTCTGAGCGAGATTAGAATGGCTCTCCAGCACTTTGAAAACTGCAAATTCCCGAGCGAGGATGGAATTACAGTGGAGCTTCTGAAAGCGGGTGGAAAACCGGAACTTGAAGTCCTTCAGAAGCTCTTTGATTCCATCGTCCATGGTGGCACTACTCCGGAGGCGTGGAGCAGAAGTGCGGTGGTCTTGTTCTTCAAGAAAGACGACAATGCTCTCTTGAAGAACTACAGATCGATTTCCCTTCTCAGCCGCGTCTACGTGCTGCTTTTGAGAGTCAATACGAATCGTCTCGCACGCAGACTCCACGACCGGTTTCCGGTTTCCGAAAAGGCTTTAGCACCATAGACCACATATATACCCTTCGTCAAATTGTACAAAAGACCGAGGAGAACAATTTGCCACTATATCTTGCCTATGTGGACTATGAGAAAGCCTTTGATTCCGTCAAAATTTGGGCGGTGCTGCAGTCCCTTCAGCGGTTCCAAGGTGACTGTCGGTATATCGAAGTGCTGAAGTGTTTGTATAGTGGAGCTAAGATGGCTATCCGAGTACAGAACCAGAGTACGAAACCTATCCAACTCCAGAGAGGTGTAAGACAGGGTGACGTTATATCCCCGAAACTCTTCACCGCTGCATTGGAAGACGTTTTCAAGCTACTGGACTGGAAAGGATACGGTATTCACATCAATGGCGAGTACATCACTCACCATCGATTAGCCGACGATATACAGTACTTCTACAGCAGTTCTTATAGTAAAATCGCTGGAGGACCTAAGGACTATGCTCAATGACCTCAATAGTGCCTCCCAACGGATAGGTCTTAAGATGAACATGGACAAAACAAAGATCATGTATAACGTCCATGTCACACCTATGCCGGTAGTTGTTGGGAGCACTAAGCTCGAAGTTGTTGACGAGTATGTTTACCTGGGATAAATAGTTCAACTAGGTAAGTCCAACTTCGACCGAGAGGTCAAAGAGGTCTGCGAGATAAACTTAGAAATGAGGATATTTGCAGTAGAACCAGAGTGACCGACATAGCCTAACGGATTAGTAAGCTGAAGTGGCAATGGGCCGGCCATATAGCTCGAAGAACCGACAACCGATGGGGAAAGAAGGTTCTCGAGTGGCAGCCTCGTACCGGTAGGTGATGTGTAGGGTGACTCCCCACTAGATGGAGTGGCGACCTGGTAAGACATGCAGGAAGTCGATGGATGCAGGTGGCTCAGAACCGTGCTTTGGGGCATTCCTTGGGGAGGCCTATGTTCAGCAGTGGACTTGTGAAGGGCCATAATGATGATGATGATGATTATTCCGTAAACTGCTACATTGACATTTTTAGCAAAGTATGTGATGAAACATTGACATCCAAGTGGGTTATTACCTAACGTATACCTAAGATATAAGATAATAATTAAGTGCTCAGTTAGTGCTGCAAGCACATGCGAGAAATAAGCGCTAAACAAAATTTTATTTTCATAGACCGTAAACTGCCACTTTAACAGGTTCAGCAAAGTATGTGATCCCAAATTGACATCCAGGTGGGTGTTATTATATGATATATTATATTGATAAAACGTCAAAGGTAGAAATTTATCGATTGTTTTTTTTTGTAATTATTTTCTATTAAAATTATTTAAAAAAATTATTGATACTTTATTATATTGGACCAATTTTATATTTGTCATTCAAGAAAAATTATTTTGAGTAATGAGATTATGGTTATTGAAAAAAATCAAACTTTGTTGGAATTTAAATAATTATTGTAGTAATAATTATATTATATTAATAATAATTTTATTTTAATAGCTGTTTAAATTAAATATATCTAAATCATTCCAGTGGTATTAGTCAACGAGTTTTTCTTCGCCGAACTGAAGAACGTATAGATATTTGTGAAAGATTTAAATTCCTTTGCCTTGAACTTCGCTCTAAAACAAACTTGAGAGGGAATAAAAGAATAAGCTTAGAGCTTAAGGTATAAAAAAAATAATGCTTAGAATTAATTTACCTGCTGTAGTTTTTATGTAGATTCAGATTTTTTCATTTATGTTTTAGGTTCTTTGTGCGTTATTATTTTACGCAACAGGCTCTTATCAACGTTTAGTCGGTACGAGTAAGCTTGGGCCAAACAAGTGTTAGCAAATGTGTCTCTCAAGTTACGGAGCCACTTAACAGCCAGTAAATAATAACCAATACCTTTATCAGGTTCCCCACTTCAAGGGCTGAGAGAGACGCCATAAAAGTACTTACATACTTACAATATTTTATTTTTAGCTTTGTTAATGAATGAAAAATAGGTGGAGATGCGTAAACAGGGATCGCACTCTGCATTACAAACCTGAAAAATACGCCAAAATAATTATAGCTTGTGGTGTCCTACATAACAAAGCTATGCAATTTGGCGTACCAGACCCAGAGGCAGATGTGTACGGTAACAATTTAAATGACCACATGAGTAACCTGCTTTATGTATTATAAGAAGTGACAGTAGTCAGGGTTAATAAGAGGTCGTGCTATAAGAGGAATTCTTGTAGAGATAGACTTAGTGCAGTGTAGTTCTTCTGTATGTAACTTGTGTTTATGTCCAGATTTAATTTTTATGTTAATAATAATATAACAATGATTTATTTATTTATTTATTCATAATTTAAATTAAACATTTTAACAAATTTCGTCCACTGCCAAATTCAAAAAAATATTAAGCAAATATAAATAAAAAGGGCTATTTTAATTAAGGAATTTATGAATGGCAATTACCCCTGGGAATGAGGTAGTTGCTACTAAGTTATTTCTAATATAATTTTTATAGTTAATTGTGTAACATAATACATGATTGTAAACAATTATTTTTTAAATGTAGCGCTAGGTTTCTTCCAAATTTTTCCCTGGACACAGATATTTTCCGAACCAGTGGTAAATTAACTAACGGACACGAAAACGGGTGCCACGAAGAGTAATTTGAGTTTAGATAAAAGAAAGAAGTCGGCTGGAGCCATATCTGGTGAATAAGGTTCACAATGATGGCCTTGTGCGAAGGCGCATTATCGTGGTGCAAAATCCAAGAATTTTCGTTCCATAAATCTGGCTCTTTTCTTCTTATTTGCTATCTTAAACGCCGCATAACAATCAAATAATATTCTTTATTTACCGTTCGACCTCCCGGCAAGAATTCCGAGTGCACAACGCCGCGATAGTCAAAGAAAACAGTCAACATGTCTTTGACTTTTGATCAACTTTGGCATGTTTTTTTCGGTTTTGGTTCAGTTTGGAAGGCGCCACTCCGAAGCTTGTTGACTAGCTTGCATGTCAAACTCGTAAACCCACATCTCGTCATCAGTAACAATGCGTTTCATGAATGTTGGGTCGGAATTGACTCGTTCTAGCATGTCCTCAGCAACTCTTATGCGATTGAGTTTTTGGAGAAAATTAAGGTCTTTTGGGACTAGCCGAGCGGCAACGTGTTTCATACCCAAGTGATTATTTAAAATGGATGAAATGGATCGACTCGTGAGACACAGAAAGTTCGGCGGCGGCTATCTCTCTCAAACTTGAATGAGGATTTTCAGTCACTTTTTCCTTCACTTTTGCGATGTTAACTTCAGTTGCAGACGTTGATGGCCTACCAGAGCGAGGCAAATGTTCCATCACATCTCCACTGCTTTTGAACGCTTTTTACCACTCATATGCAAGTGTTTTTGATAAAGTCGATTCACCGTAAGCCTTGTGTAACATTTTCAGTGACTCCGAACACGAAATTCCATTGGCCATGCAAAATTTAAGACAAACTCTTTATTCGATGTTTCTGTCCATTGTGAAATTCGCAATACACACTAGTTATGATATAACTAAAAATAGCACTGTATTTCATCTAAATAACAGATGTAACTCAAACTCCGCGCAAAATGGAAAATAGTTGTGCCAATCTAACAACAACAAAAAAAAATTGAGTTTGGAACCATAAACAAATCATCTATTCCCGATACTTTTTTGACTGAATGTATTACTAGTATAGATAAACGCCTTTTTGGTGGCCTCTTATTGGCGTCGTAAGAGAATCTATCACCCCATTTTGTCCCGTGGGTGTCGTAAGAGTTAACTTGGAAACGCAGGAACATCTTATAGTTTCCGACAAATGACGGAATAACTAACTCATTTACGCCGAGGTAAAATACCCAATCTACAATATGATCCATCAAAATAACATGTATGTAAGCTAAATATTTCTAGCGAAGTTACAGAACTTTAGAGAGTATAAATGTAATGTTTTTTTTAAATATAATGTGGAACAAGCGAGCATGTGGCTTACCTGATGGTACGAACCTTCGCCGCTAAGTAACTTAGTGGTCAGCCACCGCAGAGTCTACTTCACCTGAGGATGCATCGTGTAGAGGTGAAACACGTGTCGTATTATCGACGGAGGTATGTCTGTCCTAGTGTAGTGGTGATGGGGATAGTGCTCGCAATTGAGGGAGGGCGGGAGGTTCTCTTCAGACTAGATAAGATATATCATTTTATTTTATTACGCGGATCTTAGCAAGGTAATTATTTAAATCTTTAATATAATGGATTTCCGCAAAGTAACGCCTGATTTTATTTAATTAACTGCAAAACCACTGTTTTAGAAACATTTGTTTAAAAAGTTTAGATTATAAGACGATAATTAAATGTGATCGGACCGTATTAGTATATTTTTATATAGTATAAAGGTGATGAACGAGCACACAATTCACCTGTTGATATGTAGATGCTGTGGCTCATAGACATCTACATCGGTCTGTGAATATATTCTATCAAAATCAGTGGCCTAGTGTGCCTTAGATGGGCCCTGTATCAAAATTTATTGGGGGGCCCAAATGAAGGGTAAAGATTTTTCACAAAAGGTACAAAAACTCTCGCATTGAATTAAAATAATTATATATTGATTATAAGTTATTACTTATACTCATAGGAAAATCAAATATAATAAATACACTTTTCTTGCCTTATATTCGGCGAACTTATTTATTAAATCATTCATAGCTGACAACGATTTCAGTTTTTTATTTTTTTATTTTTTGCCTCTATAGACAATAGTGACAAGTCTGTTAGCCCTTTCCTGTTCCATAGAAGTCCTTAGAATTTTGCTTACATACGTTCGGGGCCCCAGCAGCCCGGGGGCCCCGTATTATTGATATGGCTGATACGGTGGTAGCTACGCCCCTGTCAAAATACAGTTGACATCCTTGAAGACTAAGATAGAATGCCCCGTTTTCAGAAAAAAAAGGGTCTCCGGTTCTCTACACCCACCAACTACATCGTGGCTCTACCATGTGTAATAATTATCAAATCGCCGTGTCAAGTCGACGTAACAGAATTCAGTACACCATATTTACATTCCATGGCCGTCGTAATATGCGGCAGAGGCAAACTGAAACTGGAAATGGGCAGCTGCATCTTCTTGATTTTACTTGATTGAATTTCATAATAATAAAAACTGCGGTTGTCAACCCGCCTGCCAAGCATAGCAACTATGGCAAGAATATATTTGATCTGTAAGACAATCTATTGTAAATAAAACTGATGTACCAAACAAACTTACAATCCACCTGATGGTAAGTGGCAGTCAAAAGACACGTGCATCTGACTTCTAACAAAGAAATCTCCTGATGTGTTATCACTTTTGATGACTAACATGGAATGCCTTAACTTCTGTAATTATACTGGCTATCTTTATCCTTTAGTCCGGAACACAGCAGTACTCAGCAGTAGCAAGCACTGCCGCTCGCCGGATGAAATAGATAAGAGTACGGTGGTATAGAGATAGGAGTCCGTGTAGGTTACACGGACTCCTATCTCTTAGAACAGGAGTCCTATCTCTTAGTAAAGCGGTCAGCAGTAAACTTTGATAGGCTGTAATGAAGATGGATCAAAATAAATAATGCTTCGAGCGATTGCCTATTATAATTTAGTACAACAACAAGTTCTGAAGGTCTTCTGCTTTAAGATATTATGCAGTGTGTTCAACAGTAACACAGGTCATTGTTTAACAGTATCACGTCTTTCTAAAATTAAGTGTCTGTTTGTAATGTTAAAATGACAGCTTTTTACTAAATGCATATAAAAGTACATATGGTACTTATAACAAAAAAACAATTTTAAAAATGTTTGTCTGTCCGTCTGTCTGTCTGTTTGTTCCGGCTAATCTCCGAAACGGCTGGACCGATTTTGACGGGAGTTTCACTGGCAAATAGCTGACGTTATAAGGAGTAACTTAAGATAGTTTTTTTTTTAAATTATGGTTCCGCGCAAAAAAAAATTAAAACCCATAAAATTATAGTAAATTCCACGCGGGCGAAGTCGCGGAGGACAGCTAATTATTATATATTATTATTTCTTAGTGTAATGTGAGTCTTACTTTCTGATTATTTGTGCTAGTGTTGTTATTGTAGGATAGTTAGCGCCAACTTATTAAAGTAGGCCGATAGCGATGTTCGTAAAACTCACCCTATTTCGACCTGGTTTTTAATACCATAAATTTCGTAAATGTCAGATGGGTATCTTTCCATTGAAGGGCGTTTACAATGTATCCCTGCTTACAATTGTAATAGAATTTGTTCCTTGTGCATAATCAAGATAATGAGTAAATCGTAAAGTAGTAAAAATTTTTAACCGACTTCAAAAAGGAGGAGGTACTCAATTCGAGTATTTTATTTATGTGTGTTACCTCCTAACTTTTTTTAGGTGAACCGTTTTTGATGATTCCTTTTTTATTTGAAAGCTGGTGCTTCTCTTGTGGTCCCATATAAATTTGATTAAGGTTTCTCTGACCAGTAGTTTTTCAGTTAGCCTTAATAATTTATATTGAAGACGGTTGTACAAAATTTTGTTTCTGCCACTTGTTTACTTATTTATAATATGAGCTTGTAGTTTTAATACGAAGTAACAGCAAATTTTAATGTACCAAATAATAGAGAATAAGTTGCAATAACACGATCGGAATGTGATGGATATGTTCGATTATTGTCGATTTAGAGAGAATTCTAATGGAAAGGATAATAACTATATTATTAACTACTTAGTGAAGGATGGCCCCCCGCTAGGTAGAGTTATGATCTGGGAAGCAGCATGAATGGGTTGGTCGAGGAAGAAATATCCCTTCGCAGAATACTAGCGTAAAATTGCAGCATAATGCCGTTGTGTTTCGTATGGTGACTATAGAGAACCAGAAACCCTTTTTTTCTGGTAACGAGCATTACATCTTAATCCTTAAGGGTGACAAAGCATCTATTCTAGATCGATTCTAGATTCTTTATGGAGGATAGATGTAGGTCTATAGCATCCGCTTACGATATGTTCATTTGTCACCCTTAATCTATAAGAAAACATGATTGAGACTCCTGGAATCAAATAATATGTATCTCATTTTTTGTATCCACCATAGTAACTATAGCTAAGTAAAATCCACAAAAGCCAACGACCATTTAGCTGCGCGATGCCCTTCGAGTTTAATGAGTAACAAACTTGACGTCACTCTACCTAAATAGGTCAGCAGTATAGTTAGTAGAATCCCCATAGATTCGACCTTGCTTTTTATTCCCCGCAGCGCGTGCTAAAATATTAGAACGCATGATATTGAACAGTACTCAGATTGATTTACTAGTGTTATTTTATTCACTTATATTGATTCAATTAGGATATCACCCTATTATTGTGTTTAGTAAAAATTAAAATGAGTAGTTTTAAGTATATTGTTGCATGTTAAATACTTTGCTATGCTATATTATGTCTAACTATAAATTTATTATTTCATCTTCCATCAATCTATCCATCCATTATAGCCTATAAAAGTTTACTGCTGACCATAGACCTCCCCCATATATTGCCTCATAAAGGGAACTATGCCATAGTTGCGGCAGGTGGGTTGGCAATTGCAGTTTTTAACATTTTTTGTTATTATCAGAAAGATGCAACTGACCATTTCCTTTTGCAATATCCCTTGTCGCCTTTAACGATACCCACGGGCCGAAATGGGGTGGATATTCTTACACCACCACTACACGGTTGGTTGGTTGGTTTTAATGTACCAAACCTCCATGCAATAACAAAACTTTATGCTGTCGAAATTCGTCGCTACCTACTTTATTTCATACCTCTTCAATATCACCTCAAAAATATTCAGAATAGTGACCGGGTCTAGTTTATCTTAGGTTTGTGTTTGTGTTGTGGATTATTGCAGTTGAATAATGACACGGTTAAAATTTATATGCAGCCTTAAAAAGGCCCAGTTGCATTATTAAAAATAGTAACTTAAAAGCGCCTGCAATATGACCGAATACAATATTTCGTAGCAACACATAATTGCAATGTATAATCGTTCATCATTCATTACAATCCTATCAAAACTACAAAAAACCTTTAAAACACTTCTGAACATAGTTCGCCCATAGATTGCATCATATTTGTCACGGTAGCTTCGCTTGGCAGGCGACTTAGCAACAGCAGTTTTTTTATTATTTTGAGTTATTCTCAGCTTGCTGCTGCTCATCTCCTGTTTCATTTCCCTCTGTCGTCCCGTGCGACAAGCACGTATATATAGAGTAGTGGATTACTCCGCCACTGCACAGCTTTTTGAGAGTAAAATAGTAAAATTTAACCTGCCCAAACAAATTCAGGAACTACGTCAAAAGGCCGCATGGGTCGAGACTGTGATCCCAAGCGTGGTGATTACGGCAAATCCGCCCTATTATGGGAGAGGCCCATTCATCTGTGAACTTCTTAGACGCTTGATAGTAAGGAGAAAGACACTAATTTTTTATAAATTTAAATTTTAGTTAAAAAAATACCAACATTTCTTTAACACTACTTACCAGTGGCGTAGCGTGCCTTAGGCGGGCCCTGTACAAATGAAGGGTAAAGATTTTTCACACAAGGAACAAAAACGCTCGCATTGAGTTAAAATAATCATAATATATTGATTATAAGTTATTACTTAAAATTGATACTCCTAGGAACTAAGCTAGCCAAACAATTCAAATCAAATATACACTTTTCTTGCCTTTTATTCGGCGAACTTATTTATTAAATCATTCATAGCTGACTACGCTTTCAGTTTTTCTAAATTTGCTGCCTCTATAGACAATAGTGACAAGTATGATAGCCTTTTCTGTCCCATAGAAGTCCTTAGAATTTTTGTTTACACACGCTCGGGGCCCCGTATCATTGATACGGCTGATACGGCGGTAGCTACGCCCCTGCTACTTAGGTACATGATTTCTCTTAATATTACCCTTCCTAATAATGTTTAAGTTGGCAATTTAATACCATTTATCACTATTAATGGCCTCATTTGCGTGACAGTTTTACTGCCTTTCTTTATTGAAGACAAAAATGGAAACGCTTCGCATAAATTTTGCAAGCGCAAAAACGTATCGATAGAAAGCAAGTGCTAAACGTATTTTGATGGAATTTCTTACATCATTCCTTAAAAGTTTATTAATATCAGCAGGTAATCTAAAAAAAACTTTTGTTAAAACAAGAGAAGTGCAGTAAATTTGTGAAATAAGATCGTATTTTTAATATTCTTTACCATGGGATTTTATCCAAACAGAAATACACCATATCAGATAAATCCATGATTCCATTGTTATAGACCATCAAATGCAAATATAAGGTCGGGGAAAAAGTTTCTTCGTAATTTATATACAAATTCAAGACACTTTTTTTTCAAAGTTTAATTACCTATATTTAATTATAATATTTAAGTGCCATTTTGTACGATAACTTGTTGCCATCTTGTGGGTAGTGACAAAATCCCGTTGCTGTAGAAATCTCGGGATTTTTGATCAAAAAAATGCGACAAGTAGTTTGACAGTCCTCTCTAGATGTTAACCTAACACTACCCAAAGAATTTTGAAGAGACCAAAACAGTCGAATATCTTCGGGTGCAAGGTCAGGATTATATGGTGGATGCATTAACACTTCCCAACTAAGCTCTCTCAATTTTTGCTGAGTGGCCAAAGATGTGTGTGGTCTGGCGTTATCATGATGAAAGAGCACTCCTTTTCAGTTGATCAATTCGGGCCGTTTTTTCTCAATTTCTTGCTTGAGCCTCATTAGTTGTTGGCTGTACAGATCCGAATGGATGGTTTTGCCCGGCGGTAAAAGCTCATAATAAACGATGCCCTTCCAATCCCACCATCACCGCATCACCACAGAGCAGATACACAGCATCACCTTATTCCGTGTTAATCCGGGTTTCGCTACAGTCTGTGGAGCTTGACAACCCTTTGACCATGATTTTTTTCGCACGTTATTGTCATAGGTAATCCACTTTTCATCACCAGTGATCAATCTTTTCAAAAACGGTTCGGTTTCATTACGTTTCAATAGAGAATCGCAAAAGAGTACACGATTCATTAGGTTTCTTTCAGTGAGCTCGTGTGGTACCCAAATAACGAGCTTTTTTGTGTAGCCAGACTTTTTCAAATGGGTCAAACCCATTTTGTGGTGAATTCTCAATTTCGGCTATGTCGTAACTACTAATATGCCGATCTTGTTCCACTTTTTCAAAAATGGCATCGACTTTATCCGTATGAGGGCGACCAGATCGAGCTGCATCTTTGACATCAAAATTCCCGGACTGAAAACACTTGAACCAATTTTGTGCTACTCTTACTGACACTGCATTACACAGCCACAAACGTCACAATTTTTTTTCGCGGCTCGAGTCGCATTTTTCCCTTTTTTGTAATAGAACTTCAGAATGTATCGAATTTCTTCGTTAGATTCACTCATTACGGAGTGTTTTTTTTTATATTTTATTTTTATTTTTCTTAATGTCCTATATGTATTGATATTAAAACCAGCCAGATACAAATAGTTGTACTATATATACAAAGAGATTTTTTTTTCTAATTTATACAAACAAAATAGGAAGAAACTTTTTCCCCGACCTATTATTACAATAAAAATAATTTACTTCGGGGTAGTTGTTTTTTTTTATAGAATATGGGTGACAAACGAGCACAGTCTACCTGATGGTAAGTGGACGCTGAGGCCCATAGAGATCTACATTTATCCTCGATAAACATACATAATGCAGATGCGTTGGCACCCCTGAGGACTAAAATGGAATACCTCATTTCCAGTAAAAACGATCTCCGGTTCTCTACACTCACCATACGAAACACAGCAGCATTAAGCTGCTATTTTACGCTGGTATTCTGTGAGAGCGTGGTAATATCCCGGGCGAGCCGACCCATTCGTGCTACAACCATAATATAGCTGCAGCGTGGCTCAAAACGTGTTTAGATCAAATCTCATGCTAAAATGAGCAGGGGCAATCAAGTATATATTCAAATATCTATTACCTATCTATTATATATCCCTTTATGCGATATGAAGGTAGCTGTGAAATTGTACAAGATGTTGATGAATAAGTAGTTTTTTGGCTCGGCCGTTAAAGGCAAACGTGATAAAATTTTAACTCATATGTGAGTAGTAGAGTTTTCGAAACTTACAAGGCTCGATTAGGTACTCAATGCCTTGTTGGCATTCTTAACTTTTCAAAGTACATAAGAAAAACCAAATCAGTAGCTTTAGATTAGTTTAAAAACAAAGCACATACGGATGTATTGCAGGTTGTATTGCACTGTATAATCGGCTTCAGGCACAGGACATGCTTCGGTAGATGGACCCGGTCTAAAACCAAACTGTGTATCGTGAAGATCGACATGGATTCCCAACTGCTCGTCAAGCAATCTGAACATAGTGACAGCACTTTAGCTATGTATATGATATGGTATGGTATATTAAATGGTAGCCAGTGATATTGGCCGATAATTGGTTAAATAATAAGTTAACAAATATATAATTGAAACATTAAAAAAATGAATGTTATAAAGTTTTATTTGATTTTGTGTGTGCAAGAGAGAGAAAGATAAGCCAATAGAATAGAATCATTTTTACACAATATTGATTACATGTAATTCTTACTGAAAGTTATTTTTTTATCTTTTATCTTCTTCTTCTTCTGGTGCCTCTCTGACTAGCGAAGGTTGGCAGTCAGCTTAGTGAACTCCGCTCTATTCTTCGCAAGGCGAAACAGTTCGGCGGCACTCGCGATTCCCGTCCATTCCCGGATGTTACATAGCCATAACTTTTTTCTCGGACAGACGTCTCTTCTTCCGGCAACTTTTCCCATCATAATGAGTTTTAGAAGTTCGTACCTCTCGTGCCTGAGCACGTGCTCCAAATATGCGACTTTTCTCATTTTGACGCTCCGCATAAGTTCGCGCTTTTGGTCGACTCTTCGCAGAACTTCCACATTCGTTACTTTGTGAGTCCAGCTTATTGCTAACATACGGCTGTATGCCCACATCTCGAAAGTTTCTATATGTTTTCGGAGGTATTCTTTAACTGTCCACGCCTTCAGATGTAACATCGTAGTAGTCGAGTGCGCAAAGAGATCTTAAGTCTGCGGTTGCAAAGTACTTTTCTCATTTTGCTAAAGGTACTTCAAGCCATTTCAATTTGGGTCTTAATTTCCTGGTCTCTGCTCCACGTCTCGTTTAACCACGTACCTAAATATTTATATGTATTTGTGCACTCTTTCTAGTTTTTGGCCTGCTAATGTGATGTCAAAGTCGTCAAAACTATTCTTACAAATGACCATAACTTTTACTACTGGTTCCGAAAAAAACCTCTGTCCTGGGAAGAACCAGCAAGAAACCTAGCAGGGCTTTTTTTTAGCATAACTTACAATATAATATTTATACAATTGTTATGAAAACATTTAGAAACAGAATGGTAGCGATCACCTCCTTGCCAGTGGTTATTATCAATCATGTACTCTGTAGTGGTATGATAACCCTTACTAAACAATTTTTGCTTAATAAATATTTTAAACCTTTTGATAGATAAGGTCTACATATTTTCTGGGACTTTGTTATATAAGCGTATACATTGCCCTATGAAGGAATTACTGACTCTTTAGAGTCGAGTAACTGGTATAACTAACTTGTGCTTGTTCCTAGTATTTACAGAATGTACATCACTATTTTTAATAAAACTTTTTTGTTTTTGTGTACATACATTAAATTTTCGTAAATATATTGAGAGGCCAAAGTTAATATTTATTTATTTTTATAAATTTTTCTTTAAATTCATTTCTTTAAATTTTTCTTCGCTTCAACTGTAATTCCGAGAAAAACATTGGATTCAAACAATTCATATAATATAGGTATACATATAAAATATGTAAATGCTATAAAACAAATAAATTAAAACATTATTTCACAGTACATTTATTTATCTTTACATACTTTTGCAGCTGTAGAAACAACCATCTAATAATCAGAACTTTTGGTATGGGCAGTGGGGTAACAAGCACGAGTAATCCCGTGTGACTTTTATTTAAGGAGACGGCACTTTTTAACAGAAAATACTTACAGCGTAATTTTTTAAATAATGCCAGAAAAAGGGGATGTGATGACCGGTATTTTGGCTCTAAGGGATCCAGGAGGCCCACTAATTCTACGTCTATATAAATTCTATGACTTGTCTAAATCAGGAGTAAAATAGACAAACTTTAATATCAAATTCTTTCGTTTCCTTTCACCTTATTGAGACAATTCCTGATCAAAAATAATTTTAGTACGAGTACATAAACATAAAAAAAAACATCAAACTGAATAGCCAATAACTGAATACCATAACAACCTGTGCCCTTGAGTGATTTTAACCTGTGTTTTATTTTTGCTGTAAGTTATCTTAATATAAAGGTTATAAGTTCAAAAAATAAAACATTTTTTGAAAAAAGAGAGTATATAATAATAATTTTAGTTTTGGAGATAAAAAAAGGTTTTATTTTTGGCTTATTACTTGCTTTAAAATAATAATTATGATTAGTTATGGAGATAAATAATGTTTTATTTTTGACTTATAATGTATTACATAATAATTCTATGTATATTACCTTTTTACTTTGGAACTTCTGGGATTTCTTTTGAAATATTTTGTTTGCTACGAGTACTAATTGCGAGAAAGTTATAGAAAAAAGTTAAAACCACTCAAAGGCACAGTCGTTACTTATTCAACTAGGGCCTTTACCAATGAAAATATTTCCTCCTCTTCCAAAATGTAGCGATTAGCGTTACTAATGTCATCAATGTTATGGTTTAATATTTTATTTATTTTATACCATGCTACCTATGTTAACAAATATACATTTTAAGCAACTCTACATGCTTCCTTCTTTGTAGAGCTGTAAGTTTTTCTCAACAGATGGCACTTACGAGTAATATACGCAACACTTAACTACATTTGGGATAAGTTATTGTCGTGTTCAGTCATCTCAGCAGGAAGAGGTACCTATCATCTTTAGAAGGACTTTAAATTCCACTTTTCTTGATAATAACGTGAAGTAACATCACCTAACAAAAAATCGAAATTTCGCTAATAGATGGCGCTTCTTTTTCTTAGCGTCAAAATGAAGAAACACACCCACCCATAAATGTTACTTAATTTGAGAAGGTCACTTTTTACCACTGCAATAACTTTCGAATATATCAAGTTTTCAACTAGATGGCAGTTAAATTTTTTAATATATTACCTCACTAATCACTATATTAAAAATGAATACAAACTTGAGAATGCCAACGCAATTTGTAAGAAATTTATTACCTACGCAATTTAATATATTTTTAATGTT
Organism: Parnassius orleans; assembly: GCA_029286625.1. Classification (NCBI taxonomy): domain Eukaryota; kingdom Metazoa; phylum Arthropoda; class Insecta; order Lepidoptera; family Papilionidae; genus Parnassius; species Parnassius orleans. The sequence goes on from JAGSMP010000092.1 coordinate 356,022, forward strand.
TTTTTTTATAACTTCATAGTTTGCCTAATATATTATGTACTTATTATCTTATTTAGTGTTTTAAATCATTATATACATAATAGGCGCCTATGGCGCTAAATACAAAAATTGTAATACCTGAAAAAGCTAGTAGAAAGTAGGTAATTATTAAGAGCTATTCATGTATTCATTATTCAATATAGCCCCAAAAGTCCGATGAACATACTGAACATAGGCCTCTCCCCCTCTGCCTTTCCCTCTGTCGTACGACACGCACGGGACGTAAGAGTCTTAGTAAGAGACAATAATTTTATTATGCTAATCTACGCCGTACGGTTTCACCCGCGGTTTAACAGTTTAATTTAACTAGAAAATTCGGTGAAGTGCGAGTCGGGCTGGCGCAGTAAGGGTTCCGTACCACCACGCTATTCACGCTTAGCTCGACTCCGACTCGCATTTGGTCAATTTTATTATTACCACTTTTTATTAAGTCACTGTCTTATTTGACTGACTGTCAGTCTATCGTTCTAGGTGGAATTGAAATGAAATTTTGAATATAACTCAAATTCGGATGACAATGCAAGAATATGATAAAAAAACCGTAGTAAGGTTCTGTAGTTGCCTGTCACAATATGTGGGCTTTCTTGATACTGAACATAATAAGTGAGTTCGCCGTTTAACGCCATATCGACGACGTAACGACTAAAAATGGACCCAAATAGGAAGATGGTAACTGAAGGTTTTATTTTCAAATCAGACTTGAGTGATATTCTAAAAAGATTAAAAAACTTTTCGATTTTGAAAATAATACAATTTACATCAAATCATTTACATGCTCAGTCCGTACAAAGATGGTGATAGTTGACCATCTATCTATATAGCGAACCTTCACGTAAACCACCACTGCCCTAAATTATCCTGAGGGTCGCCCGCGTAAACCAAGAGTATGACAAATGAAACTGTATATGGCCATAACTACATATATGATTGTATGAATACTTTAAATGAGGCCTACAATAAATAGTACCAACTAAAAAATAAGCAAAAGTAGTAAGTAAGAAAGATCCTCTCTGCCTATCCCGCAAATGAAAAAGTAAAGCTATAGTAGTAATGCATATAAGTCGTTTTCTTCACAAAATGTTTATTTCTTACAGTTTACTATAAAATAACAAAGTTATAATGCAGCTAGTTTTAGGTCATTTTCTATGGAGTTGTTACGAAATTTTTACTAATCCAAGTGCATTTTATAAGTTGGTCGATTATTACTCGTTAACTTGTGAATTCTATTTAGCTGTGATAGTTTTCCTTTTTAAAATCCCAAAGTACGTAATAAAGACATAAATACTGCTGCGTAGTCTATTTAAAAAAAGTGACAAATTATTATCAGTCTACCTGATTATTTGGGACTACTTCAGCCCAAGGAAAGCTGTTACTAATATCAAACAAAGAAACGACTCAAGCGTTGTCACCTTTCGGAATACACCAATATTACACTGCTTCTTCGCGGCAGATATAGGTAAAAGGAAGGGTGTTACGTTTCCAGACGGACTCCTAAGCAAAGAAAGAGCCTTGTTACTTTGTAAAATGCTAACAATATGAAATATTAGATTGTACAACATTTTTTTTTAATTTAAAAAACGTTTGCAAATTAGTAAAGCATTTTTTACTGACAAATAAAATCATTTTTTTTTACTTCATTATTTTAAAATAAACTATGTATACTCCGTTACTAAAGCTTTTTGTATATAACGGAGGTGATTTCGACTAAGGAATCTAGTCACTGGTTACACGCTTTACCATCAAGTAATCTCGGCACATTACTTGATCGGGAAAGCTTACGCATCGCTGTAGGAATCCGACTAGAAGCGGCGATTTGTCAACCCCATCAGTGCCCCTGTGGCAGCAGCGTCGACAAGTTTGGGCTCCACGGACTTTCTTGTAAGAAAAGTGCTGGTAGGTTTTCACGGCACGGTTCTTTGAACGATGTCATCCGAAGGGCTCTTGTCTCTATAAATGTTCCCTCGGTTTTAGAGCCTTGTGGAATATTTAGAGACGATGGCAGGAGACCCGACGGTATGACATTGGTCCCTTGGGAGAGAGGTAAAGCCCTAGTGTGGGATGCTACTTGCGTAGACACTTTGGCGGCTTCTCATCTCAGGGGTACCTCGTTCAGAGCCGGAGCGGCATCAGGGGCAGCTGAGCTGAGTAAGTGGCGCAAATATGAGTCTCTGAGAGATGACTACATATTTGTGCCATTTTCTGTAGAGACTATCGGTCCGTGGGGTCCACGTGCGATGAAGTTCTTAAAGGAACTCCATCCGCGGCTGGTTGTTGTTGCTGGTGATAAGAGGGCTGGCTCTTTTCTCGCTCAAAGGCTAAGTATAGCCATTCAGCGGGGAAACGCAGCCAGCGTTCTTGGCACGATACCGCGTGGAGTAGGACTGTTTGATAATTAAATTACTAGTTTTAGTTTTTTTTTTTATTATAGTTTTTAATATTGTATATAATAAAATATTGTCTGTTATTTACAAATATATTACAAATTCCTCCAGAACAAGCACCTGAACCTCGAAAAATAAATTGTGGGGCATATAAATACTCGTTTTGTTCTATTTATTATTCTAACTTGCTATTCGAAGTACCAAGCTAAAAGGTAAGCCCTCGAACTTTAGTTATTTTATAATCGTACCTAGCAGCAAAAATCAAGACTTAATTACATAAGTATACGTGTATAATATAATAACGTGCATTGTAAATGCCCAAAAACTATCAAAGTCCTCAAATAATATCAGCCTAATTGCTAGCAGTTTTGGTTAACCAAACTGGACCTTCGGGAGATTGAGACATGTGGTTCGAAGATGTTTGACACAAAATCTAGAATCTCTAAATCTATCTAGCGGGCGGGGGCTGCTCTCCCTCCGCGCCTACGGCTTTACAAAAACACTAGGGGTAGGGCAGACAAGAATACGTAGAGTCGGGGCGTCTGATTCGGTTTTAGTACAGATTCAACCTATCTTATCCATAATATATAATTGATAAAGAACAAAAAATGCCGTTCATATCTTATAGTAAGGTAATTGTGGTCCTGGACTCGATAATTCCCAGAATATTACCGTCATCTACATTCGACCTCAATAATTTTTCAGCACTTAATTAGCACTTAATTCCTTGCTACTAATATTTATCGTATATCTATTATCGTCACTGCGTTGCTAGCTATACGTTTCGCCAGCAACGCAAAATTCAACAGTTCGTGGCGGTGAAAATTTTAGAGCACCTAATTTTTAAACTTGGGACCTAATTAGCACCTAAAAATCCTCTAATTTTGGCTTTTTCGAAATGCAAATTCCTGACTTTGCACAGCTCACAGGTTGACTGTCAGAAAATGCTGATACTAATATAATATGAGGTTTGAAGAGACGTTTGCGAATCACGAGAGTGAATTCCGAACAAAAAGCGAGTTTTGTCAGGCAAAACGGCAGGCCATTGCCATCAATTTCATGTAGTTTCCTTTTATCGATGGCGCGTGGTTATGACTGATAGAGTAAATTTTGAAAGACCACAGGTCGTTATTATACATAAAACACATATTATATAATATACTAACACAGATGACAGAAAATATATTTAAAAAAAAAACACTTATAAAACTTGGTGTATAGTCCAAACATAAACAAGTGAAATTTTTTAAAATTTTTGTATTTTTTTTTTAATATACCACGTTTTTAGAGTTCCGTAGTTAGACAACAAACGGACAGTCGGTTACACAACTACGGACGGACGAACGGACGAACGGACGTCCGTCCATCCGTCCGTTCGTCCGCGGTTTTACTCAGAGACCCTAGGTGCTACAAATCGGCATAGTTATAGATATTAATCACGCCAACAAAACTGTGAAATAAAATCTTAAAAAACATTTTTATTTTGGGTACCTTCCATACAGGTCAATGGAGTGGGAGGAATGGATTTTTTTTACCCCTCTATTCCATCGTGTGGGTTATCGTTGGATAGATCTTTAATAACACTGGGGGTGTGGAACAACATATTTTCGATTCAGGGGTCCGTTTGCGAACTATTTACCTTTAAAGTGGTATTTTTCATTACAGTGATGTGACCCCCCCACCTCCTCTACCAACTAAACCGCTATTTTTGGAAATGTGAAAAGTATACACTATAGACATAGACATAGATATATAGACATACTATAAAAGTATACACTTTTTTTTAAATTGACTACGCCAGTATTTATGTCTTTATGAGGTACTTTGGGATTTTCCCGTCAACACTCATAAACCAAATAAAAATCAAACATTACACCAATCTTGCAATATCAGTAACAGTAGGTTGAGGTGCGGCTGGTGTGGCCAACCATATACCAACCCATAGGCGCGTAGGTACATTATATTAATGTAATCGTTAAACATAAATAAATTAAAATAGCGTTGAGAGGTCGACGACGGGATAATCCCAAAGTACCCTTTATTATTATAATTCGAAGAATAAATCGCTGAAATCTTACACACAGGGGAAATGACGCACGGGATAAACAACAACGGAATTTATTTCCTACGCAAGTAGATACAGTCAGGTTCGGAGCAAGGCCACAGGCCGCCGCCTGATTGATCATTTCACCTGCTTCCTGCTCTATCGAGGTCGCCCGCCATTGTTGCTTTAAGAAAAGTCGAAAGATGTGAAGACAACGTAACAACCGATTATGAACGCAGTAATTTGGTCTAGTAATTACTCAATGATCTTTGTTAAAGTCAATAAATCCTTAAAGTTTAATAATTTGCTTTCATTAAAATATAAGATGTATTTGACTTTCAGAAAACAAATTGCCTGAAATAATTGAATTTTGATAATAAATGGTTTTCTTAAATAATTGAAATTCAACGGAATCAACTAAACTTTTAGAGTAAACTTTTTCAATTCTTATGTACTCGTAATAATAATAGATTATTTCGTTTTTTTTACAAAATAAGGGCACAGTCTAACTACTACGAGTACTAATCTTAGACTGTGATAACTTAAACCGAGCACACAGTCGACCTATTATAAGTGGATGCTACATCTATCCTCGACTAAGAATCAATCATCACCATATAAAACGCAGCATTATTCTGCTGTTTCACGCTGGTAAAATGTGAGTGCGTGGTACTACCCCGGTCGAGCCAATCCATTCGTGCTGCAGCCATAAATATCTGCTGCGTGGCTCTACCACGAAAAAATGCAGGTACATCGCTTATGCTGACTTGCTCAATGTGCAGGGAAAATAATAGATCTAAAAATATAGTACATCAGTTTTAATTGGCGATCTGATTGCAGGTGGTTAAAAATCCTGATTCTTGGGTAAAAACTTCAGACGGCATCCCGACAATATATCTAATCATCGTCATTAGAGCTTTTTTAAGTCTTCCGCTGAACATAGGTCTACCCCATAGATTGCTTCATAGGGTTTATTTGCAATAGTTGCCACACCTGACAGGCGGGTTGGCAACTTGAGTTTTTTATTATCTTGAGTATTATCCGGAAGATGCTGCTGCTCATCTCCTGGCTTAGATACCCTGTGCCGCTTCGCACGAAACCGATAGGATGATATGGGCTAGTGGAATTCCTTATTACACTACATACCACCGATACTACACTGCAATAAAACCTAATAGATTGTAATTGTAATTACGCTTTCCTTCCATATATATTTTTTAATAAAAAGAGCTGAGCCGTTGTCAGCTGTCAAAGGACGAACGACATACAATTTTCATCAATGTAGAATATTCCTAGTGAGTGTTGTGATAATATTATAATAATTTGAATTTTTATTTTTAAGGAAATATACTAGTTAAACTCAAAATGCTTGTGTTAGGAGTGGTTCACTACAGTAGTCAAATGGCAGATTTGAACCTTTTGTTTTTTACATGGGGAAATGCCTACGCATACCCGCCTCGCGGGGGCAAGGACGGGTTATATCAGACTTGTACCGACTTAAACTCTGGTGTTCCACCTTCGCCGCATATTGGCAGGGCCACGGGAACGCTTTCGCACACATCCGCGGCCCCACCAGCGCCGGCCGCCCCATGGCAGCCCCTTCTCGGAGGAAGACCTCTCCTCCCCATTCGCCTTCTCAGGTAAGGCGCACCAGGAACACAAGGCACGCCGTCCTCCACGGCCTCCAACTCCACCTGCGTAAGGCCCCCCCGAGTCCGATACGCGGAGGCCATGGGGCCAGGAAATTCGAGCGCTCAGTAGCACCCGCTTTCCCGACCCCAGCGGCGGATCTGGTCTCTGGCTCCGCCGCCAACCAAGTTTCGGCCGCGGAGGGTAGGGATAGCGGCGCCTCGCAATACCGATACTCCTCTCCCTCCGCGGCCCTACCACCACCGCATCAACGGTGCGGCCCCGTCAGAGTCGCGGAGGATAGGGCGAGTGGCGCATCGCCATACCAACACTCCTCTTCCTCCGCGACTCCACCTCGGCTGCAGCGGTAGTGGGAGAGGACATCCCTCTCGCCGTAGCCCACCGACACACATCTGAAGTGGGCTCGCCAAGCCCACTCGGAGTGGCCACTTCGGACCGGCCCTACTCCACGGGCCCACCAAGGGATTCCTCTTTGTTCACCGCGGGTGACCAATCCACGGCTACTAAGCCCCCCCGACACGACAAGGCGGGAATCCGTTCGGTGGGGGCAGATTTGAACCTACTACCTTTTAATTTCTTAGTTCATACCCTGAACCATTAGGGTACGGTCGCTTTTATTTACAGAGCAAAATGCTTATTTAATATAAAAACATTAATATTTGTTTGCTCGTATTTTATGCGCTGCCATATCGTTCATCAGATTGCGGTAAAACTTTGTCAACTTATTTGCACTTGCGCAAAGGTTATAGGCATAGTACAAATATTTATTAAACAGTTATTATGTAATATTTAACAGTGGTAGAGCCACGCTGCAGCTTCTGCTGTAGCATGGATGGGCCGGTTCGAACCGGGGCAGTACTACGACCTCACAGAATACCAACGTAAAGTAGAAGCTTTGTATCTGCGTTTCGCTTGGTTAGTGCAGGTGGCTGGAGACCCAAACCACCCTCCCCCTATAACATGGTAGCGGAATTCAAAAAGAAAGGACTACCCCAGGAGGATACCAGCACCCCTGGTAATGGAGAATCCCTCACTGAGCATTCACGGTCAAGCTACCCTTTTCTTCCTGAGCGTGGGTGCTCAGGCGGCCCCGCGTATTCTTGGGGGGGGGGAGGGGGGGGGCAAATCCCGCTCTATACTAACACTGCACGGGGCAAACAGAGCGACAAAACCATGGCGACCCCTGCCACGCTATCCGTGGACTTCTGCAACATCAGGGGACTTCACTCGAACCTTAACGCCGTCCACTACCATCTAGAGACGGCGAAGCGGGCCTTGCTCTTCTTGACCGAGACGCGGGTGTCCTCTCCGGCTGATACTTCGTAAGCTTTCTAGCTGTTTTGCAAGCACCTGCCATCTTCAACATCTGTCCACAACCTGTAATTATATTGGCTCTGTATACCCTTCAGACCCGAACACTGCTAGAACACGTTACAAAAGATCTTTTAAATTCCGTAAACGTTGCTACAATAGTTTTACATAACTTAGGTACACAATTCTTAACTATTTCCGCCACCAAATAGCAGTGCAAACTGCTGTGTTTGGTGTGCCTTCTTTGATTGAAGTTGACTGCAGTTGTCCATGGACTATGGCAGCCAAGTGCCGTAAGGCGAACTGTAAGTTCGCCTGTCAATTTTGTTTTATAAAAAAAAAAACAATACGAAACATGTTCATTAAAATATTTATATGATTATAATATTATTTATAACATTCAGATGTGTTTATATAATTTAAATTATGACACTAATAAATAAACTAGTAATTCCAGTTTCTATAAATATGATGTATAAAAAATTATGTCCATAAATAGTATTTAAAAGAAAAGTTAAAACTAAAACGCTTACGATTTTAATTTTAAACACGGATACATCTTGTTTAACATATCAAATTAGTATAAGAAAAAAAAAAACATTTACATTACATAATTCGATTGCCTTTCTAATTAATTCGTCAAGACAGTGTCAAAAGCTCTACGTAAGAAACATGGTATATTTTATAATGATACTTTTATCTTTTCCTCCTTCCCGTTAACGATCTACTGTGTAATATTTTAAATATATACAACTACTAATATACACTGCCTTTTTGGATTATAATTTTATTTTATTTGCTTTTTATTTATATTATTGGAAGAAAGACACATGTAATATCTTTACTGTACTGCATGAACGTCATACTAACCACAGAACACTTAACCAGGATAAACTAACATTTACTTACCTATAATATCCTTTTTAAATTACTTTGAAAAGGAAGGGGTTCTAAATTCTTCTGTATATATTTTTATGTATGTTCGGACATAACTTATTCGTCTATGAACCGATTTAATTAAAAAAATTAAATGGGCTATCCTTTAGTCCCATATAAATTTCAATGAAAATTCCATCCCTGAGGATAAATTAATCGGAGAATAAGATTTTAATGTAACTGTCAAGTAGATATTATAGTTCTCCCTTGATATTCCTTACTCCATTTAAGAGAGTAAAATAACTACACTTTTAGTAAAAAGTAAAAAAAGTACATAGTGTAGAAGAATTAAAGCCATGACTTCAGAAGAATATGATTTTATTCTTGGATAAAACTATGTTTACGGACTTTATCGCGTTTAATTTACTTATTTTAATTCCCGACGTTTCGGGTGCTTTACAGCAACCCATGGTCACGGGGGGGACTGAGATGTTTGACGTCTTGATGCCATAGTTAGCCCGGCTACCTTCAGTTTATGAATATTAATTTTTGGTTCGATCTACGCAGAATGAGCTTACAGTATCTTGAAGTCTTGCAGGAGTATGCTTGGGTTTGGATATATTTTGTTAATTATAGGATCCCAATCTTGTCTATTGAAATTAGGTTTTTTTTTTAATTTCAATAACCTCGCGTATCATCCTTGGTAGGAATCGGTGTTCTTTTGCGAGGATTTGTGGTCTATCAAATCTGATGTAATGTTCACGGACTGCAGACTTCCCAGAGCGTCGGTGCCACACGTCAGCTATATGTTCTTTCACGCGGGTTTTAATAGATCTTTTTGTTTGACCTATGTAAGAGAGACATTCGCAATCAAGCTTGTACTCTCCTGCATATTGTAAAGGGATATTACACTTGACGGATGGTAAGCATTGACTAATCTTAAGTATGTTTTAATGGAATCTCGCTTCAAGATGTAGCCAACCTTGTTCGTGACTCCTCTGACATAGGGTAGTACAGCGGGCACATGCTCGAAAATTAAACGCGATAAAATCCGTAAACATAGTTTTATTCAATGTGTAGTGTTCGCGTAAATATAAGAAATTTTATTCTTTTTAATTTTAATAATCGGTTTTACTTTTTATTAAAATTTTAACTATCGAGTAAGCATTGCAAGGAGGTGGAATTCAGAATTGACCTGTTAAGGTCAATTCTTCACTCAAGCTGTGAGTTGTAGTTTCGAAGGCGAATGCTGTTGATGTGTATTCTTGAATCTCGGTACGTTTCTGGGTGCTCCTGATTCTCACCAGCCAACTGTCCGTTAAGCGGCCAAATAGTGTGCCAGTCTGAAACATATTCTATCATATCTTTTGTTAACAAATTATGTTTTAATACTAAGTCCTTTAAATCCTTAATATCTTTTATAACAATTTTATGTACGTAGCCTACGCAACGTAAAAACTACTAGACCGTGTTAACCCTCTCCCGTAAATTATTCTATTATACTAATGGTTATCACAAACATGTAGGGTAAACAGTATAACGATTGTCACTTTAAGCTGACTTCTACTTGTAAGTGGTTAATTCTCGTAAATAAACAAATTTGTCTGATAATTCTAGAGCTAATGCTATCTCATTTATATCTTCCATGCCTCCCTATTCTCACGAAACTTTCACTTTTTCTCCTGTAGACGAAGGCGAGATACGCAAAGCACTTTCTTCTATTAAATCGAAAGCCATTGGTTGTGATGATGTGAGTAGGGTAATGGTTATGCACGTGTTGGATGCTGTTTTACCGTGATAACTCATGTCATTAACTTTTCGCTGACGAATGGTGCTTCCCAACTCTCTGGCGTAAAGCCTTTATTATTCCATTCTTAAATCCACCGATTGCAGCGCTATATCCAATTTCAGACCAATTTCTATCCTGCCTTTTCTCTCTAAGGTTCTGGAAGCTGTTGCTCATAAACAGATTTCTTCTTTTGTTTTCTCAAATAACATTCTTTCCCTTATCAGTCGCGTTTCCGCCCTGATCATTCTATAACTACTGCTCTTCTCAAGATGACGGAAGATATCCGGAAGGAAGGGATGGAAAAATCAAAACTGACCGACCTCATCTTAATTGATTTTTCTAACGCATTTAATTCTGTTGATCATGATATCTTGTTAGCTCTTCTTTCTCATTTGAATATCTCGTCTTCTGCTCAGGAATGGTTCAGGAATGGCACTGGACATATATTATCTGACTGGCGTCCCTCAAGGCGATATAGTCTCTCCTCTTCTGTTTTCAATTTTATCAATCTCATCTGTATGCCGATGATCTGCAGTTATATGTGCAAGTGGAACCTCAAATATCTCTAATGCTATCTCATTATTAAATGATGACTTGAAATATATCTCCGAATGGTCCACTGTGTATGGCATAAACGTGAACCCATCTAAATGCCAAACCATAATCTTAGGTAGCCTACGATTATTATCGAAACTAGATATTCCCACCCTACCATCAATTATGTTTAAAAATAATGTCATACCATTCTCTCCCCATGTAAAGAACCTTGGTCTGTATGTTGATGGTTGCTTAACATGGAACAAAAATATAAAGGAGGTGAGTTGCAAAACTACTGGAACTTTGCGATCTCTATATCGATTAAAACACTTTCTTTCCACCAATACTAAGATTTTACTTGTCCAGTCACTTATTCTACCGATTATTGATTATGTCGATGTGTGTTGCTCAGACCTGTCTCAACATCATCTTAATACATTGAATCGTCTACTTAACAACTGCATCAGATACATTTATGGTCTTCGTAAATACAACCATGTATCTTCTTTTCTCAGCTAAATTGGCTGCCTATCCGTCAGCGCAGATATGTTAGAATACTCTGCACCCTTTTCACAATTCTGAACGATCCATGTGCTCCAGAGTATCTGAAATCCAAAATTCAATACCTGGGAGATTCTCATAATCGTTCTCTCCGTTCTTCGGCTAATCTTAAATTTACACCGTACTGGTTATTTATCTCACTCTTTCGCCCTCACGGCCATCAGACTCTGGAACGACATACCTCTTGACATTAAAAAAGCTCCCAACAAGTTTGTTTTTAAAAATCAAGTCCGAAAGCATGTGAAAAAATCGTTGCAAGTTTGAACTAACACAACTCTTATTTTTATTTACTTAATTATGTATATTTGATATTTGTTCTGACATAGATAATATGTATATAATATGTACTGTATGCATGTATATGTGTATGTATATATTTATATATGTATATATTGTGTGTACTTAAGTATATATGTGTATGTATGTGTGTGTATATGTATATTTATATGTATATACAATTTTTTTTAGCCCTTTCTATTTTGATTATTGCTGCACCGCCTCTTGTTTGTCTATCTCTGTTTAGCCTAATGGTTGATTGGGAGAGAATGCCCTATGGCATTAAGTCCGCCATATGTTCAACTTTGTGCATGAAAACTTAAATAAATAAATAAATTTGTTATATTTTTTATTGTTTTGTTGGATTTTAGTTTACATAGCCATAAATAAAATGACGCTTTAATTTTAAAAAGAAATGTTTAATTATTTCTAGAGAATGTTACAATCATTGGCACTTTAGCATAGTGAATGGCACTGTTAATTAAGTATAATCATTGGCACTATTGGAAGTCTTAAAAAGTTATACCCAGTCTTACTTTTACTTTTAGCGGAACTGTTAATTCGCGCGTGGAATTTTAAATGTTTGTGCAGCAGATATTTTTCATTACGATTTTCATAGCTTCCAAAGCACCCGCGCAGTTCTTCATCAATTTAAAATATGAAAAGTTAAATCATAATCATTGGCACTACTCAAAGGCTACAGTAAATGGCATATAGTGATTGACATAAATATGGTAATCATTATGTTGTCAAACAAATTAAAATAGAGTCATTGGCACAATTAAGAAAGCCGATGAATCTTTTCACAACATTAAAATAACGTTTAATATGCTTTAATGACGTAAATTGATAAAAATAGATAGAAACTTGCACATAAACTTACCTAAAATCACTTTTTGTCTCACAATCTAGCCACAAAACCTTAACTTTTGTTAAATTTAACGGACTTGTCCAAACACATATTTAAAAGAGCCCTTATAGGAAAATAGTTGACGATTTAAATATAAATATGTGTTGTTAGTATATGCCCCGCGTATTGTGCAAGCGGAGCAAAAGACAAAGGCAACCCTGCCACGCTTTCCGTGGATTTTTGCAATATCAGGGACTTCATTCAAACCTTAACGCCGTCCACTACCATCTGGAGACGGCAAAGCCGGCCTTGCTCTTTCTGACCGAGACACAGGTGTCCTCTCCGGCTGATACTTCGTATCTCTCTCTGCCCGGGGTACAAATTGAACCTTTCCTTTGTGCCCCGGGCTGGAGTTTGCGTACGTCAGAGAGGACATCTGTTTTCGACGCCTCGGCAGTCTTGAAGGTACGGACCTGTCCATCCTATGGCTGCGCGTAGACAGCAACGACCATCCCCGCGTCTACGGGTGCCTCTATAGGTCCCATAGCGGTAATGCCGACACAGACCGACTCATCGACCACGTCCAAGTGGCTGCAGACTCCGTGCTACAACAGGTCCCTTCCGCAGAGATCGTGATACTCGGTGATTTTAACGCCCACCACGCTGAATGGCTTGGTTCCTGTTTAACCGATTATGCGGGTAGATCTGTTTATGATTTTGCCTTGGCATATGGTCTGACACAACTGGTTACTTCGCCTACGTGGATCCCAAATGTGGAGGACCATGTTCCTTTATTTCTTCGGATACATTTTTTGATGTGCCTTTTTTAGTAAAACCTTTCGTGTTTTCTCGATATTTTGTAGAAATAGACATTTATTTCGGTTTTTCTTGTTCCATTATGTGTTGGTAATCTATTTTCTTTATAAATTATTCGGTTTTAGTAAAATATTCTCTGGATATTTTGTAGATAAAGGCTACGTCTCTATTCATCCTATATTGTAGTTGGAAAGTCACTTTAAATTTTTCTGCTTCGGTGATTCTTTCAACATTTTCTGAATTTGTGGTATTGACTGGTAAGATTAAACATTTAGAGAGTATTATAACGTCAGAGTTCTTGGCTTTGTGCGTCTTGTTTTGTTTGTCAGTTTTTGTTCTATATTTGGCCGACTAATTCAATTCTGCTTTTTCCATTTGTGCCCAACTTTTTCATTGTTTTCTAGCTCCACAGCTTCCTAATATTTACTTGTTTGCATAAAATAACGGTGTTGTTTACCTGCTTTTTGCTTATTGATAGGTATTTGGCAATGGCAAAAACTTTATAAATATTTTTAGGGCGTTCTAAAAGGTTTTTGTTTGCTTCGACATCCACGATCACCCATTCACCTCCAACAAATTGTAAATTTGCTGCCTAGTTGATGAAAAATATAAGGATTAGTTTTCTTGCTTTTTGTTTGGCTTGTTGTGATTTCGAGGGCATCAGACACTTTGTGTAATCCATTTTGTCTGGACTAAATGGGCACAGCCCACATGTCTCAAAACCATTTCATAGCGTGGATTTATTTCAATTTGGTAAAAGTGTTGCCAATGTAGGCCAGCATCTGTTTTAGTAACCTTTTTGTCAATTTGTTTGTCCGCCGTTCGAAGACAGCTTTACGCCACATAGCTTTGATGGACCGAAATGTAGTGATATCAGCTGGTTGCAATAGTCGCATTCAGGTTAAGGGATATAAGTATTATGGCGATACTTGGGCAAAGTTGCGCCAGCTCAAGATAGGTGTGGCTCTTATAACCATCTACAAAAATAATCACTGAAAAATAACATTCTTTATTGTAGGACTAATAAAAAAGGTTTTATTCGTAATGGATAATCTGCCTTTATCCACCTATTTTCTAATAATTAAATAACGTATTTAACATAGTAAATATCCCTCTTTCTAGGAACAAACTTTTGAACGTCTGATTGTATTTTCTACAAGGGGAAAATAGTCATAGGTCCCCACACCATTGACATTTTTTATGACATCGAAAACTGTGTCAGTAGTTTTTTGACTTTACTTACTTTTACTTTTAGCGGGAACTGTTAATTCGCGTGTGGAATTTTAAATGTTTGTGCGGCAGTTATTTTTCCATACGATTTTCATAGCTTCCAAAGCACCCGCTCTTAACAATTAGTATTCTTCATCAATTTAAAATATGAAAAAGTTAAGTCATAATCATTGGCACTACTCAAAGGCTACAGTAAATGGCATATAGTGATTGACATAAATATGCTAATCATTATGTTGTCAAACAAATTAAAGTATAGTCATTGGCACAATTAAGAAAGCCTATGCATCTTTTTCACAACATTAAAATAACGTTTAATATGCTTTAATGACGTAAATTGATAAAAATAGATAGAAACTTGCACATAAACTTACCTAAAAATCACTTTTTGTCTCACAATCTAGCCACAAAACCTTAACTTTTTGTTAAATTTTAACGGACTTGTCCAAACACATTTTTAAAAGAGCCCTTATAGTAAAATAGTTGACGATTTAAATATAAATATGTGTTGTTAGTATAAGAAATAATATATCCTAGCAGTATCTGTGTTTCTGTGATATAGAAAAAAGAAAACGTTCTTAATTAGTGTTGCCCAAATGCAAGAACAAGACGAGACTTAGCCAGTCTTAGTCTTGGTCTTGCATAATATATGGTCTTGGTCTTGGTCATGGTATTGCGCTCCCAGTCTTGGTCTTGGTCTTGGTCTTGCAGGAAGAGTCTCGCAAGTCTCGCAATTACCTATTAGCCTATTGCTATTTATTAAACGTTACTTTAGATCTTAGAACAACAACAGGTAGGTACATTTTGAGCTTGAATTAACATAGCCATAGTAAGACCAACCAAATTAATAAATGTCTAAACATTTAATGAGAAATTCGAAAAATCAACTGACACCGGGTGGGGTTTGAACACGACCTAAGCGATCCATGCCTATGCTCTAACCAACTGAGCTATCTACCGTGTCCCACGGCCACGGGAATCAGTCTGTTTCTTAATAAACATGGTTAAAACATGGTTAAAACAAATTAATGACATTAAGTTGGCTGTATTTTAAAGAACATTATCTGTCTAGAAAAGATTGATAGACCCTCACCTTATATGAAATGGAATAAAAGAGTTATACAATTTATACAATTTACCATTTATTTAAATAAAAACTAAAATACAATACAAATTAAATTACATAACAGTAATGTCAAAGCTATTGTGTACTGTACACAATAACTGACAATACTATTACTATTGATTCTTTTGACCAAGAATTAATACAAAGTAACCATCTGGCTGACTCATCACCTAACCTATTTCTATGTTTTCTAATTACTAATGGTGCTTTAGAAAATAATCTCTCAGCAGGTACTGAACTTGCAGGTATTGAAAGAAAATCACGGGCCATCTTCGATAAAGTCGGATATTCTGTCTCATACGTCCTCCACCACTCTAAAATGTCTTCCGAGCTGGCGGCTCTGAGTTTATAGGTACTCCTCCAACTCGTCAATAAGTAAGTCTTGAAGACAACATCCAGATCCAGATGACGTCGAGGACATGCATACAGTTTCTTAAAGTCTATTACGTCTTCATCTTCATCATATTCACATACTTTCTTTCATTTCTTGGTGATTCTAGAGATTTATTCACTGAGTGTAGACTTTTATATTCCTTATAAAATCAAAATGTTGTGCGTGCGGCGCGGCGGCGACGATTGTATGCGATATCAATAGACGTCGCCGGCGCGTGTATCTTGACCTTGTACTTCTGAATAACCGCAAAATTTCTTTGACAGGTCAGTATCCGACCTTTTATGATGCCGACAACAAGACGCCGCGCACTATCAAAGTGCCGATGGTCGAAACTAGGGATGCACGCTTTTTCTTTTAATGGATATTTTCATTCGCTATGTATGTTTATGGTATTGTTCGTAATGCGCATAAGGCCAATTTTCCAAATTTTTAAATATTTTTTGGGTCTCATTGAGTCCCTAAGCGTATACCGAACTCCTATAAAACGACGCTCAGTCCTAACTGCAAGACGCAAAAGTCTCGCAGGCTTAGTCTTGTTCTTGCTCAAATCTTGCACGGTCAGTCTTGGTCTTGGTCTTGCTAAAACGCAAGAACAAGACCAAGACTTCTGAACAAGATCGATTTTGGGCAACACTATTCTTAATATTCAGATTAAAATAGCAAAGTGCCAATCATTGGAGGAGTGCCAACATTAGTACTGTTTATCCTATTTTCATTTATTTTGATACTCTTACAAGACGACGAACCGCGTGATACTAAACTTAGTAGATTATAACACATTTTTATGCGGGCCAGTGACAGTGGGCTTTTGAGCCACGCTCTTATTGCACGCGGGCCCTAAGCGTAACTTTATAATCAGCTTACTTTTTCCTTTGGTATTATTTGGTAGATAAGGCTATTGAGGTTAAAAATTTACTAACTAATAGTAGGCTTTTTAATATCAATGGCCTCACGAATCATTTCTTTGTAGAAATCGGTGTTATTTTGCGAGGATTTATGGTCAATAAATTGGCTTTATTCAATGCGCGGAAAAAATATGTGGATACACTAAGAAATATAATTAAGTAATTGAAAACAAGATATTGCTTTATAAATAGGACAAGATAAAAGTCACCAAAAACAAATACACAAAAATAGACTAGTAAAGTGATACAGATAAAGAAGTCTACGGTGAGTGGGCGACGACTGGAAGCGGCAGGAAAGTTCACGGTTGCTGACAGTATATGTCTCGAGTCTCGACGGCATTCCGTGACCTTTTGCCGAGACATCGGCATTACGACACCGAATTTACGATTCTCCAGAATTGCTGTCGTTGAAACAATGCTTAGTTAGCATTAGAACACTTTGAAGATTGACATAACGTTTAAAATATATGAAAACCTGTTATGACTTAAGTGTCTTTAAGTGTGTTTGTAAAACAAGTGGCACGGTCCCAAAATGGTTGGTTCTCTAAACGTCGTTGTCCGTATTGCTATAATAATTCTATTTTCTTACAATTCAGAACCTCAAGGAATTGCAAGTGGTTCTTTTGTACCCGTTCTTAGATAAGACATCTATATGATAATAGCATTTTTTACAATTTTTATTATTGATAATATTCTAGTACTAGTGGATCAACTTACGCTTACGCCGCCACTAAACGGTGTGACGGACGGAATCCACTAGCTCATAATATCATCCAGTTTGTATTGTAGGAGGCCACAGAGGCAGTAGCATCTTCCTGATAACAATTGAAATTAAAAAATAATTCCCCAAGCTAAAAAGGAAAAAGCTGTAGGGAACCTTATACCGGTACAACCATATTTACAGGAATAAAATTCTCAAACAATTCCTTAAAAATTTTACATTTGGTGAAATAATCGATCCTTGCGACATCACCGGGACGAAATGGGTTGATGGACGAAACATTAAACCACTTAAGAAAAACAAACATATCAATATTAAGTACTTAAATAACTGTACTAAATAATAATAATACAAGGAAGTCTTATAATTTCGTTCTGTCGGTCTATCTTGAGGCGTCACCTAATCAAACCTTCTGGAGCTTTTTGTTCAAATTATTTTTAAAAAAAAACTAAATAGTTTACAGATACACTTACAAGTGTTAATGTTGGCAGCCTTTATCAAATTGATCGGAAAATGCTTTTTTGAAATTGAGTTCAAACATTTTTTACCATTTAGTATGTTAGAATACATTAGTCTAGTAGAACTTTTTGTTATTAAGTAGTAGAATATTCAACAAATTTTCCAACATGTTACTCGTACTACTGTTATTAGTCTAATGAAATTTACAAAGTAATTTCTCCATGAATGTGAGTAGTTTTATGATAAGTAATACAAAGAAAAACTCAACTAACTTTTTACCAAAGGGCCTTAAAAGTTTAAATAAACAAATTGTAGCTGATAGAAATATTATGCATAGTTTACTAAGAAATATAACAACAACAACTTCTTTTTTATTTAAAACTATAAAGTGTAAAGTTAAAATTATAGTGTAATATGCAAAGACCAATACGAATCAACTTAGACAAAAATATTGCCGTGATTTTAGCCTCAGACTAAGGCCAGTGGAAAGCGTTCTGCGGAGCGTTTAGCGTAGCAGCGCATTTGGCATACATTTTAAGCGGACTTTTACTATAACATTTACTATAATACAAAAGCGTTCCTCTACATGTATAAAACAAAGTCGCTTCCCGCTATACGCTTAGATCTTTTAAACTATGCAACAGATTTTGATGCGGTTTTCATCAGTAGACAGAATGATTCAAGAGGAAGGTTTATATGTATAATACATGCATATTATATATTATATAATTCTTCTGTCCGTGTATATGTGACTGAACTCCTCCTAAACGGCTGGACAGATTTTGATGAAATTTTATGTGTATCTTTATTTTATGTTTTATCTGTAATTAAGTTGGTTAGAGAATGGTTTAGATTCACAATTGGATCCGGTAGGTGGCGTTGTCGTCGAGATCCAGAAATCAACCTTGCGAAGCCGGGGCGGATCGCTAGTTCTTAATAAACGCCAAACTCCCGTCTCGCTGAACGTTCGTCCTTCAGTTGTATACTTAGTGTAGCTGTAGAGTTCTGAGCCAAAATCAGATTTTCGCATATATTCTTTTTCTTCTTATCACACAGGGGATCATAGGGAATTCACTAGGTGGTAGAACTATTTTTGCCTAGGAGTGCGTCTTGGTAGGTACTACCCTCTTAGGTACCTATTGCCGCCAAATAGCAGTGCTCACATTACTGTGTTCCGGTCAGAAGGGCATTATGAGCCAGTATAATTACAGACTGTGAGACATTCCATCTTAGTCCTCAGGGGTGACAACGTATCTGTTGCCTTTGTATGAAGTTGGCTGCGGGTTCCTACCATTCACGATCAGGTGGACTGTAAATTCATTTGTCACTTCAGTTTTATATAAAAAATCATGCTAGCCATGCAACTATTCGATAGGCCTTACTTCGGGTGAACCAGCCCCTTGTTACAACGCATATATATCAAATATTTTCTCTTGTAGGTTAGGGATTTATCAGACAGAAGGCGTTCACGCATTCAGGCGTTCCGCGTTCGCGTTCTGTGTTCGTTGTGTTGTATTAACAGTTGGGCTGAAAAGTTCGTATCGTTTTATAGAAAAACACATTTGTTTGGCAAAATTCGATTTTATTATTTAACATAGTTGCCATCGAGGGTGATACACCGATTATAGCGATCTTTCGACTTTTCAATATCATTTTTGTAGTACGATTTGTGTTTAGCCTCAAAATAGGCCCCTGTTTCGGCGATGACTTCGTTATTCATCTCTCATCGGCTTTAAATTTCTTTCCAGCGAGCATTCTCTTGAGATCTGAGAACAGGAAAAGTCGCTGGGAGCCAAATCTAGAGTGTAAGAAGTGATGCTCTTAAATTAATTATTTCATGTTTAAGTAACAGAACGCAAAAAGTTGTCATTAACAGTATGAGCTCTTCAGGGTCGATGGTACAAATGGGCGTGCCTCAAGGCTCAATTCTCGGCCCCTTTCTGTTTCTTGTATACATTAATGACTTACATAGTAGGGATAACCATGATATAGTATTATTTGCTGATGACACTTCTTTAATTTTCAAATTAAGACGACAATTAATAAAATATGACGAAGTAAATAATGCTATATCTAAATTACTAAATTGGTTCAATATTAATAATTTGCATTTAAATGGCACTAAAACGAAATGTATAAAATTCATGACTCCAAATGTCAAACAACAACTGCGTCTTGTAGATACCACAATTTTTCTTGGAATCACAGCGCGAAGCTTCAATGGAGCCCCCATATATCAAAACTAGCAAGCAGACTTAGTTCTGCAGCATATGCTGTAGAAAAGATTAGAAATCTTACCAGTGTTGAAACAGCTAGACTAGTTTACTTTAGCTATTTCCATAGCATAATGTCGTATGGTATTTTGCTATGGGGACACGCAGCTGACACTGAAATTATATTTGTTTTACAGAAGAGGGCCATAAGAGAAATTTATGACTTAAAGCCTAAAGAGTCGTTGCGACAAAATTTTTAAGAAAAGAATATATTAACTTTGACCTCTCAATACATTTATGAAAATGTAATGTACGTACACAAAAATAAAAGTAGTTTTACAAAAATAAGTGATATTCATTCTGTAAATACTAGGAACAGACACAAGCTAGTAGTACCAGTTACTCGACTCCATCGAGTCAGTAATTCATTCTTGGGGCGATGTATACGCTTTTACAACAAAATCCCAGAAAATATGCAAAATTTGACCTGCTCAAAGTTCAAAACTTTATTAAACAAAGTTTGTATAAAAAGGGTTATTATAATATTAAGGAATTTATGGATGATAATAACCCCTGGGAATGAGGTGATCGCTACCAAGCTATTTCTAATTTGTTTTGTGTTGTTAATTGTGTAACATACATGATTGTAAGCTGTTATTTAAAAAAAAGTCCCGCTGGGTTTCTTGCTGGTTCTTCCCAGGACAGAGGTTTTTTTTCGAACCAGTTGTAATTAAACAAAAGAGTGACTTTCAATAAGTATTATTTATAATCTATATTGAATAAAAAAGTTTCTGTTTCTGTTTCAGAGAATACGGTGGATGCGGAAGCAATTCGAAGCCCAATTCACGCAATTTTGCCATCGTTTTCATCGTTTTGTGACACGGCGCATTGTCTTGATGGAACAACACTTTCTTCTTCTTCAAATGGGGCCGTTTTCTCGCGATTTCGTCCTTCAAACGCTCCGATAATGCTATATAATAGTCTCTGTTGATGGTTTTTCCCTTTCCAAGATAGTCGATGAAAATTATTTTATGTGCATCCCAAAATACGGACGCCATAACCTTACCGGCCGACTGTTGAGTTTTTCCACGCTTTGGATTTGGTTCATCGCGTGCAATCCACTCAGATGACTGCTGACTGGACTCCGGAGTATAGTGGTGGATCCATGTTTCATCAATTGTCACATATCTATGCAAAAATTCACTTCTATTGCGGTTGAACAGCTTCAAACATTGCTCTGAAGCATCGACACATTCTTGTTTTTGGTCGATTGTGAGCTCGCGCGGCACCCACTTTGCACATAGCTTTCGCATACCCAAATATTCATGAACGATATGTCCAACACGTTCCTTTGATATCTTTAGAGTATCAGCTATACAAATCAACCTCAATTTACGATCTTCCAACATCATTTTGTGGATTTTTTTGATGTTTTCGTCCGTAACAGCCTCTTTTGGACGTCCACTGCGTTCATCGTCTTCGGTGCTCATTTGGCCTGTACGGAATTTAGCAAACCACTTACGAATGGTTGTTTCGCCCAGCGCAGAGTCCGGATAACACTCATCAAGCCACTTTTTGGCATCAGCAGCACTTTTTTTCATCAAAAAATAGTGTTTCATTAACACACGAAATTCCTTTTTATCCATTTTTTTTTTTCAAAATAACAAAAGTTGCTTCACTCAAAATGCTGTATCTCACAAACTAATAATCAGACAGCTGTCAAATTTATACACGTTTCTTTTGAAGGTCGATACTAACTTAAAATAATATGGATTTTATTCTAGTGGCGCCATCTTATAGAAACGATACGAACTTTTCGCGTTCGCGCGTTCACTGCTGTTTCGGTGTCCACATCGGAAGGAAGATGGAGACCGAGAAGAAGACAAGAGAAGAGAAAAAACCGAGGAAAAGCAGCAGAAGCATGGTTAGAAATTGCCAGAGAAATGGGGACCGAAAATGAATTATAAAAAAATTCTTCATCAGTAAGCCATTTACAAAACAATCTATGAAATTCTCCATCTTGTTCTCTATTTTTATTTACTGGGCGCACCCAATGTTTCCTTTTCCGTTTTGATGTTGCTAATATCCACAATATCAATAATTCGTCTCCCGATGAAGATCTATAGACAAAAAACATAGCAACTGTAGTGGCACCGCGTAGACCGTGGACGGTCTACGCGGTGATACTACAGCGGGATTCGTGAGCAATTGAACGCTCGAACGCAGAACGCGAACGCGGAACGCTTGAACGCGTGACCGCTTCCTGCCTGATAGGGTTCTTAAACGAGATTCGACTTGTCATTTCGAGTGAAGCGAAGTTAAATAGGTAATCTTTATATATAAAAATCAATTGCTGTCCGTTAGTCTCGCAAAAACTCAAAATGGCTGGACCGACTTTGATGAATTTTTTTGTGTGTGTTTGTGTGGGTCAATGGATGGTTTAGATTCACAATTGGACCCCGTAGGTGGGACTGTTGTCAAGATCCACAAATCACCCGTGCGTGCCGGGGCGGATCGCTAGTTTTAAGTAATTATTAGGTCCTTACTTAGTTTTATTTTAGAAATATCAAGCACTTTAGTTGTTCAAAGTACCAATGCCTTATTATATCCGTGCCAAAGGTAGCTGTTATTGTATAACTTTCAATATAATAATAACAAAAACAAGCCTTTAATGTAAATTATAACAATCTGCACAGATATCCCAATATGTGTTTGGCCAAGTTATTTAATTATGAATTAACTGAAAAATAGGCTTTAACTTTTTTTTTATAGAATATGGCGAACGAGCACACAGTCCACCTGATGGTAAAAGGTTGCTATGGCCCATAGACATCTACAGTTATCCTCGAATAAGAATCAAAATACAAATGCGTTGTCACCCCAGAGGACTAAGATGGAATATCTCATTTCCAGTAAAAATGGTCTCCGGTTCTCACCACACGAAACACAGCAGCATTAAGCTGCTATTTTACACTGGTGTTCTGTGAGAGCGTGGTCCTACCCCGATCGAGCCGACCAATTCGTGCTACAACCATAATATAGCTGCAGCGTGGCTCTACCACATATAAATATTACGTGATAGGACTCCTCTTCTGCCTAAGAGTCCGTCCAGGTACTACCTTCTTACCTATTTCTGCCACTAGGCAGTAGTGCCTCATTTGCTCATGTGCGTCCATTGCTGTGTTCCGATCTGTAGGGTGTAGAGAGCCAGCATAATTACAGGCTGTGAGGTATTCCATCTTAGTCCTCGAGGGTGACAACGCATCTGTAGCCCTCTTTTTTTGAAGTTGGTTGCAGGTGTCCATAGGGCTGCAGTAGTCATTTACCATCAGGTGGACTGTTAGTTTGTATGTCACATTAATTTTACAAAAAAAGTTTCTATCTATGTCAATTACTGACAAAGGACGGACTTATCCTGGCATTATCTACCAATTACAAAATATTATGATAAGATAAGATAAGATGATTTATTTGATAGAATATAGTAAATTAAAGTTGTTACAGAATAATTCGGATGCTAAATATTCTGCCGTTTCCGGCGTACAAATATTTTCAGACAGATTATGTTAGAATATAATAGAAAATCAAGACATTAATTATTATAGAATATAAATATACTTGCAGCTATACTTAAGGAAACTAAATAGCATCTATATAAAAACAAAAATGTCAATCAATTAATTCATAATACTTTTTAGTTAAAACGTCAATAAATTAAGTCGAGATTAATTTCAATAATTACAATTCAAGTCAAATTTATCATTTAAGATGTCTATATAGAGTAATAACATTTATTTAAAAGAAATTGAAATAATTTTATGTGAATAAATGTAATTGGTTTCTCGAAAACGGCTCTAAGGATTCGGATGAAATTTTGTATTTAGATAATGTTCAACTTTCCAAGTTTATCTGGAAAGGTGTTATTTTTGAAACAATTTTTTTCATAAATTTTTTTTAAATTAAATTTTCTGATACAAAGAGTGCCCAGCTTTAAAAAATTACCCCATGCAGATTGTGCTTGTGTCATTGCGAAAAAGGCAAAAAATATTTTTAAAGTAACCACATGCAATTTGAAGAGGTTATATATATGTATATATATAGAATAAAAAAACAAAAAGAAAATCTATTAGTTTTAGATATAATTAATTAAATTGTACTAATGTATAGTTTAATTCACAACGTAATAGTTGCATACTTGTGACTGTAAGTGTACTATGTGAGGCAACGAATAAGTACCCATCCTATAACATAAATTCTGTACATTTCGTACTAAACGTTCTTACAGACAGCGCAAATAAGGTGAAACAGTTATCGTTATTTTCTTACTTCTTTTTACAAAACGACCTTTATAAAATACGTATTCAAAGAGTGTAGTTATGCAAATGTCATGAACATTACTAGTGTACACGTAACCTTCTTCTCCTCAATCAGGCCGTAAAATTCCACTGATGGACATGTGCCTGTTTCATTTGGGGAGGATTTGCTTGCTTTTTTTGATTTGATTTGATTAATTTGCTTGATTTCGCTTGAAAGGCGGATTAATGGATATTTTCTTTTTCTCGCATTTTAAGGGCCTTAATCGTCACTATGTTCATAATGATCAGTTAATTATTTTAACTTTACCTAGATGGCGCTATAGGTAATAGGTATAATAGGTAATAGGTATAGGTTAAATCACGGTATACACGGTATATTATATACGCGAGTTATGATATAAGACACATCTGTAATAGTTCGTGATTGGTACTTTCAACGCATTGAAGTAATATGTGATCGGTAAATTAATGGAATATTCATTCTTTATATTACTCACTAGCTGATACTCGCGACTTCGTTCGCGTTGCTTGATATATTAACAAAGAAAACACATCACTGAACACGTAGTGCTTATAAAATCGTTGTTTCTTAAAACTTTAATAACTTTATATTAAATGAAGATATCGCAATATTTTTTTAGATAAGGGCCAAGTGTTTAAGAAATAAAAGTTAGAAAACTTAATTGATCTATCCAGTAGTTTTTCCGTGATGCGCGCAGAACTGCAAACAGCTATCATTTTATTTATATAGATTACTCATAGGGGAAATAGCTCATATATACCAATGATAACTTTATTAAAATATATTAACTGTAAAGTAAATGCGTTGTGATATAGAATTTGGTTAATAGCTATTGTTTAATATTTTATTAACAGAACTCTTTTTTATTTCGTTTACAGTTAGCTTTTACGAAAATTATTTTTTAATGAACAAACTTAAATCGAATATAGAATAGAATTTAATTAGCTGTAGATTTAGTATTGCAATTTACCGACAGGTGTCACTGTCCACTGTCCATCTACTATATCCTAATAAATAAAATAAAATCTTCTGAGTGACTGACTCATCTATAACGCATAGCCCATACCGTTTGACGTAGAAAACTAAAATTTAGACAGTAGCTACCTTTTATGAGGTAGACATCCACTAAGAAAGGAGAAAATTCGAGCGTTATAAGGGTGACAGTTACGATACATTTTTAGCGATTTTAATACAACCTTTACCTAGGAAGATGATGATCAATTTTGTATAGAGAAAAAATATTTCATTCTTTAAAATAATAAAACTACCCTTACAGTTTTAAAACAACGGTGCAAATTTTTTATATAAATTTTGTATTTAGACGCACAGGTCAATCTGCTGGACGTAGAAGTATGAAATTGGGACAATAACTTCCTTTTATTACGTCGGCATCCACTAAGAAAAGATTATGGAAAAATTAAACCCTTAGAGCTTAGAGGATGAAATATGGTCAAGTCTGGCAACTTTACCAATGGAAGTTAACTTTGCTATCAGGGGTGTACTGGTACAAAATTACGATTAACACGGAAAACGTAACTTTTTTCGCGATATGCCATTTTTTGGATGAAAATACAATAACTAATTGGTCTCGATATGGCAACATGAGAGTTAATTTTGGCATTTTATTTTAACGCAGAATAGTGCCGGCGAAATAACCTCTTTGTTCAGTGCTCCAGAACTTTAGTTTTTTTTGTTTGAAATACTGAATGTAGGTATCTATATCTTTGTAGTACCGTAATATTAATGGTTATTAAATGTAATATATCGTTTTTAACATGTTGGTCTTAGTATTTATCTATAAAACTAACTTGGCAAAGTTACTAAACTAGTGATGCCACGATGTGACGGTTACTTTGCCATGTTTTGTTACAACCAAGGGTTATCACTTTCAACCTATATTTTTAACCGATTACAACTATTTAAACAAAGAGTTCTGTACTTGACATTCTATGCATGTATGTATGTTTGTATCGATGTTTCACCGTAGCAGCCCATTAGACCGATTTTACCAAATGAGTCGTCAATCAATTCATCTTTATTAAAAGAGAAATCTATATTATTTTTACTTTGAAATTATGAAAAATATAATAGTAGTAATATAATACTGAGTATTTTATTATACTGAGTAGTAGTAATAAAATACTGAGTATTTTTCGTAATTTTAAATTAGTGTATTGATATTAAGCAAAACATTAATTGTCATTTTTAATGATTATTAATGTTTTGCTATTGTGGGAAAACAATATTTAGATTGATTACAATAATTATGACCTGACATCATTTTCTTACGACCCGTAATAAAATGGTGATGATGACTAATAAAATAACGAATACTTGTTAAAAATGATTGTGACAAGCTTTTCTTTATCTATACTATAGTTGATTTAAGCTTATTATTGCAGCAATTTTATTTTTAATTTTGGATGAATATTTTTGTTTGATGTATTTTAGATTTTTGCTTAAGAAATTATTGGGACAAAATTTAAATTAAAAAAATTAAGTTAGGTATGTAATCAAGGATTTTTGACAATCCTGACACATATTTTCAAGTTTGTATGAAAAATTGAAAAATGGGAGGGCAACTTTGCCACAAGCGTAAACTTTGCTATTTGAAACACAATTAAAGAAGCAAATTATAATTCTGAGTGTTGTGTATTATATTATGAGGTAAACTTACCTTCATCCTTGAAGTCAAATCCTATTATTTTTATTATAAACCCTGATGGCAAAGTTGCCACAAAGTGAGGTTAACTTTACCATTTTCTATTTTTGAGTATTTTGTCTATTTAATGTTAGCATTTATTTAAATCACTCATAAATACCAAATCTATGAAGAATGTAATGTCACATTCAACATAAAAGTAACAAAAAAGTACTGTCAGACTGGGTGTCACAGTCTGACAGTACTTTTTTTGTTGGAAAATTGGTCTTAAACTTTTAAGTCCTTCCAAAAATGGGAAAGTTGCCAGGTTTCACGGTACTCCAGTTTATAAGAAACTTTTTTACGCGTCGATTGCATATTTGTATAGAGAAAAATTATTAAATTATTTTTGTAACTTGAAAATTAGTAAGTCTATTTTTGGATTAAAATAATGAAATACGTTTTTTTTATTTTCCAAAATCTTACCTTAAAGAGTTAAGACGAGGGTACAAGTTTGCGTGAAAAATGGTTTTAAATTGCATGGTGGGTGGGGAATTCGTAAAACAAAATTATGATTATCATGAATGAGAAGTAATTAAATATTAATCCGTAATAAAATTTGGTTAGCCACAAAAAACAGCATTTAAATCATTTGGTTAGCATTTAAGGATTCTGTTTGCAATTAAAAAAAAAACATTCGGCAATTCTTGTTTCGCAAATAATCTTGATAATGTTCAGTAATTTAATCGTAAACAGGCAGTTTACAATAATATAAGTTTGCCTAATAAACAGTCATCCGCAAAATACTTAATTGATCAGCAAGATTCACGATTAGTTAGCAAAGAAAATATGTCTATAAGCAGATACCTAAATTTAACTAACTACTGCGGCTAGCAGTAAGTAGCTGGTTAAATTTAGGTGTACTGTTAAATTTGTAAAAATATGTTACGGCTAAAAGCCGAAGTGCGGTTACACCTAGTTCTAGCCGGCTAAAACTAGGTGCAGCCAGCAGTAGTTGGTTAAATTTAGGTGTACTGTTAAATTTGTAAAAATACGGAAAAACGTATCAAGTAATATCAGGGACAGCAGGCTAAGGTGCGGCTGGGGTGGCCCAAGGGCCACCCTGCAACTAA
This sequence comes from Parnassius orleans, assembly GCA_029286625.1. Taxonomy (NCBI): domain Eukaryota; kingdom Metazoa; phylum Arthropoda; class Insecta; order Lepidoptera; family Papilionidae; genus Parnassius; species Parnassius orleans. Next base: position 384,312 of record JAGSMP010000092.1, read on the forward strand.
ACTAATTTTGTGCAGCATATAAAATAGCAAAAATGACATGCGCAAAAAATGTGGGAAAAAATTATAAAGATTATTATTATTATTAAAAAAATATACGTGGCTTTGGGGTGGCCCAATCGTGAATCTTGCTAATCAATTAAGTATTTTGCGGATTGACTGTTTATTAGGCAAAATCATATTATTGTAAGCTGCCTATTTATGATTAAATTATGGAACATTATCAAGATTATTTGCGAAACAAGAATTGCCGAATGTTTATTTTTATTGCAAACAGAATCTTTGAATGCTAACCATATGATTTAAATGCTGTTTTTGTGGCTAACCAAGTTATTACGGCTTAACATTTAATTACTTCTCTGTAATTCAAATGCTGTACTAAAAAATTTACAGCAGTCCAGAATGTCAAAATTGCCGATTGATTTAATAATGTTTACTATCCATGGTTTGCTGACCTATTATCTACATATTTCTGCTTCTAGATTACATTTATCTGCTGACGAAAACATGAATACTATGCTAACCCTTTAAATAACACCCATTATGAATAGTACATATTTTAGAACTTTACAAAAATATATCCCTTAAAATGTAGAAAATTGTTATAGAAAACCGTAAAGTTGTCTATTTATCATTATGCTTAGGTTAGTATTATTGCAATTTGCAAGTAGATGGCGTTATCGCTGGATTAAAAGAAGGTTTTGTTACCACCATAGGTTATATTAAAAGGTTTTTAAATATAGTTTTCCTACATTTTTAAATGCGCTGAATTTCTTTCATGGCGGTATGTCTCAACGGAGACTAGCCATTTATGGAGGACATTGAGATATTATGTACGAACCTTTCTATAAAGAGTAAAAGTGTTCTATAATACGTACACAAGTACCAAGAGAGTACTTACATTATACTTAAATGACGCAGGACAGGATTATGGCTCACGAGCGTGTACGCAATTAACGTGGTTGAGCCACGCTGCAGCTATATTATGGTTGTAGCACGAATGAGTCGGCTCGACCGGGGTAGGACCACGCTCTTACAGAATACCAGAGTAAAATAGCAGCTTAATGCTGCTGTGTTTCGCATGGTGAGTGTAGAGAACCGGAGATCCTTTTTACTGGAAATGAGGCATTCCATCCTAGTCCTCAGGGGTGACAACGCATCTGCATTTTGATTCTTAATCGAGGTCGATGTCTATGGGCCACAGCATGCACTTACCATAAGGTATAGGCATAGACAGTGTGCTCGTTTGTTACTCACATTCTATAAAAAAAACGCAAGCTCGCGTACATTTTCTATTCCCTCACCCTCATAGTCTGATGGATCGATAGTACGCAGAACCAGCGGCTTTACGTATTTTCTGAGGCACAGGGATAAAACACTGATAAAATCCTGACTTCGGGTTGCTACTGAGAATTGCTTGATAGAAAACCCAACTGATTTTCGGCCCGATCATATCTATTACATAAAACATAATAACATAAACACTCACGCCTGTCACCCAGAGGGGTAGGCAGAGACTATGGACTTCCATTTGGCACGATCCTGACACACCTCTCTCGCCTCCTCCACATCCATATACCTACGCATACACGCTCGTCGGTTAAGGGTACTCTTAATTTGGCCCATTTTCAATATAATGCCAATTTGGTCTGTAAACCTACGGCTAGGACATCCTTCCCGACTCTGCCGTTCACTTCTGCCACATGACCAAACCACCGAACCATTCCTTTCTTAATCCTGGTCACAACATCATCTTGCAAACCACACTCTTCTCTTATCACACAATTTCTCACTCTGTCATTCAGATTCAGCCCTAACATACTCCTTAATGACCGCATTTCTACAGCATTTATTCTACTCTCGTGCTTCTTCTGCCACACCCAACTTTCACTACCATACATTAAAGTAGGGACTAACACAGCATTGTGAATTGCCATACGTGCCTTTTTGGACACATTCTGACTTTCCACAACAGAGTGTAGAGCCCCATTTACTTTATTTCCTGCGTTCAGTCGTCGTTCTATATCCTTATCATATCTACCATCCCTGCAAAATACATATCCCAAATACACAAACTCATCTACTTGCTCGACCAATTCCCTTCTATTCTTATTTCACATATCGTTTTACATTCTTCTCTTTGAAAAACCATAACTTTAGTCTTACTTGCGTTCACTTTCATTCCCCTTTCTTTTAATGAACTGTTCATTAATGTAACCATCATTTGCAACTCGGCCGCCGACGACGCGAGTATGACTTGGTTCGGCGTACAAAAGGCATTTGACAGTTAACTCACCCATTCTTAACCCGCATTCTTCAACTTTCAAATTTTCCAAACAACTGTCCATAAATAGGTTGAAGCCAGCCACCAAACGAGTCCGAGTAGGCCCCGTTGATCCTGACACAAGCACTGGAGTCCCTATACAGAGACTTCAATGCCTTTTTTTTACATGGGGAAATGCCTACGCATACCCGCCTCGCGGGGGCAAGGACGGGTTATGTCGGACTCGCACCGACTAAAACCCCATGGTAATCCACCTTCGCCGCATATTGGCAGGGCCACGGGAACGCTTTCGCACACATCCGCAGCCCCACCAGCGCCGGCCGCCCCATGGCAGCCCAGGCAAAGCGCACCAGGAACACAAGGCACACGCCCTCCTCCACGACCTCCAACTCCACCTGCGTAACGGGCCCTCCCCGAGTCCGATACGCGGAGGCCATGGGGTCAGGAAATGTAGCTCGGTAGCACCGGCTTTCCCGACCCCAGCGGCGGATCTGGTCTGTGGTTCAGCCGCCTACCAAGTTTCGGCCGCGGAGGGTAGGAGAGCGACACCTCGCAATACCGACACTCCTCTCCCCGCGGCCCCACCACCACCGCATCAACGTGCGGCCCCGTCTGAGTCGCGGAGGATAGGGCGAGTGGGGCATCGCCATACCAACACTCCTCTTCCTCCGCGACTCCACCTCGGCTGCAGTGGTAGGGGAGGACACCCCTCGCCGCAGCTCACCGACACACATGCGAAGTGGGTAAGAAGGCTGATACCACGGTAGTTTTACAGTCCTGTTGCGATCCTTTTCCTTTATATAGTGGGACTATTACGGCTTTGCATCAGTCTTCCGGTACCCGCTTAAGTTCCCAACACAAATTAAACAAGGTGTACAGCAAGTCTGCCACCACTCCTCTCCAGCGCTTAGCATTTCGAGTGATACTCTATCATATCCGGCTGCCTTATCTGCTTTCAATCTCTTTCCTCTTCTTTCAGAATTTCTATTTCATTTAATTCAAACGTCTCATCAGTCGTAAACACGCTTTCAAAGTATTCCTTCCATCTCCTTAAACTCGACACTTCGTCAATCAGAATACAGCCATTCTGGTCTCGTATAGAATTCATTCTAGGCTGTTTTGAATGTCCCTGGCAGTTCTTGCGAGTTTCAGAACATTTTAATATTTGCCTGAAAGTTATCCGATTTTCTTCTATCATTCTTATCCGTTCTTTCTTGCTTTTCCTTTCAACTACTTTTACTCTCTTATTTAGATGTCGAAAGACTGCCTTTTTCTTTCAATATCATCATTCATACCGCTAGAATATCTAGCCTTGGTTGCTAGTAAATCTAGCCATGCTCTCTTCTTTGCTTCTACTTCCATCCGTACCTCATCATCCCACCATAAAGTGTTATTTTCCTTTCATTCGTTCTCTTACTTACACCACATACTTCGGTAGCTGCATCCAACAAACCTTTCTTGACATTATACCACACAGTCTCCAAGTCTGAATCATTCATACACAATTCATCCATACCACTTATATTTTCTCTCAGTCTACATTTTGAACTTCTCTTTCGCACCTTCATCTTGTAACCTCTCTGTTCTTATACGCTGTAACGCATTGGTAGGCACAGATGTCCGATGCCGCCAACGTCTGAATAGACCATTAATTCGGCATAAGACCAAGTAATGATCCGTCCCTACGTTGGAGCCCAGTAAGCCCTTGTATCTACCACTGCACTCCTCATTCTTTCATCCACAATTATGAAATCTATCATGCTTCTATCACCAACTCTTTCCATGTATACATGTGAATCTTCTTATGACGAAAGAAAGTGTTCGTCACAAAATATTCCTTTCATACTTTTCCACACATACGGTGAGGAGCCATTCACCATTCTCATTTGTACTTTCATCACCAAACGTTCCCAATATCCTTTCATAACCAAGCCTCTTCACCCCAACCCTTCCATTAATATAACAATATTTTCATTTCCCTTACATTTCATTAACACCATCGTTATCATCTCCCAAAATTTCTCTCGGACATAAGTGGGCTTAGACATGTCTGGGGCGTAGACCCTAGAACAAACAACTTTTAAGTCCACTTTCATTCGTATCCATAGCATTCTCAGGCTTACACATTCATACACTTTCACACAATGACCCATTCTTTCTGAAAGTATGATACCGACTCCCTGCATGCCCACTCGGTCTCGTCTACATCAGACTACATTAGACCAGGTATACATGCCATGTGTAGTGGCATCCTTGCCCTTTCGTTTCGTCTCATTTACACATAACGCATCTATTCCTCTATCATACATCATATCGCATACTTCATCCATCTTATCATTCATTGCTCTACATACATTCAGCGTAGCCGGGTCCGTCCATTAGTTCGTTTGTAGGCCCGTATATTTATTCGTTCATTAGTTCGTCTCGGTAACTGTCTGGATGAATGTTTTAGTCCAGATTCGTGTAATTCTAGATCTTCGCTACAATTAAAAGTACAAATAAATCATCATTAATTATCATAACTTTTATTATCTTCTAATTATCATATTCAAAGTACTAATTCTACACGAACGAAGTCGCGGGCACAGCTATAAATTGTATGACGCCAGAAACATTTTGAGTATGAAAAAGCCTTCCGATTCAGTCAAATTTTGGCGAATATCCTCGAAATTGTTCACCGCTACACTAATATAACTGTAACTAAAATATCTAGCTATAAAATGATTTCTTATATTTACGCGAACACTACATTGAATAAAACTACTTTTACGGATTCTATCGCGTTTAATTAACTTATTTTATTAAATTCCCGACGTTTCGGGTGCTTTACAGCACCCATAGTAACGGGGACTGAGGTGCTACATCTTCTTGAAGCGAGCTTCTATTAGAACATTCTTCAAGCCGCCGAAGAAGATTAGCCAGTTCTTACCATCCATCAAGTGCAATATCCTCTACAAGATGCAGGAGTGTACAAGCTTGATTATGAATGTGGCCTCTCAAATATAGGGCAAACAAAACGATCTATCAAAACCCGTGTTAAAGAAAACATAGCTGACGTGAAACACCAACGTTCCGGGAAGTCTGCAGTTTGTGATCATATCCTAGACGGCCCCGCCATTACATTAGATTTGATAAACCACAAATTCTCGTAAAGAACATCGATTCCTGCCAAGGATGATACGTGAGGCTATTGAAATTAAAAAAAACATCCTAATTTTAATAGAGAGGAGGCTGGGTACTACCACCTGCTTGGGATCCTGTACTTACTCGTAATAAAATTAAAACTAAGCCAAACATACCACTGCAAGACTTCAAGACACAGTAAGTTCATTCTGCGTAGATCGGACCAAAACTAATAATTAAAAAGCTGAAGGTACTCCGGGTTAACTCAGGACACCGGGACGTCAATCACCTTAGCCCCCGTGAACATGGGTGGTGTAAAGCACTCGAAAAGTCAGAATTTAATTAAAATAAGTTAATTAAACGCAATAGAATCCGTAAAAGTAGTTCTATTCAATATCTAGCTATAATAATAATAAAGCTGGAAAACCGTTAACCATGTAGTGGTAGTGTAAGAATATCCACTACCACATATCGTCCCGTGGGTGTCGTAAGTGGTGACAGAGGAAAACAAACCAGAAGATGGCCAGCAGCGACTTTCTAAAACTGCAGTTGCCAACACGCCTGGTAAGCGTGGCAACTATGGTAAATATCCTTCTAATGAGGCATTCTATGGAGAACTGAACATCGTTCAGCAGTCAAATTGACAGGCTGTAATGAATGCATGAATGAAACTGACAATGAGAAAAAAGAAAGGTTTATGAGCTGCAATCTCGTACTGACGAGCGCGGTGTAGAGTGACTCGACATACAGTGACAAATTAATGAAATTAACGTACTATGTGTCAATCTATGAGAGAGGCCTGTGTTAAGTATGGGAAATACAGCCCAGAAGTTAAATATATGTACCATTAGAGACTAAAATGACAACTTACTATCAGGTGGACTGACAGAAGAAGTGGAAGATACGTTTGTCACTCTCGGCTATAAAAAGACTGGAATTCCTTCTGATGTTCTTTATTTATTTATGTTATTAATTGCAACCACCATCAAGTTAGGGTTGCAAAGACGGACTTAATTATCTTATGACATTCTCTAGCGGTTATGAAGATAATATCAAAAATATTTAAATTTATTTCTGCATTATTTTATGATAATATATAATAGTGGTTAACGAGCTAACAGGCTATAGTAACTACTGAAGCCCATGGACACCTGCAACCGATTTTAAACAAAATCCAGATATGTATCCGTTGAGGATTTAGTTGTAATTTCTCACAGACTGATATCATACAGGCTGTTTTACCTTTCGAACAGGAACATAGGGTGCACTGTTGCTGGCTGAAGCTGGTTAGTTGTCTTGGGGCAGAAATAGGCAAGAGGACCCTTACAAGCCAAGATCAAAACAATCAGACGGACACTTAGGTAGAAAAGGCATCCCACCTTTATAGTTTAGTAATAAGACCTTTCTAAGCTAGGACGAATTCACCACGCCTACCGTTGTCTACCCTAGGTCCTACGTTCCTACTGCGTGAGGAAGTTGGGTGATGAATTCTCCTCTTGCTTCAGCACTTCTTCAAACTTATAAATAATTAATTTGTTTCAAAGAAGTACATATTTTAATAATTCATGAAATATCTTATTAATTATTGGGGTTTGGAATTCCGACAATTTCAAAGTCCGGGATACGAGACAGCCTACAATCAAAGTCCCGGAATTCATGGAACTTTGAAACTTTTCAGAAAAACTTTTTGTGAACTTTGTTTTTAAGAGGGGTAAGCCTTTTTTGAAGAATTTTAATTGAGTTAATTTTTGGTGAAACGTATTTAAAAAAAGGCAATTTTTGTAAAAATCAACATTTATTAAACAGAAAATGAAATCTTAATAACTTTAACGTGAATTTCAGTCTTAATAATTGCTTTGTTTTTTTCTTTTAATCACACACAGATTCACTTTTAAGCAGTTAAATCTTATAGTTATAAACCGAACTTGGTTAAAAATCATACTAATTCTAAATAATTTTACTATTATCTAGTAATTCTAGTATCTAATCATTGGTCATAATCACAGATTTGTTTCATAATTAAATAATCTAAATATAAATAATAAAACAGACTTATAAATTAGTCTTTTAAATAATTAACTAACACATTAATTAGACTTCTTTGCTAATTTAATAAAATAGGCTTTTAAAAAAAATCAGAGCGTCAACAGCTTTGTCCGACAATCTGTTTCTGATTTTTGTAATAATTAACAATTTCGACAATCTTGTCTCGTCTCGAGTCTCGACCCGAAAGTCCCGGGACTCGATACAACTGAAATTAGGAAAAGCTCCGGGACTTCGAGACACGAGACGTCCCGGAACCCAAGCCCTATTAATTATATTCATTTGTTATGTTATTAAAAATAAAACTAGGTATTTAAACCTTTTATATTTTTTTAAATTGAATAATACTTTAGTAGTAGAACACTCTAGAGAGCCAGACCAAATGTTGAGCTATCGACGGCAATGTGTTTTCTTTATTACTACGTTTATTGTGATGGTGTTAGATTTAGATGGTCTTGGGATGTAGTGGTGGTAGGTAGTGCACGATGTTTTGTTAGAGAGCCAAGCTATTTATAGATCGTAGGAAAATATCTACAAACTTTAATTAACTTATCAACTATTATTACTTCTTATATTAATACTTACAATAACACCCCTTAATGTTGTATTAAGAATATTAATTGTAGAATTTTATATAAAATATGGTTAAGGAAAACCGCAAAGTTAATGTTCATACTTTTATTACGGTTTACTAATAATTTTATATGTTTATTGTCACAAAGTTAATCTGTAACAATCCTTATTATCGTTGAAATAAGAATAAAAATCATTCATTCTAATAGCATAAGTAGTTAGGTCGACAATACCGACATTCCTGGCGCACCTGGTTGAATCCTTTCACTCCACGACATTACACGCCGTAATGCCACAAAACTAATTCTTGGAACTGCATCAAGGCATTTGCGCGGCCAGACCTGTAATCTAAATTTTCAAGGTCACAAGACCGGTGACTGTGATATAGTTACAGAAAATTTTATGTCAATGTCTCATTGCTATGGTGTGAGTAATTGGCGGCCTCATTGCTGTGACCAATGTTATCTATTGGTTCCTATATTTGTATGGAAGTTAAATTTTTACTCAGAGATCTGAGGTCAAGTTTTTGTGGTATTTCACGTATTATATAGGACAGCAAACGATGCTTTATATAAAATATATTAAATATACAATCTTTTGTCGGTTGAGTAGGTTATGCCCATCACCATTCGATAAAATAAGGTGTTCAGTATGCTTAAATGATTTTTTTCACCATCAGTCGGTTGTTAAGGCTTTAACCGTTGGTCAAAATACTGGACCGCGTACAGTTGAGGAAAATCTCTTATATTCATCAGAGACGTTCCAGAGAATCAAGATGGAATGCCTCGTTACTAGTGAAAACGGTTTCTGGTTCTCGCTCACTAAAGCAGCATAATCCTGCTGTACCACGTTAATATTCTGTAAGCGCCTGTCAAGTCGACTTATTCATGCGGCAACCTTAATAGAGCTGAAGCGTGGTGCTACTACGCAAAAATGGCCTGATAGATTCTTTTTAGCCTTCGCCCGACGACGATTAGTTTTATATTTGATATGTCAAACAGTACTTAATGACGTACTCAGCTTAAACATTATATAATATTTAAATGTAGTCTAGACATTCTTTGATTGTCAAGTTTTTAGTTACCTCACATGAATTAAGACCTTTGTATCCGTTTAAGCACACACTTAAATAACATCTTAGCTCTCTCAAGATATTTAAAGGGCACAGTTTAGGCAAGATACATTACGGCCTCATTCTGTCAGTAGTTAAAATTTACAGGCGCACTTAACTCTTACAAATTTATTTTATCTATAATCTACATAAAGGCATCGTGTCGATGTACGGTCAGCGGCATGTCAAGCGTAAGCCACGAAGATAAAGGTAATATTTATTCGTATTCGTGACTAACTTAATAAGGTACAACGACACGGTGCAGCGTTACTTCTAGTCAAGTTGTAGTTCTGGTTTTAAACCTCAAACAATAAAATGCGCTAAAGTAAATTGAGAACTCAGAAATGTTAAGAGGGTGGACTTAAGCTTTTTTTTATATAAGAGGGGGCAAACAAGCATGCGGCTAACCTGATGGTAAGTGACTACTGCCGCCCATGAACAACCGCAACACCATGGGAGTTGCAGATGTGTTGCCAGCCTTTTAAAAAAGAGGAGGCTCTTTTCTTGAATTCTATATCATGATAATATCTATAAAATGATTAACCCTTTGAATTTATGTGAGCTTTTCGCGTCATTCTTTTTACTTACAGTTTTTAGTTCTAACAAGTTATTAAAAACCTTATTCAATTGTCAATCATTGTTAATAATTTGACAAAATATCCTTAAATCTATTATTTCTGCTTTAGATTGTATCACAAGTCCACTGCTGAATATAGATTTCATTTATCGATTTCATTCAAGCACATACTCCACCTAGTGTAGGTTACTCTACACTGACCTTGCCGGTACCAAGCTGCCAGTAAAGGATTTGCCTTCTTCATCGGTTGTTTCTATATGCTCGATCCATTGCCACTGTAATAAGTGTCAACAAAATAATCCCCCAAACATTTAAAATTTATCTATTGTGTATTCAATTTCTTGCATCTAATTAAGTAATTTCGTCATTCAATCTCACTAAAGTATGGGCAAGAACAATGAGGGGAAATACCACTATAAAATCGAATGAATGTATGTGTCAGCGATCAATGCAAATGAAGCTAAACGTTTCAGCAATATAATGAGACTTTTGTACCCGCTTCATATAGAGTAATGCAGGGAATGCGGAGTGCCCTTGCTAATGCTGTACTCACGACAACAGTACATAAAAACCTAATTTATTGTTTACGTTTATTCATATTGATTATTTGTTTTCATTCAATACACACAATTAAGTCTTTACTTTTAATAACCGGTGAATATTCCAGTAAACGATGAGTATTCACGTAACTTTTTTTCTCAAGCTCTCTCAATTTTTGCTAAGTAGCCAAAGATATGTGTTGTCTGGCGTTATCATAATGAAAGACCTCTCCTTTTTCTGTTGATCAATTCCGACAGTTTTTTCTCAATTTCTTGCTTGAGTCTTATTAGTTGTTGGCAGTAGAGATCCGAATCGATGGTTTTGCCCGGCGATAAAAGCTCATAATAAACGACGCTCTTCCAATCCCACCATACACACAGCATCACCTTATTGCGTGTTAATCCGGGTTCCGCTACAGTCTGTGGAGCTTGACTACCCAAATATCCCAGTACCCAAACATCGAGCTTTTTTATATAGCCAGACTTTTTCAAATGGGTCAAAACTATTTTGTAGTCAATCCTCAATTTCTCGGCTATGTCGTAACTAGTAATATGCCGACCTTGCTCCACTTTTTCAAAAATGGCATCGACTTTATTCGTATGAAGGCGACCAGAGCGAGCTGCATTTTTAACATCAAAATTACCAGACTGAAAATGCTTGAACCAACTTTCTGCTACTCTTACTGACACTGCATTAGATCCATAAATGTCACAAATTTTTTTCGCGGCTGGAGCCACATTTTTCCCCTTTTTTGTAATAAAAATTCAGAAAGCATCGAATTTCTTTTTTAGATTCACTCATTTTGGCGGACAGAAAAACAATTGAAAAATGGCGGGAAAGTGTTTTTTACTTTTTATTTTTCTTTTTTTTAATGCCCTTTATGTATTGATATTAAAATCAGCCAGATGCAAACAGTACAACCAAAGAGATTTTTCTTCAATTTTCTACAAACAAAATACGAAGAAACTTTTTCTCGATCTAATATTTTGTAAAGACGACTATTTTTAAGTAATCATACAAATTTTTCGATTTAAAATTTCTCTCCACATTTTAAGAGCTAAATTAAAATATAGTATTTTGGCGCGATGATGTTTTACAGTTTCAAATGTCGTCTATAACAGGACGAATCGTTTAACCCCTTCGTTTAAACCCTTCTAAACCAATCGATTGATAAAGACCCTTTTAAAGCAACCATGTACCGTTGGTATAATAAATTTCAGCACGATTGATTAACTTTGAGTGTTGAAGAATTAAGTAGTCGCTCTTTCATGGTTACTACGAAAGGAAACATGCTAACGGGGAAATATTTAATTTGCACGAAAAAATGTAAAATTAAAAACTTTACCCATAGAACTTTTCTGAGTTGCCCACTCATTTTGTATGAACTGTACCGCAGATAATAATGTTTAACTAATTGTGGATTATCTATACACGAGCTTAGAGAACTCCTTAAAATTTAGTTTACTCATTTATAATCGCAAACTAATTACATCAAATTAAAACCCATCTTGATTATCCTTTTTATCAATACAGTCTTTTGTGGAACATAAGCCTCCACTTAAAGAGAATAAGGTAACATTCTGGCAAACAGGATAATATTGGTACTTGAGGTGAAAGAATATGAATTAAAATGCAGACGTTAAAGATAATAAACTGATATGTTTTATCGAAGCATAATTTTTCATAAATATTCCAAAAAATGTTAAATAACTGATTCAAAGGAATAACGCAAGTACGTTATTGCAACAATTTTTTATAGGAGCGAGCACACAGTCCACATGATGGAAAGTGGTTGCTGTGGCCCATAGACATCTACATCTATCCTTGTTTGCGAATCAAAATGCAGATGCATTGTCAGCCGTGAGTACCAACATGGAATTCCTCTTTTCCAGTAAAAAGGGTCTCCGGTTCTCTACACTCACTATACGAAACACAGCAGCGTTAGGCTGCTATTTTACGCTGGTATTCTGTGAAAGCGTGATCATCCCCGGTCAAGCCGGCCCATTCATGCTATAACTATACAATTAATATAGCTGCAGAATGACTCTACCACGTTAAAAACATTTTTTTAAACACGAATTATTTAAAATAAAAAATGGTACTTTCTGTAGAGATGTAGAGCTTCAATGCTATAATAGTGGAATTGTTAATTCAATAATACTAGAATCATTAGCAGATATTTCCCATACTGACCAATTAATATTCGTAATTCGATATATTCAAGCCGATGGTGCGCCCGTTGAACGTTTTCTTAAGTTTATCGTAAATGTCGGCCACAAATCACAAGACAGCAGATGGTATTATTATATTAAAACATCAGACGTGTTTGAAATTGATATAATAAAGTGCAGAGGCACGTCCTATGATAATGCAACAAACATGTCAGGCATTTATAACGGATTGCAGGCAAAATAAAAGAATTATGTCCACTAGTAGAATATATGACTATGCCCTGCTCCGCTCATTCATTTAATTTATTGAGTGAATATGCTGCTGAATGCTGTTAAGAAGCTTGTTGGTCTACTTCTAGAAATTAAACATTTTTTATGGCTTCAACTCAAAGATGGGAAATACTACAATCAGAAAAGTAGTGATGAAAAAACTACTGTCAAAAGTCCATCCGATATGCTCAGATGCCTGCGAAAGTTTAAAAGAGAAATTTCCATAAATTCACAATGCTTTAACAGTTATCGACAGCAATTCTAAACAAAAACATTCTGTTGTGTGTGAAGCTAAAGGTTGAAATTAGAACGACTAGAAACATGATCGTGTTTTGGGTTTTCATTTTGATTCACATTAACAAAACCAACAAAAAGTTTATTAAAATGGATTGAGCGTTAGTGTTGATTAAATGAATGGGGATGAGTCGCTCGCGTCCGAAGGCTTCGACCACCTAACCCTAGGCCTACCCTACACGTGTCCCCCGGGTGGTGCTAAACGAGCGACAAAGCCGAAAGGATAGACTCGGCTCCTCGCCGTATGGTAGCGGCGTAAAATCTACCACCCCTTAGTTAGCACCATGAGCCAGCAAACAAAAGAAATGGCCCCAAGTTCCCGGCGCCCCTTTAATGGGGCAGGGGTGCGAAGAATCTCCGGGAGAAAAACCGGCGACGAGGTTCGCCACCCGTCAAGTTCTGTCTCCCGGAGGGGCGAAAAGCAGATTGCGGAGGCCCGTCTGGCTACGCTGAATGTATGTGGAGCAATAAATGATAAGATGGATGAAGTATGCGAAATGATGAAAGTATAAATGAGAATGGTGAAAGCCTCCACACCGTATGTGTGGAAAAGAATATTTTGTGACGAACACTTTCTTTCGTCATAAGAAGATTCACATGTATACATGGGAAAGAGTTGGTGATAGAAGCATGATAGATTTCATAATAGTGGATGAAAGAATGCGGAGCGCAGTGGTAGATACAAGAGTTTACCGGGGGTCCAACGTAGGGACGGATCATTACTTGGTCTCATGCCGAATTAATGGTCTATTCAGGTGTTGGCGGCATCGGACATCTGTGTCTACGACTGCGTTACAGCGTATAAAAATAGAGAGGTTACAAGATAAAGGTGTGAAAGAGAAGTTCAAATATAGACTGAGAGAAAATATAAGTGGTATGGATGAATTGTGCATGAATGATTTAGACTTGGAGACTGTGTGGTATAATGTTAAGAAAGTTTTGGTGGATGCAGCCACCGAAGTATGTGGTGTAAGTAAGAGAACGAATGAAAGGAAAAGTAATACATTGTGGTGGGATGATGAGGTAAGGATGGAAGTTGAAGCAAAGAAGAGAGCAAGGCTAGATTTACTAGCAAACAAAGCTGGTAATTCTGGCGGTATGAATGATGATATTGAAAGAAAAAAGGCAGACTTTAGACGTATAAATAAGAGAGTAAAAGAAGTTATTGAAAGGAAAAAGCAAGAAAGAAAAGATAAGAATGATAGAAGGATATCTGATAACTTCCAGGCAAATATTAAAATGTTCTGGAAACTCGTAAGAACTGCGAGGAAAAACAAAACAGCCTAGAATGAATGCTATACGAGACGAGAATGGCTGTATGCTGAATGATGAAGTTTCGAATTGAAAAGATAGAAGGAATACTTTGAAAGCGTGTTTATGAGTGAAGAATCGTCTGAATTAAGTGAAATAGAAACTCCGAAAGAAGTGGAGAGAGGTAGGGAGATAAGTGTAGATGAAATAATGAAAGCAATGAAAAGCATGAAAGCAGGTAAGGCAGCCGGACATGATAGAGTATCACTCGAAATGCTAAGGGCTGGAGAGGAAGTGGTGGCAGGCCTGCTGTACACCTTCTTTAATTTATGTTGGGAACTGAAACGGGTGCCGGGAGACTGGTGCAAAGCCGTTATAGTTCCAATATATAAGGAAAGGGTCACAGCAGGACTGTAAAAACTACCATGGTATCAGATTGCTTAGTATTGTGGGTAAACTGTATGCTAAAGTGTTAATTGAAAGAGGTATGGAAGAAACTGATGGAAAAATTTGGGATGTGCAAGCTGGATTTAGAAAGGGGATGGGGTGTACAGATCAAGTATTTTCCATGCGTATGATTGCGGAGAAGTTTTTGGCCAAAAACCAGAAAGTTTTTTGTGCGTTTATGGACTTGGAAAAGGCTCATGACAGAGTGGACAGGAATATGTTATGGCAAACACTGAACTCATTTGGGTTGAGCGCTGGTTTGATACAGGCATTAAGGTCTCTTTATAGGGACTCTAGTGCTTGCGTCAGGATCAACAGGGTCTACTCGGACTGGTTCGGCATCCAAAAAGGTGTCAGACAGGGCTGTGTAGCTTCCCCGTGGCTGTTTAACCTATTTATGGACAATTGTTTGCAAACTTTGAAAGTTGAAGAATGTGGGTCGAGAATGGGTGAGTTAACCGTCAAGTGCCTTTTGCACGCCGATGATCAAGTCATATTTGCATCGTCGGCGGCATAGCTGCAAATGATGGTTACTTTAATGAACTGGTCATTAAAAGAAAGGGGAATGAAAGTGAACGCAAGTAAGACGAAAGTGATGGTTTTTGTAAGAGAAGAAAGTAAAACGTTATGTGAAATAAGAATAAAAGGAGTTAATTGAGCAAGTGGATGAGTTTGTATATTTGGGATGTTTATTTAGCAGGGATGGTAGATATGATAAGGATATAGAACGACGAGTGAACGCACTAAATAGAGTGAATGGGGCTCTACACGCTATTATGAAGAGTCAGAATGTGTCAAAAAAGGCACGTTTGGCAATTCATAATGCTGTGTTAGTCCCTACTTTAATGTATGGTAGTGAAAGTTGGGTCTGGCAGAAGAATCATGAGAGTAGAATAAATGCTGGAGAAATGCGGTCATTAATGTGAATGTGAATGACAGTGTGAGAAATAGTGTGATAAGAGAAAAGTGTGGTTTGCAAGATAACGTTGTGACCAGGATTAAGAAAGGAATGCTTCGGTGGTTTGGTCATGTAGAAAGAATGAACGAGGAAAGAGTGACAAAGGAAATTTATGTTGCAGAAGTGAACGGCAGAGTCCGGAAGGGACGCCCTAGACGAAGGTTTATCAACCAAATTGGCGTTATATTGAAAAAAGGCCAGATAAGGAGTACCCTTAACCGACGAGCGTGTATGCGTAGATATATGGATGTAAAGGAGGTGAGAGAGGTGTGCCAGGATCGTGCCAAATGGAAGTCCGTATTCTCTGCCTACCCCTCTTGGTGACAGGCGTGAGTGTTTATGTATGTATTATTAAAATGTATGACAGTCTAATTCACAATATTTTTGCAGAAAGGGAAAATGCTTATAAATATAGACAGCTAGCCCAGGAACTCTCATTAGTTAAAGAATACGAAAAGGACACAAAGAGGTTGCGGAAGAGAAAACTCATAGATGATGAATCTGGCGAAGATATTAATTGTTAATTTTCTGGTCGGTAAACATTCAAAGTATATCTAGTCTGTCTATAACAGCTTGTGGCAAAAATTCAAAAGAGACGAAAGCGTACAAGAGTTTTTAAGACAAATTTTCGTATTTAAGCAATTTGATTAATTTGAACACTGAGGATGTCCAAAATTGAGCGAGGATGTTACGAGAGTAACGATGTATTCTGGTGATTTAAAACAATGCTTTGTGGAAGAATGTAGGTATTCATCTACGTTCTTATATAACAACGATAGCTCGGGACGGAAAACTTCCACGAACAACCAACGCGATTCTAAAGGTTCTAAAAATTAAAGAACTTGTAACAATTTACCCAAACATTGACTTAGCCTTAAGAGAGTGTATCAACTTTAGTCACAAATTGGAGTGGTGAGCGGAATTTTTCTTGTCTAAAGAGAGTTAAGAGTTATTTTCGCTTAACCATGACAATTTGGTTTTTTGTATGTTAAATTCATTATTAATGATAAAAAAACAACCATCTACGAATTGTTTACGATATTCACAATAACTACACATACATAAAGTCACATCAGTTTCCTGGAGGGAAATGCACAGAAACAACGAATTTCTGCATTCTATTCCTCTTGCTTTCTTCACTCTCATGATATTTTTCAATCATGCCCACCAGTTAAGGGCACACGTGTACTTGCCTACCTAATTATTTTCCAAATAAACAATATTATAAATTATGATATATTTTATTTGCAAAATAAGTAGTTATAAATATTCTATATTCCACGCTGTATTTTCTTTTTCACAGCCCTAGCGTGATAGTGATTAAAACTCAAATGTATGAAGAAACAGGTACCTTGTAAGTATTTACTAAAATAAATACAAATTGTTTACAAGTTGGTATACAAAACGGAAAGTTTTTAAGACCAATGACTTCTCTTGACAATTGACATTGCTAGAAATCGTAACAATTTTGTGACATACCATAAAACGTCTGCATATGTTTAGCAGCGGTCTTTTGATAGGAGGTAATGATTGAATGGATGAATTAATTAAATGCTTGGCAGGTGGGTTAGCAATCGCAGTTTTTTATTGGTACTGCTGCCAATCTCTTTGTTTCCTTTCTCCTTTGTCGCCTGTTTGTGGCAACCCCGGTGACAAGTAGTTAGTTAAATAATTTGCTCCAAAATAATTTCTTAAAAATACTTATATAGTAATTGATAATTTCCACCTCAAATTAAGTTATAATTGTTAATTACGAACACATTGTATTGTGTAATAAATAAAAGTGGTAAATATCTAAATAAGTAATTTTTTGTGTCAACTTAAAGTGACAGCAGGTAACGAACATCGTTTAAACTCTAAAGTGACTGTAATTCTTGTTATCCCTTTTAATATTTAAGATATATCTCTTAAGTGTTGTTGTTGTTTGCGGATTTTATTTTGAATTGTTTCCTTGATAATTTAATTTGAAATCGAGCAAGAGAGGACTGTCAAAACTACTTGTAGCATTTTTTTAATCAAAAATCCCAAGATTTCTATTTAACTTTACCATGAAAAAAAATGTCTTGAATTTGTATATAAAATATAAAGAAACTTTTCCCCGACCTAATCTTTACCCTTATAAGCAATGAATTTAATAAAACATTCACTTCTAAAACATTCTCCAGTAACAGTCGCAAGGCATTTAATGAGTGGGCGACAGTAGGAATTCATAAGAGCAGACGAAGATTATATGAACTTTACCATGAAAGATCATATAAAATCTCCGATACTTTTAGAGAATATGTCAAAAAATATTCTAAAATGTTTAAAAGAGTTTGATCCACAGCCAAATCTTTACATATTAGCAACAAAATTAAGACGGCTAAGAATAAAATTAAAATGACATGGAGTATAATTAACAGCGAAATCGGTAAAGACAAACCTTGTAACTCAAACTATCAATTGAAAATTAACAATGAATTGTCTAAACCAAATCAAAATGTCGTAGCGGTGTTTGAGAAATATTTCACTGATATTCCTATTTTGACAACAGAGTCATTGAATACTTCTCCAAATGTCGCCGAGTCATTACTTAAACAGAATGTTAATACGTGTTTAAAATAATTTAGATTTGAAAAAGTATTACCACAAGATATTGTAAAATATTTCAAAACCCTTGATGTAAAGAAAACCGCAGATTTATAGGGGAATTCCGTTACAGTTATTACGTCCATAATATATTTAATAGCACCTCATCTTGCTATTATTTTTAATACTAGTATCAAACACTTAGTGTAGGAACCCAAAACACACCAGCCACAAGTCTTTGTTAGACTTGTTTCCGGGCGATCCGGACAAGAATTAAACTATAATATTTACCCAGGGAACAAATTAGTTTTCTTTCCAAATATAAATAATTTGTATACTAGATATGGATGTGTATTATGCTTACGCGAACACTTTAAATTAAATAAAACTACTTAAACGAGATTTATCGCGTATAATTTGACTTATTTTAAAACAGCGGAAGAAACGTCGGGGGTTAAAAATAAGTTATAGTCTGCTCGCTTAGATACGATCGCCTTTATGTCGCGCCGCCTTGGCACGTGCCGTAACTTGTCAAAGGTGCTGCGTGCGGCGTACACCGGCAGGAGAATTAGGCATTTTAAAACAAAGCGCCTTAGTGAAAGGTTCTTTGCTACCTAACTTGTGTTTATTATTCATATTCCTATTTTATTTCAATAACCATAAGAATAAAATAGTATTTTATTTTATTCTTAGATTAGAAAAACATTTATTTAACAAACACAATGACAAATAATAAAGTAAAATCAAAATAATAAGTACGCCTCCGGGTGTGCCGACACTATTTTAGTGAACAGACTATAAATTGAACGCGATAAATTCATCTAAGAAGTTTTATTTAATGCTAATATCATCATCATCATTACAGCCCTTCTCAAGTCCACTGCTGAACAAGGAATGCCACAAAACACGGTCCTGATACATACTGAAACTCATAAAAACGAATGTATTTTTAGATTTTCTGCTATATTTATGGCATAATATGCACTATTTTTACCCAACTGCCAAGGAAGTGTTATGTTTTTCGCGCATATTTTGTATGTATGTTTGTAAACTTCTTTATTACCTTGTATCTTCCAAACGACTGGATGGATTTCGACAGTTAAGGTATCGTTTTATTAGTCTTAAAAACCCAAGTGTTCTTTAGGTAGCTGTTTGAAAAGACTAAACAAAATGGCGGAGTTTTGGCGCAAAATAGTAATACGTTAATAAAAAAAAATAACCAAACCTGTTGAGTAGGGTATCAAAATAAAGGAAATTAAAAAGGGAATACAAAAATATATATAAATTTTATGTTTATAATTAATTAGAAATAATAAATTGGTTTAAAATTTTTAATGCCGGACCCAATTGCAAATTATAAACCGAAAGAAAATCAATGGGTTCCGCTTGCTACCAAACTTAATGCGGGTATTTAACTTAGGCTTTCAGCTCATAATATAGTCTGTTATATCGAAGTAGAGTTTAATCCGTTTATAGTTTATTTTAATTTTGTTTTCCATTCTCAATCTTGTTTCGGTCTTTTTAGTGCATTACTTTTAAATTGTCTTTTTTGCAGTCGGGTTTTTAATTTTTAAAATTATCTATTTTATTAAATTAACTAAACACATGGACGTTAATTGAAGACATTAATAAATACAGATTTCAATGATTATTCCTCTGTTCTAATTATAATTAGTCACCGGAGAATTGAATAAAAATTTATAGCAAGAGTTCAATTGCAAGCGATCGCTAAGAAACCTTTTCCCAGAATTATGAAGAAGTGAAACCGGTTGTCCACGTATAAATGACATGCAATTTGCTTTTTTCATGTAAAACCACTTTATGCAATGAATACTTTCATTATAAGCAATCTTAATTGCAGGATTTCCCAAGGGTTTTCCATCACATTCGTTTTAAAATTTCAGTTTGCATTAATATTATCATTAAGAAAATATAATGAATGTTTTGTTTCCCTGTTAATTAACAAGTGGTAAAATTAAAAATTTTGTACAACCGACTTCAGTATAAATTATTAAGGATAACTGAAAAACTATTGGTCAGACCTTGATCAAATTTATATGGGACCACATGAGAAGCACCAGCTTTCAAATAAAAAAAGAATCATCGAAATCGGTTTACCTAGAAAAATGTTAACACACATAAAAAAACATACAGTCGAATAATTGAGTACCTCCTCCTTTTTGAAGTCGGTAGAAAAGGGATATTCCCTCGAAGTCGGATGAATGGCTACCATAGGTTTTCGGATGAAATGTGGGCGTCCCCGCGCCTCGGTAGATTCAGATGGAATGTCGCATCTCAACCTAATATTTAACAGAGTTTTATGTATATTTAGTTAATTAGATATATGTTGATATCTATACATCCAACAAAATAAATTACTGTACTTAACTAGATGTCCGCGTCGAGCATGTGTGGTGGGTAAGAGAATCTTTTACTTGCTTTTGTCCCCTGGTTGTTGTAAGAGGCGACTTTTGACTAGACTTTTGTTACGATAAGATAATGTGATTTACATTCTAGGGCTTCATCACGACGTCCAGTCAAATAAGGTCTGAAATCAAAATTTGGCACTCAACTTTGCATTTTTGATATAATGTAGCTTTAATGATGCAAAAATAATGTGTAAAGGTTTTTGTGTCTGCAACCCCCGGCAAGGGTTGAAAAATTTTTCAACAGTATTTTTTCGTCACTACTCCAAAACAGTAAAAATAGACAAAAAGTTCTAATAAAAATGTGTAGAACTTAAAATTTTACATAAAAAAGGCTTTAAGATTTTTTCCTCCTTTCAAAATTAACCGAGTTAGGGAGGTTTTAAGTTTAAGGGATAAACGTAAATTTCAAAAAATCGTAGGTAGTAGAAAAAGAAGGGATTTTTTTAAATTGCTTAAAAATGTAAAAAAATATAACCATTTTGATTTCAGACCTTATTTGACTGGTCTATAACCACCAGATGGGATTTCAGTCAATCACTGGCTTATGATATTATGGCTTTCAAGTAATGGTGAAGACCAGCGACGGGCAGTGACGAAAAAGGTGACATCTAGAACTGTAATCGTCAATCCGTCTGCCAAGAGTGACGATAAAGGCAAATCCTCCTTACAATAGTAGAAGTCCATGACTAGCAGTAATTACTAAAAGAAGATATTCAGCAAGAACTCTTAAAAGTACTCTATAAAAGACTCGAATTACGTTTTATTGAAAGGATTTATTTAATGGAATTAGGTGGCAATGCCACTATTGAGTTTCACAAAATCTTGCACATTAAGTAACTCTATAGTATTATGGTATTAGCATTCAAGCTTTGTGACTGAGTGACAAATTAGTTAAGAGTATAGTCGATTAGACAAGTCCATATAGACGGAACGAAATTATAATGATATTATCAATGGTTGAAGTTTGACACCGGATCCCTAAAAATATTGGAATATAATCATTCAGTCGTCTTTTATATGCTAGTGCTGAAAACGAAATACTAATATTTATTTATTTTTTGGAATTTGACAGCTCCGTGGCGCATTGGCTTAGCAATGAGTTGCAGCGCTGGGTTCCGCGGGTTCGAATCCTGCACAAAACAAGTATTTGTATGGCCTACAAATAATTTTTCGGGTCTGGATGTTTGTCCTTGTGCAATTTATGTTCGTGAACTGTCTCCACAATACAGGAGAAAATCCTAGTGTGGGGGTAACGTTTTATTTTTAAATTAAAAAAAGAGCACCTAAAACGCGATACTGCGATGCTGATCCTACGCATCGTCTATAAAGCTCAATAAATTCTGAATGAGTGATGATAACGACGTATTCTCCCAAATCTGGAGGCCTATGTGTCTTAGTAGGCTAATTATATGCAGGTGTTATAAATTATAGCATTTTCTTATACCTTTCAACAATGCCACACCATACCGATACACTTTTATTATTATTATTATAACCTATAAGGTTATAATAATAATAAAACAGCTCTCTAGCTCAGCTGTGGTAGCTTACGGCCTAAGCGCTCGCCGTGAATTTCATACTGCGCGAGCAAACCAAGCTTAATTCTTACCGGCACCAATGAAATTGTTAATTGTAATTTTAAGTGCTAATTGACCACGTGTTCGGTGAAGGAAAACATCGAGAAGATACCTGCATGCATGAAAAATAAAATATTTCTAGGACAAGTGAAGTCCAATATGCGCTGATAGCTCCAGTCAGCGCAGCTCCATAACCCTCCCAAAAAATGAGAGGAGGCCAGGGGTTACAGACTGTAACTTAACTTTGGCTTTTACCTCTAACCTAAAATTGTAAACAAGAAGTCTCTACGTCTTGATAGTTGACGTAAAAGTTAAATGAGGAAATAATAAGCCGTGAACATATTCTACCGACTTCAAAAAGGAGACGGTATTCAATTCGACTGTATGTTTTTTTTTCTTTTTTTTATGTGTGTTACCTCGTAAATTTTTTTCGGGTGAACCGATTTCTATGATTCTTTTTTTATTTGAAAGCTGGTGCTTCTCATGTGGTTCCATATTAATTTGATCAAGGTCTGACGAATAGTTTTTAAGTTATTCTTAATAATTTATATTGAAGTCGGTTGTACAAAATTTTTAATTTTTAATTATTATGTAGCTTCCGACAGATGGCGGTATAACCATTACTGTTATGGTCCAGATTGGCAATGGGGAGAAGCCATTAAAGGTGTCGGCGAACAGCCAAACGTGATGAATATAGAAAATCCTGTTTAATAGAGAAGAGGTCGATAGCTAACCGTGAATTAGATAATAAGATAAACTTGATTTTTAAGGAGCTCGATTCAGCTAATTTTTAAACTTATTATAAGAAATATCTCTTCGTAGTTAACTCACACACACTTACTTTCACGTAGTAGAGCCATGCTCCAACTATATTATGGTGGTAGTTTACTGGAAACGATGCATTTAATCTTAGTTGTCGCCCCTGAGAAACGCAGTTGTCATCCCTGAGAAAACGTAATAATATATACGTTTTCTCAGGGTTGACAACTGCGTTTGCGTTCCTAATCGAGTATAAATGTAGATGTCTATGGGCCACAGAACCTACTTACTATCAGATGGACTGTGTGTTCGTTTGTTACCCTTATTCTATAAATATTTTCTAACAAGGTGGCACCTACACTAGAAGATTGACAACTAGCGACAAATTACTGAAACGGGCAGTCATCTAGCCTGTTCCGTATCAACTTATGAATTATAAATGTAATCTAATATTTATATCAACACGCAGACGAAACTATGTTAATCCGGTAGTTAGTTAATTGTAATGGCTTACGGCTTAATTCGGTACTGCGGTCACGATTCATGTTATGTTATATGTGTCAACTAGATCTTAATAATGGCTATCGACAGATACACTTGAATCATTTACAATAAAATAATTTAAAAATACTATAGTAAAAAAGTATTTTTTCTACTATACGTGATAGAGCTATGCTGCAGCTATATTATAGCTTGACCACGCTCTCACAGAATACCAGCGTGAAATAGCAGCTTAATAATAATGTGTTTCGTAGGGTGAGTGTAGAGAACTGGAGATCCTTTTTACTGGTTACGGGGCATTTTATCTTAATTCTCATAGGTGACAACGCACATGCATTTTGATTCTTAATTAAAGATAGATCTAGATCTCTATGGGTCACATCTATTTATCATTAAGTGAATTGTGTGCTCCTTTGTGGGTAATAATTATTCTATAAAAATAACTTTAATATTTCCATCCGAATACGAAGTGGATTGTCTACAATAAAGAAGCGTTTATTAATTACAATCATTATACTGTTTGGTAGTTAACCTAAGCCAGTGCGCTTTACCATCTTTAGCTACATCAGCACTTACCATCGGGTGGCATAGTAATCAAGCACTGACTTATAATATGCAAATAAAAAAACCAACCAAGTGCGAGTCGGACTAGCGCATGAAGGGTTCCGTACCATCGTAATTCATATTTCTAGTAGGGCCCCCTTTAATTTTTAATTTATTTTTATTTTTATTTATTATTTGTTGTTATAGCGGCAACACAAATACACATTCTGTGAAAATTTCAACTGTCTACCTATTACGAATCATGAGATACAGTCCGCTGACAGACAGTAATAGGGTTCCGTTGGTTAACCTTCGGGTACGGAAACCTAAAAAAGACTAATGATATTATGATTATCTTACAATGCTATGTACTTATTGACTGTTTTATTAGAGTCTATAAATGCAATATTTCTATCGTCAGCCTCTGATAAGAGGAGATTTCAGAAAAAAAAATATCTGAAGAACGGTTGACCCTGCAGGCCATCCCTGGAACTTTCCGCTTATTTTCGAGCGCAACGCTCGATAATCTATTGAAGTTTTGTTATTTTTTTGTTTTTATTTAATCTTTGAAACGGCTCCACCGATTGACTTGAAAATCTAACCAGCTCGAAGTCTCAATGAACACTTTCGAACGCTGTGCCGCCCATCTCTACCGGTTGATTCTTTCTAAAGATATTGTACGATAAAATTTTATTTACATACATACATACACACACACACACGCACACATACGCGGCCGGACGTCCAGCCGGGAATAGTCGGAACGGCTCCCTAGGACCTCAAAACGTGGAGGTCTGATGAAAACTAGCATTCTCAAAATCGGACCAAAATCTATAACTTCCTTTTGAACTTTTGAAAATTATTAATTTTCAAAGCGGGAAGTTAAAAATATAAATACACTTTCGGTATAGATTTTTAACTAAAAGTGTGCAAACTCTAAACATTTGCCAGTATTCACTACACCGGTCATGCTGGTCAGTAAGCGTAAGTCATATTTGGGTTGGTTATTTTCTAATGGATATGGGTACCACCATTATTCGGTTACTGGAGCATAAAGTAGGTAATAGGGTACAACATTGTACATAAGAATTTTAAAATAATGATACGGTAACGGATATATAACATTTTGGCTGAGGATTGGCCTTCATCTAGTCATAGGATAAATATATTTCCTCTTTGAAGTTTGGCATTTAGTCTACTCTTGATATATTTAAATTACGCGACAATATAAAAAATTTTTTTTGATTATATAACACAAACGTATTTTCAAACTGTTACCTCCACACTAGGAATTATAATGTATCTTGGAGTTTTGACAAGGCAACGTGACAAACCTAAACCCGGAACAATTATTTCCATGTAGGATTCGAACTCGCATTCCCCAGCAAAGTAGCTAAGCGGTTAGCCACTACATTACGAATTCTTCATAACTGCAAAGTGTTTTTACCTCATAGTATATCGATAATTATAATATTTGTACACAACGAACTGTAAACACTAGTACGTAACTTAAAAATGTTATGCTATATTTATTTCTAACACGTTAAGTGGTCACACAAATACAGACGCCTTTTTCTCATATAATATTAATTTGAACACTTTTATCGTTATCTAATTAATATTCGAAAAACCAATACCCACATAGGTAATCTTTGTAATACATTTGTAATTTATTTTAGAAAACATGTGAAGTCCATAGATAACTGGAGCACCGCGGCCGCTCCTGCGCTTAGCACTATAGGTATATGTATATATATATATATATATATATATATATATATATATATATATATATATATATATATATGTATATATAATATACTCTTCTGCTGAATCTCACTTCTGATCTCGGAAATACAACAGGATAGCATTGTTAAAAATAATAAAAGTGTGAGAGCGGATGTTCAACTTGCTCTCTTGCTTACGCAATTAATCATTATCAGTAATAAGACAGCTAACGCACTATACATTCAGTATAGAGCAATTACAGTTCGATCACACCGTAACACGTCCCCGCCACAATCACGCAGCAGTGCAACGTGAGGGACGTTTGTAATTACATGATAACACCTAAGTATGCAAACCAACAGCAACACTACTTATCTCATTGTAACACAGGGCAGCCTCTCAGCAACACCTTTCCTTTCCTTGTATTTAAAAACGTTACCTCCACACTAGGACTTTTTCCTGTATCGTGGGAGCAGTTTACATACATACATTTCACAAGGACAAACATCCAGACCCGGAACAATTACTTGTAGGCCAAATGCAAATACTTGTTCCGTGCGGGATTCGAATCGCGGCCATAGCTAAGCCGCTGCGCCACGGAGCCGTCAAAAATCACACCATCCTTGCCTGCACCAGAAAAACCACCACAACGAACACTCGTAGAATGACTTAAGCGGAATCTCCCGCGCACGGCGCCTACAGTAAACTTTATACTGCACAATCGAGTGGGGGTTTTTCGATATACCCTCAATTCCACCTCGATACCATCAATATGACGCTCCGCTAGAATGACGCAACCTCTCGCTCACTCGATCTAACCGGTATTTTATAGACGTGTCGACACGGTCATCTTGACGTACGACCGTCCTCGGGCGTATATCTTCATGAATTCCTGTAACAAACACTGTTAGTCACCAATTCGCCCGCTCGTCCATCTTGACATGAATAGGTACACTATCTTTGGACATTTAGGGATACACACATACACAAGGAGATTATGTTTGATCTCGTGCAAACTAACACTAGCTGAGGCGTTCTTTCGACCAGCCATAATCTCCTGCGAACAACCGTCACTGCATACAGACTAAAGTAAACAAACGAAAGTTATCGATGGCTGCCGGATGCGACGCTAGTATGCTCATGCTCGGACACGGCGATCTTGACGTTTTACACGTCCTCGTGTGGGGTACCTGGTAAGAGGAAAAGGATCGCCACACTAAAAGTGCATTCGCTCGGTTAACCTGACCACAAATAAACGAACCATAATTCTTAAACTCTACAAGCAGTTACATTCCATAATTTGAAGCAAAAGAAAGATCTCCAACAACAGCAAAAGAACAATGGAGTACAAAATTAAATTCACACAAAGTAAATCACCATGTCGAACAGCATTTTAGAAACAGTAAACTGCCATAGGCTCTAGCGAACCTGCGTTCGGTGCCTGATAGACCACAAGACAGCTTCCATCCAGTAAAAGACAGCTTCCATCCAGCGTCTGATTGATCTCAAGACAACCTTGGTACGGTGTCTTCTGGCTCACTACAACCAGAGCGGTGGTAGTGAGCCAGAAGAGGCGTTCGAATCAATTAAACGGCAGAAACGGCAAAACGCTTTGGCGACATGGCGCACTCGACTTGAGGAACGCTATGAACGCAAACGCGTCATTGAAGCAATCCTGCCGGTCTTCGAAGCCTGGATGCAGCGACGAGTGGGAAGACTCACCTACAGACTTACACAGATAATTACCGAGCACGGGTGCTTCGGTGAATATCCGTGTAAGATCGGACGCGAGGCGACGCCGAACTACTTCCACTGCGGTGGACAGGACCAGAACTCCGCGTCGCATACGCTGACGGAATGTCCAGCGTGGGAACAAGTGGACGATCCTGGTGAGCCATATCGGACGGAACCTCTCCCTGCCAGCAGTCGTATCGGCAATGCTGAGCGGGGATTCGACGAAGGCCCTCCTCTTGATAACGGTGTTCCCTTCCAGAAATGGGGCCTCTAGGGGTGCAGACGCTCGGGGCGGGGGCCCGAACGCCTAGATGTAACCCCGAGGAGGACGATGTCTCGGAAGTGGTCCCGAGACATCGAGATAGCATTGAGAGGGTGCTGGGGTCAAAATGCTGCCCCCGGGACGTGCTTTGATAAAGCAAAGCGGGAGAGGGGCCCCGGTTGCGTTCCGAACGGATATCCCGGGACCTCTCATATACGCTGATGGTGAACACCGTGGGGTTTTAGCCGGTAGGAGTCCGGCATAACCTTTCGTTGCCCTCCCCCCCCCCCCGCAGCGGAAGGTGTCCTTGAGGACTTCCCCACGGTGGTACGGCGTCTGATAGATTACAAGACAGCCGACTTTCAGGCAACTTCCAAACGGCACCTGATGGCTACAAACAACCTCCCACCGGCGTCTGACAGCTCAAGGTAACCTCCCACCGGCGTCTGACAGCTCAAGATAGCCTCCGACCGGTATGTGATAGCTCAAGATAACCCCCGACCGGTATCCGATAGCTAGCACCGTCATGATATTGTGAGTAAAAAGCAAACGAAACAAAAGGCAGTGCTGTTCGGCAGTTATTAAAACATTTTTCTGGCCAGAATCAATGTCATAGTCATCGATGACACAAGTACTGTCAGGCATCTGGCGCAACCTATCATGTGCGTACTACGAACTCTCAGGACGTAACGATCACCTTCCAGAACTTCCGCGACTTTAAATGGATCCTTGTATTTTGGGTCAAGCTTGGTATGATTACGTTCTTCGTTCTGCAAGAGAACGTAATCTCCAACAGAGAATGGCTTTAACTTGGCCTTGGTGCCATCAAATCGGGCATTGTCTTCAGCAGAGGCTCGTTCCACGTTACCAACTGCCTCAGCTCTGACATTGTTGATATCGAACTCTGGTTCCTCATCGTCAGCCAACATTATCTCTACAGATCTAGCAACTTTACCTATGAGCAACTCCAGTGGACTCGCCTTAACAAAGCGGTTCTGGGTGCAGTTGAGCGCGAGCTGTATATCTGGTAGAGTGTCATGCCATGAACGGTTGCTGGTCTCTGCGGCGGTAAGCATGTTCTTCAGGGTGCTCATTACCCGCTCAACCTGTCCATAAGCTCGTGAGCTACCTGTCGCAATTAAGTGGAGCTTTATATTTACCGACTCGCAGTACTCTTTGAAGTCTCTGCTGGGGAAGCAACACTCTTGGTCCGCAACAACTTGATTTGGTACGCCAAAGAGCGAAGCGCAGTATTTTAGGGTCTTGATGCTGCTAGAGCAGTCAATATTAAAGGTATGGCGAAGCAACACGTACTTCGTGAATGTATCGATGACGGCGAAGACGTATTTCTTCTCGTCATTCTTACCGTTGAGTTTCCCGGTCGCGTCAATGTGTAGCATGTGCCACGACGCAATTGGTATCTTCGGAATGGGATGTAAAGTTACCTGAACTTTACCTGAGTGTGATTTTGAGACCTGGCATGTCATACTTGACAGATCAATTAAAAGGAATTTTTACTTATTATTACAAAATAAAATGTCCAAGAGCCATAACATTTTTAATCGTTCTTAACACAACAAAAGTATACTACACTTCATTCCACGTTTATGACCATTCATTTAATGTTCAAGTCATCCTCGTGACATCTCAACGACCACTAAACTAGACCTCTATCGACACCATATGCACACCGCACCCACTCTGACGGCCACGGTATGGCTGTTGACATAGTCAAAACACAAAATAAAATGAAGTAAGAAACTCTGCAACTTAACAGGTCCTTAATCGCCCAATAGAATTAGGTTAGTCAATTGAAATAAGCTTGGTATCAAATGGTGGTACTTCCATTCAAGAGCCACAGCACCACGCCTTCCACTAAACCCTCAACATTAAATTCCAATTTATTCGACCACATAACACTCAAACTAAACTGTAACACTTATCAACACATTAGAACACAAAAAGTCTATTTTTTATTCATTCATAGCACGTTAAAGTTTTCGGTACATCGCTTCAACATTTCGAACTTAAAAATGTAGCCCATGTAAATCATATTTCACATGAACTATCAAATTATAACATAACTCGAGAACTTTAAATTTCCACTGAATGCAAAATTATAACTCATCTAGGTACCTTCAATATTTCTTTCAACATTTGTTAACATATTTGGGTACGTTAAGGAATAATAAAAGTACTTGCGGGTACCTTTAGTATAAATGGAACAAAAAGATTTTAACTTTGTCTTAAAACATTTCACTTTATTTTTTTACTCTACACTATAATGTTACTTTAATGCCGTAAATAGGAAAGCAAATTTCATTTCGACTATTAATAAAAACAAAGTCATCAACGCGAAGTCTTTCACAAAGGTAATAACCATCACACTATTTTAAGATTATATGTGGGTGATAAAAGGGATTTTATCCCACTTCTGACCTCGGGAATTCAGCAGAAGATCCTATTTCTGATCTCGAAAAAAATAGGAGATCCTACTTCCAATCTCGGAAATTCAGCAGAAGATCTCACTTTTGATCTCGGAAATACAACAGGATAGCATTAATTGTTAAAAATAACAAAGTGTGAGAGCGGATGTTCAACTTGCTCTCTTGCTTACGCAATTAATCATTATCAGTAATAAGACAGCTAACGCACTATACATTCAGTATAGAGCAATTATAGTATTAATTGTAGTAGTCCCCGCCACAATCACACAGCAGTGCAACGTGAGGGACGTAATTACATGATAACACCAAAGTACGCAAACCAACAGCAACACTACTTATCTCAGTGTAACACAGGGCAGCCTCTCAGCAAAACCATCCTTGCCTGCAGCAGAAAAACCACCACAATGAACACTCGTAGAATGGCTTAAATGGAATCACCCGCGCACAGTGCCTACAGTGAACTTTATACTGCACAAAAGAGTGGGGTTTTTCGATATACCCTCAATTCCACCTCTATACCATCAACTCGATCCAACCGGTATTTTATAGTCTATAAAATAATATATATATATATATATATATATATATATATGATGATGAGGCAATAAAAAATTATATAATGTTCATTATATATATAATACACATTATATATATTGGAATATTTTTTTTTAATTTTTTTTTAAATAAGCGTGAAAAGCGAGCACATAGTCAACCTGATGGTAAGTGAATAGTAAGAGCATATTATATCAGTCCTTAACAACGTTAGTAATCATACAATTAACTGTCATCTAAGTTGAAATACTATATTACATTCAAATCATAACTATGACATGTCTACCTTTAGTAAAGCGTGTTTCACAGCAGGTGTCAATACTAAAGGTGTTTGTAATTGTTCTTTTATCACCAGCATATCATTACAGTTCAGGTCCCGACAATTACAGAATAATCTTGCCTGTGGCGACAATGGATCGACATTCATTATGATAGATAGATATCTGTGGAATTGGACGTTGAATAATTAAAATTAATTAAACGAAATTGCGTTTATTCTGGTTACAGTTTACAGCACAAGTCACGAAGACATTAGTTATCTTTTTGAAAGTAAGTCTAGGTCTCGATTTTAAGCCCAATAAAAACGGATATTTATCAGTAGAGCCTAAATATAAATCATAAAAGATACTTTATTGTTTAAATTGAAAACAACGAAAGGTTTATTATTAGTAAGTGGCTGACCTCTGACCCGTTTTATGTACTGAGGCTGTTTTTTCTGCATTTTATAGAGATATGAATTCTACATCTCCAATGATGCAAATATATAGCTAATAATAAAAACTAAACTGGCCTACCGCTATAACGCATTTTGTGTAGACATCATATTTTAAATACCAACGGCTCAGTCTGTCATTGATATGTCGTTAACAAGTTGGGTGGACTTTTTAAAACAATATGACGTTGGTATTTGTGGCATTGAAAACTAATTATATTATTACGCATTAAAAATTAAGGTCAATAAAAGAACATACATATATTTGAATGAGCACTTTTACATGTAATTATTTGGTGGTAAAATAGAAAGGTGTCAGTCAATTAACGCAGAATTTTTAAATCTTTATTTAGCATTGATATATTCTATTTACCGCCATCATATCTAGGAATAGTTACAAAAATATCATCATCATAGTTATTACAGCCCTTCACAAGTCTACTGCTGAACATAGGTCACCGCCAAGGAATGGCACAAAGCACGGTCCTGAGCCACCTACATCCATCAACTTCCTGTATGTCTTACCAGGTCCTCATTCCATCTAGTAGGGGGCCGCCCTAAACTTCACCTACCGGTACGAGGCTGCCACTCAAGAACCTTTCTTCCCCATCGATTGTCGGTTCTTCGAGCTATATGGTCGGTTATTCGAGCTTTACAAAAAAATATGTATATAGATAAAAATATGGTTTTGATTCATGAAAAAATATATAAGTTTCGTTATTTTTCTAAAGAGTATATAGGGCTTAAGTATTGTCCCTTTATCATCAAAATGATCGATCGAAAAAATAAAAAAAAACATGCGTGAGTGTCGTGGAACACTCGGTTGGAACGAAGTTCCTTTCGTAGTATATTATTATTGATAAACGTATTATATTATTGATTAACAAATACAAATAAATGAATTACTAGCGTCTATTAAAATGAAGCGTCATTTAAAATATAATAATATTCCTTATATGGTAAGATAAGAAAAAGTGCGAGGGAGATGGATATTATTCCATCTCGCTTCCTTATAGCCGCCAAGGCCGTCTAAACTACGTCAGAAGGGGTCGTGACGGAAAAATCTTACACTTTTTCTCGTTCGTACCGTCCGATAAGGAACTTCGTTCCAGAAATTAAATTCGTTACCCGATTGCAAGTGGATTCTACCACTCCTTATTAGTTTTTGGTTTCTGGAGTTAACATGCACTGTCAATTTCAGACGAAGAAACCTACAGACGCCTTGTAATCTCTGAGGACTTAGGAATCACGCACAGCCTAGTAATTTTTGCACACTATACCTTTGAGACTGAAACACAAGCGTGTGTGTAGAGTTGCTTAGTGGCAGAAATAGGGATAATTGAATTTGAAAGAAGTATGATGATTTTCGTGTCTATGAAAGTTTTTAAACTAATCACACTAACATTGTCTCGCTCCTCAGTCGTCAAGCCCATTATGCAATTTATCTGAATAATCACAGACTAAAGATATTTCAAGTGTCATTGAAGTTGTTTGACAAAGAGACAAATCACATAACACTAGAGGCTACGTGTTTGTTTGACATCAACCATTATCATGTGTAAGCTACTCTGTACTGTTCTCGATATAGCAGTCTGACTTTTTAATTACATTTATTGTATACTTGATAACAACATCAAATAGGTATATGGATTTTCTTCTTCGTCAACACTTAATAGTTCACTGCTACTTACTGCAAGGAGGATTGATCGTATTATACACATTCGCACGTACCGCACGATCCACTTGGCAGGTTGATAGTAATTACATTACTACACACAAGGATTTAAATCTACTATGTATTTTGTAGCCTTCTTTCCTTTTCTTGATTTAAATCCTAGAAAAATAATAGCGTTTAATATAGTTTTAGTACAAAGAGACGTATGTCACGCTATATTTTTACAGTATTCACTTCTTCTTCTTCATAAGCCCGTAAAATTCCACGGCTGGACATAGGCCTCTCCCGTTGCACGTCCCAGCATGTTTGGTGGGTGGAGACGATCGTAATACCAGACGGTTCGCACCTTTGACACTGCTCCCTGTCGCTGGTCTGGGTATTTTACGCCGGGTGCAAGAGAGATAGTTATACCGCCATCTATACGTGCAATTGGGGACAGATATATGTCCAACAGTAAACTGCTGCAAGTAGATCATGATGCTGATGAAATTGGTAGTTCATTCTTTTAAAAGTAGAAAATTTCCGCTGTTCTGTTGATCCATATATATCTTTTATAAGTTGTATGGTAGGACCCATATTACAAATCTTTTATGTCATTTGACCCATTAAAGATATACTTATATAAAAATATGCTACCTTTGAAATCGCTTATTTTATTGAAATAATGACTTATACAGCCGTGTAGTGGCGGTAAAGAATATTCACTAGCCCATATCCCGTGGGTGTCGTAAGAGGCGACAGTGGGAAACAGGCAGGAGATAAGCAGCATCTTCCTGATAACAGCAATATTACAATAAAAACTGCGGTTGCTAACCCGCTCGCCAAGCGTGGTAACTACGGCAAATATCTCCCCATGATGAAAGTTACGAAGAGATGGCCCCAGTCTCCGGCGGCCTCGCTATTCCTGGCTACAGTGGCGACCATGGTAACGGCGGGCCAGGGGTGCTAAGAATCTCCGGTGGAGGTTCGGTTGCCACCTAAGACGTCTCGACCTGGCAACATAAAACGCACGCACCATGAGGACTGACGAGATGATCCTGGAGCTGGAAGAAGAGATAGACAAGTAACGCTGGCATATAGGATTATCCGAGTTCCGAAGAGAGGGGAGGACATGGTAATCCTCGAATCCGGCAACTTGTTCTAACACCGGGAGGGCGACCACCTGTCCCAAGGAGGTGTCGGATTTATCGTCCACAAGTCTCTCGTTAACAACGTTGTAAAGATTGTGATTGTGTCGACGAGGGTTGCGTACCTTAAACTCAGAATCATCAAACGGTATTCGCTGAAGGTCATACAGGTTTACGCACCAACCTCGGCACATCCCGATGAGGAGGTGGAGGAAATGTATGAGGATATCTCTAAAGCCATGCATTCCTCCAAAACCTAGGGAGACTTCAATGCAATACTAAGCACAAAAGAGAACGGTGAGCTGAAGGTAGGGAAATTCGGAATAGGGCAACGGAACCCAAGGGATCAGCAGCTGGCCGACTTTATGGAGAAAGAGGGACTCTTTATGATGAACTCTTTCTTCCAGAAGCGGAAACACACACAGAAATGAACCTGGTCGAGCCCCGACGGTTCGACAAAATTGAGATTGACTTCATTATGACGACCAGACGACAACTATTCAGTGATGTCTCAGTGATCGCGAGGGTGAAAACTGGTAGCGATCACCGAATGGTTAGAGGCATACTGAGCCTAAACGTTAAGTTGGAGAGGTCTCGTCTAATGAAGTCAACGCTCCGTCCCCTCGTGCTCTAATCCAAAGTCCCGAAACCTTTCAGCTCGAGTTACAAAACCGTTTTCAGTGCCTAGAAGACTGCAATGCAGTGGACGATAACAATGACAAACTCTTGAAAACTGTCCATGCGGTCGGAGCTAAGTTCTGCAAGACCCGCTGAAGAAGAACACAAAAACTCTCCGATCACACTCTTAATATCATGGCTGTTAGACGGGAAATGAAGCTGCAGCCTTCAACAGATTTGACAGCATACAGGCAACTAAACAGACAGAACTCCAAATGCATGCGGTGGGACTTACCCAACTTCAATACAACTTGTATTGAAAAGCGATCGGGCAGAACCAAGCAGAAGCGCGGTGGTCTTGTTCTTCAAGAAAGGCGACAACGCTCTCTTGAACTACAGACCGATTTCCTTCTGAGCCGCGTCTACGTGCTGTTTTCGAGACTCATTACAAATCGTCTCGCACGCAGACTCAACGACTTCCAGCCTCGCAAACAAGCCGGTTTCGAAAAAGCACCATATACCACACACATACCCTTCGGTAAATTGTACAGAAGACCGAAGAGTACAATCTGCCACTTTGCTGTGCGTATGTAGACTATGAGAAAGCCTTTGATTCCGTCGAAACTTGGGCGGTGCTACAGTCCATTCAGCGGTGCCAAGTGGACTGTCAGTATATCGAGGTGCTGAAGTGTTTGTACAGTAGGGCTACGATGGCTATCCGAGTACAGAATCAGAGCTCGAAACCTAATCAACTACAGAGAGGTGTAAGACAGGGTGACGTTATATCCCCGAAACTCTTCACCGGTGCCTTGGAAGACGTTTTCAAGCTACTGGACTGAAAAGAATACGGTATTAACATCAATGGCGAGTACATCACTCACCTTCGATTTGCCGACGATATAGTCCTTATGGTAGAATAGCTGGAGGACCTAAGCACTATGATCAATGACCTCAATAGTGTCTCCCAACGGATAGGTCTTAAGATGAACATGGACAAAACAAAGATCATGTTTAATGTCCATGTCACACCTATGCCGGTAATTGTTGGGAGCACCAAGCTCGAAGTTGTTAACAAGTATGTTTACCTGGGACAAATAGACGACGACGAATTCAACTCGGCCGGGCAGCGTTCCGTATGAGGACGCTCAAGGTCGCTCAGCGAGCTATGGAGAGGGCTATGCTCGGGGTTTCTCTGCGTGATAAACGTAGAAATGAGGATATCCGCAGTAGAACCAGAGTGACCGACATAGCCCAACGGATTAGTAAGCTGAAGTGGCAATGGGCTGGCCATATAGCTCGAAGAGCCGACAACCGATGGGGAAAAAAGATTCTCGAGTGGCAGCCGTAAGTGTAGGTGAAGTGTAGGGTGACCCCCCAGTAGATGGAGTGACGACCTGGTAAGACATGCAGGAAGTCGATGGATGCAGGTGGCTCAGGACCGTTCTTTGTGGCATAACTTGTGGGAGGCTTATGTTAAGCAGTGGACTTGTGAAGGGCTGTAATGATGATGATGAAGATGATGATATACACACACTATTATAATTCAAACATCCTACAGCCAGACCCGTAGCAATTATTTTGTGGGCCAAAATGTACTTCCGTGCCAAATTCAAACCCGCGGCCCTCAGCGCTTCAACTCATTCTTAATCCACTGTACCACGCATTTATTTGAAAGTTATAACAGAAAACTTTAACACGTTAAAGTAATTAGTTAAATTTCATTTGTTAAATAACTTTATTATTACTACCAGCATTTTGATTTGATTTATTTTATACTTTCCCTTTGGGATAATGTTCTTACATGCTAGATATATATCATCATACATCATTTGTTCACTGCCGCACAAAAGCTTTTGGAATTGTACACATTATACTTTGAACATTTTGGATAAATAATATGTACTTACAATATCTTTTCCTTCTTATGAAAGACTGTGCTCATCACTAGCTTGTAACAAGTCCGCTGGACTTAGGATTCTCTCCTAGTTTTAGCGTTCTATAGTGGCGCACTTGGGGAGAGATATTGTCCGACAGTGGACTGCTGCAAGTAGATCATGCTGTGTTTCAAATAGTGAGTGTAGAGATCTTGAGACCCTTTTTACCGGAAACGAGGCATTCCATCTCAGTCCTCACGGGTGACAACGCATCTGCATTTTGGTTCGTAATCGAGTATAGATGTAGATGTCTATGGGCCACAGCAACCACTTACCATCAGATGGACTGTGTGTCGTTTGTCACCCTTATCCTATAAAAAAAGGTAGTAGAATTTTGCGTAATTACCAATATCTATAGAAGGTCACGAACTTTTCAGACTTGTCCCATAGTCACCTCTTATAACGTAAGACGAGACCACAAGAGGAAATAGGGTGATGGATTCTCTCACCACCACACAGAGGTTTTATATACAAAGGAAAGACGCGACACAAGAGATGTACGAGAAAAATTGTTTTACTCAACTACATGATTGATCGCAAAAGTAATACGAAAAACCAGCTATTTGCGATTAGGTTACACAAAAGGCAACTTATTATACAAAGGCTCCCAGTGGACAGTGAACGTAAGTGCCTCGCCCTGTTTTTAATAATAAAAAGCTGCTGACACTGCCGCCATTGTTAAGGCGCGGCCCGTTTTACGACTTTCCGTAACTAAAAAGTTCCTGTCGGTACAGTCAGTTATTATGAATTATAATCTTTATGACTGTGAACAAAGGCGGATTTGAATTTATTGCACTCGCGTTTAATTTTCATATACAATATTAATTAAGCACAATTTAGAAACACAAGGGAGCCAAGGCAGCTCAATGAATTTCACAGTACGCGAGCAACCCTGCTTTGATCCCGACCTTTACCAATGAAATTGTTAATTCTAAGAAATTCTCGAAAGAGTCTAAGTTGTTCGTTTGTCACTTCAGTTTTATAAAAAAAAACCTTATCATCATTGCTATCTTATATACAAGTTCACCGCTGAACATAACCCTCCACCAAAGATGGTCACTAATCACAGTCCTGAACAACCTGCATCTATTGATTCTCTGCATCTGAGTATCAAGCTTCATGTATCATCAGGTCGTCACTCCTAAGTGTGTTGCCATCATTGCGCTAGCCACGAGGCTGCTACTCGAGAACCTTCCTTTCCCGTCGGTTATTAGTTTTTCGAGCTATATGACCGGCCTATTATCACTTAAGTCTACTGGTCCGCTGTGCTAAATCAGTTACACTTGTTCTTTCAGTATATATAATTGCAAGTTTTATCACGTAAAGAAACTTCGAACATAGCTCGCTGTACATTTAAATAAAACTAGTTTTACGGATTTTATCGCGTATATTAACTTATTTTATATTACCGTTTCGAGTACTTTACAGCACCCATGGTCACGGGGGAGACTGAGGTATGTGACGTCCCAATGTCATAGTTCCAGATTAAAATTATTAATTTTTGTTCCGATCTACGCAGTATGAACTTACAGTATCTTGAAGTCTTGCAGTTGTATGCTTGGGTTGGGATTTAATTTTATTAATTATAGGATCCCAACCAGATGGTAGCACCCAGCCATCTTCTCTATTGAAATTAGGATGTTTTTTGATTTCAATAGCCTCGCGAATTGGAAGGAATCAAATAAGTTAATATACGCGATAAAATCCGTAAAACTAGTTTTATTTAAATGTGTAGTGTTCGCGTAAATATAAGAAATCGTTATAGCTCGCTGTACTTTCATCTGTCAGTACTCTATTTAATAACTCATTTATAAATAAGAATGAGAAACTGATAAGCATAAACTGTGTATAAAATCAATTTTATATATAATACGAGTAGTAATACAATTCGTTTTGCCTGTCCTTCAACAGCAATAACTGTGGTTCTAATAAAGCTACATACCTTCGGACAGCCGAGGCATATTAGCTGTTACGGGTTCTATTGGCTTCTTATTAACCAATATTAAATAATTACCAGGCAGCCGGATACGCGAAAGATACAGAATTAAAAACGATAACTGAATAAATTATGTATTGTTGCTAGCAAACAATATTTAATTATGAAAACTTTATTGTCAACCTTAATATTGTACATACTATGTATGTAATTACTCTAAGGTATTGTGTAACTTATCAAGTATAATAAATATAACAGTATATAATTAAATTCAACAGAATCTATACACGTAAATAAAATTGGAGTGTCTGTCTGTAATATTGAAATAGCTGGCTTAAATTTTACGGATTTTATTTCATCGGATACCGTTATCGTTTAATTAAACTGTTTACAGCTGTAAAGCACCCGAAACATCGAGAATTAAAAAAAGTTAAAATTAAACGAGGTAAACTGCGTAAAATTATAAATTTAATTAAAAAAGTATAAGTTTTATTCATTATATAATATTAACGTTAATGTCAGAAATCAACAATGTCCTTGTTATTTAAATAAATGGTGTTAACATCGATTTACAGTACAACTACAAAGTCATAAATATAAAATTAAACGCCCAAGCGTTTATAAACACCCACGCTTCTAATATCCTTTGACCACAGGGTTTATTGTCCTCGTAGTAATTTATATTGTAATCGTTCTATATATTTGAACGAGCTCCTAATTGGAATTTTTATAGTTTTTTATTTTTGCACATTGATAAAAACACAATCATATGTCAGTTCTATTTGGTTAGCTATAAAAAAAGTAGAATCAAAAAATCAAATATCCGGTTTAATAAAGAACGGAACGCGTAACAAAAAGGAGATCTAAATCAAAAACCCCGCAGCCGTTGCGGAAGTAAGGAAATCCCGTAAAATAATCCGAAGAACCTATTACTGCCAATACAAGATACGATACGGTACTTTTTGTGTGAACCATCATTGTTTAGCTAGACAATAACATAACTAACGTTGTATAATACTTCTCGTGCTGAGAAGTGTGAGCGTGGGAGTGTGTGTCATATGTACTTAATACGTTTAAAATCAAAAATAAACTATCCAAATTAAAAAAAAAAACTAAAATCGACTACAAAAACAAAACAAACATTTTTTATGGAAGAGGCATACGAACACGAGGCTCATCTGATGGTAAGTCATCACCGTTGCCAGGGGAATTGCAGGTACGTTGCCGGCCTTTTAGAAAAGAAGGCTCTTTTCTTGAAGGTCCCAAAGTCGTATCGGTCTGGAAAACCGCTGGCAGCAATTAATACCACAGTGTGGTCGTGCAAGTGCGATACTGTGCCAATTACGCACAAATGGCACAGTATTGAACCGCCAACCATCGAGATAATGAGGAATGGAATTTCGAGTTCTGTCGCAGTGTACGATGGTGGAATTCAGTAGGCCGTTTTTTTATTAGTAAGGCCTTCTGTTACTAAGTTGGCTTTTCCTATCGCCATGTAATTTTTTTTATTGTTTATTTTGTATTGTTGTATTGATTTTGACAAATTTATATATTAGGTCCTTACATATGAAATTAGCGTTTTGTCGTACTGACCACTTTGATCTGAAATATCTCCTCTTTGGTTAAGAATTCCCAATTCAAATTTATAAATTCATTTAGCTGGTACATTTGAGTTTTGAAAACAGTCATTCATTTGTTTTTTCCTCATTATTTTTTCTTTGGCGTCGCTTTTTACCGCACAATGGAAAACATGAAATTTCGGTATATTTACGAGTACGAGTTCTACCGTGGCATCAGTGCTGCAGAAACAGCTCGAAGGATTAATGATGTGTACGGCGCTGGTGTCGCAAAAAAAGGACGGTACGTTTTTGGTTTCAACGTTTTCGTTCTGGAAATTTCGACCTTCAGAACCAACCCCGTGGACGGCCGGAGACCAAAGTGGAAAATGAAGAATTAAAGGCTATTGTGAAAGCGGATCCATCACAAAGCACTTCAGAGATAGCTGCAGGCTTCGGGTAAGCGATAAAACTGTATTAATCCACTTGAAGCAAATCGGAAAGTAAAAACTTGAACGATTGGTACCTCATGAATTGAGTGAATCGAACTTGCAAACACGCGTCGACTGCTGTGTTACTTTCCTCAACCGACACAATAATGAAGGATTTTAAATCGAATCATTACTTGATGAAAAGTAGATACTGTACGATAATCGGAAGCGCTCGTCGCAATGGCTGAACCCTGGAGACTCAGCCAAATCCTGCCTAAACGAAAATTGACTCAGAAAAAGTTACTTGTGAGTGTTTGGTGGACTAGCGCCGGTGTCGTTCACTACAGCTTTCTAAAATCTGGCCAAACGATTACGGCAGATATCTATTGTCAGCAACTACAAACCATGAAGGAAGAACTGGCTGCTAAACAACCGAGATTGGTCAATCGCTCTAGGCCACTGCTACTTCACGACAACGCAAGACCACACACTGCACAACAAACAACCACTAAGTTAGATGAGCGACAATTGCAATGTCTGCGACATCCACCGTACTTCGGACCTTGCTCCAACAGATTACCATTTTTCCGGAATTTGGACAACTTTGGGCAGTCTAAACCACCTTCAAAGTGTTTATTGATTCTCGCCCCCATGGTTTTTTTTAGTAAAGGGATCAATGAACTACCTATGAGATGACAAAAGTGCATAAATAACAACGGTGCATAAAAAATTGACTTTATATTCCTCCGGTACAAAACACTAATTTCATATGTAAGGACCTAATATAAATGAAAGAATAATTAATTTGAAGTATATTGAAATAAATTTTTATTAACAATTCCATTTTTTTAATAACAATTAATAAAAAATATTAAAAATTTTGAATGAAAAAAACGACTTGTGATTGCTTGTCATTATATCCGTTGAGGCTGTAAGTAAATCGGAATCATGTTATACTTTTGTATTTTCTATATTCTGATCACTTGAGTCATAACAAAATAGTCAAATATAACCAGAAATTTTTAACCATAATAATGATTACAAAACATGAGTGTTTTATCATTTCACCATGCGGTGGCGTTACTAAAGCGATATAACGACGTCACTGGTGTTTGAGTTAACATTTAAAAAAAAACATTTTTAATTGTAAAATTACATGAAAAATCAATTGTTATTTTTTTTTCTTAATAACTTTTAGTAAACTTTCAAAAAAAAAGTTAAAAACATGCAACTACTCTATAAAATTGTGTACGTTCCTGATGAAAATTTTTTTTGTAAAATAAATAGGTGTACAAAATAATTATGTGGTTAACTTACACGGCTAATCATTCACGTCATAGATGTAACCGAAAGGTTTATATTTACCCATGATTTCTAATAATTCAGAATTGGAACAAACATATTTGGCGTTGTAACTAACATGAGTGGCAGTTTCACGGAAACGGTTCAATCGATTTAAATGATTCCTTTTATATTAAATAGGTTATACCTACCGAATCTGGAGTGGTCCCGTATAAATTGAAGAAAAAAATCAGCCAATAAAAAGGAAAGATTTTTATGTACTTTTTAAACGACATTTCATTTGTTTCCTTTAACTTGTAATAATCCATAGACGACTCACAGGGTTAAAATGATAAAATTTTATATAAAAACTAGAACCGACTTCAAATATTAATAAATCCACATAATAGCTTCTAAAGTCGGGGCTTTAATCGTAATTCTTCGATACACCATGGCTTAGCACCAACTTCAGAAGATATTATCTGGAAATTATTTTATTTAATTTTTAAAGTCTATTTACTTTTTTTATTTAAAGTTTAACGATTATTGTATTGTTCTTATTATGAGACAAAAAGTAGTCCTAAGAAGTCTAAAAGGAGTCCTACCATCTAGGAAATACTACCTTCGCTTTTTTCAAAGAGGCTAGGTTACGTCTACTGCAATATTTAGTTTTGTTTACCTTGATTAATATAAGCTTTTGATTTCTAGTATTACTTAAATGCTCTTTTAAATACTTTTTTAATTTTAGTACGTAGTTTCAGAATTTCACGTATTCATTTTAATTTCTTATAAAATGTTTTCACATTGGTTTTAAATGGTCTTCGTAGTTAATTTTTGACTACGCTGTACAATAAACTTCGTTGCATTCATTAAAACGGATCCAGTTTAAATGCCCGGTCTCGTGCCACGGTGTCACTTGTCTCGAGCAAACAATATATTAATATGTACCGGCGGTTTTTCCGTCGACGTACTGCTACAGATGGCGGATCTCAACTATTGGTCACTCTATTTATAGGGTTGGTATAAAATAGAACAATGTATTTTTTGTTACAGTTGTGATCAAATTAATATTATATTTATATTGTCATACACAGAATAAATTATATACCTCCTCAAAATAAAAATAAAAATTATGTCTATTTCCGGTTTTTTTTTATTTCTTGCGTTCGTTGTTTCATTTTTGTAATCGTGTCAAACACCGCTTTATTACAAAAGGTAGTCACTAATCTTTTAAAATAGAAACTGCTTGGCTCTTCTTACGTCTTTAGGCAACAAGTTATATAGAAGCTTTGACGGAAAAGCAAAGAAACTGCTGGTGAACCCAGAGAAATGAGATGGAGTACTCATTTTACTATTGGAATAACGATTGTACGGTAGAAAATGAGTACCAAGTTGGAAGGAAATAAACGTAAGACTATTAACAATAATTTTCTTTATGCAAAATTAATTAATAAATTATTTTATTAAAAAAATGTACATTTAAATAACTTTAGCTATAGCATTTCTTGATAAAAATGACGTCGTAAATGAGCAAGTAGTCCTTACACAATTTTCGAACACATGGAATTATTAAAAACTGTAGTTCTTGATACGAAAAGTATTAATTCAGCTAACCCAGTTTCCGACGAGTTTTGTTCTCGTTAATTTAATTTTATCTGTTTTATTTAAATTCATAGTAACACTACTTAATATATATTTTATGGGCCATAAAACAATTCTAAAAATAACAAGAATACCAAATTAAATAAAAACTAAATAAATTATTAAATTATCGTCAAAATTGCAAAACGACACTATTTTTTTGTAATATTTAATGTCTTTATTCTTTCATTTTGCTCGTTGTTAACCTCAAAAACATAAGTTGTTATTCGCTATTGTTTGTACGCAAGTTAATATATGTGCGTATGTGCGTACTGCGCAGGAATTAACGTTTTGTTAAAACATAAGTGTGTCAAAATTGATATTTTTAAGTATTAATCAACTGTCGGGAACCCTATGCCGACATAGGAATGTTAGTAAATTTCTGTTGCAAACAAAATACTTTATATACATACATATATATATATATATATATATATATATATATATGATATAGTATATATGTATGATATAGTATAAGGGTGACAAACGAGCACACAGTCCATAGTTTATTCTATTTATTTATTCGCAGCGGCCATAATTAGCAAATATACTGGAGAAATTTTATTCTTAGGCATTAAAAATAAATACTGCGTTATCTGTGCCCGTGCAGAAAATAAATGTTTTTAAAATTACACTGGTCCTTCCACAAACATGGAGAGTGAAATAATTGTAGAAGGATTCAAATAATCTATGTATGTGTCTTTAGATGTATAAGTCTTAATATAGTATAAGGGTGACAAACGAGTACACAGTCCACCTATTGGTACGTAAATGCTGCAGCCCATGGACATCTACATTTATCCTCGACTAAGAATCAAAATGCTGATGCATTGTCACCCCTGAGGACTAAGATGGAATGCCTCGTTTCCAATAGAAAGGGTCTCCGGTTCTCTACACTCACCATACGAAACACAGCATTACTAAGTATTCTGCTATTTTAAACTCGTATTCTGTGAGAGCGTGATCCTACCCCGGTCGAGCCGACCCATTCGTGCTA
Organism: Parnassius orleans; assembly: GCA_029286625.1. Lineage (NCBI taxonomy): Eukaryota > Metazoa > Arthropoda > Insecta > Lepidoptera > Papilionidae > Parnassius > Parnassius orleans. The sequence goes on from JAGSMP010000092.1 coordinate 428,959, forward strand.
CAACCATAATATAGCTGCAGCTTGGCTCTACCACGTAAACATTATACAATTACAAAAGACTAAAACTACTGGTTCGATCTTGAACAAATTTATATGGGACCACATGAAAAGCACCAGCTTTCAAACAAAAATCCGTGCACCTAGAAAAAAGTTCTGAGGTACACACATAAAAAATATACAGCCGAATGAACACCTCCCCCTTTTTTAAAGTCGATTAAAAACTAAGGGGTTCATTGCTATATTTGTATAGGGTCATTTAGCAATGTGAAGTCAACAAGTCAAATGTGAAGTCTTCACTTTGGATTGGTATATAGCTTTAAATTATTTTTTCTAGCAGCTCGTCTCTACCACCCTCTCTCTACCTTTTTCTGCTAGAAATTCACAGAGTATCCATTGTCCTTGTTTGAAGGGTAGCCAAAATATAATTACAGGCTTCGGCTCGCAGTGCAGTAGCAAGCATTTGGCTGCGACTTTAAGGGCCGGCGTTACAAATCTCGCAAATAAGTGTTTGTACGGTCTACAAATAATTTTTCAAACATACATGTTCATGGGTAAGTTTTATAAAGAATAAACAAAAACACAGATTAATAAAAAGGCAGACTGTGAAGCATTTCACAAAGATGTTTTCAGATATGATAATGCATTAGTAATATTATTGTTTTTTTGTCTAATGTTGGTTGCATGTGTCCATGATCTGCGATAACCACGCACAGTGTATGCAGTACAATTTTCACAAACGTATTGTTCTACATGCTAACGTATTAATTGTGAAAAGGAATTCATCTATCACAGCACCTTTATTTAATAAGAGATGGTAGTACCCTTTTTCTGTCTATGAATAGTCCGTCCAAAGTGAATCACACCCTCATATAATTATATTTTCCGGTCTGAAGAATATAGAGAGCCTGTATAGTTACAGTCAGCGATTCCATCTTCGTCTCAAGAGATGATAACGTCTTTTTTATTTAAGAGGAGTAACCAATGGGTAGATCGTTAGCTCGTTTGTCATTTTAATGTTAAAAACACCGGTTTTGGCTCCTGACTATAAACTTGATATGTTTAGAAAAATGTTGTAATATATAATTTCTTCACATCTAACCTTTGCACCAGCCTTCAAATTTTAATGTTTATTTTCTTATTTCAAAATAAACTGTCGTTTTATCAATATTTATGCAGACCTGCATGCATTGAATTAGTGTGATAATGTCAATTCCAAGAATAAATAAGTCAACCAACCCGAGAATTAGTTTCTTAATCACCGTTTAATTATTAGTTGATTAATTACTCGTTGACACATTTTATTTGCATGTCTACTGAAATTAAGATACTGATAGCAAGTGTTGAAAGTTAGAAAACACTCGTAGCAAAAACTTACATCCCTACTTATAATCAATACTGGTAAGCGGCTACTGCAATCTATGAGCACCTTCGAAAACGAAGGCTAGTTGTCAGCCCTGAGGATTAAGATGGATTGCCTTACAGCCCGTAGTTGTACTGGCTGTCTATACCCTTCAGACTGAAACGCAGCAGTGCCAGCACTGTTATTTGGTGGCTTAAGTAGGTAAGAGGCTGGGTACCTTCCTAGACAGACTCCTAGGCAGAAAAGGAACCTAACTACCTAGCGGAGTCCTACCACCTAGTAATAGTAGTACATAAATTAAGTATCAATATATCTGTTATTATTATATACCTGTTTCTTTCTATTGTCATTTAGTGAAAAGAGAAAGTAACTTCAAGCGTTTCTAAAATTGATGTCAAATTTTATGAGTAATGCGTTAAAGGAATTAAATATGTATTTTATTCCACTTTATCTAAGTTAAACAACGGATTAACTCAACCTTTTGACAACCCTGACTGGTGTACGCTTGAAATTTATTACTACAAATGCTTTAAGTCTAATCGTAATCGTAATACCATGTCTAAACCAATTACATGCAATTTCTTCTTTTTTTTTTAACCAATAAGTCATTTGTCATTCTTGAAACGATTACTTAATCATTCCTTAAATATTAAATGGATATATAACAGTTTTTATCTTCAGACTTTACGAACTACCAGTTCAGATATCAGTGATGATAATATAGATAACTTTTATAATGTAATTTACTTAATTACTAAAAACCAAAAATAAAAACAATTTACTGAAAATAGTGATAATCTATACAAATTTGTTTGAGCAATACAGAACGCACCATGCAATGTTTACTGTTGCAAATAATAAAATATACTACACTACACAGTTACGGGTCAAAGGGAAACTGAAACAGGAGATGGGCATATTATATAATGTACATATTCCAGATTGCCAACCTGCCTGCGAACCGTAGCAAGAATGCAGAGAGAGGCAAGTATGGCAGAATCCTAAATGCCTATGAGGCAATCTATGACAAACTAATAACCAAAATATGTTTGCGTTATTAAATTAAGAACTATTCAAATGTTTACAACGAATATTTTTTCTAATTTTTGTTTGCCTTTTTTTACTTCCCCTCTGGAGCAGCAGGAGATACACAATCCCATCCGAAATTATTGCCTTGTTCTATTATTTTTCTTGTTTCATGCCAAGTAACTTTTATTTTGTTTTAAAATTTCTTTCCTCCTCCTCCTCACCATCAGCCCGTAAACAGTTTTCTGTTTGATATGAATCTCCACACAGTAGAGAGGATTTATCGTAATCGCCATGCTTGCCAGACGGATTGGCGATCGCAATACCAGACGTGTCACACCTTTGATACTAATTCCCGTCATCCGTCTGGATATTTTATTTCTGATATATATAAATAAGTGATGGTTAGATGGTGATACATACGCTCATCTACTGGAGGACACCAAATTTTCTGGTCTTTTTCTTAAGTTGTCTCTTACAATATCCATGGATGAGATCGGTCAATGTTTTTTTTAAATTGATGATTGTTTTATGATGACCCCATCGCCCACTAAAATGAAATATATTTATTTCATTAACGTAAGTAAATATGATGACTATATGACACTCAAAAAAGATCTTAACAATTTGGAGCTTATCGGTGTACTGGCGTAACATTTACACGACAAAACTCTTTCTTAATTATTTTATTAGCCATTATACTTTACCATATAAAACGACAAATGGTCCGGACGTTTCCGGCCAAACGTCAAAAAAATGTATGACGGAGGAAGAAATAATAATTTGTATAGGACCGCTGAATGGTGACTGCCAGGGCACATAAGGCTAAGGCTGAGGCTGGAGCGGAACACACCTCGTAGAAAGTCCACCCGTATGTGTAGAATTAAACATCCAAAATAATATTTATATAATTATGGAACCTGTACGTTTCGCGGATGTGAGTCGTAACTTCGCTTAAAATTCCTCGCCTATCATGCTTTCGCGAAAACACAGCTTCATAACTGACGACCAACCATCATATGCCCCTGCATCATTGTCCACCCGGTATAGCACTTTTGTCAGGCGAGCAAATAATAAATTGTGAAAAAATTAGTTCATGTCAACCTTATTAACCTTAGAAAAGGTTGGGTAACTATTATCCTCCCTCCCCCCCCTCTTCTGAGGTCGAAATACCCGGAAACCTAATAAATGTGGTAGATTGATATAAAACAATCCTGCAAAAATACAGTCATAAAATATTTAAATATTAAATTCGTCAAATTTTACACACAATTTTAAAGACAACGTTGATGTCTTTTACTTGGATTTTGAGGAAGAGTCAAGATCAAAAATTTCAATATCATGTTTGTTATTGTTTGCGCTTTTCTGTGGGTTACGTATTCACAAATTTAAAAAAATAGGTACTTTAAGTTAAAGAATGTGTCAGTCATTACTAAAACAAGTATTAATATGAAACTTTAATAGATTTTAACTAATAGTACGTTTTTGATATTAAAACTATAAACATATTTGTAAATAAAAGATTTATGTAACGGGGTTGAAGTGAGAATATCCACTTCTCTACAAGAGAAATGAGAAGAGAGCTAGAGGCTCTAGCAATAGTGTATGTATTTAAAAAAAAAAGAAGTTATCTCATATAAGGAATTTTTAGTGTATCGAGAAATTGATAGAGCGGGTGTATCGGTTCTACGCTCACCAACCTGCATGGTGAGTGTAACCAAATGTTTCAAGTAAAGCACGCAAAGTGGCGAATTTTTATTATTATAATTATAAAGACCTTTCTTAAACAAGGCAAAAGAAGATGAATATGGCAGGGTCCTTGATCAATTCATTTAATCAACGAATGACTCTAATGCTATATTTAAAACATACAACTATACATTAATTTACATAACATTATAATATACAATATTACTACCATAATAATAAAAAAAAACTAGAACTAAAAACTTAAATTAGCATACAGTTCTACTCCCTATGGTATAGTGCCAAGAATACTGTCTGCAGTTTTCTCCCTGAATGCCTACACTTAGGCTTTCAGTGACAGAATCACCTCTTTATCTTATCACCAGCGGCAATATCAAGTCGCTGTTATAGCTACTTTAGGTTCTTTATCCCACGGCCCTATAGTCTCTATAGTAAATGGTATTTTTTAAGTCATTCCACAGTGACTAATTATTGACCGCACGTACATTCCCCGTGGAGATTCGATAAATTTTATAATCATTCTAAGTGAATTCGATCCGCTATAGTTTCCGCCTGGAGCTTCAACATCTTAGTAATACATAAAACTTAACCGGAACACAAGTAATCGGAAGTTTATATAACAATGCCTTTAACCACTGATCGAAGACCAGTGACAATTTTGCGCCTATTAGCAAAGTAAAAGGCGAACGTCTCTTGCACAGCACATGCTCAGTGACCATAGACTCAGTGACCGCGGAACAGGCGGCGCGAGCAGATGTGTTGTGCACTCGTTCCATTTTCAAAACAAAGCCCGCCAAATCGTACAAAACGCATAGACGTTCGATAAAATAACGCAATAATAAACTTTGCATTGATGTTATATACTGTGGACACCGCACTTAGTTTGTCAAGCAAAATAAACATTACGTTTTGTTTTTACTATTGCGTGAAGGCGTAAACGAGGACAATAAGGTAAAGATTTTATTACGAGATTACGATTTATTAAACATGCTGAAATAATTTGTTTAATGACTTTACAAATTGTTTACGCGTTATTTATGTTGATAAACAACTTTATTTTTAGATTTTTTCTTTGACTATTCAACAATATTTATGTTTCTTACGTATTTTTACTAATAAATTTGTAACACAAACCTACTTTAAAATGAATACATTTACAAAATTCATAAGGCTTGTAAAAGTTTTAATATGTATTTTATTTTTATTTGTTATGAATAAAATAAAAGAAACTGTGAAACTATTTTGTCCTGCTTAATTGTTTTTAAGTTACGGTGTCGTAAAAACTTTTTGACACTTAACATGTAAAATCACAAGATTATTTAAAATTTTACATATTCAATTTAAATGCATGGACCTGAGACATCTCTGTTATGTCACTGGCAACGTTTCGAAGATCGAAACTAAGAAGCGATGTTTGCGTAAACACGTATATTGGCGACACCAACTCAAGGCTGTTCCAATTCAACTATCAGTCGAAAAAAATCAACATGGTAGACAAGGCTAGTGAGTAAGTTACTAGTTATAGCCGTTTGTTATAGTATGCAGAGTGACAACGTCACTAGGACTTCAATTAAAATTTGGAACTTAAAAACTTACCATACATCTATTATCATAAAATTACTACTACCTAAATACCAAGTATACTACTAACCTACTCTTTTAACTATTTTCTCAGTCTATCTCTTTTCCTCCTTTTCCCCTTTATTTTATAAAAGTTATCGACGCGCAGCATTTAATCTTTAATTGTCTTACAATCAAATCTTCTTCAAAAAAGAAGCAATATTTATTTTTATGGGAACGCACATAAACACGTATTACTGCCGAATTGTAGGTTTCTCTTAAATTGCGAAGAATGGCTGTAATTGCATCACATGGAAGACAGATTGGCGATTGGTAGTAATAGACACCAAGCAAGATAGACGCTATTTTTAAATGGTTTAATTTAAAAACAATCATCGTTCATTGATAACAGTACACGGATTCCACATAGTATTCTAGCTTTCTCAACTTTACTTGTTCATAAACATTATTTAACCCCTTTCCCTGTCCCGTGGTCACATATAAACATTTTGATTGATCTTTTTCGCGGTCCGGGAAACTGTTAGGTTAGTTAAAGTTTTCTTTTATTTAATCTAGATTTAAATATCATTTGTAAATACATACGAAACACAGCAGCATCAAGCTACTATTTTACGCTGGTACTCTGTGAGAGCATGGTCCTACCCCGGTCGAGCCGACCCATTCGTGCTGCAACCATAATATAGCTGCAGCGTGGCTCTACCACGTATAAAAGTATGCATCCTCTTACCTACTTCTGCCGCCAAATAACAGTGCTTGCGTTGTTGCGTTCCGATCTGAACAGTACACTGAGCCAGTATAATTAGAGGATGTGAAGCATTCCATCTTACTCCTCAGAGGTGACTACTTTAATCGCTCATTAAGTGAACTGTAAAGTGTAAATTAATTTGTCAAATCCGTTTTATAAAAAAAAAACTTATTCAGTCGCTTTTTAATTATTATTAATTGAAGCAATTACTAGTTTTGCAATAATGAATCCGTTACCGTTATGGTTACAGCCTATTAAAGTCCACTGCTGAATATAGGCCTCCCCCTTAGATTGCCTCATAGAAAGGATATTTGCCATAGTTACAACGCTTGTCAAACGGTTTGGCAAACGCAGTTTTTTTTTGTTTTTAGGCGTTATTAGGAGGACGCTGCTGCCCATCTCCTGATTTGTTTCCCTCTGTCACCACTTACGACACCAACAGTGGATATTCTTACATCGCTACTACACGGTACAATAATGGATCATTGACATTAAAACTTTTTATTGAATACCAGCGTGGAACAGCAGAATAATATTGATATGTTTCGTATGGTGAGTCACCTTTATTCTTTAAAAAAATCATTAAACTTTTCTCATTATCCGAATATGGTTCATATTATATGTGATATTACAAAACAATACTTTCACTTTTTGCAATGCAATGTCGCGAAATTTTAAAGTTACTGTTTAAGCTTCATCAATGTCATAATGTTAAATTATAAAAAATCGTCTATCGTGCTTCTAATAATAACATATTTAAAACTAAATACATATTTGAATATAACATTTAAAGTGTTGTAGTTTTGATGATTTTAAGTGTTAAGTTTTATATCAAAACCTTTTTTCTTGGGTAAAAAAAATCCTCATTTAAAATAGTAAAGGATTATTGATCTATTTAATTCTTTTTATTTTAGCATTAATGACTTTCAATAAGTATTCTTGTAATCTTTATTGAATAAAAATTATTCTATTCTCTTCGAAGTCAAATTATGAATAAATTTATGAAGATATTGTGAATAGTTCAATTATAGTGTGCTTTCTATTATTATTATTTACATAACCTCACAATATATCAATATACATATTTCGTTATACAGTATTTATTACAATTAAAAATTAAAAATAAAATTATGATACAGTCCTACTTCCCGCGGTATGATGCCAAGAACGCCGGATGTATTTCCTCACTGAATGGCTATACTAGAAAAATACACCAGCTATTTTGTCACCAGCGGCGTAGACCAGTCGCGGATACCATTCTTTAAAACCTTGACCGCACGTGGACTCCAAGAACCGATAGCCTCTACAGTAAATGGTTTAAACATGTAGTAATTTTTCAGAGATTCATATTTATGCCATTTACTCAGTCTAGCCGCCTCTGATGCCGCCCCGGCTATAAACGAGTAATATGAGATGTGAAGCTGAAGTGTCTAGGAACGTGGTATCCCATACAAGGGCTATGCCTATTTTGCAAAGGACCAAAGTCATACCATCGGGTTTTTTGGCGTCGTCACTAAATATTCCACAAGACTCTAAAATCGAGCAAACATTTATGCAGATAAGGTCCTTTTTCTGATGCCATCGTTCAGAGAACCGTGACGGCACTTTTCTTATATGAAAGTCCGTAGAGCCCAAACTCATCGACGATGCTACCTCAAGGCCACCGATGAGTTTGACAAATTGCCGTTCCAAGTCGAACTCCTACGGCTATGCGCAAGCTTTCCCCGTCAAGTAATGTGCTGAGATTACTTGATGGTAAAGCGTGTAACCAGTAACTACATTCCGTAGTCTAATACGACAGCTAGAAAACGGCTCTGATATCATTATGGAAATTATAAAACAAATCATTCGAAATACTTCGTACCTAAGAAATATTGTCACTGGAACAATGTTCGCTTCGTCTGCCTTGCCTCCGCAGCAATACACAAGCCTACTATATTAATTAGATTATTTTACATAAATAACTTACATATTTTATGTAAAGTAAATATTTTATGTTGCGTGTAAAATATTAGGTCAATGCGATAGGCACCATGCGGTGAAGATAATTTTTGATTATGCCAGACTAATCCTCATTCAATTTCACGTAAGAGCTAATTGTCGGCCTTGAATTTGTCAATAGGTTAGTCATCTTTGAAAGTTACGTGACTACATATTTTAAAACTGTTTCCTAAGAATTTGATTGGCAATTTGTAGCTTAAGATTTACTTTTTATAATAAAGACAATCTCTATGAAAGGATTTTGGAAAATTCATCCCCTAAGAGAATGAAATGGCGTGTTACAGTTTTATGAAACTTTTATTTTGAAGGACGATTGACTCGAAACTTACTGAAAGTACGCTGTAAATAAAATAAATAAAAACAGATGTTGCGATTTTTCAAAACAAAAAAACCCTTATGTAATACCCTTATATAATACCAGAGGGTGTTCAAATTTGTATGAAGAAAAATTAATTAATGTAGAAACACTCTTAAATAAAAATAATAAAATATTCATTATTGTTTCAAAAATTAACCCTTAAAATTATTTAAACGAGGGTGCAAAGTTTATATGAAAAATATTGTACTACGGTGCACAGGCCAACCCGCTTGACGCAGAAACGTGAAATTGAGAAAATAGTGTCCTTTTATTATGTAGGCATCCACTAAGAAAGGATTTTGTAAAATACAAACCCTAAGGGGTGAAATGGGGTGTTACAGTTTGTATGAAATTTTGAAGTTATACTTCTTTTGGGGCGTTCGGGAAAAATTATGAGAGTGAATTTTATACGATGCGCGCGCACACCGACAGCTAAAAACGACACCATGAAGTTGTTACGATGTGCGCGCACACTGACACCTCAAAGCGACAACTTCATTGGGTAACTGTCTCTCAGGTATTCGTGGGAACTGATAACTATATTTAAGGTAGTTATTTTTAGTTATTTTTGTTTTGTTACGCTAAAGAAGTATAACTTCCTACATGCGTACATAAGTACACACACACGTTTTATTTTTATTTTACGGGGCGTTTGACTCGAAACTTACAGAAGTACTCTGTAAATAATACAAATGAATACGTAATTTTACAATTTTTCATAGCAATTGGTGGTTATGTGGGCCAGAGGCTGTTCAAATTTGTATAAAGGAAAATTATTGGATTTTTTTATCTAAAAAGTGGTGCAAATACTCTTGAATTAAAATAATAAAATATCCTTTTTTATTTTTTCAAAAATTAATTTTTTCCGTTTTAAAACGTAGGTACTAAGTGTATATGAAAATTATTGTATTAAGACGCACAGTCCGACCCGCTGGACGTAGAAGCATGAAATTGGGACAATAGGTTCCTTTTATTACGTAGGCATTCACTAAGAAAGTATTTTGGAAAATTCAACCCCTAAGAGATTGAAATAGGTTGTTAAAGTTTGTGTTAATGTTTTTATTTTACGGAGCGATCGACTCGGAAATTACTGAAGTTATGCTATTGATATTAATAACTGAACTGAATATTATATTAATTACTGAATAATATTTTATAATATATTTAATATTTTTGACAATACTTCCATATTTTAATAATAGTTTGATAACAATATTATAAGTTTTCGATAACAAACTAAGTAACACGTATTAAAAGATTTTTGGATAGCTCTCCCCCAAAGGGAAAAATAGGGAATGCAATCTATTATAAAATTAATGTATGTAAACTATTTTGATGCGGATTTCAATCAATCAAAATATTCTTTATTTTATACCCTTACACATTGAAACAAAAAAAAATTTAGAATAATATAGAAAATAAATAAAGAAGGTACAATAGGTACAAAGAATTGTTCACAGCGAATGGCTAGGAAGGAGGTGTTCATAAATAACACAATTAAGTTAAAAAATTAAATAAAAATAAAAACACAAGATGATGGCAGTTGTGGAAATTAGCACAGATACAAGAAAGGACGGAAAGTGTGATGGGAAATATTTAAGATCCAAGTACGAGGATAAATATACTGGAGTACGAAGTGAAAGATTGTTAGGGCGGTTGTAAATATTCGAAAGACCTTAAGTCTAATTTAAAATCTGCAATCATTATCATTCCAAAATATGTGAAAGTTTCCATGTTTCAAGCTTGAGCTTTTCGTATTTCGTATTCAACGCGGGGCAAAAAGCTATTAATAATACATTCTCAAATACGGCTCCTTGGCGCAGTGGCTTAGCAATAAGTTATTGCGCTGAGGGCCGCGGGTTCGAATCCCGCACGGAACAAGTATTTGTATGACCTGCAGGTAATTGTTCCGGGTCTGGATGTTTGTCTTTGTGCAATTTATGTTTAATAACTGCCTCCACGATACAGGAGAAAATCCTAGTGTGGGGGTAACGTTTTTAAAAATAAAATAATAATATATGAACATAATATGGTGCCAATGTTTTACCAAACTGGCTAATATTAACATAGCATAAATAAACCTCTAGCATCTCCGATGCTTCTGCTCGTCGCCAGTTAGAAAATTTTACGCCTGGATGTGGTGGTATAACCACCTGGTTTATGCCTGGCGATAGCTAGATGGTTATAATACCATCTATCTGAATTTATAGTTTTCTAGGCATTTCCCATAGTCTCCTAACTCACCGGACGGAATGTAGTGGTGTATCTTCTTACGCCGCCACTCTAATTGAGTCTTCAGGAATATTGCATAATTTCTTGAATGTTTTCCACATAACCACATTCAAACTTCTTTCAAACTGTGCAGGTACGGGGGATTGTTAGCGTGAACTTAAAACAATTGTCAGAGCCAGAACCTACATTATGATGAAAGTCTTTTTTTTAATTAAATTTTGAGCTAATATTTAATATCCGTTCGAAAAAACGTGATACGTCTTAAAATCTGTTTTTACGTAAGCAAAGTAACAATTATGATGATATCTACACTATTCGAAAGTACCTTTACTCATCATTCTAGTGATAATAATATAGTAAATAAAAATGTAACTTGTTACAATCATTTATCTTTATTCTAGTATTAACGCAAGATAGTGTCCTCCAGACCGATATTCGGCCACGGCGACTACTGTTAACGGAGACTAGGTCATCTGCGCAAGACAGGATTATAGTACGCGAGTGTATGCGCAAGCACAGGTGTACTCTATATTACCTCACTCTGATAGTCCAATGGGACGACAATCCGACACGAAAGGCGAGAGGTCAATTGCAGGACCTACAGCTTTACGTACTTTCCAAGGCACGGGAGTGAATCACTGAAAAGAACTACTGCTAAGAAAAATTCAAGAACTAATTTTAGCCCGACCCGGGTTTCGAACCTAGGATCTCATAATCAGCAGTCTCACTAATGACCACTAGACCAACGAAGCAGTTATTGGAAAGTACATTAAATGCAGTTATTAGTAAGATAATAGCACGCTAAGAGCATTTAAATGTTCTAATCATTATTTATTTACATTACAATTCCCAAATATTATATAAACTAGCTTTTGCCCGCGACTTCGTCCGCGTAGATATTATACTTTGTATTTAAACCATAGGTGATCCATCAATAATCGCACTTTGATAGTAAATTCCATCACCCTCTTTAGGGATGATTTCCGTGATCAATCCTATTTCCTTCCCCGGGATTTGAACTATCTCGATATCAAATTTCATCTAAATCGGTTCAACGGTTTAAGCGTGAAGAGGTACATTTGCTCACGCGGCGATGAGCGATGTTTTCCGCCACCTCGCCCGCAGTACGCCCGACCGCCCTGCGTGGTGCGTGCGCCGGACCGCACAATTTTATATCACGTTACTTTTAAAATATTTGAGCAAATTACGTAGGTAGTTCAAAAGACAAAGTTTATCTACTTTGAACATCAGAAGCGGTTAAAGTATTTATTTTGAGAAAAACCATTTGTTACTCTGCAAAATGTGCATTGGAAATAAAGTATCAAATTTTATTGTATTACTTATAATATATAATAATATCAAATATAATATCAAATTTTATTATTGGCTTACACATAACAGATAGATATATACTGTGGCGGACTTTTTTGTAGTATTTAGGAGAAACAATTCCACCATACATTATATTTGTGTAACTCTAACAGTTTTTGCACCGCACGCCAAAATAGCTCGCAAATGACAGATTTTTTTCGACTTACTTAACACTTATCGTTATATTTTGGCCGATTTACACAATATCTTTATAAATTATAGCCTATGTGTTATTCTGATGTATGAGCTATATTATTGTAAAGTTTCATTAAAATACATTCACTACTTTTTGCGTAGAAGAGTAACAAACATCCATAATTCCTCACAAACTTTCACGTTTATAATATTAGTAGAATTAGTAGGATTAGTAGGATATGGGCATGCGACATATAATGTGTTTCTAAAGTAAACTCAAACCCTCTCAGAAATGAGAGAAGGCCTAGCAATGGATCGTATATAGGCTGTAACTTTAACTTTTAAAGTAATCTAAAATTTCACTAAAGGGATTAACTGGTTTCTATAAGTATGCCCTTGGTGATCGAGTAAATTTAGTAAAGACTGTCGATTTGTTTAAGATCTCAATCTTTGCGGAGTAGTTTCTAAAGGAACTATATCTGTGACTATGGTCGTCGCCGCTGGTAACAAACAGTCTGATTTTTCTCGTCCAAAGACTACTAAGTACAGCTATTTATCGCTGATGCTTAAACCAATTTTGGGGTCCGAAGGCGTTAGAACGAAAGCGGAATATATACCTACCGATATCCTATCGTCTGCACCACTTAAATTGCGACGAATCACGACAGTCTTTTTAAGAACACAATTTAAAATAAAAATGATTTAATGTTCTTTCAAAGATGGTTAGTTACAGAATTAATTAAATTTATGTTAGGTAATTAAGTCTCAACAATTATAATATCGCCACCGGATAGGTGTTTGAGTTTTTTTTTTGTCTTAAATTACTCAGTAATCTAACTTGACTTATTATGAATATGATTATGTGGCTGTTTGGAATATTGAGCCAGGGGTGGATTGAGGCGATATAACTACATAATCAGGTCCAAATACACAATCTCAACAACTAAATCGTGGCTAGTGCTTGGTTCAAACATGTTTTTCTCCAGAAAAAGTTTTTTAAACATTAAAAATAACTAAGATATAAAAGCATAATTATGTAAATTTATGTCAAAATCGTCAACAGTGCGTAACGTCTGGTAACTTATTCTGGGAAATACCCGTGTCTAGCAATGGATTATTCACGGGCTGATAAAAATAAACAGGTGATTTATATGCTTTAAGGATTTCAGAAAATATCGAATATTGCCCACTATTAAACGATAAGGAAAGCGTGATAGCATCGGCATCGAATGAATTTATATAGAAAGTGACATAGCACTACAACTAAAGGTAATATAGATAACGTCTTTGGCCTGATGAATCAATGGTCTGAAGTGAGAGCGGACTACCTTATACAGGAGTACAAAGCTTACAACAACTAGAAAAGTGATGTTGAGTGGGCTTCAATTTTTTTATATGCTTTGTATTCCGATGAAATTAAAATATCAAACGAACTAGCAGTAAACCTGATGATTACTCGCGGACACTTGCAACCAACTTTAAATAAATGAGGCTGCTCGAGCGTGGCAACCTCTGAGGACTAAAATGGAAACCTCATTGCTTTCAAAATGGAACACAACAGTGGCCGTAGGCCCAGTCAGGGTGCTAGTCGAAAAAGGTTACCTTTTAGAAATATTTTCTCGTTATGTACATAATTTTATTTTATTTTTTCACGTACTACCTTCGTGTCTCTCAACGGATAGGTCTTAAGATGAACATGGACAAAATAAAGATCATGTGTAATCTCCATGTCACACCTATGCCGGTATTTGTTGGAAGCACTAAGCTCGAATTTGTTGACGAGTATGTTTACCTGGGGCAAATAGTCCGAATAGGTAAGTCCAACTTCGACCGAGAGGTCAATCGACGGATTAAACTCGGCTGGGCAGCGTACGGGAAATTACGACATATCTTCTCGCCAGGTGTACCTCAAAACCTAAAAACGAGATTGTACAACCAGTGCTTGTTGCCAGTGATGACTTATGGATCTGAGACGTGGTTCATCACTGCTGGCCGTATGAGGACGCTCAAGGTCGCTCAGCGAACTATGGAGAGTGCTATGCTCGAGGTTTCTTTGCGTGATAAACTTGAAAATGAGGATATCCGCAGTAGAACCAGAGTGACCGACATAGCCCAACGGATTATTAAGCTGAAGTGGCAATGGGCCGGCCATATAGCGCGAAGAACCGACAACCTATGGGGAAAAAAGGTTCTCGAGTGGTAGCCTCGTACCGGTAGGCGAAGTGTAGTCTAGGATGACACCCTAGGCTGTAATGATGATGATGATGATAGTAAAAATTAAATAATGCATAAATGAAAAGTTTCCTTCAATCATACGTGATTGAAAAATATTCGTGGTTTTGAAGAGATGGTAAGGGACTACAATTTTAAAGGATAGATCTAGACGGTTATTTGGTAATAATACCATGTGTATTCATAAGCGAATTAAATAGTCTTTTACTAAGTAAAATCACTGCTGCTGTTGCACGAATAGCCCGGCCTGACTGGAAAACGAGTACACTCGGACTGAATACCGGCATAAATAGCAGCATTATGTTACGCCGCTATGTTTCGTACGGTGACTGAAGACAACTGAAATCCCTTTTTACTGGTTACGTGGTATTCTATCTCAGTCCTCAGGGGCGACAACGCGTTTGCTTTTGATTCTTAATCGGCGATATATATATATATATATATATATATATATATACATATATATATGTGTGTATATATAGTTGTAGTAGAAAGGCATTGAGAGATTCCATTGGCCGTCACTTACCATCAGGTGGACAGAGCACTTATATATAAAAAAAAAATAAGAGAGTGGTATCTGTTCAGACAGAGCCTAGGAGTCTGTTTGTCTGAGTACAATGTCTGCGTTAGTAAAAAAAAAAGGAGTACTGTTCTATTAATAATAGTCTTTTGTTACGAAGAATTATATCTACTTATTATTTTAAATTGTTATAAATGAACATATTACAAATAATGTACATGTAGTTGCTGCAAAAAGACAGTCAAATACAACTTTATTTTTTTATCTCTTGTAATAAAAAAAACTATCTGACTATTACATATTCACGGTCATTGTTACATTCCAATGGACTTGTTATACATAATATAGTGACAAGGTCGTCAATCTTTATCCTATTCATTCGAAATTTGCTGGTATAGGTAAGTCAAAAAGCGTTAGAGCTTACAATTTTTAAACCAAATAAGTATACAACAAAAACAACATTGACACACATCATAATGTTTGTAATTTATACTTTTTAAGCTGATTTTTTAACACAAGAAAGTATTGTATTGTCTCTTTTTTGTATGTTACATGTTCGTGTAAGAAATGACGATTTTTCTAAGCTCTGTAATGTTATTTAGTTGCATGACCATTCAGGCAAAGCGTTCCAAGAATACTACTTTAAAAAAAAGCTTTTATTATATATATAATTTGTAGGATTCTGTTCTGTCTGTTCGAGTTTAAATTTAAAATAAATCAAGCTTTATTAAATATTTACAAAGTTAGTTAGTTAATATTTCTTTGCATACAAAAGGCAACGCGAAATAAATCGTGGTTAGAACTTGCAAATTTATTTATTCGAAAGTGGAGTACTTAATTATATTATTATTTATTAAAGTATTAATATTAAGTAGGACCAACCAAAATATGTTTATAGTTTCATTTTTTTTTCGTTAAACCTTCGAGATATTGTTTACTTATATTTTAAGATGAAATATATTTATATTATATGCAATTGCCGTTTTGTGGAACTACACATTTTCAACTGCAATAGCTATCTATGGTTTGAATTGAAATTTTGTATCAAAATAGATTTTATAATTAACGCATGTTATTCCTTTTTCAAAATTAGTAATTTATTTATTTCTTTAGGTTATGTTTTTTTTTTGCAATAATGTTTTATTTATAACCATAAACATAAGCTTCTTTTCGTTAAACTTTCTTTATGAACTCTTTTGGCTTGGGCACCTGGATCTAACCAATGTGATCAAAGCTTGAGATTGCTGTATAGGATCTATTTCTCATCGCAGATAACAATTCTAAAATTCCCTTTTTTCTATGCCAATTTGGCAATATGATACAAGCTTGGACGCTGGCCTCTTGCTCTGCGTCACTCAGTTCGTGAGGTACCCATTTGTTTCGACAATTTAATTTGTCGATTAGGCGGAAATGATCTAATATTTTTTGACATTTACATTAAAAGTCGACGCTAGCTTCGAGACAGATCCGCTCCACTATCGCCTTCAGTTTGTCTGAATTCCCCGAACGAAAGCGATTGAACCAATAACGCACAGTTCATTCGTAAGTTCTAGGTCGTATACATCATTGATATTGCGTGCCGTTTCAGAAGCATTGTATTCTCGTCTGAACTCATACCCAAAAATTACACGAATTTTCTTAGATTATAAATATATTGATAGATTAATTAACATTTCTAATATTTTATTAACATTCTTAGTTTGAGATTAAAGCGTTTGCATGCTTTATAATGTTCTTGTTAGGGTCTTGCTACTTATGGGACCTTGCAACATGTGTGTTTTTTTAAGTTAACCTTAATTGAACTTATATTAGATTTTTACCTATGAAATTGTCGTTTTATTAAATGGCCCTCTTGAACTGAAATACCTTTAGTATGACTTAAAATTTTAAATTCAAATACATTATATATTTAAGATATGTTATGCCTTATTATATTTTTTCTGGAATATCAATATATTTATAATCTAAGAAAATATATTGATATTCCAGAAAAAATATACTGGGTGTTACAAAACTAACCGTAAAGCCGAAAGGAGGTCAAATGGGGCCTTATAACGAGTCCATTCACAATATTTAAGAACCGTAGTAACGCTGTATAACATACCCCAAAAAAATAAAATAATATTATTATTTTCACTGATGTGCAAACCCTATTTCAGTAAAATTAAAGAGTAAACTACGCAGAATGTACCTACATTTCTACCTAATTCGCGGAACGACAAACATGTTAAAAGACCTAACCTAACGAAACAACCTAAACGAACACTTACTTTTTCATAATAAACGTCAAATTTACAGAAACGGCTCAAAGTGTGCTCCGCCTTGCTCAATACACAACCACACTCGTCGGGATATGGCTTGTGTGGCATTTCGCACCATCGTCGGTGTTATTGATGCGAAAACCGATCTAACACGCTGATCCATCTCGGCAACCGTTGGGCAATCGGAGAAATACACTCTGTCCTTCACATAACCCCACAAAAAGAAGTCCAAGGGTGTGAGGTCCGGAGAACGAGCAGGCCATAGCACTGGTCCCCCGCGGCCGATCCATCCTCGCGGAAAGCGAACGTTAAGATGTTCTCTTACGTTGCGAGCAAAATGTGCCGGAGCTCCATCATGCTGAAACACCATGTTTCTTTGGTTCTCAAAGTAATCCCACTCAGTCACAGGAAAGTCGTCAATCGCCTCTTCGAATTCCGTTTGTAAAAACGTTAGATAGTTGCTACCGTTCAGACGTGATGGCATAATAACGGGACCGATGACATGCCCGTCATAAAGGCCAGCCCACACATTCAGCCGCCACTGGTGTTGGAATCTGCCCTGCCGTGAAGCATGTGGATTCACGCGAGCCCAAACGTGATCGTTATGCATATTAGTCGTAAAGTCAAAGTAAAGTAGTAGTAAAGTCCGTCCAAAGAACATAGTTTACGTAATTAGGGTTTTCCTCTAACTGCCTGAGGTACCACTCGCAGAAGTTCCTCCTGGGTGCAAAATCGGAGGGTATCAGCTCCTGTGTACGGGGATAGTGATAAGGGTGACGATTGTCGTCACGAATAATTCGCCAAACTGCAACATGGTTTATACCGAATCTTGTTCCGGCTCGCCTCGTACTTGTTTGTGGTGGGCTCTTCTTCAAAATGCTCTAACTCTAATTCAGCCTGCCTGGCGTCGACTGTGCTTGGGCGTCCACTTCCAGTAGACCGATGAAAAGAGCCGGTGGAATGTAGTCGTCTTGTCATGTTCAGAAAACACTGGTACGAAGGCAGCCGTCGCTGTTCAGTGGGGGGTCTACCATCGATAAATCGTTGCCAATACAGTTCGCGAGCACGATTTAAATTGCTATCTTCATGGCCTACGCATAATATCATATCGTAATATTCCGAGTTAGAAAGCATCGTTATTTTGCAAAAAATGTTGGGAAAAAACTCGAAACAGTTGTAGGATATCGATTAGAAGATTTGAAATTGACAACATATTTTTTTTCCAACTTGACATTTTTTAAAGCCAGTACTTGAGTATAATTACATCCTTGTATTGAGGTAGCAAACATTTATGAATGAAAAATAGAAAAACTATTAAAGTAGACAATTATTAGGTAAAATAGGTACGTAGGCCTTTCTGTTAAATAATCTGGTTCCCTGACATGACAGCTTACTAGGGTTGACAAAATTTTTGGCTTTGATAATTAATTATATTTTTACGGGGTATTTTGTAACACGTTGTATAATGATGATATAGTATATCCATTACCATTACAACCTATAAAAGTCCAGAACATAGGCCTTCCCTATACATTGCCTCATAGGAGGGTATTTTGCCATAGTTGCAACCGCAGTTTTTATTATTTTAAAGATGCTGCTGCCCGTCTCCTGTTTCAGTTTCCCTCTATCGCCTCTTACGATACCCACGGGACGATATGGGGTAGTGCATATTCTATCACCGCCACTACACGGTTATATACTACACTATATAGTATATAAGAGAAATATAAAATTTAGGCGTTTATATGGTATTTTAACATTAAACATGTATTGAAACATCAATTAAAAAGCATGATTGTGCTTTATATATATACGAATATGGATATTAAATTGCATTTCACTTATTAAGTAAGTCGTATTCAACTTGTCATCAACACTTCGACAGTCGTCTGCTACCTTGGCAATATTATACAAAATCACGAGTTGATTAGTCAACTGCCTTTATATGATTGTGAAACATAAACTCGAACTCTCAGACAGTGTTATAATTCTTGATGTCGTGTTTGCTCAGGTGATGTCATCTAGTCACTTTCAATGATTATGAATTCTGCACACTTATATTATGGTATATTAGGGTAAGCAAAAAATTTTAAACATAGGAGTCTAATAAGGCATAAGGGATTATGGGGGCGTAAAAGAAGCAGCATACTAACTGATTTCGTAAAAGTAGGCTCAAGAACATGTAGGTGGGTCCTCAATATACCAGAAGTAGACGACTTGCATTTTTGACGCTGCCGCCCGTCGCAAGTCTAGTTAAATCTGTTTTAAGTCTAGCAAAATCGAAATGTTATACCGCTATATATCGGAAGCCATTAGATTTTTTGTTATTTGTCAAGGTAGCCTCTTACGACACCCACGTGATGAAATGTTTTTTTATTAATATAATTATATATTATTTTAAGTAATAAAAATTTTATATATTTTATACACATAAATTTTATCACTATGTATATGGCGACCGGCCATGAATACTTTCATTTTCTTAGCGTTCTCATTTTAAAATGTCAGAAAATGAAAATTGTCCCACGTTTATTGCACGTTAAAAATACGCGAATATCAAGAATTTACTCCTAAAAATATATCTACTATATATTCATAAACATTAAAAATATATCTCTGCATAAGTTGAAGTTATATTCAGTAATTTATTCATTACAGCCTCCAAGAAAGCCTCCTAGATTTTCCATAGTTGCAAGTTATTTTATTTTCAGTTGTTATCGGGAAGATGCTGCTGCAAGTCTCCAGTTTCATTTCAATCTGTCACCTCTTACAACACTCTTACTCCATGGGATGATATAGGTTATAGCGTGATCGCGGATCAGGAAGAATTTCAAATTATTGCAATTCATACAAATGTATACCGCTTACTGGTCTGGGGTAGACGAGACCGAGCGGGCATGCCAGGGAGTCGGTGTCATCCTTTCAGAAAGAATGGGTCAATGTGTGAAAGAGTATGAATGTGTAAGCCCAAGGCTGCTATGGATACGAATGAAAGTGGGCTTAAAGAATTTGTTTGTACTAAGGGTGTACGCGAATATGTCTAAACCCTCTTATATCCGAGTAGTTTTGGGACATGGTAAGGATGGTGTTGATGAAATGTAAGTAAATGAAAATATTATAATGTTAGGAGATTTTAATGGAAGGTTGGGGTGAAGGTCTGGTTATGAAAGGATATTAGGAACGTTTGGCGATGAAAGTATAAATGAGAATGGTGAAGACCTCCTCACCGTATGTGTGAAAAGAATCTTTTGTGACGAACACTTTCTTTTCGCCATAAGAGGATTCACATGTATACATGGGAAGAGGTGATGATAGAAGCATGATAGATTTCATAATTGTGGATGAAAGAATGAGGAGCGCAGTGGTAGATACAAGGGTTTACCGGGGTCCAAGTTAGTTATTACTTGGTCTTATGCCGAATTAATGGTCTATTCAAGCGTTGGCGGCATCGGACATCTGTGTCTACCACTGCGTTACAGCGTATAAGAATAGAGGTCACAAGATGAAGGTGTGAAGAAGTTCAAATGTAGACTGAGAGAAAATATAAGTGGTATGGATGAATTGTGTATGAATGATTTAGACTTGGAGACTGTGTGGTATAATGTCAAGAAAGGTTTGGTGGATGCAGCCACCGAAGTATGTGGTGTAACTAAGAGAACGAATGAAAGGAAAAATAATACGTTGTGGTGGGATGATGAGGTACGGATGGAAGTTAAAGCAAAGAAGAGAGCATGGCTAGATTTACTAGCAACCAAAGCTGGTAATTCTAGCGGTATGATTGATGAGATTGAAAGAAAAAAGGCAGACTTTAGACGTATAAATAAGAGAGTAAAAGAAGTTGTTGAAAGGAAAAAGCAAGAAAGAACGGATAAAAATGATAGAAGGATATCTGATAACTTCCAGGCAAATATTAAAATGTTCTGGAAACTCGTAAGAACTGCCAGGGGAAATTCAATACAGCCTAGAATGAATGCTATACGAGACCAGAATGGCTGTATTCTGAATGACGAAGTGTCGAGTTTAAGGAGATGGAAGGAATACTTTGAAAGCGTGTTTATGAGTGAAGAGTCGTCTGAATTAAGTGAAATAGAAATTCCGAAAGAAGTGGAGAGGTAGGGAGATAAGGTAGATGAAATAATGAAAGCAATGAAAAGCATGAAAGCAGGTAAGGCAGCCGGATATGATAGAGTATCACTCGAAATGCTAAGGGCTGGAGAGTGGTGGCAGGCCTGCTGTACACCTTGTTTAATATATGTTGGGAACTGAAGCGGGTACCGGAAGACTGGTGCAAAGCCGTTATAGTCCCAATATATAAGGAAAAGGTCACAACAGGACTGTAAAACTACCGTGGCATTAGCTTGCTTAGCATTGTGGGTAAACTGTATGCTAAGGTGTTAATTGAAAGAGTTATGGAAGAAACTGATGGAAAAATTTGGGATGTGCAAGCTGGATTTAGAAAGGGGATGGGGTGTACGGACCAAGTCTTTTCCATGCGCATGATTGGAGAAGTTTTGGCCAAAAACAGAAAGTTTTTGTGCGTTCATGGACTTGGAAAAGGCTTATGACAGAGTGGACAGGAACATGTTATGGCAAACACTGAACTCATTTGGGTTGAGCGCTGGTTTGATACAGGCATTAAGGTCTCTTTATAGGGACTCTAGTGCTTGTGTTAGGATCAACGGGGTCTGCTCGAACTGGTTTGGCATCCAAAAAGGTGTCAGTCAGGGCTGCGTAGCTTCCCCGTGGCTGTTTAACCTATTTATGGACAGTTGTTTGCAAACTTTGAAAGTTGAAGAATGTGGGTTGAGAATGGGTGAGTTAACCGTCAAATGCCTTTTGTACGCCGATGATCAAGTCATATTTGCATCGTCGGCGGCCGAGTTACAAATGATGGTTACTTTAATGAACTGGTCATTAAAAGGAAGGGGTATGAAAGTTAACGCAAGTAAGACGAAAGTGATGGTTTTGAAGAGAAGAAAGTAAAACGTTATGTGAAATAAGAATAGAAGGAGTTGATTGAGCAAGTGGATGAGTTTGTATATTTGGGGTGTTTATTTAGCAGGGATGGTAGATATGATAAGGATATAGAACGACGAGTGAACGCAGGAAATATAGTGAATGGGGCTCTACACGCTATTATGAAGAGTCAGAATGTGTCAAAAAAGGCACGTTTGGCAATTCATAATGCTGTGTTAGTCCCTACTTTAATGTATGGTAGTGAAAGTTGGGTCTGGCAGAAGGAGCATGAGAGTAGAATAAATGCTGTAGAAATGCGGTCATTAAGGAGTATGCTGGGGTTGAATCTGAATGATAGGGTGAGAAATAGTGTGATAAGAGAAAAGTGTGGTTTGCAAGATGACGTTTTGACCAGGATTAAGAATGGAATGCTTCGGTGGTTTGGTCATGTAGAAAGAATGAACGAAGAAAGAGTGACAAAGCAAATTTATGCTGCAGAAGTGAACGGAAGAGTCAGGAAGGACGCCCTAGACAAAGGTTTATCGACCAAATTGGCGATATATTGAAAATGGGCCAGATTAGGAGTACCCTTAACCGACGAGCGTGTATGCGTAGATATATGGATGTAAAGGAGGCGAGAGAAGTGTGTCAGGATCGTGCCAAATGGAAGTCCGTAGTCTCTGCCTACCCCTCTGGGTGACAGGCGTGAGTGTTTATGTATGTGAAATTTAACAACTTGAGAATAAACTCGGTTTTCGAATCACATATGCTGTTCAAAAGGTCCTAAAACTATCTTAGTTGGAAGTAAAGACTAGAAATGAGTTGGGGGGTGGCTCGAACTTTAGGCCTAGTCAGTTTGAAAAGCCTATCATGTAGAGGATGTCATGGGGGTCATGGTTGAATAGGGGCAAAAAGTTCACATTACACTCCTAGGTGGTCAAAATGGCCAAAAATCAAAAAATTTAAAATTCTGATTTCGGCTATAACTCCGCCTCCTTTGGAGGTTCTTACACAGTATTTACTTCCCGCATCCCACTTGTTGCAATAGAAACAAAACTTTTTATGATGGGAATTAAATTTAAAAATGCAAAGCAATAAAAAAAATCTTGCTCCGCGACCGTGCGTTAGTGGATTATCTTACGCCGCTACTATACGGCGTATCACTTACGTTATATAAATACCATAGATAAATTGAAGTCTTTAATCGGCTTTAAGAATTTATAAAATTGAAAGTTTTTACAAGAAAATCTTGTATTTGTGTCACAGTGCATAGTTTTTTTGGTTTAAAAAGTAAATATAACTTTTAAAACGTTGTAGAAGAGAATAGCGACAAAAAAAATCCTTTTAATATTAAATTCCCAGAAAAGTGTGAAGTTAAAATCTAAAATATTAAATTCCCAGAAAAGTGTGAAGTTAAAATCTAAAACCTAATAATGAATTCCTAGCACGAAGCTATAATGCATTAATGTATATTAACAAGAGTAAGAAGCTGTCACGAGCTCACGAGTCTCAACTACTATATTCAAATGTAATACGCCCTATTGACTATTAATACTGATATTTGTTATCCAAATATAAATAAAATGCTTTATAAAACTCGGTGCAAAATATAAAAATGCGTTTGCTTATTTTCTTAAAATTAACAATTTACAAACCAACACATTATCACTTTTTATGTCCAAGGCTCGCTAACTTAACTTTTATTTTAATTCAATTATCATATTTTACTATGTTTGTAAAACTAATTTGAATTTCTTTCGTTATTCTTAGTTCATTAGAATCTAAGAAACTATTAGCGAAGTATTTACTTATTCTCCGAGGTCAGAAACCGGCACCTATGGTTTAGGTGCTGTTTTTAACAACTCTCGATACGAAGTTTTAAGTCAAAAAGTCATGTGTAGTATTTTCGTAAAAATAAAAAATGTTATATTTATATTTAGTATTTCAAGTCAAAAAGACCATTAGAAACCGTTCTCGAAAATGTATTTTTTTATTATTATCTTCTTTTGCAATGTAAAGTATAAGCTATTCAAAAATATTAAACGAAAATTTACATATTTTGGCCAACTGATAAAAGATATAATAACATATTGCCATTGCTAATATTTTCCAAAAGGAATTTTTCGATGCGGTAACATTGACCGAACAATACCAAATAATTCAAATGACGACTTCTTTCAGAAGACATTAATGTTACTGGTGTAGGTTATCTGCTCACAAAACAATGTAACACTTTTTGGTTTGATTAATTGCATGTTTAGTTCCCATATGTTGCATCGTAAGGTTCCCACATGCGCATGCGCATCGTGATACTCATGCCGTTCAACGATACTATCGTTTGTCGAGCGTGCAAGGACAACACGCGACAAATTATGCCAAAATTATTCAAATTTATATTTACACATTATACATTGTACGTTCAGTCATGTATGCAGAAACAACAGACAAAATACAACGGACCAAAAAATATATATTTTTTAACAATGTAATTATTTGATTATTTTTATCAACTGAATTCTAATAACGAGAATGTTCTATAATAAACGTGTATGTTTTTTTGTTTATTCACCGATTTCGCGGAAACGGATTAACCGACTTAAATAATTCTCTGTTTGAAGTGAAACTTCTTTATCGACTTAGTGGAGAAATTTAGTACGGTATTAAAAAACAAAAACTTCACGTTTTCTTGTAACGTTTCACCGCCGGGGCTGCATGAGTATGCTATTATTTAACCTACTTATGTAAAATATAAAATGAAAGAGGAATGATATTTCGTAAAGAAGTTTCACTTCGTACGTGTGTACACAATTACACGCATAACTTTTATTAAATAGGCCTTCAGTTGTGTCCCATAAGAATTTTAAGAATTTTTTTTTATTTTTATTTTAAATTAATGTAACTATTTAGACGACACATACCTAGAAACTGTGTTACCTTTGTCTACTCAATAGAGTAAGAAATTAAACTTTTAACAAGAAGTAACAACCGACATCAAAAACTAAAAATAATTTCTACATTGTGTAGAAATTTTATTATTATTGTTAATTTTTAAAGAGAAATTTGAACTTTTTTATACATTTATTTACTCCTGCATTATATTTGTGTCACAATACAGTGCAGATCACTGTATTGTAACACAAATATAATGCAGGAGTTTTGGCGGGAACTTGACCGGCGCGGCGGCGGATTGCTGCTCCTGTATTATTGTTTAAATAATGGTTTGAAGTGGATTTTGATATGTAATAGTGGTGCGATTTTGTGTATTAAGCGTCTGCGCATGTGAACTATTATTGGAAACGGTGAAACAAGTGCTCTGATGAATCTCTCTGCTTAGGTGCCTTCATACATATACTATCGCCAACTGTCGGCCACATACATTCGGAATTCCGTTTCGGGATTCCGTTTCGGAATCCCCGAAATCAGCAAATCCATATAAAATCGTCCGGAGTTGGCACCGATTTTAACGCGTCTTTTCCGGTACTCCTACTGCCTAGGCGTAGTCCCGAACTCATGGGAGACAGCTTTGGTGTACCCGATCCCTAAAAAAGGCGACCGCTCGGATCCATCCAACGATTCGTCCAACTACATGCCTATCGCTGTCACCTCCTTGTTCTCTAAAGTAATGGAAACGATTATTAACTGCCAGCTCATGCGGTACCTTGAGGATCACCAGCTGATTAGTGACCGCCAGTACGGTTTCCGTCGAGGTTGCTCAGCTGGTGATCTTTTAGGTTATCTAACTCATAGATGGTCGGAGGCAGTGGAGTCCAAGGGGGAGGCGTTGGCCGTTAGTTTGGACATAGCGAAGGCCTTCGATCGGGTTTGGCACAAAGCGCATCTTTTTGAAGCTTCCTTCCTATGGGCTTCCCGAGAAATTGTGCAATTGGATCACCAGTTTTCTTGCAGATCGGAGCATCAAGGTCATAGTAGACGGTGCATGCTCCGATTACAGGCCCAATAACGCTATTGTTCCACAAGGCTGCGTGCTATTACCAACGCTGTTTCTTCTGCATATCAATGATATGTTGCAAACTGGTAACATTCATTGCTATGCAGACGATAGCATTGGTGATGGTTTATACACCGGCCGTGCCAATATTTCTTGGGAAAACGTCACCGAGTACCGGAACAAACTCGTGTCTGAAGTCGAGACTTTGTTGAACAAAGTCTCGGACTGGGGGCGACTACATCTAGTCCAGTTCAATCCCCAGAAGACAAAAGTTTCCGCGTTTACCGCTTAAAAGAACCCCTTTGTCGTATCTCCTCAGTTTCAAGGCACTCCCCTTGTTGCCTCAGCCAGTATCGGAATCCTCGGTGTCGACATATCGAGTGATGTGCAGTTTCGTGGTCACTTGGAAGAGAAGGCCAAATTGGCCTCTAAAAATCTTGGCGTGCTAAGCAGAGCGGGACAGTATTTCATGCCGGCACACCGCTTGCAACTTTACAAGACGCAGGTTCGGCCCCACATCGGAATACTGTTCCCATTTCTGGGCAAGGGCTCCCCAGTACCAGCTCCTTCCACTTGATCGCATCCAGCGCAGAGCGGTTCGAATCGTCGACGACCGAGTTCTTTCCGATCGGCTTGACTCACTGGCACTGCGTAGAGATGTTGCATCTCTTTGCGTATTTTATCGCATCTACCACGGGGAGTGCTCTGAGGAATTGTTCAGATAATTCCAGCCGCTCAATTTCATCAGATCTTTTTACATAATATTGACTATATTGCAATCTTAGGGTGTTAAGGGGATGCACCCAGTAACAATAATACAGCAACAATGGAATCGCAATCAGAAAATCGTCGTCTTTATTCGCTGGTAGAATGGTAGCGTCTCTCAACTGAGCCTTGTTATTCCGAAGGGAAATAAACGTATGTGTGTTATGTATTTACGGAATCCCGAATCAAAATTCCGGAACAGAATCCCGAAACGAAATTTCGAATGTATTTGGCTGGCTTTAAGTACTACGGGACCTGAAATTGTTGATTGCAAATTTCCGCTGTTTATGCTAGCGACTCGCCCCGGCTTAGATTTGTTTTATAACTTCATCTCAAAACGCCTAAAGATCTTTAATATTAAATATGCATGTATGTATTATACCGAAAATCTTAGTCAAGAAATTCTTTAAACTATGGTGGAAATCTCATCAAAATTTATCATATAGTTTTATTGTTTTAAATGAACACAGATAAGCGCAGATAAGCGACTTTGTTTTAACTATTTTGTGATTTCGTGACATGTATTAGAGAAATATGCCGTAGACTCTAAATGCATTATAAGTTATAAATTTTCGATAACGATGTACCCAGAGCAATGGGGTCTTTAAAGGCTGTCACTATCTTATATTTCGATATATATATATATCCAATTGCCAATTTAACTCACACAAAATTTCATTAAAATGGGTCCAGTCGTTTAGGGGGAGTTCTGTCACATACACAGACAGAAGAATTACAATATTATTTAAGTAATATCAGTTTTTTTTTGTTAAATAAGAAACATACGATATAATATTTATAATGTATATTAAACCAATTTTTATACTGTAGGAGGATATACAGATGAAAAGTATTCTATGTTAGAAGCGCATAATATATTGGATTTTCCGTATTTCGAGTCCGAAACTATTTGATGTCGACATTCATAAAGAGTTGTCACGATTCTCCTTTCAAACAGCCGTGCCATTTGTAAAGTGGCAAGGATGTCATTGAATAAGGGAATCCCAGAAATAAGCGTTTGCTTAAATCTTCGTGAACTGTATATTATCTGCCAACTAAGGATGAAATAGAAATAACAAATGAGTGTTAAATATTTTTTTTGTTACAGATTTTTGTGGTGCATTATGGACCGTTACATGCAACACTGAGCAACACGTTCACTCAAGGAGACGAAAAACCGCTGCGAGCGTTATTATGCAAATTAAACTGTGACAGCAGTACCATACCCCCAAGGTTTTTTGGTATTACATAGAAATGTCGAGTAACTATTGAGCCATGGCTGTGGCGAATTTTACGGTGCCATCCGTCGGCGCCGCGACTCCGGCGCTGTTAGTCACTACTCCTGCACCTCTACACGTAGACCTTGACGACCTTCTCTTCTCTCCAACGGATTACCAACAAGAATACGCACCCCAGTACCCCGGCAATGAACCCTTTGCTCCGCCTAAAAATCAACCTCAGCAACGACGATCAAAACTGCGAAAGCGAGCGGGCACCGCTTACCTTCCTCCTCCTCAACAATACACGCAGTATCGACGACAGGATATTCCACTCAACCCTTTTACTGGCCAGGTACATACACAAGTCTTTCAGCAGAACACTAGACTTGATATGGACATTGCAAACCAGCGAGTTCAACAAATCAACCCTCAGTACGACAACACGGGACAATATGTTCACGACCCAGCTGGAGACTATGATTACGAGCAAAGAAGAAATAAGGATGGTGTACTGCGCCCACCTTATAACCCCGGGTATGCGGATGCTCCTTATCCGCCTGCAACCATACCCGATCAGGCATCTAGTCGAAGGTTGGATGGGAATCCGAATCAGAACGTGAACAAATACTTTGGAAATAATCCAGTGACGTCGCCAAACCAGCAACCGCGATCAGAAACAGGAACTAAAAGTGATAACAGTGGTGGAAGTGGCAATAGTGCAGGTAGTAGTAATTCAAACGCTCCCACCGATCAGCCTCGTGGATTTGCAAAAGTGGAATCGGGAGGCTCTGGTGGTAAAACACAGTTGCATGCAGTTCTTGATTATGATGATGATGATGAATATTATGATGACGCGTCAGGATCAGGTAAATACTTGAATTGAATTTTTATACCTTTAAAGTAAGTTTTTATTAAATTAAATACTTCTAAATAATAATAATAAAATTTAGGCAGGTATTGATAAATAAATATTTTTCCAGCAATTAAATATGAAAGCTATAAAAGCCAACAATAGCTTGAATAGGTTTCCTATCTAAAGTGCAAGGTTACTTATTCGATTTTTCTTAATTGGTGCTAGGGCCTTTGGTCATTTTGTAGTCAATGTCATATAACAATGTGCAGTGTATAAATGTTAACATACATGTACCTAATGTCCTCGAACTCTGTCGTTAGCAAATTTTGTTTAACTGTACAAGGAAATTGAGGACAGCGAACATGCCCCATTTCTGCAAAAACGTGATCAGAAACACTCGTAAAGTTCAAAGTCACATTCTTAAATGTTATTGTTTGTTTTATATTTATGTAGACGAGGTAGTTCAGGGTCTAAGTGTTTACAGTGAATTTCACAGCACGCAAACAATCTGGGTTCAAACCCAGTTGGCACCATTATTAATTGCGATTTGAAGTGCTCTTCGGTAAAAGCAAATATCGCGAGGAAACCTGCATGTCTAAATTGAAATAAAAATATTCCCAGAACATGTGAAGTCGGCCAATACGCATTGGAGGTGCGTGGCGGACAAATAACTTTGTAAACATCTCAGATATGAGGGGTCTATGCGCAATAGTGAGACGCACGGCTGTAATTTTTTTTAATCAAATAATATTCTTTATTTATTATAGCAATCGTTGATGCGTCTGTTGTTGACGAAGAAACCTGAACGACTTGACCAAGTGCGGACATATTTACTCATAATTTTTTTGATAAATGGCACTGTAGTCAATTCATTAAAAAATCCTATATTTTTATAGACAAAAATTACTCATATTCACAATACAATATGTTGGCTTAGTGCCAAAATATGGATTCAATAGCGCAGCGGTTGAGTTATTAATAAATTTTATATTTACATACATACATACATATAATCACGCCTCTTTCCCGTAGGGGTAGCCAGTTCTTTATATTTATACTATAAAAGTCCAGAGTGAATTTAAAGTGAAACTCATAGCATCACCTACTGGAAAAGAACAACGTCTGTTAAGCCAGCCTGTATTTTATATGGTCGTTGGTGCATCTGTTAGTGATCGTGTAACTTCGTGTTCAAAATTTATTCACCATATATAATGTTGGTTTTGTTTCAAAAAGAACGAACGAAAAAGAACAACGTCTGCGAGACAGCTAGTACCATCGTCACTATGAGAATATACGCCAAAATAAAATAATCATTTATAGTTCACAATATGTCCCGAAAAACTTTGTTTTGTCCTATTCCGGTAGATGGCGCGATGAGTTTTACTCTAAATTCACATCGGACTTTTTATAGCGTCAATTTAAAATTTCAACAAAACACGTTATATATTGTTGGAATGACCTCAATCGGTCAAGTCATTCAGAAGTTATAGGATCACTAACAGACATCAACAATTATAATGTTATAAAGATATGGGTGGACAAATTTGAAAGCGCACTACCAATCTATTAATAACACTAAATGAGATGTCTTCTTTCTGATTCAAAAATGTGAGCATTCATTTTCGTTTTTCTTTCATATTCAATGTCTTTATTGTGCAACCCATACATTGTAGTATAATAAATTCTGAGATAGTTTCGACATCTGCTATTAAAGAATTTTTAAAGTCTGGCCATCGTTTGCTATTGAATTATGTTTTTAAGTCTGATATGACAAAAAAGTTCCACGAGAAATCATCTTTTATTCCTATTCAATATTTTTAAGGGCTGCACACTCTTCACACTGGGAGACTGATTTCGGGTTTCGCTATTGATGATTTTAAGTTTCTCATGTCTAATACTTGACAAGCAGATTTTATAAAAAAATGTTAACAGACTGTCTTTGACATTATACTAATTGAACCTTCGATCTTACCACATAAGCTGATATCGAATATTGTCGGTTAGGTTTTGATGTATAAAAAACACTCTAATAATAATAATAAAAAAGTTATACTTAAAGTACATATTATTAACGATACGTTAATAATACTGTAAGTGGACCGTTAATATGTTTTTTTTTTTTTGGTAGCACAATTTATTTCTTTTCTCCAACTTATAAACTCAATGCTCTTCTCGCTCAAGAGCTAAGTATAGCCATTTAGCAAGGAAACACTACCAGCGTTCTTGGCACTATACCGCGGGGAGTAGGACTGTATGATAATTTTTACACGGCCAACCAAAACACGGTAAAATGTGATGTACGTGTATTAGAATTATTATAAAATGATGTGTCGTTTAAATTAAGTCTTAATATACGAAAGAAATATCTAGCAGCTGTACTTATCAAAATTGCGTAAGAAAAAGCAATTTTAATTTTCGGTTCAAGCATTTTCGGCAACAATGATGTATCCAAGTTTCAATAGAACCGGAACTGACCTTGCTTTCACTTTCGAATTCGTATATTTTTATGAGGTCGAAACATTCTTGTTCGAGGCAATTATTTCGTCTGATTGATTGTTTTTTACTCACCTGATGTACGTACTTTATGTAACTTGCTTATTGATATACCCATATTTAGTTAGCATTATGAAATAGTCTAAAGATTGAAGTTTTACATGAAAATTACTCCTAAAAAATTAATATTTATGTTATAATTGCGGGGCAGTAACAGGTAATATCATTTTGACTAATCCAATTTTAAGTTTCCTTTAATACAATTTTAAATTATTTAAAACCCGATTTCGCTAAAAGTTAAATGATACAATAGAAGTTAAATTATACAAGGTTATTTTGCAATTTACGTCCAAATTTGCAGAGAAGGTTCAGAATAAGTAATATAGGCGAATGGTGAAGAAAAATTAATTGAAAAAAATCTCACACGTTCTGTCCTATTTATCTTTTAAATTCAGAATGCATGGTAATGCATTATTTTAACTGATTGTCATTCATAATTGATATCTAACGCCTAATATTTTACTACGCACCCACACATTCGTAAGGGTCGCTAAGTCGGCAAAACGTTGTGAATTGAATCGCACACAAAAGAGCGCGAATACACGTAGTTGTTGCCCATAAATCACATTCATTTTGGAATAATTTTAAACAAGTGGTAAAATTAAAAATTTAGTACAACCGACTTCAATATAAATAAAATGACAACATCATCAATGTGGTCGAAGTCAACCCATCTCAATGTAACACAGGGCAGTCTCTCAGCAACACGATCTTCCTTGCCTACACTAGCAGAATATCCCAACGGGCATAATAACGACAGTGAGACTCGTAGAATTAGTCCTTGCACTGTGTACCGATAGATGCACCGCCCCTAATAAACATAGAGGTGTCAATTCAATTTGTAGGATAGCTCTGTCTGGCCATCCGCCACCAACCATTGTCTCGGCGTACCTACCACCGCTTAAGCAAATATTAGATTCCGTTATCTCAGCCTTACTAAGTCTAAGCCCCAGTGCTATAATAGCTGGAGACCTAAACAGTAAGCACTCCTCCTGGAACTCGCTTACTGATAACACGAATAGTACAACTTTGTTCGATCTCTCCGAACAACTAAACTTTGATGTTATCGCGCCTGAGACTCCAACTCGCTACCCATTCTATACCAGACATCGACCGGACATCCTTGATGTAGCAATACTCAAAGATGTCACGCCGGCGATATCAGCAATCGAGACTATTTTAGAGCTAGACTCGGAACACAGGCCGGTCTTGCTGAAGCTGGGACTGCCCGCTGGTGAGATCCTTCAGACCAAAACCATCGTGGACTGGCATAAGCTCGAGGTCAAACTCGAGTCTACGACCTCCAGCACCTATAAAATCCCCGACGATATAGACTCGCCAGAGGTAGTATCGCACTATAGATAATAAATTTCGACTTCGCAACTTCCAAAACGAGGTAAAACAGCGCATAGCCGTTTAGGCCATTAGGCACGACAAATGGGACAACCTGCTGGAGGAAATCGAGCCATCGCACACCGCCTACTGGCGGTTGGCCCGAGCTCTGAAAGCAGAGCAAACCGCACCCACGCCGCCTCTCATTAGGCCAGGAAACCCCGATCTCGCCTTTGACGACTCTGAAAAGGCCGAATGCCTAGCGGACAGTTTAGATCCAAAAAACCCACAGACCCCGCTCACCTCTTAGAGGTCGTAGTGGATTTCGAGCGTAAGTCTGCAATACCATGTAGGGGCGACCCCTTAGATCCTGTGATTGTTGACGAAGTCACAGAAGTCATCAAGTCTCAGAAAGAAATCAGCATCCCCGATGGCATCAGCAACAGTGTGCTGAAATCGCCTTCCTCGCCGTTCGTATGTCTCCTAGTAGGAATTTTTAACGCTCTTCTTTCCAGATGCGCCTTCCCGGATGAATGGAAAGAGGCAGACGTAATAGGAATCCCGAAACCAGGGAAACCGCTCAACTTAGCCTCCAGTTATAGATCTATCAGTCTCCTCAGTACACTGGGGAAAGTTTACGAGCGATTCATATTGAATCACCTACGTAAATACGTCTTCGCAAATAAACTGCTTCCCGACGAGCAGTTCGGATTCAGACCCGAACACTCGTGCACAAATCACCACCACAGTTACTCACAGAGAACGTTCTGAAAGGCTTCAATCTCCCAGAAAGAAGCAGTAAAACCACTAACACTGGCGCACTCTACTTCGATGTCGCAAAAGCGTTTGACAAAGTCTGGCACGACAGCTTACTTTACAAGCTCTAAAAACTTAACGTGCCTGATAGGCTCATTCACATCATCAGAGCCTTCCTTGACAACCGCCACTTTCGCTATCAAATAGAGGGCACTCGATCCTCGAAACGCCTCCTCAAGGCTGGAGTCCCTCAGGGCTCAATACTCTCCCCACTCCTCTTCACACTCTTCACGAGCGACATCCCGAAGGACCCAGTAGTTAACACTGCTCTCTTCGCCGATAACACGGCACTTATCGTCGCCCATCATAATAAAAGAATAGTCGCCCAGATGCTCCAAACAGCCATGAACCGCTTAGGCGTTTGGTTCCGCTTATGGAGAATCGAAGTGAATCCACCGCTCTCAACCGTCAATTAAATCCCAAAAAATCCTTAAGCACGATCACCCCATACGGCCGCCAGATCCCCTGGCAATCAACGGCCAAATACCTAGGGGTCACATTTAACCACGACATGACCTTTACGAAACACATTCTCAAAGTCCGCAACCGTGCCAAAATCTTCGCTAGTAGCCTCCACCCGCTAGTTAACAGCAAGATCAAACTGTCCTTAAGACACAAGCTCCATCTACAAAACATGCATAAGACCTGTCATGTCATACGCTAGCGTAACTTTCGCCCACGCGTCCGAAACTAATGTGAACAGCCTCCAAGTTGTCCAAAACAGCTTCATTCGAAAAGCCGCCACCACCATCCGCTGGTACCAGCGAAACTCCGATTTTCACAGAGATTGCCAATATACGACGATCTCGGAATACTTCAAGGAAACGTCTCAGCGCTGCTTCGAGAGCGCCAAAACACACCCTAACCCGTTAGTGGTAAACGCAGGAGGCCTCGTAACGTTTTAATTGAAAACCCAATTCCGTTAGATTAGATTAGATTTACCTAAATGTCGCCGGGCCATCACACACCAATACTACACACACACCTACACAGTGTCACAAGCACAGTTAGCCCTGAGTCCGATGAAGCTGTAAGAGCCGCATAGGGTAACAGCATTACCGAGAAATTACATAAAATTACCGACTGATGCCTCCCAGTCGCCTGCGCGATACTTTATACTGCTAGAACAAGTGGGAGATTACCGTCATACCTTCATTTGTTCGTATTTCATTTTATTTTTTTACCCTCATTCCCGACAGTATATTATCATTATTTAATATTTACATATTTAAACTTAAATATAAAATTTGGATATTCTTTGAAAAATAACCCTGTATAATATGTAAATCTACGAAAAACTTATTTTTGATCACATTACTACACATAAAGCTACAGACGCTTTGTCATCTCCCAGGACTAAGGTGAAATGCATTACAGCCTGCAATTATACTGACTCTATATACCTTTCTGACTGGGACACATCAAAGACGGTGTTACCTACCCTAGTTCAACCAATTAGCATAGTTTTCTAAGTGAAAAAATGCAAAACAAATAAAAATAAACAAGAACAACAAACGACGCCATGTGAAGAAGTTTTTACAACAGCAAATCCATAAGAAAATTGGCTTAACACAAAAACAACAGGCAACAAGAATTGTAATAGATAAGAGTAGTCAGTCATACGAATAAAAGCGCATACAGTTTTGTTGTACCATTATTAAGTTATTCACGATGTTTGACTTTTCTACCGTTGTAAACTGAGAGATTATCACATACCTCTTGCATATTATACAGTTCGTTTACTCATGCAGAGCTGCCATTGTTTATGTAATGACAAGTTACCACCGCACAGTAAGATGTCGCAAGTCAAAAGACTTGAAGAGAGGGTTTTTAGTCGTTTTCAAGACGTGTTTTGATACAAGTATCTCGTATGATCTTTAAAACTTAAGGCCGTCTTGTAGTACAATGTGAAGGTACGAAAATATTATCTCACTCCCCGGACTTTCGAGCGTATTAGTACTAAAGCGGGGTACATTTTAGAACAAACAACGTAAGTCGAATCTAAGACATGTCGCGGCAGGTGCCCGCCGGTTGGCAGAGGCAGTGCCGGCCAGCAGTGGCTGCTGCCTCCTGTCGATGCTTATTTTCGAATTCTCCGCCGCAGTAAGCTTAATTCCCCGCTTATCGCCCTGCTATATAATCAATTACCGCGACATGATGAATTGTATAAATAAAATATTTTGTTAGGTTTTACCGTTATATTATATTTTATTAACAAAAATGACTTAGGTGTTCTTCTAAAAATTAAAATTTACAGTCAAAAATTAGAAGTAATACCTAATTATCAAAATACTGTAATAATGAAATAGTTACTAGAACTAGTTCTCCTTATAAATTAGAAAAAACTTATAATTTCTACTTTAATATTTAGCACATCCATCCATCCATTCACAACAAAAAAAATCTTTAAAGTACTTTGAAAAATTTATTTCACACCGCACGTTACAGTAAAATTTAAAAAAAACGAATATGGGTGGGTAATCCCCGGCAACCACAAACAGACTAACAATGACTGAAGTTGGCTTTTCCTTTGATTCTGTTTGATACGGGTTTGATCCTGTTTGAACAAAATTGGTAATAAACATTGCTTAATTTAATTTTAAATACATTCGTTAATAAATGTGAAGTGTAGGGCGTCCCCCCACTAGATGAAGTGACGACCTGTTAAGACATGCAGGAAGTCGATGGATGCAGGTGGCTCAGGACCGTGCTTTGTGGCATTCCTTGGGGGAAGCCTATGTTCAGCAGTGGACTTGTAAAGGGCTATTATGATGATAATAATGACATTCGTTAATTAAAATAGTTTTAACAGCTGTTCTGCAAACATTTCTATTGAAATACGAGTAGTATAAGAATACAGTGCATTGACGTACTAGTTATTAATTTATTTTTAAATATCTACTAAAATCTAATTTTAATTAAAATAAAAAAACCGACCAAGTTTTGAGACACTACTAAACGAAGCAAATTCTAATTATATTATGTTGTAGTATAATTTATTAACGACCTAATTGATACGTTTGAAATAACAAACCTAGTAAAATTTTTGATTTATCCATCACCCGAAATTCCCAGCTTTCAATTAAATCCCATTTTCTCTTCGCACAAGCCTCCTATTTTCTTCTCACCACACCTAAGGGTGGAATTTTTGACATTAATCTCTAGCTTGAGATACTTTGTTAGAGAGTCAAAAATTTACAATTATCACATATAACTTTCACATTTTGAAGTCGGCTCTTTAATTTTTCTTATACAATATATGTTTTAGCACCGACTTTAGAATGTGCAATTAATTTATTATTTTTAATTGTTTGAAGTCGGCTGTTACTTTTCATTTAAAGTAAATTTTTCATATTACATACATGTTACATAAGCATGATAGATTTTTTAAATATTTTCTTTTTGCTCAATAATTACGTGTCATTAGATTTTAAGACCGTTTTAACGGTGTAATGGCGGATTAAATCCACTACGCCATATCGTCCCATAGGTGTCGTAAGAGGCGAAAGGGGGAAATTGAAACAGGACGTGGGCAACAGCATCTTTTTTTTATAGGATAAGGGTGACAAGCGAGCACACAGTCCACCTGATGGTAAGTGGTTGCTGTGGCCCATAGATATCTACATCCATCCTCAACTACGAATCGAAATGCAGATGCGTTATCACCCGTGAGGACTAAGATCGAATGCCTCGTTTCCAGTAAAAGGGGTCTCCGGTTCTCTACACTCACCATACGAAACACATCAGCGTTAAGCTGCTATTTTTGCATCTTCCTGATATCAACTCAAAATTATAAAAAACTGCGGTTGCCAATCTAGCCACCAAGCGTGATAACTATGGCAAATTACCCTCTATGAAGCGATCTGTGGGGAGGCCTATTTTTAGCAGTAAACTTTTTTAGGCTGTAATAGATTTACAGAGGTTATAAAAAATAAAATATACAAATTGTAAGCATTTACTAATACGCATTTCATGTTATGTAATTTTAATATATATATATATATATATATATATATACATATATGTATTAATGTAATGACAAGTGACTGCCTCGTTGGCCTAGTGGTTGTAGTAGTGCGACTGATGATCATGAGGTCCTGGGTTCAAATCCCGGGTTGGGCAAAAAAAATCAGTTATTGAGCTTTTCCATCAAGAAAGTCTCAGTAGCTCCGTTCGTGTCGGTTTACCGTCCCATCGGTCTATAAGAGTGATGGAATAGAGAGTGCACCTGTGCTTGCGCATACACTTGAGCACTATAATCCTGTCCTGCGCCGATGGCTAGTCTCCATTGTGGCTGCCGCCGTGACCGAAATTCGGTCTGGAGGACATTATATATATATACAGGGTATTTTTGAAACGCTCCCGAAAACGAAGACAGATGATAGTACTAAAGATACCTATGATGATGGGTCACAAAAAAATTCGATACCGAGGAAAAAAAAATCATCTTTTCACAACGTTTTATTAACTTTATTCACACTCCATCATGTTACTACAGTTAATTGAAACGATAATTCACTAAAAAAATCATGAAAATACTGAAACATAAAACCAGCAGTGGAATTACTGAATTACAATCAGCTGACTAGGGGTCAATGTACGCGCGAACGCCGAATTCGCGCAACTAGCGATGGTACCACAATACCTAATAATTTACAACACTTGTCTAAATACCTAACTTATCTACTTAACCTACTATTTTGCCACTGTGCTTGTCTCCACGTAGCCACTTTAATTCGAATTCACAGGTTAAATAAACCAAATAACTGGTTCGATTCCCCGCTAATGAAAAAAATACTTAAATAAAATGTTAAGAAGGTTAGAATCATGCTTTTTTATCCATTGTGTAGGAATGTTTTTTATTCTGACGTA
The DNA here is from genome assembly GCA_029286625.1 of Parnassius orleans. Taxonomy (NCBI): domain Eukaryota; kingdom Metazoa; phylum Arthropoda; class Insecta; order Lepidoptera; family Papilionidae; genus Parnassius; species Parnassius orleans. The sequence continues at coordinate 467,804 of JAGSMP010000092.1, forward strand.
TTCAGTTGTGTAGCTATTCAGATCACTAAGTTATTTAAAAAAAATTAGGTATGAAACAGCTTACCGATCCTCCGTGGCCTTATGAGATTCTCCAAGGCATGTTGCCGTATTCACGAGCACTATAAACGTACCTACGCGTTAGGCATTATTAAAACAAAACAAAAAATACAAAACGTAACAATAAGAACAATATCATTAATTAATAAATAACAAGTAATAACGACAATAATTTAATAAACAAAACAATTGCTCGTGATAGTCAACACGGAACTGTCTCAAAAACTAAAATTATTAATCAATTCCGCCAAAACAAATGCGCACTTTGTAACGTCCTTGAAGCATGTGTAAATTCCACAGCGCGAGGCGACACGAAGCAGCGTGTGTATGAAAGGGAAGGGTAGAGTGAGTAGTATACCTAATGCATTGTTTCGTACCGATCTACTCGTAGTTAAGAGTTCGGCGCCCGCGAGGATATTGACCCTATTGTCAGCTGATTTTCTTTTTTAAGTTTCACTGCTGGTTTTATGTTTCAGTATTTCCATGATTTGTTTTAGTGAAATATCGTTTCAATTAACTGTAGTAACATGATGGAGCGTGAATAAAGTTAATAAAACGTTGTGAAAAGATGATTTTTTTTTCCTCGGTATCGAATTTCTTTGTGACCCATCATCATAGGTATCCTTAGTACTATCATCTGTCTTCGTTTTCGAGAGCGTTTCAAAAATACCCTGTATATGTGTGTGTGTGTGTGTGTGTATATATATATATATATATATATATATATATATATATATATATATATATATATATATATATATATATTTATATATATAAAATATTATATTGTAAATTGTGCTTTTAAAAAAATCCTGCTGGGTTTCTTGCTGGTTCTTTCCAGGACAGAGCTTTATTGCGAACCAGTGGTAAAAAAAAAGTTAAAGTTACAGCCTATACATGTCCCACTGCTGGGCACAGGCCTCCTCTTATTTCTGAGAGGATTTTTAGGGCAAGGAAATGTCCACCGCGCTGCCCCAATGCGTGTTGGCGAACTTCACATGTCCTCGAAATATTTTTTTTCTTATTTCTCAGACATGCAGGTTTCCTCACGATGTTTTCCTTCACCGCCGAGCACGTGGTAAATCAGCACTTAAAATTGCAATTAACAATTTCATTGGTGCCGGCGGGGATCGAACCCGGGTTGCTCGCGTACTGTGAAATTTACAGCGAGCGCTAACCCTCTGAGTCTGAGCTACCACGGTAAAAGTAAAAAATAACTTTCAATAAGTATTTCTGTAATCTATCTATACAAATAAATAAAATTGGAGTGTCTGTTTGTTGCAGATAGCTAGTGTTATAAGGAGTAACTTAGGCTACTTTTATTTTAGAAAGAGAATTAGGGTCCCGCGCAATATTTCATATATATATATATATATATATATATATATATATATATATATATATATATATATATATATATATATATATATATATTGAATATTGCGAATTAATATTTTATATATATATATATAAAGAAATATTGCGCAGGACCTAATTCTCTTTCTAAAATAAAAGTATATATATATATATATATATATATATATATATATATATATATATATATATATATATATAATCCTGACGACGACCTGGTAAGTCATGCAGGAAGTCGATGGATGCAGTTGGCTCAGGACCGTGCTTTATGGCATTCCTTGGGGGAGGCCTATGATGAATTATCATCCACTATTAAGTGATTTCATGTTTAGTTTTGAGTAAATACAATTATCTATTTATCCATAGTCTTTATGTATTTAGAGTACGAAAAGCAAATGACCAATGACCGCAAATACCTCTCTAATTCGCACTTTCAAATGCTGACCTTACATCAACTGGTATTGCCGGACCAGTTTCTTTGTGTTGAACATAATTCATTACATCTAGACCTATGGAGCGTGGTGTGTACAATAAAATGCACAATGCCCCCTTCCGCTATACTCTAAACTGCGAACTGGTAGCATGATAAAATATGTAATACGTGAGTTTATCTCACAACCTAGCCTAACAACTAACGATATACTACGAGACGAATGAGTCATCAGATTATGTGTAGGTTTTGTATCGGCGTAGAAAATATTTCTCTATAATGATTTCTTATATTTACACGAACTCCACGCATTGAATGAAACCAGTTTTTACAAACTGAATAGCGTTAAATTAACTCATTTTTATATTCCCGGCGTGTCGATACTTTGCAGGACCCTTAGCCACGGGAGGACCGAGGACCGATTAATTATAGGATCTCAAGAAGATGGTAGCACCCAGCCATCTTCTCTTTTATATTATACATTCATATAAAATAAACCAATTATACGCGATATAATTTGTAAAATCTAGTTTTGTTCACAATATTTCTCTATATATTAATTCTTATTTATGTTATATATTGTATTTTATAATTTTACACGTCGTTAGCAGTAACTTAAATAATTTTAGTTTGGCATATATATACATTAGATGTAAAATATTTATAATGTCATTATACAAATAAATTTAAGTGATAAGAGTTTGAACTAAGATATTGTTATTGAAATATTTCAAAATTGTCATCAACAATTTAAGGAACTATGATCACATGAGTAAAGAAACCGTTTTCTTTACTCATGTGCTTGATGATGATTAAAAGTCAAATAAAAAGTATTGTTTTCTGTTAAAACGTTATTTTGCCTTTCTCGTTGAATCGCGACGATTGGGAATATTAAACCACAAGCGCTAAATATAAACCTAAAAGCAAAAAAAAACTGGTCAAGTAATAAGTGCACTTGCACGCAACGAAACATTGCCTTCGTTAATTCATTTTAGGGTTCCGTATCCAAAGGGTGAAACGGAGCCTTATTAATGTCACACTGCTGTCTGTCTGTCCGTCCGTTCGTATGTCAGGGATCTTTAGTTGAATAGAATGAGTTATAGAGCTGAAATTCTGATAATTGGTGGTGTAATATTAGCGTTAACCAAAGCCAAATATAGAATAAGAAATTCATTTTTTTTCATGGTGTAATTGTCTGTAAATATTTTTTAATTCTTATTTATCTTAGAAAAACTGAAGTGGAAAAACGTATAAGTTGCCAGTTTTGGACCGTTTTTGTTATGGGGCTATCTCAAAAACTAAACTAGCTAAAAAAATCATTTTCTGTATTTTATATACCTTACCTATAATGTGTTTAAAAACAAATAATAATAAAAATATCGATTCATATTTTAGTTTGTCACTCCATATATTTTTAATTTCATAACTATAAAGACAAAAAAACATTGCCTAATTAAATATTTAGTTTATAAAATGTTTTTCGGTCTTTGAATAAAACTAATTTTACGGATTGTACCGCGTTTAATTTAACACATTTTACTAATTTTTATTCCCGACGGTTCGGGTGCCTTACAACACCTATGGTCACGGGGAACTGAGGTATTTGACGTCCCGATGTCATATTTAGCCCGAGCTACCTTCGGTTTTTGAATATTTCTTTTGTTCCGATCTTCGCAGAACGAGGTTACAGTATCTTGAAGTCTTGCAGTGGTATATTTGGATTTAGATTTAATTTTATTGATTATAGAATCCCGAGCAGATTGTAGTATCCAGCTATCTTCTCTTTTGAAATTCGGTTGTTTTTTTATTTCAATAGTCTCCATAGACCTTCCCTAGTCTCAGTCTCTCAGCCTTCTCTAGTCTTCCAGCTTTCAATAGTCTGCTCCTCCACCTCCATGACCGTTTGTGTTGTAAAGCTCCCAAAACGTCGGGAGTTAGAAACAAGTAAAATAAGTTAATTTAAATGCGATCCCTAAAATCCTGTTGTTATGTTTAGTATTCTTGTAGATATAAAAAATCGTTATATTTATTGGTCATAATAAGTGTACATAAAATATGTGCAGAACCCTAATAGAGCGATGGCCGACTCGCACTTGACTGGTTTTCTTATTTACGTAAGGTCCTTTAAACCCAGCACATGAGGCATGAGGCACTAATCTAAAGGAAATACAAATTTACATTCTGAACGTACACGAAGTAGATATTTTTTCACTCGATAAAAACTTAGTCTTAGTTCAATAAACTTTATCTGAATAACATAAACATCTTGACCTTAAAAAATTTGATTGATTTCAGAGAATTCATATTGATTTTATAAATACATGAGTCTAGAAATTTCCATATTCCTCATTGAGAATAAAATTTTATTAAAAGTATCTGTACATATAAATAAAATTGATGTGTTTGTCTGTAATATCGAAATAACTGCCTTATATTGAGCTGAGGGGTTTATTTGAATGTCATTAAGTCATAAATAACCATTTTATAAATTTTTGTCTTCCGCCATTCCGAATGGCTGAACTTATTGTAATGAAACTTGACGAACAGATAGAGAGCAATGCCAGGAGTGATCTAGACTATATTTTATCCGAAATATTAAAAAAAAAAACAGAAATAAATAGTCTTTGATTATCTTAAATCTAAATAACGTTACCACATTAATAAATACTACTTAGGCGAAGCCAGGGCGAGTCGTTAGTAGTAAATAATATTTCATTAAAAGTGTATGTATTCCTATTATAACAATAAAATTGTTTTTTTTTCTGTAATATATATTTTTATTTTAATATATTTAATATATAATTTAATATATATTTTTAATATATTTTTACTATCATCATCATCATCATTACAGCCTAGGGTGTCACCCTACACTTCACCTACCGGTACGAGGCTACCACTCGAGAACCTTTTTTCCCCATCGGTTGTCGGTTCTTCGAGCTATATGGCCGGCCCACTAATCCGTTGTGATATGTCAGTCACTCTGATTCTACTGCGGATATCCTCATTTCTAAGTTTATCACGCAGAGAAACCCCGAGCATAGCCCTCTCCATAGCTCGCTGAGCGACCTTGAGCTTCCTCATACGGCCAGCTGTGAAGGGCCAGGTCTCAGTTCCATAAGTCATCACTGGCAACACGCACTGGTTGTACAGTCTCGTTGTCAAGTTTTAAGGCATACCTGACGAGAAGATGTGTCGTAATTTCCCGAACGCTGCCCAGCCGAATTGAATTCGTCGATTGACCTCGCGGTCGAAGTTGAACTTCCCTAGTCGGACTATTTGTCCAAGGTACTCATCAACAACTTCGAGCATAGTGCTCCCAACAACTACCGGCATAGGTGTGACATGGACGTTATACATGATCTTTGTTTTGTCAATGTTCATCTTAAGACCTATCCGTTGGGAGGCACTATTGAGGTCATTGAGCATAGTGCTTAGGTCCTCAGCAATTCTGCCATAAGGACTATATCGTCGGCCAATCGAAGGTGAGTGATATACTCGCCATTGATGTTAATACCGTATCCTTTCCAGTCCAGTAGCTTGAAAACGTCTTCCAATGCAGCGATGCGGCTTGTTCAGGAGGCTGGAAGTCGTTCAGTCTGTGTGCGAGACGATTCGTAATGACTCTCGAAAACAGCACGTAGACGCGGCTCAGAAGGGAAATTGGTCTATAGTTCTTCAAGAGAACATTGTAGCCTTTCTTTAAGAACAATACCACCGCACTTCTGCTCCACGCCTCCAGAGTAGTACCACCATGGAAGACCGAATTAAAGAGCTTCTGAAGGACTTCAAGTACTGGTTTTCGACCCGCTTTCAGAAACTCCGCTGTAATTCCATCCTCGCCCGGGGACTTGCCGTTTTTAAGGTGCTGGAGAGTCATTCTAATTTCGCTCAGACTGACGTCCGGAATATCATCGCTATTACCTATAACACCTGTAATAATGAGCTAAAATGATTTATGGCTCACTCGCTCAATTAATAACGGCGCTACTATAAACTTTTAGCATGCTTGTAATCTTGCGATGTAAAAATTACATTCTTGTATCTATTTCACTAAAATATTTCTACGTTTCTACCGACTTCAAAAAAGACGGTACTCAATTCGACTGTATATTCTTTTTTTTATGTGTTACCGCATAACTTTTTGTGGGTGAACATATTTCGATGATTCTTTTTTATTTGAAAGCTGGTGCTTCTCAAGTGGCCCCATATAAATTTGATCAAGGTCCGACCAATATTTTATGAGTTATTATAAATAATTTATATTGAAGTCGGTTGTACAAACGTCGAGTACTGTGGGTCCTTTTTCTGGTAACGGGACATTCTACATTAATCACACAAAGCTTAATATAACAGTATAACACAAAGCTTAATATATAGTATAATAATCCTTAATGGTGACAATGCATTCTGCATTTTGATTCTTTATCGAGGATAGATGTAGGTGCTTATGTGCCATAGCATCCACTTAGGATCAAGTGGACTGTGTGCTTGTTCGTCATTCTTACTTCTATATAAAAAATCAATTGGAAGTTGAGAATTTGCCCACGGAATGCCTCCTTTTACATATTTCATTTTTCTCTTTGAATTCTCTTAATTGTACCGTCATTAAAGTGGTAGCAAAAACTTTTATCCTTTTCCGTCAACCAGTTTTTGGTAATGTTGAAGACATCCAAGGCTAACGCCGACCATCATCATCATCATTATCATTACAGCCCTTTACAAGTCCACTGCTGAACATAGGCCTCCCCCAAGGAATGCCACAAAGCACGGTCCTGAGCCACCTGCATCCATCGACTTCCTGCATGTCTTACCAGGTCGTCACTCCATCTAGTGGGGGGTCACCCTACACTTCGCCTACTGGTCCGAGGCTGCGAAACGCCGACCATGGCATGTATATTTAACAACGTAAATATATCAACTGAGTAGACAATATACGAGTATCAGTGTTCAGGAGAAGGTGGAAGAGGTTTATGGAGTTGCGTAGTTCCAATGACGATAATGATGATGATGAAATGTTCTAATGAACGTATCATTAGTTCCTGATAGTATCATCCTTCCTTATTTTATGAAAATCCTTGACTTTATAACATGTATAATCAAATGAATAATCGGAAATTCTGAGTTTCCATTGGTGCGTAAGCACTACTTTTTACATCCATAAGTCGAGTGCAGCGCATGGAACCCCGCCAATAGTGCTAAAGTCTTATTTTCCAGAGTTGGCACCGGTTCTTAAGCGCTTTTTCTGGTATTCTTACTCCTAAGACGTCGTTCCAAGCTCATGAAAGACACCTTAATGCACGATCTCTAAAAAGTGACCGCTCAGACCCGTCCAACTAGGCCTAATGCCATTACCTCCTTGTTCTCCAAAATAATGGAATTCATTATTAACCAAACCCCACTGCAGCTATATTATAAACCTTTTTACCGGAAAAGAGGCATTCCAACTTAGTCCTCAGGGATGACGACGCGTGATATTTTGATTCTTAATTGAGGATAGATATAGGTGTCTATGGACCACAGTATCCACTTACCATCAGGAAGACTGTGTGCTCTTGTGGGTATCAATTGAGTCAGAGCCACAAACCCTTACTCTTAAAAAAAACCAGGCAGCTCATGAGGTACCTTGAAAAGGATCTGCTGATTAGTGACCGTCAATACGGTTTCCATTGAGATTGCTCTGCTGTTGATCTTCTTGTCTACCTTATTCACTAATGGGCGGAGACATTCGAGACCAAGGGGGAAGCCCTAGGGGTAGTTTGAACATAGCGAAGGCCTATGATCGGGATTTGAAGAAATTATGCAATTAAATCATCAGTTTTCTTGTAGATCATAGCATCAAGATCGGAGCATGCACCGTTGAGCGGTGCATGCTACGACTCCAAGCTTGTGAATGCTGGTGTACCACAATACTACGTACTATCATCTATCCTGTTCCTTCTGCATATAAATGATATGTTGCATACTAGTAACATTCATTGTTACGTAGACGACATAACTGGCGATGCTTTATAGAACGTCCGTGCTAATTTTTCTCGGAAACACGTTGTCGAGTACCGGAACAAACTTGTGTCTGAAGTCGAGTCTTTTTTAAACTAGAACAAGAAATTTTATCCTCATCATCTTTAAATTGCTTTAAAAATAGTCGGTTCCTTATATATGCTGATGATCTCAAAATATATCAATGCATCGATAGGATAGAGGATCACTATTTGCTTCAAGAAGACCTTGACAGATTTAACAATTACTGTGCTCTTAATAATTTACGACTTAATTTAAATAAATGTAAAGTAATCACTTTCACAAAAAAACGGAATATAAGCCACTTTAACTATTCTCTTAAAGGTACAGATATTGTAAGGGTGAATAATATAAGGGATTTGGGTGTGACTTTTCATAGCAAATTACATTTTGATATTCATATACAAAACATAATTAGTAAAGCTTTTAAAATGTACGGACTTGTTATGCGTTCTTCTACTGAATTTAGAAACCCCACCACTTTAATCTATCTTTTTAAATCTTTGGTCAGACCTCAATTGGAGTACGGAGTGCCTGTATGGAACCCACTTTATAAAAAATATAATCATAGCATTGAAATGGTACAAAAAAAGTTCTTGCGTCGCGTTAATTACAAATATCACCGTAAGCGTTTATCGTATGTGCTCCTTTTAACAAAATATAAACTCTTAGACTTAAGGTCTAGACGCACTCAACTTGAGGCAAGATTACTTTATGATCTGTGCAATAACAAGTATGATTGCACAGATATAATTAATCGAATTAGTTACTCTGTACCACCTCGCGTACGTATGCGTTCTTGCGTCCTCACTCACTCTTTGCTGTGTCAAGATCTCGGACAAACGCCGGTATCCGATCGCCCCTTCATCGTATGGTTGACACATACAACAAAAAATTTAATTCGGTAGATTTATTTTCTTGCAGTACCAGATCATACAATAGACAGCTAGTTAACTTGCTGTTAAACATAATGTCTCTTTTAAAGTTTTGAACACATTAACAACTAACACTAACTATAAATTATCTAACCAATGACTATATATGTACATGCATAGACACACACAACGCGCGCCGCGCTATATGCGCACTCACACCTCATCCTAACTCACAAACACACAAAATTTTAACCTCTAATACATGTTAAATAATATTTTAGAAATTAAGGTACTTTATTTTTACAAAATTAGGTCCCTCACATAATTATTCTATGTTTTATACTCTATGTGTGACCATCGTCGTTGAGTTTATGATAAGTAATAAATTGTAATAGAACATAAGCTTTAGCATAAGATATATTGTAAACTTGTTTGTGGTTCTCTAAATAAATCAAAAAAAAAAAAAAAAATCTCGATGGTTGGCGTTCCCCTACTGTGCGATTTACACAAAATTTTCTGCTTCATACGTCCTCACTGTGGAACTTACTGTCACCGGCGGTTTTACCAGGCCGATACGTCAGATTAAGGACTTCTTCTAGAAAAGAGCCTAATCCTTTCTAAAAGACCGGCAACGCACCAACAATTTTCCTGGTATTGTAGATGTTCATAGACGACGGTCATCACTTAGCATCAGGTGAGACTTACGCTCGTTTGCCTCCTCTTCCATAAAAAAATAACAGTCACAATTACATCTAAGTTTGAATATAATGTGACTGTTACTGAGAACTTCTTCTTCCGCAGACATTATAAACACGGCCTTTTGCATATATTTTTTTTGTTTTAAAAAATCTGACTCTCGTAAGAAAATTGGTGGCATAGTAATCCACCATCGTTTCTCGAAAGAAACTGTTTGAAGGCGCTGGTCAACATAAATATTCCCTCGGTATACAGCCTAAGAAAGCCGTAAGAACCATTTACTCACGGCATAAATTGTTTTAAATTTATTGACTCATAATAGGTAATATAATCTTACCTTATAGTATAACCTATTTTAAAATATACATCCCATTTATTTGCCAATTCACGGCTTATCGGAAATCTCAAATTAGAAAATATTTTAACCGTATTTACCTTTATTATGTACCTATAAAAAAAGCTTTCAAAAGCTTTATTTTTGACATTGATGAAGAGAAATATCATTGTTCTTCTTAGTTTGCTTCCGTAAACCGTTTTTGAAGCTTAGCACTTCACATTTCACCATGGTAACTTAAAATTCAAATAAATACCGTTGAGAGAAATAATTTACGCGCGTGACCTTTCGTGACTAATAACGTCGCCCTTGCCATTTCGATACTGTTCACACCCGTGCTTACTGTTCTGACTCGCTAACGCGCACTCTATAGCAAATTACACATTCACTAATCATACTTTTGTAGCGACTAAAAACGAATTTTTTGACTGACAATTAATCATAGAATATTCTTATAGTGATATTAATAAGCCCCGTCTTCAAACTTATGTAACACCACTTCGTCACTTAAGTGTGGTAAGAGACGTCTGTTGGAAAAGCTAGAAATCCTAATGCAAATTATCTAGTACCTATTATCTATCTCTATATCTATATCTATATCTATATCTAGTATCTATTGATATAATAAATTATTAACTTTTCGTGAAACTCCTCTGCATATCCTGATTGCGGACCCTAATTGCGCAAACGTAGTACTCATCTGAAAATATATTCTGTAACTACTATTAACCCAAAAAATTTAAAATGCGCACAGCTAAGCAATTCCTTCAATTCATTACATATATAGGCCTTAAATAACTATTTTCAATGCAGCGATCACAATAGATCAATACATAGCTACTCGCACAAAACCTTGCTTCTTGCATTATGTACATTTAACGAGTCAGATAATTTACCCTAATTACTCTCATTTCATATAATGTTTCGTTAAGTAATCTTACGCATAGATCGTCGAAGACAGCGACCTTCTTCAGCTATATTGTGGTTGTAGCACGAATGGGTCGGCTCGACCGGGAAAAGACCACGCTCACACAGGATACCAGCGTAAAATAGCAGCTTAATGCTGCTGCGTTTTATATGGTGAGTGTAGATATGCGGTGACCCTTTTTGCTTGAAACAAGGCATTCCATCTTCGTCAGGGGTGACAATGCATCTGAATCTTGATTCTTTATCGAAGATAGATGTAGATGTGTATGAGCCACGGCATCCACTTACCATCAGGTGGAATACGTGCTCGTTTGTTACCCTTATTCTATACAGAAGAGAGACCCAAATGTCACCAAAAACATCATACAATGTCACTACACATATCTAATGACACAAACAGCTAAATTAACGAATGAAAAGCGCCGCGTCGCAATTGTACACTACGGCCAGATCGACTAATGCGAGTTAAGTCGTCAGGACTAGGACTACTGATCATCGTTAGTCCCATTATCATGACCGGTCACCATTTTTATTCCAGTTACTGAGTTACTAGCAGTCGGTAGACTGCGGGTCCAGCAGCACAAAATATTGTTATATAATAATGACGGCAAAAATACCCAACAAAGCACAAAGTCACACTGCGCTATGTGATCTTGGGATTTTAGAAGCTTTTCATTATTATTATTTTTGTTAACTTTATTACTAGAAAGAAAGCTACTCTATGATGAAGCCACACTGCAGCTTGAGCTACGATTATAGCACAAATATAACATTCTCACATAATGTTTTTCATGATATGGTTAGTAACGAAAAGCAAATACCCTTTCTAAAAAAAGATACAATAAATCCTGTAACTTTCGTTAAAAGTTAGAGGATTTATTGTATTTACGTAAAATTAAAATAAATATTTGTTTATTTTTTCCTGTAATCATTAAAGTAGTTATAGGTACATAATCAACTTATACATATGAATAAATACATATATAATTAAACTTTTAGTATATATATATATATATATATATACTAAAAGTTTAATTAATATATATATATATATATATTACTTTATTACTAGAAAAGAATTTACTAAATGACCAAACCACCGAAGCATTCTTTTCTTAATCCTGGTCACAACGTCATCTTGCAAACCACCTTTTCTTATCACACAATTTCTCACCCTGTCATTCAGATTCAGCCCTAGCATACTCCTTAATGACCGCATTTCTACAGCATTTATTCTACTCTCATGCTTCTTCTGCCAGACCCAACTTTCACTACCATACATTAAAGTAGGGACTAACACAGCATTATGAATTTCCAAACGTGCCTTTTTTGACACATTCTGACTTCTTATAATAGCGTGTAGAGCCCCATTCATTCTATTACCTGCGTTCACTCCTCGTTCTATATCCTTATCATATCTACCATCCGTGCTAAATAAACATGCCAAATATACAAACTCATCCACTTGCTCAATCAACTCGCCTTCTATTCTTATTTCACATAACGTTTTATTTTCTCCTCTTTCAAAAACCATCACTTTCGTCTTACTTGCATTCACTTTCATACCCCTTTCTTTTAATGACCATTTCAATAAAGCGTAGATGCACAGACCGCGGCCCGCGGGCCGCATGGGGCCCGCCGGTCTAATACTGGTGGCCCGCCGACAGCAAAAATAATACTCTCGTACATTCGAAAAATATTGAATTATATTCCAGAATAAAACCAAAAAAAATATGTTCGAAAAGTAATTTAAATCTCGCGCGCGCGCTCTTATGTGCGCTTATCGGTGCGCCGTGCATGCGTCGGTAACAGCGGTCGGTAATGTTCGTGCTGATCTCGGTTAAATTCGTTTTCTTGAGGAACCGCCGCGGCCTGCGGCGCGGCGACGACGGCAGCGCGATGGCGGCTTATCCACGGGTTATATTGTTAGAGCAAGCGAGATAGCAATAGTCCCGAATTCCCGATTGCTCGCGTAGATAGATACACGAAGCTTCCAGAGTCGGTTTCGTGATTTCTCCAGACAGTTTTCGACTCTATACGCGCGGTATAAAAGCCACGCTAACCGCAGCGACCGACAGTTCGGTTTTAATTTGAGTGAAGTGTCAATAGTTCTAGTGTAGATTTTAACTCGACTAGCCGGTGTCATATATTTTGGTCCACATTCAACGTATATTTCCTGTCAAGTGCCGTGTATAATTGTGTTGTGAAATCGTAAGTAAAACTCTGTTATTAATAAGTGTTTCCTACCTATTCAATCAATTATTTTGGTAATTTAAAAAGGATGGGTAATTTAAGTAGGTACTGTAATAGTTTTAGGTGCTGTGTTAATCCTAGCCAGGATTAGAACGCAACATGGACAAGCCAGGACCTAGTAAAAACGTAAGGTTAAAGATGAAAATCGGCAGTTTCAAAAATTTGGACTGAGAAATACTTTTTGTATGGTCGCATAACAAAGTCGTTTGTTTAATTTGTAAGAATTCTGTTGCGATTGCAAAGGAATATAATGTAAAAGGCACTATGAAACGCAGCATCCTACTTTTACCAAGTTTACAGGCGAATTAAGGAAGCAAAAATGTTGTCTTTAAAACGGGAGCTTATTGGTCAGCAAACTATGTTTACAAAATCCATTCAAGATTCAGAAACAGCTACAGAAGTTAGTTATGAAATTTCTCGAATGATAGCAAAGCGAAGTCGCCCTTCAATGATGGGAATTTTGTAAAGAATGCATAGAAATTGCCGCTAAGAAAATGTGTCCAGAAGCAGCAAAAAGTTTGAGAAAATTCAACTGAATCTTATGACTATCCAAAGACGAATTATGTCTTTGTCAGATAATATTGCGGAACAATTAAATGAAAAAACTAAGATCATTGAATTTTTTTCATTAGCACTCGACGAATCCACTGATATTAGTTCCACAGCTCAACTTCTGATATTCATACGAGGTGTTACTCAAGATTTTGAAGTCTTAGAAGAGTTATTAGGAATGTGTTCATTGAAAGGTCAAACCAGAGGAGTTGATATACTCAATGTACTTTTGGATGAGTGTTCAAAAACTGATTTGGACTTATCAAAATTATCGGGAGTTGCGACTGACGGTGCTCCTTCGATGATTGGTGTCAATTCTGGGCTAGTTACTTTGCTGAAAAGCATCTGCAAGAAAAAAACATAAACGCTGAAGATCTCATGCAGTTTCACTGCATTATACACCAAGAAGCCCTCTGTTCTAAAAAAATTGAATTTCAAAATGTCATGAAAGTGGTAGTTTCGACTGTAAATTTCATAAAATCACGAGGACTCAATCACAGGCAATTCAAACAATTTTGATGACATCGAAAGCGAATATGGAGATTTACTGTATTATACAGAAGTAAGGTGGCTAAGTCGTGGATTGACACTGGAACGATTTCTAAATTTTATAGAAGAAATTGGAATATTTCTGGCGGAAAAGCAAAGGGATGTCCCGGAACTTAAAATCCTGATTGGTTGTGTGATTTGGCTTTTTAGTTGATATTAGAAATCATTTGAATGTCTTGAACACACGGCTTCAAGGCAAAATCAACTGATGTCCCAGCTCTACGCTCATGTATCATCCTTTCAATGCAAGCTGACACTTTTCAGATCGCAATTGAATTCTGAAATTACAATCATTTTCCGAATTATAAGAAAATGGCTGAAAAATTCAACAAAACTGCGATTAATTTCAGTTATGTAGAAAAGCTAGATATTTTGATTCAATCTTTTCAAGACAGATTTTGGAGTTTAAAAAGTGAAACCTCTGTTGGACATATTCAGCAATCCTTTCACGATTTCAGTTGAAAATGCGCCAGAGTCAATGCAGTTAGAAATTATCGACATTCAAAACGACCAAGATTTACGCAACAAATTCAACGAAGGAGACTTGCTGAACTTTTACCGCTGCATTGATAAAAATACGTACAAAGAGTTGCGCATAAACGCTCTGAAATGTGCCAGCTTATTTGGTTCTACCTATATATGTGAACAAACCTTTTCAATACTAAATAATAATAAAACAAAAAATCGAAACCGCCTTGCAAATGAAAGTTTGGAAGCAGTTTTACGTGTTGCTACAAGTAAATTTGAGCCAAATATAAAAAAGATTGTAAGCACTATGCAGTGCCACGCTTCAAATTAATAAATTCTTTTTCAATTTTAATACATTATTATCAATTCTTTATTGTCTTTTATTACCTATACTTCTGGCGGCCCGCCATCAGTTCATAATTTGCCCGAGTGGCCCCTAATCTTAATAAGTCTGTGCATCACTGCAATAAAGTAACCATCATTTGCAACTCGAAATTGAATTATTTCTACATAATAGCTTCTGAAGTTGATGCTAAGGCATGGTATATCGAAGAACTAAAGCCCCGACTTTAGAAGCTATTACTTACAAATTATTTTATTACTTTTAGTTTTGAAGTCGCTTTGTACTTTTTCTTAATTAAATTTATTTATTGTTTAGTTTTTTTGTACTTTAAGAGTTTTGAGTAGTTTAAGGAACATCACCAATTCAAAGTACAATACGAATTTCGTTTAAACAGTTACATTAAAATCTCTATTGTTTTATTAAAATCTCCATATTGTAAAAAATAAAAAAGAACTATCAGATAAACGTCTATGCACTCGAATAGTCGTAATTAAAGCGGAAGATAATGGTGCAGAAAAACGAAGTTTTCTTCAAGTTAAGTCAGTAGTTAAGTCCTTTTCTTCTCGTGGTAGACAATCCCAGCTGCAGAGAATAGACTCTCTGAAGAATAAACACTACTTCCTTCCCTAATATTTGGCTATTCGGCAAGGAAGTCCGCAGAATATTCGGTATTCGGCGTGTGGCCGCATATGTAGTATATTTCGTTGCAAGTCTACTAATAATCTTACACTCACCAGATGTCGTTAGTTGGGGCTAAAGTGAACTTATTTGTTACGTATGGTCACACTATCATCAACTTTGAGTAGTTGTAGCGTTTTAAATAAAAGTTTTTCGGTTCCTAGTGTATGTAGGTATATACACAAAACAATGCCTTAGTTAACTATTCTTAAATTATTTTAAAAAATTAATTCTTCTACTTTTCGGAATATCCGTAGTCTGATTTATTCATTTCTAATTTAATTAATATAAAATATAATTAATATTTCAGAAAAAATGTTGAAATATATCAAATATATCGCCTGATTCTTAAGTGGCGTCGCCTTGTTGGCAAAAAAAAGTCGTAGATCTGATCCCTCATTCGACTGACTTATCCATCTACGTTAATTTCCAACCGATTTTATGATTTAAATTAGTCTTTAAATATCTTTAAAAACGTCAGGATCGATCCAATGGAAATTCAGGTTGGGTAAATAGGGCATGAAATTTCTTAATGTAACTACTTAGTCCACTCAAAAAGTATTATACAAACAATTAAACTTTAAAAAAAATAATAATAACGGCCTTCGTCGAACTTAACAGCTTTTGAAGTCGGGGCTTTTATTCTTCTATACACTGTGCCCTAACACCGACTCCTAAAGCTGTTATGTAAAGTATGTAGGTGTTTTGACGGTCCCGTCGCGCAGCGGCTTAGCATTGAAGTTCTGCACTGATGATCGCGGGTTCGTGTCCTGCACGGACCAATTATTTCCAAGCCTACAAACAATTTTTCCGGGTCTGGATGTCTGTCCTTGTGCAATTTATGTATGTAAACTGTTTCTGTCTGTTCTGTCTATCCTATTATTTTTATTTCTTTGTCAGCTTTTACTTGTTATTAAAAGTTCGAATGTTACTATTTTCGAAACATTTAATGTATCTGTAGTACATTATTAGTTAGTTAGTACATGATTGGAAATAGCAAATTAAAATTAAAATTAAATTCAATAAAATCCGTAAAATTAGTTTTATTCAATGTATCTGCATTTTAATTCTGCTCTGCTATTACAAGAAATATGGAATTTAGTCCCGTTAATTTATTTATAAGATTATTGCCAAAGCACACTCGGCCACGCTTAACACGCACTGCGATTAAACGCACGCGTTTAACCGCACGTCTGAAACTGCAAAAAAAATGTAACACATAGCTTTCTATACAAGCGCACGAATTAGGGACTTTTTTCAGCGACTGATTTTAAAAACGTAACTGCTACATTTCGATCGCGGTTTGTTTGTAAGCGCGCGATTTTTACGTGTCCCATAGTAATAGTGGTAATAGTATGGCGGCGCACGCACAGCGGTTAACCGCGTTCGGTTTTTTATTCAGTCTCGACTAGGCGAGTGCAAAGGACAGTCGTTATTTGCGGTGCTAATTTAAAGAGGATATGTCATGTCGTCCAACTCAGAAACAACGTCTTTAATAGGACAGTTTAATTGGCAGTAGGACGTACATAGGCTGTAACTTTAACTTTAACTTTGAAGGAAGATGAATGTACTGGAGTACATAGAGAAGATTGTTAGAATTATTTTCACTATTCGAAAGGCCTCAGTGTAACTTAAAATCTGCCATCATTATCATTCCGAAATATGACAAAGTTTCCACGTGATAGTCAGAGCTCTTCGTATTATACGACCTCACAATAAGCGTGGGTCATGACTGCCGGACGTTGTAACTTAGATGTGGGTAACACCGCGGGGCGATAAGCTAGTCCCCAATAAATCATGTTCTTACAAAATTTACATAAAAGCATTATTATTTAAGAACGTACAAAGAATCAAATTTTATGTGTAAATATTTTAATTTGATTTATAATTTTTATTAGTTTTTGTATAAAACTGGAGTGCCAAACTTTCAGTTCACCTCAAGGTAAGTGGTTACTGCAGTCCATGGACACCTGCTGCTAACTTCGAAGAAAGAAGACTGCACATGCGTTGTCATCTCTGAGGACTAAGATGGATTGCTTCACAGCCTGTGATTATGCTGGCTCTCTATACCCTTTAGACAGGAGCAGAGTAGTGCAAGCACTGCTATTTTGCGGTAGTAATAGGCAATATAGTGGTACCTACCCAGACGGAGTCTAGGCAGAAAAGTCCCGCCACCTAGTGGTGCAAATCAGTTTTAAAAACAACCGACAACTGCATTATAATATTGATAATGTAATATTTTTTATCAATGTTTATATAATCGTAACATACTAAAATAAGTATATTAAATGATAATTTTAAGTCACATACTTCCTGATAGCAAGTTAAAATAATGAAAAACTGCGGTTGCCAACTTGCCTTTAACATCCCTTCTACGAGGTAAACTATGGGAGAGATATGTTCAACATTAGTAGCAGAATAAGGAGCAGTAGCAGACTTTGAAAAATGCATGTCAGTGTATAAATTAAAAGTATTAAGACTCAATCAACAATGACATACAGCAAAAGCAAAATAGATCTTCGTAAGAAGCGCCTAGCACTTTCGTAACCCCTGACCTGAATAGTGTGACGCACCCACGAGACGTGTCGAAATTAAAGTTGTCTTTCAACAAAATGTCTATTTAAATGATACATAAATTACGCAAACATACAAAATGTATCCTAATGCTTTCAAATCATACTCTAGACTATTGTGTTGTGTCATAAAATATCGTAAAAGAAGAATGAATGCAATAAATATTTATCATTTATTTGGTACGAAATGCAAATGTGATGCATAACATTTAGGATATTTTATGTATTTAAAGCATAATTTAATTAATACAGTAAATCTTTTAGAGAAACTAATAAAAGATGTCTGTATATATTATATATAGATATGCCTTAGATAATTTACCACGAAAAGAGAAGTGGTTAATGTCATTAGTCTTACAGATTGGAAACTATCATCTTTACGTATCTCAGTCGGTTCCAAGAACCATTAGGCTGCATATTTTAAATCTATTAACTCATTAACACAATTCCCTGATTTCAGACTCAAGACAGCCAGCAGTAACGCCACTGCAGGGGCCCATACTTTTACGTAATGGGTCCGTACCCGTTGTACCACTTACGTCGTACCCCACAATCAATAATGGCTCCTTCTACCAAATACCTGTAAGTATCATCATTATTCTAATGACTTTTTTATTGAACACCACATTTAGTCAGCATTAGGTAAGAGCATATAATCTAATCTATCTTCTTATTCTAACTATCTATACTTATACCATCGCTATTCATCGCTATTTTATTTATATACTTTTAACGACTGCCTCTTTGGTCGTAACCGCGACTGATGATCTTGAGGTCCTAAGTTCGTATCCCGGTCGAGTCAAAGTCAGTTATTAGGGTTTTTTGACAAGAAATTTCTCAATAGCAACACGGAGTCAGGAAGTTGGCGGTGTTACACCCACGTGCCTCGAAAATCATGTAGATAGAGTGCACCTGTGCTTGCGGAAACACTCTGGCACTATAATCCTGTCCTGCGCAGATGGCTAGTATTCCGGTCTGGAGGCCATTATTATTATTATAACAAAGCTAAGCTAGACTGTATGACCACTTAGGAAAATTAAATGGATATACTAGGTTGATCAATAAGTTTTCAGAATAGGACACTTATCAATGAGTTATAGAAATGCATTCTATTTGTTTTTAATTTTAAATTCGTTAGTAGCCAAGGCCAGAAAAAACTAAATTAAAACTATACCCAATTTTTTTTCAAACTTCACATTTGGCGCGAATTTGATTCGTATGTAAAATGGAGAAACTCGAACTTCATGTGTTTGAAGAATTGCAGTCTACTTTGGCAGACAATGCTCCATCTTATTCTACAGTGGCATACTGATAAAAAAAAAACAAATAAAACACAAAAGCTACATTTACCATACACAAGTAAATATCTAATCGAAGTAGGTATCTGCTGTTAAATTTATAAAGGAAATTAAGTTGTTTTGTAAGATTTCAAAGACAGATAAATCAATTTTTAATCATGGTAATTCATAGAATATTTATGGATTTTAATAATGCCGTCTGTGCTGCGAATTAGGTTCCTTTATACGATCAATGTTTAACTAAAACCAGGTGCAACTGGTAACATTTAAAACACAAATTACAGTTATTAACCTTAAACTATAGTGTAACAAGCTACTACGTATCATTATCAGTTGCAGCTAGACCTTCGCAGTCAAGTTTTTGCTAAAGTCTGAACTGGTAGTGTGTTGTATTAAAATTCCGCGACGTTATAATACTTGAACTAAATAATGATATTTAATTTTAGATATAACTAGGTCAAAAGGTAGTCATAAAACTTATATAATATTATGTTAATCTATCAACAAACAACTTGTAGTTTTAGAGTAAGTTACTCTATAATTATTAATTACGAGTTAAAGTTATTTGTTTTCACCTACAGATTACAGTGTTTATCCATTCCAATCGATTTTTTTTAATTTAAAAGTAAAAAATAAAGTTACAGCCTATATACGTCCCACTACTAGGCACAGGCCTCCTCACATTTCTGTCAGGGTTTTTGGACAAGGAACTGTCCACCGCGCTGTCCCAATGCGTGTTGGCGGTTTTCACATGTTTTCACATGTTACGTCCTTTCAAAACTTCATTGCTGAACATATAGGCCTCCCAAATAGATTGCCTCATAGGGGGGATGTATGCCATATTTGTCACGCTTGGCAGGCAGGTTGGCAACCGTAGTTTTTTTTATTATATTTGTTATTATTAAAACGCTGCTGTACATCTTCTGGTTTATTTCCTATCATCTGTTCCGATATCCACGAGACGATATGGGTTAGTGCATATTCCATCACCACCACTACACGCTCAATGCAATCCGTCCAGCTATCATTATTTTTCCTAAACCCGTAATCAATTACTGCGGTTCTTAAAAGAATAAAAAATGTGATGTGAAACCTAAAGATTGAAATAAAATACTACCAGAAATAGTGGGCCATCCCCGGTCTTGACAAAACGTTAAATAGTAGTACCTAGAATAACAGTCTGAAATTAGATGAAGTTACATTAGTACTATTAGTACTAGTATTCTGTGATTAATAGTGATTTCTTTCTGTACCTCCTACATCTGTATGGTATAATTTCTGTATGATGTAATAGGCGTACGATCAAGTTAGCAAAGAACGCGCAAATGCTTATAATTATTTGTGAATCAACATTTTTCGAGGTCTAGACTACACTAGTACGAGTGATATTTTAATTAAGTGATCAAGAGCGACAGTGACTCAATATCGTAAAAGCTGGCAATAACTAACTAAAGTAAATTATTACGCAACTAATTTTTTTGTCGCTTTGATCGCATTACGTTAAGGCTGATTTAGACGGGGACAGTAACAGGCGCCAGTGCTGGCGCCAAGGACTGACTTGCACCGTTTACACGCAGTCAGTAGTCGCGCAGATAGTGCTGTACTGACTCCAAATGAATTTACATTATGCCAGTAGCGGGTCAGCACTGACTTGCCTCAAATTTGGAGCCAGTTACTGTCCCTGCGTAAATCAGCCATTATCATTAGCGTTCCGTGCCAAAATTAGCAAAATGGAAAACTTATAAAATCAACTGTCTACCACTCTGTCTGTCACTGACGTTTTTCTCACGAACTTTTTCACTGTAATACTATAAAAGTGTGAGGTTCAAAATTGAAGTTTTCTACAAAAGAGGTTAACTTTTGGGTCCGAGTACAGAACCAGAGTACGAAAAAACCTATCCAACTGCAGAGAGGTATAAGACGGGGTGACGTTATATTCCCATCATCATCTTTAGGTATATTGATCAAGTCGTCTGGACTGGAAAAGGTACTGTATCAATGGCGAGTACATAACCCGCCTTCGATTTTCCGACGATATAGTCAATATGTACAGCGACTTGCGTCAATAGTGATTATAGTAACTTGCGATGTGCTGTAATGATTATGACGACTAATAATTAATATACTAAAAATAGTATAATTATTTGTTGCAATTCTTAACATATTCACTATACCATATAAGTAGCATACACACTAACTTACTGCAATCTTTGTTATTTATTTGCGACCTGATTTTATTACCCTTCGGCATTTGGCACAAACTTATTCGAATAATCGTTAGTGCAAATGAAAATTGGCAAAGCTAGGTTAAACAAATTATAACTCATTTGTCAAAGACAAAGCAAATGTTTAGTTACATTACAAAGTAAGTTACGTAAAATACAATGAAATACTCGTAGATACTCAAAATAATAACAGAATTATTTAATTAATTATAATTATTAATATATATATAAATAATCAAAATATTAGATACCCAATAATTCTCAAAAATTGGTGTTTGATTTTTTAACGTTCGATAATATTAAATAAAAGTAACTAAAATTATTACAATAGAAAATAAACTAAAATATACCAAAATATACCCGATAAAATCTGTAAAAAATTGTTTTATTTGTTTATATTTGATAGATGCTGATGGCTCGGGACCGTATTTTGTAACATTCCTTGACGGAGGCTATAATGATGTTGATAATATAACGAGATAAGACATTATCATACATTTTTAGATATTATACTTTAAGTGAAGTTTACAGTAATAATATTTAGATCCGACGCTTTATATAAAAAGTTTAAAAGCTTTTCTTTTATTATACGTACCTATACGGCCCAGGCGAGGATGGAATTACAGCGGAGCTTCTGAAAGCGGGTGGAAAACCGGTACTTAAAGTCCTTCAGAAGCTCTTTTTAAGCGCAGACTCGACGACTTCCAGCCTCCCGAACAAGCCGGTTTCCGAAGAGGTTTTAGAACCATAGACCACATACACACCCTTCGGCAAATTGTACAGAAGACAGAGGAGTACAATCTGCCACTTTGCCTTGCGTATGTGGACTATGAGAAAGCCTTTGATTCCGTCGAAATTTGGGCGGTGCTACAGTCCCTTCAGCGGTGCCAAGTTGACTGTCGGTATATCGAAGTGCTGAAGTGTTTGTACAGTAGGGCTATGATGGCTATCCGAGTACAGAATCAGAGTATGAAACCTATCCAACTGCAGAGGTGTAAGACAGGGTGACGTTATATCCCCGAAACTCTTCACCGCTCAATTAGAAGACGTATTCAAGCTACTGGACTGGAAAAGATGCGGTATTAACATCAATGGCGAGTACATTTCTCACCTTCGGTTTGCCGACGATATAGTCCTTATGGCAGAACTGCTGGAGGACGTAAGCACTATGCTCAATGACCTCAATAGTGTCTCCCAACGGATAGGTCTTAAGATGAACTTGGACAAAACAAAGATCATATTTAATGTCCATGTCACACCTATGCCGGTAGTTGTTGGGAGCACTATGCTCGAAGTTGTTGACGAGTATCTTTACCTTGGACAAATAGTCCGACTAGGGAAGTTCAACTTCGACCGAGAGGTCAATCGACGAATTCAATTCGGCTGGGCAGCGTTCGGGAAATTACAACACATCTTCTCGTCAGGTATGCCTTAAAACTTGACAACGAGACTGTACAACCAGTGCGTGTTGCCAGTGATGACTTATGGAACTGAGACCTGGTCCTTCACAGCTGGCCGTATAAGGAATCTCAAGGTCGCTCAGCGAGCTATGGAGAGGGCTATGCTCGGGGTTTCTCTGCGTGATAAACTTAGAAATGAGGATATCCGCAGTAGAATCAGAGTGACTGACATAGCCCAACGGATCAGTAAGCTGAAGTGGCAATGGGCCGGCCATATAGCTCGAAGCGACCCCCCACTAGATGGAGTGACGACCTGGTAAGACATGCAGGAAGTCGATGGATGCAGGTGGCTTAGGATCGTGCTTTGTGGCATTCCTTGGGGGAGGCCTATGTTCAGCAGTGGACTTGTGAAGGGCTGTAATGATGATGATACGTCCTATAAGTAGATATATAAGTTTTGTAACATAATATTATATTTAATGGAGTATACATCAATTGTTTAGAGTCGAGGTAGCTCAGGGGCTTAGTGCTCTCCGTAAATATCATAGTACGCGAGCAACCCGGGTTCGATCCCCGCCGGCGTCAATTAAATTGTTAATTACCTTTTAAGTGCTGAAAACATCATGAAGAAACCATGTCTGAAAAATAAAAAATAAATATACGATGACATGTGAAGTCCACCAACATCCTCTGTGGCACCGCGGCAAACATTTGTCTCGAAGGATACGAACATGACGATGTTGATGTAAATACTAGTAAAGTTCAAAATGTTAGTCTAATTTGGGCTCAAGATAGTAATTATAGGAATCATGTACAATTTACCTTTTCATACAAGTTAAATCTTTATACGGCATTAATTATACGTTAACCATTTTTATAGATAAAATCGACATTAAAAACACGAACAAATTAACAAGCTTAAGGAGAAAAACGTAGTTATTTAGATAATGATTGTTCTTGCTTCAGATTATATTATGTTCTTTGGAATTATATTATAACGTCATTGAGTCTTGCCGTCTTGCCGAGTTGTAGGTTCAGGGTTAAAGTTTAAGAAAGTATGTAACTCGTACGATATAAATATGAGTGATATTCCAGTCTAACCTTTATCTCTGAATCAGGACCTGACCTTGCTTTAGATTGACAAATCAATACACCATTTATAGAAAGTAAATGCGTCATTCTGTTTAAAAATACAGTTACGATATCACTTTACTTGTGCAAGTGGTTTGGTGTTGCGTCAATAAAAAATACAGTAACATTTCTTTTTTTAAGAGCGCAAGGGTTAATATGTTGAGTTATTGCCAAATTTTAATCTCCTTTGCTTACGATGAACCCTGATGGTAAACGGACGAGTGACACATATTGCTGAACGTCCTTCTAAAGATCGCTGAACCTAAATGTCACAAACTGGTGATAGGGGTCATCATTAGCAGTACCATGGTATCGTCTGCACTTATCTATTTGCCTGCCGAGAGTGATATGGACAAGTCTTTAGAGTACTGCATGTCAACAGATACATTCCTGGAAAGAACTATGTCCAGAAGTGGAATTATAACGTCTGTTGAAGAAGAAAAATGAAGATATGATTTTTTTTCATATTTGATTCGCTGCCTCTCCGCTTACTGATCCGTTGCGCTATGTCGTTACTCGGAATCTACTGCGGATATCCTCATTGCGAAGTTCATTGAGTGAAACTCCAAGCATAGCCCTCTTCATAACTCGCTGAGCAACCTTGAGCTTCCGTCAGCAGTGAACGTGGCCTGAGACGTGGCCCAGTCATATGTCATCACTAGCAATACGCATTGGTTGTACAATTTTTATAGTTTTGAGGCATAAGTACGTAACGTGAAGATCAGTCGTATCTAAGTCCAGCCGAGTTGGATCCGTCAATTGACCTGTCGATCGAAGTTGCACTTAAATAACAATTTGTCTTACATACGTGTCTTGCTTGCGGACCTTTAATGTGTAAACATCTGGAAAACTGCTAACTTTGAAAATGGACACAACTAAGCAACTCGTTCAATTCCTTGAAGATATAGGGCCTAGCAGTGAACTATAGCCATAGCAGCAATCACAATAGATCATACAGGTCGCAGAGATACGAATATTATTAAAAAATGCATAGCTGCTCGTACAAAAAAAAACATACTCGTCAACAACTTCGAGCGTAGTGTTCTCAATAAATACTGGCATAAATGTGACATGGATCTTACACATATTCTTTGTTTTTCCCATTTTAATTTTAAGACCTATCCGTTGTGAAACACTACTGAGGTCAATGATCATAATACTGAGGTTCTCCAGCGATTCTGCCATAATGACTATAGCGCCGGCAAATCGAAGGTGAATAATGTATTCACCGTTGATGTTGATACCGTTTGCCAGTAATGACATATATGTGACATACAATATGTACGTAATATAAGATAAAATATAAGATATAAGATTATAACGCTTGTATCTTTTAGTGCAAGCCGCCAGTTACTTATTAGAATTGCGACAGCGTTGGACTGCAGGAAACGTCCGTTCGTACACGACCACGAGCGTTAGTCACACGCGTGGGCTTGTTACTGATAAACCTTACGTGAGCGATTTATATGATTTATTTCCATGTTTCCATGACCATTATCCTTATTTGACGCTCATAGCAATGTAAGTGCGTTAACCTTGCTTCTGTTTCTAGATTATCTGATATTACGCTGTTAAAACTAGACAATCTAATTTAAAAAATGAATCATGCATCTTATTACAGTTGATGCTTATGCTGCATCAGGTTTACAGCCATGCAGCACAAATAAATGATTCGGCTCAACTAGGGAAGAACCACAGAATACCAGCGTGAAAATTAGCAGCATGATACTGTTGCGTTTCGTAATTATTTCGGTGAGTTACGAAAATCGGCGACCTTTGTCACTGGTAATGAGATATTTCTTCCTAGTCCTCAGGGGTGACAATGCAACTGCATTAAGTCTTTATCAAGTATAGATGTAGATGTCTATGGGCCCCATTCTAAATTAACCATCAGGTGAGATGATGGTAAGTTAAAACTGAAATCCATTAACCCATAACGTCCCATGAGTGTCGTAAGAAGGGACAAAAAAAATTAAACAAGAGATGGGCAGCGCATTTCTTCTTGGTAACAACACAAAGTTAATAATTAAAAATTAAAATTTTTGTACAACCGACTTCAATATAAATTAAAGAAGAAAATCCATTGCTAAGGGTGAATTAATATTTTTAATGTAGTGCCTATTTAAACAACATTCTAGTTATTGTCATGAACTTATGTAATCCATAGAACAATCAAAAGGGTAAAATAATTAAATTTTTAATAAAAAGTAAAAACCAACTTCAAAAACTAAACAAAATATAGTTTGGAAAATCCAAAAGTGCACGCCTCATGATCGTTTCATTTAATTTTAATGAAAAAAAAATAGTGAGGATATTCTTTACAAGAAAAAAAACAAAGAATCTGATTGACTATAATTAATAACTTTTAAACAGTGTTGAGTTCAATAACAAAAATCAATGGGGATCCTCCTTAGAATATATGAAATCTTATTTAATACTATAATTTATCTCAATCTATTGTTTACATTTCTATTAAGCGAGAAGACTCACCGATTTTTTTGGATAGTGGGGCGTGCAATTATTTTTACATCATGGCTTCTGAAAACAAGGCTCAAAATATAATTCTTCGATACACTTTGTCTTAGCACCGACTTTGGAAGCTACTACTTGGAAATTATTTTTTTTAGTTTTTGAAGTCGGTTTTTTTCTAACATCAGTTTATAATAAATCTATGGTTTCTACTTTTTAATAAAACATTGATTATTTAAATGTAATGACATAAAGCGATGAATATATCCTGTGGACAAATACTCTTTTAAAATAAAAAGACACAAAAATCAAATAGCACAGTAAACCTCTAGACAAAGATCACGTTTCACTCATTCGCATACAAATAAGTATTTGCGTAGGAAGTTACATACATTTGCTCTAGTTTCTACTACCGTGGCAGTCGGCTTCGCTTGTGTTGCTATATCTTAAACCTTGAAAGCTTCCGGTCATTTAAAAAAAAACATTCGACTTTTTTACGACATAAACCAAGAATTGTAAGAACAATGTTAGCATATAAATATTGTAAAGGTGGTTGCTAAAATGGTTATATTAACATTTAAAAAAATCACTTAAATCCCATTTAAGAGCAATTAATTATTTTTCTTTCTGTTTTCTTAACTTGCCATCATCTACCTTGCTGAATATAGACATTTTTAAGAATGCGTCAATTGGACTTGGAGCATTTCGGTTTGACGTTTCTGTTCGCTGACAGAGTCCTTTTCGTTAATTAGCAGGGTGTAGTTGTCACACGCTGAACGAATTAACCACACACTATAAAATAAAATGTTTGCATTGAATTTTTATTTTTTAACAATGTCTAATCGACCTTGTTTAAAATTTCAGTAAATGTGTCATATAAATGGTAAAGTGGGTTACTAAAACAATATTTTATTAGGCCTTATAAAATTGCAAGTAATGCCCTTTTAAAAGACGTTTCCACATTTTTATAAGTACAGTGCTTTATTTTCTTACTTAAAAAGTAAATGAACCCATTGATAGTGAGTCACAGCAAAAAGTCACGTCCAAGAACGTGCTTCCATACACGTGTGCACGTGAATAGTCGCTCCTATTTAATGTACATACCTAATACTACGGAGAGTCACAATATCGATAGTTGCATTGCAATCAACAAATTAAGATCCTTTAAATTATTTTCATACAAACAGGCGGCAACACTGTGCTATAATAAAATGGAACATACGCTGATTTTCATCTCTTTGAGTTATATTATATGTGTTTTTCGAATTTACACTAAGTAGTTAACTAACAATAAGTTTAATATTAGGTCTTTACCTTTGAAATTGCCGTTTTCAGGGTTCCGTACCCAAAGGGTACCAACGGGACCCTATTACTAAGCCTCCGCTGTCTGTCCGTCTGTCTGTCAGCAGGCTGTATCTCATGATCCGTAATAGGTAGACAGTTGAAATTTTCACAAAATGCGTATTTCTGTTGCCGCTATAACAATGAATAATAAAAATAAAAATAAATCAAAAATTAAAGGGGGCTCCCCTACTAGAAACGTTTTTTTACTATGGTACAGAACCCTTCATGCGCGAGTCTGACTCGCACTTGGCCCGCTTTTTTTATGAAATAAGTTAACGTAATTTTTTATTTCTATTAAGCAAAGTAATCACCCATGCAATCGATGCAATTTTGCCAACGCAGTGGCAGTTTATTGATGCCCTTCTTGAAGAAATCAGTTGGACGGGAGGCAACAAATTCTTCAAAGGCATTTTGAACTGCCTTTCGGGTATTGAATTTTTTTCCCGCCAAAAAGTTATCTTGGAAAAAGTAGAAGTCTGTAGGCGCAAGGTCTGGTAAGTACGGCGGGTCACGAAGAGCTTACAACCCCAGCTCTTGTAACTTGGAGACTCTCTTGTGCAATATAGACAGTGTAGAGTAGTGGGGACGAGCGATTGACCAAAGCTGGTTGGAGACGTGCGAGCTTCTCCATCATTGCGTTCGGTTCTTCACAGTACACATCAATGTTCATCCCGTTTGGAAGAAGCTGTGATGAATCACACCGACTTCGCTAGACCACCAAACTGTGACCATCACTTTTCTTGTGGTAAGTTTTCGTTTAGGGCATTGCTTAGGTGCTGAACCAAGAACTTGCTGAGCGCTTACGATTGTCAAACAGAATCCATTATTCGTCGTAGGTAACAATGCCGTTCAAAATTCCTTCGTTTGTGTGCCTGCTGAGCAGTGCAAGGCATGTCTCGACGTGTACTTCGCGCTGCCGATTATTGAGTTCGTGGGGCACCCATTTGTCAAGCTTTTTTACCTTGCCAATTTGACGCAAATAGACCAATATTGTTTTGATGCTAACGTCAAAATCTGCTGCTAACTCAGCCGTAGATTGAGTATCATCAGCTTCCACAATCGCATTAAATGAAACTAATTTTTACACCATTGGATTATAATAGGTCTTTATCTATGAAATTGCCGTTCTGCAGTACTGGCCATTTCAAATCAAAATAATTTTTGTTTGGCTAAGAATTCTAATTGAAAATTAATTTTATTTTAAAACATGGAATTCTTTTTTCAAAATTAGTTGTTTGTTTATTGATTAGCGTTATGTTTTCATCGCATTTGAATCTTTTTCGTCATCATGGATACGTTAAAAATTCGAGTAATTATGGAATATGAATATAACGTGGCATCAACGCGGCACAAGCGGCACGCAACATCAATGACGTTTACAAAAATTCGAACTGAAAAATGAATCCCGTCGTCGTGCGAACGGTCGTCCGAAAACTTTGGTCGACAATCACGAATTAAAGGCGATTGTGGAATAATGTTTTCTTATATTTACGCGAAGACTACACATTAAATGAAACTAATTTTTACAGATTATATCGCGTTTAATTTTACTTTTTAATTCCCGACGTTTCGGGTGTTTTACAGCACCCATGATCACGGGGGGGGACTGAGGTGTTTGACGTCCCTCATTAAATATCGGGACCTCAGTCCCGATATTTAATGAGGGACGTCAAACACATTGCATTTGACGGACAGGTGGATATAGTGTTGTGCATACGTTCTGCCGTTCCAAATTTTTTTCAGGAGCTTGGATAATTATGATGTACTGGTATGAAATACGGCGTTCTACAAGTTGTAAAGAACGTCTCGGACAAGGAGCTTCGTATAATTATGGTTGAACTTCACTTAAGTTCGTTTAACCATTTAATTATGTACGAGAACAAACATAATTTAAATAAATGAGTATATAAATATAATAATAGGAAATCTTTTAACATTTATATTACTAAACAGTAAAACGTTCACACATTTTCGTGCAATAAATGTAGAAGGCTTTTAGCATACAAATAGATTGATTCAATTTATGTTGCTCGTAGTAGTGGTCGTTTAGACGCCACATATTATTAACAAAATATAATGTATCTATTGGGTCGACAACCCACAACTCGCAACATAAACTATACAAAATTATGTATTCTAAGCTACAACATTGACTCAACGAAACATAGAGACTGAAATAAAATACACTGAAACACGGAAAGCTTAATTTATTGGATATTTTCGACACATTATTGTCCTTGTTGGATTGTATAAGCACTTTACTTTAAAAGGATTATAAAACTAAATATTGTTCTAACATCTGCATAATATTCTGAATATATTTTAAAACATGTCGAAGACAACGTATTCTCATTTACACAAAATTCATGCGATACAGGCTTATTTTGCAATAACCGGTCAAATTTGCAGAGAAGGTTCAGAATAAGTAATATAGGCAAATGGTAAAAAAAAATTATAAAAAAAAATCTCAAACAATAAATCTCTCCTTTTTATCTTTTATAGTCAAAATGCGTGATAATGCATTATTTTAACTGATTTTACTGCGCACGCACACATTTGTAAGGGTCTATCGGTAGGCAAAAACGTGGTTGCCCATAAATAACATTCAATTTGGGATAATTTCAAATAAAAGTAGAAGCCTTATTAACTCGTATTTTCAAAAACTGCATTAACGGTATATCATTATTTATATATTTGAACTTAAGTTTAAAACCTGGCTACTCTTTGAAAATAACCCTGTAGAAGTCGAATGCATCCTTATGTAACACGCTCCACTGGATGCTCTCCACTCAAGCCTTAGGATAAGTATTTTTAAGTATTTACCGTATGTTAACAACTTTCGCCTAAATATAACAAAAAAAAGATATCTCAAAAGGGCATGATGCTACGCTTTATTTAAAGTCATTGAAAAATACTGTTTTACGGCGAACTTTAAACAGCAACTTTGAATAGAATTTGTGGAATCAAAAGGCTGCATTTAATGAAAAAGGCTTTTACCGTTTACCGTTGCATAATTTAGGAACATTAAGATTCCACAACAAAATTATAGAGAAACCGCCCTTTAAAAGCAGTTTGTGCAGAATGTCTCAGAAGGTTGCAGCGAATTCAAAAATTTCGTTGGATAATGTACATTTGGTAGACTGATTCCACAACTTGAAACTCTGTCATATGACAAGTTTTAAAAAATCATCTTGAGCATATAACTTAGAATATATAATATGCTGTTAGTGCGGAGTAACAACGTCATGAATGGTGTTTTGTGTGAAATATACCCTCTTTCCGTTCTCTAAATGAACGTTAGGGTCTACAATTATTGTAGCTTTAATTTAACCGTGTAGTAGCGGTGTAAAAATATCCACTACCCCATATCGTCCCGTGGGTGTCGTAAAAGGCGGCAGAGAGGAAACTGAAACAGGAGATGGGCAGCAGCATCTTCCTGATAACAGCTCAAAATAATAAAAAACTGCGGTTGCCAACCCGCCTGCCATCGCTGGTTAAATCCCCTATGAGGCAATCTATGGGGGGCCTATGTTCAGCAGTGAACTTTTACAGGCTGTAATGGAGACAGATAATGGATAATTTGTGCTGAATATAGCTTAATCGCTACCTTCATTTATATTCTTAGTATAAAGTTACAGCCTTTTATACTATACAGTGGGACTGTTGAGCACAGACTTCCCCTTTCTGAGATTGGTCAAATCTTTTAAACCGTTTCCGAGAAACTAATCACATCATAGTAAATTATACACGAATTATAGGATAAGGTAGACATTATTTGTATCAAGTATCTTACAATACTTGCTGAAAGATTGTTTTTATAGAAGTTAGGGTAAACTAGCGTCTATTAAAATGAAGCGTCATTTAAAATAAAAGAATATTTCTTTCATGGGAAGATAAGAAAAAGTGCGACGGAGATGGATATTATTCCATCTCGCTTCCTTATAGCCGCCAAGGCCGTCTACACTACGTCAGAAGGTGTCGTGACGGAAAAATCTTACACTTTTTCTCGCCTAGCCCCCATCCGCCAAACTCGTACCGTCCGATAAGGAACTTCGTTCCAAAAATAAGCACACAATTCACCTGATGGTAAGAAAGTCAATATTATGGTATGGACCATAATATTGACTTTCTTACCATATCACTCACTCTTACTCTACAACAAAGTGCAGATGCGTTGTCACCCCTAAGTAGGTACTAAGACAAGATAATACTCTACCAATTAAAAATAGTATTCAATTCTTTTCATTCACCATACAAAATATAACAATCTTATCTTGCTATCTTACCCTGTTACATTGCATTTCTCATATGCGATCATGACCTTACTCTGGTCGTGCTGATCCATTTATACTGCAGCCACTATACCTCTCGGTAGAGAGTAATTGTGTTCTGTGCACTATACGCTGCTTTGTAGCTCTACCACGTAAAAATTTCATACCTAATGATCGAAAACTTGCACATTTTTACCCAACGACCCCAGAAGGAGGGAATGTTCTTCGACTGTACGTATGTATGTATGTATAATGTGTGTATGTATGTATGTATATTTCTTTGGCACGCTGAAGCCTAAACAGTTTGATGGATTTTATTTATTTACGCAGTAGGGATTTTAATTACTGTTTTAGCATTGGACTTGTTTAACGTTTATAGTAAAAATCAATATAAAAATCAATTGCTGTCCGTTAGTCTCGCTAAAACTCGAAAATGGCTGGACCGATTTTGATGATTTTTGTGTGTTCGAGTGGGTTCCTAGATGATCTAAACGATTCACAATTGGACCCTTTACGTAGCGCTGTTGTCGAGATCCAGAAATCACCCGTGCGAAGCCGGGGCGGATCGCTAGTAAGATATAGTTTTTTTTTTGTATTGTACATTATTTTAGTTTCAAATCGGGAAACGTCACCAATAACCACAATTTATACAATTATATTAGAATTTTATTTCAATAAAAACAACCTTTACTTAATAGTACTGGGTGCTCATTTTCCTTTCTTCTCCACGACTTTCACATATTTTTGGATGCGTTTTACATCTATACAAATAAATAAAATGTGTCTCTTTCTAATGCCAAAATAACAGCTTTTTACTAAATGCATATTATGAAAGTTTATACGGTACTTATAACAAAAAAAATTTTGTCTCTCTATCTCTTTGTTTGATCCGGCTAATCTCCGAAATGGCTGAACTGATTTTAACGGGACTTCCACTGGCAGGTAGCTGCTATTATAAGGAGTAACTTAGGCTACTTTTATTTTAGAAAAATAATTAGGGTTCCGCGCAAAAAATTAAAACCCATGAAATTCAATTATAATAAATTCCACGCGTACGAAGTCGCAGAGAACACTAGTTGTTCTACTGTACTGTTACATATTTTACACAAAGATAAAATGCAAAACCCATAATAATTTGCAGTGGCATAACAATTATAATATGTAGGCCATACAAAATACTTTTTCTGTGCGGGAATCAAACACTTAGAAATTGAAGTAACGAGCCGTGTGAGCAAATAGCTAAGCAAACTAGATCATCTAATCTAAATAAAGACTATTTAGGACAAACTATCAAATAGTATATGGTAGCAAATATATGCAAAACTTTTTCATGTTTTACAAGGTTATTGACATAGATGCATCTAAATATTATGTCTAATTCATTTTGTATTTCTAAATAAAAACTGTTGCTTAATGTTCTTAATATCTAAAGTAGCTCTTAAAATGGACAAATCCATGTCTATAAATCTTTAAAATCTACCTC
Organism: Parnassius orleans; assembly: GCA_029286625.1. Classification (NCBI taxonomy): domain Eukaryota; kingdom Metazoa; phylum Arthropoda; class Insecta; order Lepidoptera; family Papilionidae; genus Parnassius; species Parnassius orleans. The sequence continues at coordinate 501,555 of JAGSMP010000092.1, forward strand.
ACTAAGATTATATAATTAAGTATTAAATAAGTACATAAACACTAAATAAAATTTATATTCTCAACCAGTATAATATAGTAGCCGATCCTCGTTTGAATTTAAATGAAGTATCATTTTATGATTGTTATTTTATTCAATATATTATCGTCATGTATATGCTCTACATCTAGTTCTATCAAAAGCTAACGTAATCGTTGACACATAAGACATATATTCATTCTGAGAATAATTTACATTTACTGTAAATCTAAAAGCGCATAAATATCTCGGCATGAATCCCGCGATATTATATCAGTCATTGTGCAGTGTAGCGTGTCGAGAATAACGCCTTTTTTTCGGTAGCACCATACTACCGGCTTATTTTGAATTAATTTAGATAATTAACACACTTTACGGTGGCGGGTCGTGTTAATTAAAATCCGGTGGTGAATATGGATTTACTACGCTTGTATCGTTTTCAAGTAAGTCTTCTCGTTCAATTTAGCACATCACTTTTAATTTCATTTGTACCTTTTACAAGATATTGTCATACTATAACATCTATGTTACAGTTTTTGAGCGAAAGTTATTATAATAAAATACGCACTGTTTACTATATCTTGTTTACAATCTAAGAATCCTAAATTGGTATTTACATACACAATTCGATTTAAGGTTTTAATAGACAATGACTAACAATGCCTTTGCGTCTTGTATTTTTTTTGTATAATCTTTACACAAAATTCTAGTCACAGATTACCCGTTGAACAACTCCGTGTGCATAAATAATTGCTTAGTGTTAAACAATTTACGATTTTACAACTGAATTGTTCGTAAACTTTGTATTCTTCTCTGTAGTTAAAGTTATGGTAATCACCCAAAGGTTTTTAAATAAATTATTTTAACATATTGTAGTAGGCACTTCATTGCTTTATTGGACTACATTAAGAATAAGCATAATTTTTATTTTTTTTTACTTTCAAGTGATTTTTAAATCAAAAGCGTTGTGCTACACACACACTAATATTAAATCGCTCCTTCTTATTTAGTAGTTCATAATATCATTTATCAAATAAAACTGTTTCAACGATTTACAGATTCTTTGGACAGCACTATCACTCGCTCTGGGCTATGAACTTCAAGGTCAAATCATCAGAGGAGTGCCGTGTGTCAAGCGAAATTATCAACTTTATTGTCCCACCGCTGGCAACACCTATCCTACGTGAGTTTCACAGACTAATTTATTATTTCATTTATTATACACGTTAACCGTGTAGTGGCGCTATGGGGTATATCGTCCCGTAGGTGTCCAAAGAGGCGACAGCGGGAAATTTAAACAGAGGATGAGCAGTAGATGCTGCTGATGATAAAAACTTGAAATAATAAAAAACTGCTTTTGCCAACCCGCCTGCCAAGCGTGGTAACTATGGCAAAATCTATGGCATAATATATATATATATATATATATATATCTATGATGCAATCTATGGGAGAGGCCTATGTTCAGCAGTGGACTTTCATAGCCTGTAATGGATGGACGATGGATGGATTATACACGTGATTTGTTCACGTGTGGTCGCGGCGCAGCCAACGGAATGAAAAGAGGTCCTATAAGGAGTTACTTAGGAAAATGCCTAAAGGATCCTGTTTACGATAGATTCGATAGAACTATTTCGTTTACGATGAGCAGAATATCAGATCAGAACAGCGTCAAAGATGCGAGACATCTGCGATCGCCAATACACCTGCCAAGCTTGGCGACTATGGCAGTTTACAGCGGGAAAAGCCCATTTCTCGCAGTTTACTTATAGAATGAAGAAAGGTGAATCCAGGTTTCAATATCCATTTGTAAATATAATGAACGGCTATTTAAAGCCCAATATTAAATACTTACGATTTTTTGCAGGCGGATTTTAAACTTTTGAAACTACTTCCTCTCATTTACCAGGATGAAAGAGAGGAAAAACCTAAAGTATCAAAAAAAATTCCTTACAATTTTGATACTTTAGGCTTCTTTATCAAATATCGAAATGTGTGATCAAGAGTATGCTTTTCTCATATTAGGTGATGGACATATTCACAGAAACTACTAACTACGCATTAGATATTAACGTGTCGCACGTATCACGCTTATTTGATAAGATGTACAAGATCCGTAGGCTAGGATACTAGATCCGACAAAAAAAATTTAAACCGACGTCTCTTTATCCCGTCGGCAACCAAACACTTCAGAATTGAAATCACCTAAAATTTCCTTTGTCGACATCCATCGCGCGCTAGCTCTAGTCTGGCTCTAATCTTCAATCGATAAAAAATCGGATCCGAAATCCAAAATCAAACAATTGGATACAGAGCTTTAGTAATCCTTAACAATAATAAGGCGCACATCACTGTGTAGCTTAGTAGTCGAAATGATCTGACTACTAAGTCTCTAATCGAAAATCCCTGGCGTGGCATACATTTGAGCAAAATAACATTGTGTTAATAAATACATTAGATATACATTAAATAAAGTTGGTGTTGGTTGAGGAAACGTTACACTGAACCTGAAAGGTTTAGACGAGTGTATGTTAGTGTCATATGCTCCTAACCGAATTACCAAAATATGACAAATATTTATCAACATAGTGTTATCATCTTTTAGCTACATTACACAACATGATCTAACAATTCAACGTTTATACATCAAGTCAATGTACTCCTTTTCATTTCAGAGACAAAATAGAAATGTTTATAGACGAGAACAAGGCTTTAATCAGGCGCATGTATGGCTCCTTTTCTATACCAGGAGGTGGACGAGTGCGAAGGGCACCGGGAGTGCCTGACATGCATTCTGGAGACTCTTACTTCCGTCATGTGAGGCAGGCTTCAAATTCTCAGTTACCTGATCCTCAAGTCAATAGTACTGGCAGGTGAGTTTAATAAAGGAAACTATGCGAATAGACAAACATTGTAAGGTTGTAGCAACCGGAACTCTCTAATCTTAAAAAAATGAATATGATACCTACTCAATTACCGGTACTACACGGATCGTCTTTAGATAGTTAAGCCAAATTTGACCGGTGATTAAATCGATACCACATATAGGGAGTTTCACGAAGTTTTCCATCTCGCGTGAACCAGCTCTCTACACACGACTTTTTTTTAAATTGTTGTCCATATGGAATTCAGACCGATAAGGTTCCAAGGGGTTCGCTATAATCCAATCGAACATTTTGGTGTGGACCAGTTGCTGATCGTATAGTGCCTGCTATCTATTTGGCGAGTATTGATCATCATCATATCAAGCTAATTTTATTGTAGTTACAAATAATATAGTGAACGTCCAGTGATGTCTACGTATTTTCCGCCACAATACATGTCTATTAACTAACAACAGAAATATAGAATGTGATTTTTTTGCTGAATTTAAATTTAATTAGACGAAAGTAGGATACCTCTGTATTTCAGGACTGTAGGTCACTCGCTCCCTCTATCAGAGTTTCTCGGTGCTTGTGAAATAAAGGAAGAGTAATAGGACACACGTATACGATGCGTGCGTGCGTGCGTGCGCGCGCGATTGTGTGTGTGTTCTTTTAGCAGGGTACTCACCTAGCCGTGTAGCGTATCTGATACTGTATCAACCTGCAAGTGGGTACGGCTCGTCCACGGTCACCGCGTATCCAGCTACGTGCACACTACGAGCCGCCTTTGTGTTCGCAGTGATACCGCCACTCGGCGGGTCACTGCGAGCTTACTGCGCTCCACGCGAGAGCGGCTCGCAGCGGGCTCGTGCTTACGTACTCACTTGATACAGTATCAGATACATTACATGTTACACGATTAGGTGAGTACGCGGCTTTTTAAGTAACATTATAAATTGTGCCATTTTTGCGGACAATAAATACCCATAAACGTGTTATACCTTTTATTTAATACCAAATTATACAACATGAAAGAACGTCGTAGAAATCATTAACGTTAAATATAATTTATTTTATTCTCATTTAGATTATGCCTATTTTTTAAGTTTATTTCCTCAATTTACAAGTTATTCTTAACAGATTTCAATTTCTTTAGTTTTTTTTTTGTTATTTTAGAATAGACGCGTGTCAGAGCAAAACTGAAATAATTACACCATATTGGGCGTTGAATTCAGCGAAGAAAGTTCGAGCTATTGTTAATACTATGCACTTCGAACAGGCCATACATCAAGAAGTATGCAGGTGAGCACATAGATTTTTAACTTTATGTGTTAGAGCCATAATAGTCTGTTACAATGCTGCTGTGTGTGTTGTTTGTATGGTAAATGAAGAGAACTTTTTTATTGATAACGAGGCAGTCCTCAGGTGTGATAACATTATATTATATATTAGATTCGCAATCTAGGATATATGTAGGTTTTTATGGACCGCAGTATCCATCTACCGTCAGGGGCATGTCTGTATTTTGTACGCGGTACAGCCTGTAGATTTTAATATATTTTTCCAAAAGTGCTGAACCCTAGTTTTGCAGACTGGGAACTTCGCAGATGGGGGCAGCATAAACAGTAGGAGCGTTTCGGCTCAGTAACCCACCGGCGGCACAGCGTAGTGGATATGCGCAAATTTTCTTTCATTCTTGAAATGGCCTATATGCTGGACGCATTGGAACTAAATTTAAAAAATGTTGTTGTTAATGGTATATAACCAGTCTATCTCTTTCGTTAACAACTTTTTTCATAATATTATTTTTTTAATATCCAAAAAATATCAAATAAAATTAAAACCATGTCATCATAATTTAACTTGATCTTTTTGTCTATTATTATTCTATGTCTTTGTCCTTGGTTGCTTGATTATAATCTTTGCACTATTCAATAAATTTCAATTGGTACATTGTTACATCCACTTAACAGTGCCGCGATAATAAATCAGCATCTTGCACATTTATTTCAAATTTAGTCATAACATTATCTAATTTGTGCATTAAAACGCCTTACATTATTTTGAACTGAAATTTTACTTTAAAATGAGACATAGAAATAGTACTCGTCATGCATAAAGTTTCCTACCACTATCAGACAGGCGTGGTGAAGAAATCTAAACAAGTTTAGTCTAAACAAATCCTTATTTCAAAGCGTGGGCGAGATAATTCCAACTGACCAGTTTGTGTTAGGTGTTGATATGTCAACTTTAGTAGAAGCATTAAGATACATATTATGGTTTTCATATACATGTTTTGGCTATCCAACTGCAGAGAGGGGAAGACAGGGTGACGTAATATCCCCGAAACTCTTCACCGTTGCATTGGAAGACGTTTTCAAGCTATTGGACTGGAAAGGATACGGTATTAACATCAATGGCGAGTACATCACTCACCTTCGATTTGCCGACGATATAGTCCTTATGGCGGAATCGCTGGAGGACCTAAGCACTATGCTCAATGACCTCAATAGTGTCTCCCAACGGATAGGTCTTAAGATAAACATGGACAAAACAAAGATCATGTTTAATGTCCATGTCACACCTATGCCGGTAGTTGTTGGAAGCACTAAGCTCGAAGTTGTTGACGAGTATGCTTACCTGGGACAAATAGTGCGACTAGGTAAGTCCAACTTCGACCGAGAGGTCAATCGACGGATTCAACTCGCCTGGGCAGCGTTCGGGAGATTACGACACTTCTTCTCGTCAGGCATACCTCAAAACCTCAAAACTAGATTGTTCAACCAGTGCGTGTTGCCAGTGATGACCTATGGATCTGAGACGTGGTCCTTCACTGCTGGCCGTATGAGGAAGCTCAAGAGGTCGCTCAGCGAGCTATGGAGAGGGCTATGCTCGGGGTTTCTCTGCGTGATAAACTTAGAAATGAGGATATCGGCAGTAGAACCAGAGTAACTGACATATCCCAAAGGATTAGTAAGCTGAAGTGGCAATGAGCCGGCCATATAGCTCGAAGAACCGATAACAGATGAGGAAGAAAGGTTCTCGAGTGGCAGCCTCGTACCGGCAGGCGAAGTGTAGGACGTCCCCCCGTTAGATGGAGTGACGTGCAGGACTGGAGAGACATGCAGGAAGTTAATGGATCCAGGTGGCTCGGGACCGTGCTTTGTGGCATTCCTTGGGGGAGGCCTATGTTCAGCAAAGGACTTTCGACAAAAACGTAGTATGTTTGGGATATTTTCTATTTTAGCTGAGATTTATATGAATTATGTCAACATCCATAAAATTAATGAAACTCTATTAGTCAAGTGAGACAATTTAGCCTACTACTATTACTATCTTTCTTTTACTTTATTCTAAGAATCCTTATATTTTTCTCTGACTATATGATTTTTTTTTATTTTTCAGTAAGAAGTCAACGTCAAGATGCTCTGGTGAATGCAGTTGTGAACAAAAATATAAATGGCATCGATTACTCGCTTATGACCCAAGCAATGACTGCGCCGGTATATTTATGGACTGGTTCCTATTTCCATCTTGTTGTGTATGCCAGTGTGATCCTTAAAAGGAATATACGAATTATTTAATTTACTGTTCCTGTTCAAGTTATACTGCAATATTCTAGAAAATTCGACCCAGGTCAAGAATAAGGCAAAACAAAATTATGGCACATGTATAATTTCAACAAACTCGAACCTTTTTCAATAAAATTTAATTGGTTTTTATGTTATGACTTATAACAGCTGCAATAAAGATTTTTGAGTATTATTGTACTGGATTGTATTTTTATACATGATGTAACAATACCTCCGTGGTTATTTAACTGAATTTAAAGATTTTATCGAATCTATCCCATAAAAGTTTACTTTCATTTGTTTCGTCCAATAATAAGTAAGTAGTTGAAGTTATAGTTCTTCTGTCAATTCTAATCTTTATATTTTGTTCTATCTATTATTTTCTCATTTGTAAAAATGAATAGAGCAAAATAATTGTATCCATAAATGGTAAACTCAGTTTTCAATAAATCTTAATATCTAAGTATATTGATTAAGAAAAAAATCGATATCATAACGAAGGAAAATAAAATGCAACACAAGTTCAACACATAAAAAATTAGCAATGAAATCGTAAAGCAAACCAATAAACACTGCCATTATATGTTATTTAATACAAATTACGATAATTTTGCGCGTTTAAAAAAATTTATAAGCCATTTATTTATAGCAACAAAATTTTGTTGCTACTGTAAATTTTTGTAATATAAATCACGAATCTGAAGAAATCTGTGGATTAAAAAAAATAAAGTATACATCTACTTAAACCTTATTGTATATTGTCATACATATTAAGTATAATTATTGCTTTAATATAGCCATGAAGTCTATTTTGACGCTTTTTGTAAGATAAAGTACTAAGTAATTGAGCTCTGTAAGGTTTATTTTTAGAGGTTTCTAGCAAATAAAACTTAATTGTATGTAAGGATGATCTGTTATTGTATTGAAGTAGTCTTAAATTAAAATGTATAAGGAATTTTATTGACATCCTATATAAAATAAAATTTAACGAGTAATAAATGAAGTTTTAATATTTTTAAAGTTTTATTTTAATATTTTATTATAGGTTTTTTAACAGACATTACAAAAATCTATAAATATCACCCTGTCCCCTTACGTGATTTTCGAAAGAGCTTAATATGGGTAATACCGGTAAAAACTGGTAGCCCTCGATAAACGGCGGAATATCTGAGGGTATACATGTGACATGTTAGGGGAATCACATATATACGTGTGCGAGTGCGAGACGTCTGATAATAAAATCGAAAACGTCGAAAAGACAGAATAAGGGAAGACAGGGATTTCGTTTCTAATATTTCTAGAACTGCCCCTTCCTAGAAATTTGAAATGATGTGGAAAGGTACGTCATGAAAACGGTATAGTTATAGGATGTTCATGTAGTACAGTAGCATACCTAGAAAGAGGCAGGGGCACGTGCCCATGTACCTTAATATAAATCCTGGGGAGGGTACTAACTGTATGAATTTTCAAAAAACAATATCATGTAAAAAATTAAGCCTAACAAAGATGCGTCATACTTGTAAACAGGTGCTGCTTGTAGGGACTGGTCTGTTTGGGTTTGCAAAATATTTATTAGGTTTAATTTTTTATATTTTTTTGTTTTGTTTGGTAATTGAAATATAGCATATGCTTTGATTACCTATGGGTCTATTCCTTTTCAATTTTGATTAAGAATATCCTATTGTTGGCTTTCAACACTGGCAAGATTTCACTGCTTACTAGTTTTGATATATGGGGATACTCGTAAGTGGTTCACGAATTAGTCAAATGGCGGATATGAACCCATTCATTCCCGAGTTTGCAGTCCGCACTCGTTATTGTCGCTTAAAACTTGCAAATATATTAAATTGTATCGTAAAAAAATATTTTCTCTATTTTCATTGCACTAAACGCCGCCCACATATCATCTTAAACGCTAACGCCATGATTGCGTTTAAGTCTAGAAAAGTTAAAATAAAATATTTCGAGGATATGCCAAAACGCGTTGGGGTAGTTTGGCGGCATATGTGCTCCATAACCCTTTCAGAAGTTAGAGGAGGCCTGTGCCCAGCTGTCGTAAGCAGTGCCGGATTAAGCAAGCGCGGGGCCCGTAGAAAATTCTATCGAGGGGCCCTTGATCTGCGATGGGTTCTTATGTCTAAAGTGGTAAAATACATTTCAATACTTAATACGTTTATTTGCCATCTATAAGTTACAATTTTGTTGGTGTTTAATAGTAAAGTAGATTACTATAGGCCCTGTTGGACGATACTACACAAATAATTATAAATCTTTTTTAGTGCATATTTTAAAGTTTATATTTATTACAAAATATATTATATTTTAGGAATAGGTAATGTTATATTTTATCAATGATGTACTTTAAATTATGTAGGTATGTATTTTATATTTATTTATCTGTTTCTTTTATTACTTTTCAAACTTTTACAAAGTAACTTTTCTGGATTCCATGTGGGTAAATTTAGAAATAATATTATCCGTATCAATTTCTCTAAGCAAATCATAATATTCTATATTCATCAGAGAGATAATTATTCCGTTCTTGACTCAAAGTGTTCCTTAATTTATTTTTTAAACGGCTTAATGTCGAAAATGAACGTTCACCACTTCAGTTATTGATAATGAGAGACAATAAATGCGCAAAGCAGTTTCTAAATTGGGGAAACATAATTCTAATCAATTATCCATTAGGAATTTATAATATTGAAATTTCCAGAGATTCGTTTTTTGTATTGTCAAACGCACCAGCCACAACCGTTTTGAGCAGCTCGGCAAACTGCATTAATTCGCCGTCTATGCTGTCTTCCAAACTATTTGCATAAGCACTAACCACAATTAGAGTTTCTTTCAAAATCTCTTCTGCTGTAATAGATTTTAAGTGTCGAAATATTCAAAAAACACTAGTTAGATTTTAGTATGTTTTCATGCATTTATCTAAAGCAGATAGTAAGTTATCAATATCATTATTGATTTGATAACTTACTATGGTGAACAGTTTGAATTGAGGTGTTTGTTGTCGTAACAAACACCTCAATTTCAAACTGTTCACCAGGTGTTTTTAATTTTCAACAAATTCGTCAAGTGCACTAGAACCGCTAAAGTGGTCGTACTTTGTGTTTCGCTTGCGTCGTCTTGAAGTCTGTAGCTGATATTCAAGACAGCTCGTCAGATCTTTGGCTTTTGCTTCAAAATCTGAAAATGTGGATCGCATTGTTTGGACATATCGCACTGTAGTGGCCGCCAGCCATCGAGATGATGAGGATGGAATTTCGAATTCTGTCGCAGTGTACGATGGTGAAATTAAGCAGCTGGAATTAATCCGAACAACTCCTCTGAGCACTTCCCGTGGTATATGCGGTAGAAGATGCATAGAAATGCAACGTCTCTTCGCAAGGCCAGTGGATCAAGCCAATCGGAGTCGGGGCCGCTTTCCGTTGAATACGGTCAACTGTAAGGAACTGATACTGAGGCCGGGGCACCTCCTCACACCCAGACATGAGAACAGTATTCCATATAAGGCCGAACCTACGCTTTGTAAAGCTGCAAGCGATGGTCCGGCATGAAATACAGTCTTTAATCCACTGAGCACACGAAGCTTTTTTGATGCCATTTTTGAAACCATATTGACGGTCATTAATCAGCGGATGCTCTTCAAGGTATCACATAAGCTGGCAGTTAATAATAGATTCCATTATTTTGGAGAACGAGGAAGTAATAGCGATAGGCCTGTAGTTGGACGGGTCCGCGCGTTCACTTTTTTTAGGGATCAGGTGCACTAAAGATGTCTTCCATGAGCCGGGAGCGACGCCTAAAGAGTAAGAGCCGGAAAAGACGCGTAAGAACTGGCGCCAACTCTGGAGCACACGGCTTTAGCATAAATATCAATATCAGGCCCACTCGACTTGTTGACGTACAGGGACAGGAGTGCTTTGCGCACCGAGCGCTGTGTAAACAGCACATCCGGCATGGACCATTCAAACCGCGGGATGGTCGACGGTATGTTCTCCCCGTCTTCGAGAGTCGAGTTGGACGCAAAAAGAGACCCTAAAAGATCGACTTTCCCCTTTGCGGCGCGGGCCAACGAGTCATCCTCCTGCGCATAGATGGTAATGATGGCTTACAGAAATTCCCTTGAACAGCCGTGGCGAGGGATCAGAACGTACGAGTTCCAGAAGGAAGGCAAACTACTACAATGTGCTCCAACTTTGTCCTAGCGATAATTCTTTTGAAAGACCTGGAGGCAGAGTTGTACTTCTTTTTGAGTGCGCTAGTGTTTGCATTCCGGGACAACGATGTGTCAGCCCAGGCCTTGTAACACTCCTGCTTTTGCCGCGACGCAATATTGCAGAGCATCCAAACCAAGCCTGGGATCTGCCACCGATAGGCACTACAGATGACGGGATGAAAAGTTCCATCCCCGGAAGCACTATATCGGCGACAGACTCGGCAACAATTTTTTTGAGATCCGCCACCATGGGTAGGATGCAAAAAAGCCCGCATCCAATCCCAATCCGCTGACTTATAGTGCCACGCATGGCGGCAGCCTCATGCCTGCAATGAGCAAGTGATGGGCACTGTACTTCGGCTCAGGCAATGATCCGAAGTGCCAAGAGGGGCATCGACGGAGACCTGATAGCCGTCCGGATGAGAGGGCAGCAGAAGGGTCAACAGAGAAGGTGTATGATCCTCCAAACTCGTGGGTGAAGTGACCAGTTGTGTCAGATCATATGCCAAGGCGTAAACAGATCTTCCCGGTCGGATCGGTAGTACGAGAACCGAACCATTCGGCATGGTGGGCGATGAAATTTGTGCGTTTACCGTATGAAATTCTGTTTAATTTTCGCCAACGAAATAATCGGACACCGATTGTCTGACGTGGATTCACTTAGTCGAAAAAGGTGTAACGTTGTACTTTTTGTGGCAGCAAGAAAAATTAAATATACCATGTCTTAGTAAGTTATACGCGGTGCCCCCTTTTGTGCGGGGCCCGTAGCAATTGCTTCTCTTGTTATGTGGTTAATCCTCCACTGGTCGTAAGACTTTATTTTACCTTTACTTTAATAGAATTACGCAATGTTGCAAGTGGTCGGTAATTTTACTCGAAGAACTGACAAGCGATTAGCAAGAAAGTTCTCAAGTGGCAGCCACGAATTGGCGAAGTATAGGTCAGCATGGAGTGGTGAGCTGATGGTACGATATGCAGGAAGTTGATGGATGCAGATAATATGGCCTATGGCCCGACTTTTGTGGCGTTCTTTGGAGAGGACTTATGTTAAGCAATAACTTGTGAAGAGCTGTAGTGATAATGATGCAATGTTGTTCATAGCATAGAGGCATTTATGCTTAAGGTTTAACTTTAACAGCAAGATAATGAAGTTACGCTTTACATATAGGTATAAGTGTATAATCTATGATGAAGAGCGTACTTAGTATTCGTCAGGAGTTCTGGCGGGAACTTGACCGATTACTGCTCCTGTATTCTTGTTTAAGTAATGGTTTGAAGTGGATTTTAATATGCAAAAGTGGTGCGATTTAATGTATTAAACGTCTGCTCATGTGAACCATTAGTGGAAACTTAACAAGTGCTCCGATGGTGATGTAAATCTCAAGACTGTCTGCATAGGCGTCTTGAAATACTATCGCCATACTATGCTGGCTCAAGTTGCCGTCAAAATCTCCCAAAAACTACGCAATGTGACGCATCAACATATTGTGAAGCAGTGTACTATAAACACTGACCTCTATATATACAAGTGTGCTGGACAAAAAGAGACAAATCTATTGGAAGATGTTGCGTGTAATTCATGCGTGGAAATCATGACGTCTTTAGTCTATAGTGATTTCGTTCACAATGTTAGCAACAATCGACATCGATATCGATGGCTCCTACGTATACTATGGTAACCCACAAATTGGCGTTTTTTATATTTTAAGTGATTTGAAATTAAATATTTATTTTCTATCTACCCTTTTAACAAAAATTTAAATAGCTTTAAAAAACAAAGACTTTGTTTGCGTATACAACCGTATGTAATAGATGCAAGCATAGTATACTGTCGTATTGTCCTCAACGATCATTTACGGAGTAAAGGTGCGCGGAGGCAGAGTAGCGGTGCTATGGTAATGATTATATACGGTTTGGTACGTCCGCGATTGCCGCGTGAATTATTATTTAGTTCGTTACAGATTTCAAGTAACTTTTTAAAATAATGAGTAAAGTATCTTCAAATAATTACTTCTAATTACATTTAAAAGCTTGCAAGCTATGCGATATTTCGTATTAATCGGCAAGATCAGGAAATATTGAATCCAATTTTCTATCTCAAAATATAGGAAAATTCCACCTTAATGGTAATTTGGAAGAAATCGATAGAGCACTAGGTAAGTAGTTTCGATATGTAAGTATTATTTTTCATGAAGTTGTCAAAATTTGTCTCATTTTTGCTTCTCGTTGGTCAAAATTATAGTAAGTAACACAAAAAATTATCTACGCTGCTTTTTTGTAGAAAAAAAGTATTGTATGTTATACAAACTATATTTTACGTCGCTTATTAAATTAATAATTTTATCGTATGGAATACATTCGATTTTTTTAATATATATTTTCTTTTTTAATATTAGGTTTGAATATATATGTTCGTTAGTCTACATGTAACTTAAGATTAATTACGTCGATAAAATATGTATTCATTGCTATTTTAATATTTTATTACAATTGTTTACGTAGGTAATGCAAAATAAAATTATATCTTATGTTCTTCTTTTGTTATTTTAAAGCTATTTGAAATCAAGAACATCATCAGAGACATTTGGTATACTCAAGAGAGATACTCAGTCTCGACGAAAATATACATTGAAGTATAAATTACCTTTTCAAGCCACTGAAAACTCAGTTTAAAATCAACTTATTGTATGCAAAAAGCAATTTTTAATCGACATTGGCGATAAGTAAACAAATAGTATACACTGCGATAAGTACAAAAAACTCATTACAAAAAAGATCATTATGGGCACAATAATCACTCTCGTAAATAAAAAAAGATGTCAAGTAAAGGGTATGTGACCACATTAAATGTTTACATCCGGTATAATCTCATTACGTTAGTGAAGATACAGTCACACTCACTCAAAGAGTGACCTAAACTTATATAAGCTCTTTGTTGTGTATATTGAATGGTTTGATCCTAATTCTTATAAAATTGACCGTGTAGTGGAGATGGAATCCATTACCCAATATCATCCCGTGGATGTCGTAAAAGGCGACAGAGAGAAACAAACCAGCAGACTGGCAGCAGCGTCTTTCTAATAACAACTAAAAATAAAATAGCCAACCCGCTTGTCAAGCGTGGCAACTATGGTACATATTCCCTCTTTGAGACAATTAATGGGGAAGCCTATGTTCAGCAGTGAAACCGAAACACTTTCAGAAATAATTACTTAACTTTTTATTCATAATTAATAATTTACTAAATATACCACACCTCAACATGCTTACACCATATACACGTACACTACACAATCACACAACTAACACCTACATATATTTTATTGTAAAAATACTATATAATATAAGTTTTACTATAAGTCAAAAATCTATGTGTTACCCAAGTTCTAAACACTAATTTATATAAATGAAGGACGGGAAGAGCGGAGCCTCCTAACACAAGTTTCCTTACTTAAAAGGAGTGTTCCAACAATGTATTTAATTTTAAGTATTACTGGAGCGAAAATAAAGATTTTTGATTTTTTGATTGAGCAGTGGACTTTTAATAGACTGTAACGGTAACGGTAACTTATAGAGGTTAAAGTTGATACAGCATCAGTACAAACTTTAGTTTATGGTCATTTTAAGATAAGCTTTTTCAAGCCAAAGAAATACCAGTGTGACATGTTTTACATACACGAGCAATGAAACCCACACAGACATCAAACGTGAAAGTTACGCTTCTCATATTTTGAATAAAACTATAGCTTGAGGTACTAAACTCTCACTATAGTGAAGTAAGCATATTTTATTACAAAAGAAAAATAGCCATTTGCTTTAAGAAACTCAAAGCAACAGTGGTCCAAAGGAGGTGTTCAAAGGAGTAAAAACCAAGTTTAGGTTTTGGCACGACAATTGTGCAGGGCAAAACTGGAACCGGAAAATATTCCCTACGTATATGATATTAGCGCAAAAATACAATGTCAATTTAAAACACACATTTTTAGAAAATGGCCATAATGGGAAAGAGGTTGATAGCGTTCATGTCTTAATGAAAGAAGTGCCAAATCCAATGATTTGATAATCCTTGGTAACAATGGTATCATTTCAGCGATTCATTACGATTTCTATGTAATAATTCTTGTAGGATCCCATGAATTTTGTCACAATGATCCTAAATTTGATTCCGAATAACTTATTACAATAGTTATTTTAATTTCTGTTTATGTTTTCCTTTGTTATTCCTGGTTATTAAGAATTTGAAGGTATTTTTTAACTTAATGGACAACAGTTTTCAGCCGTGAGTACTAAGATGGAATGCCTCTTTTCTAGTAAAAAGGGTCTCCGGTTCTCTACACTCGCCAAACGAAATACAGCAGCATTAAGCTGCTATTTTGCGCTGGTATTCTGTGAGAGCGTGGTCCTTCCCCGGTCGAGCCGACCTCGTCGTGCTACAACTATACTATTAATATAGCTGTAGCATGGCTCTACCACGTATAAGTATAATGATACAGCCTATTAAAAATTATTGATCTTTTAAACAAAGTACTAAGTGAGATATGTTTATTATAATTTTTATTTGTATTTGATTTGTTGAATGTTAATTATTTTAGAAACTAACTAATTATTATTTTAAGTTGATACCTTTTTAATTTTTGCTTAATAGGTGTTTGTCTTCTACTGATTAATTATATCAAAAAGAAAATTATTTTAATTGCAATTGGTATTTTATAATTTTAAAATTATTATAAGTTATTAAAACGTAATAAAATATCAGTTGTTTTAAATTGCCGCCTAAAATAATAAAAATTAATAACAACTTTAAATGAAACTAATTTTACGGATTTTATCCCATTTAATTTAAACTTTTTAATTAAAATTAGTTTAATTTTATGTGTAATGTTTGCGTAAATATAAAAATCATTAAATAAAACCTTTGATTTTAACTTCTCAGTAATAAATATATAATTTTTGGATTGAAATAGTATTCAGTATTAACATAACATAACATAACATAAACACTCACGCCTGTCACCCAGAGGGGTAGGCAGAGATTATGGACTTCCATTTGGCACGATCCTGACACACCTCTCGCCTCCTCCACATCCATATACCTACGCATACACGCTCGTCGGTTAAGGGTACTCTTAATTTGGCCCATTTTCAGTATATCGCCAATTTGGTCGATAAACCTTCGTCTAGGGCGTCCCTTCCCGACTCTGCCGTTCACCTCTGCCACATAAATTTGCTTTGTCACTCTTTCCTCCTTCATTCTTTCTACATGACCAAACCACCGAAGCATTCCTTTCTTAATCCTGGTCACAACATCATCTTGCAAACCACACTCTTCTCTTATCACACAATTTTCACTCTCTCATTCAGATTCAGCCCTAACATACTCCTTAATGACCGCATTTCTACAGCATTTATTCTACTCTCGTGCTTCTTCTGCCACACCCAACTTTCACTACCATACATTAAAGTAGGGACTAACACAGCATTGTGAATTGCCATACGTGCCTTTTTGGACACATTCTGACTTTCCACAACAGAGTGTAGAGCCCCATTTACTTTATTTCCTGCGTTCACTCGTCGTTCTATGTCCTTATCATACCTACCATCCCTGCTAAATACACATCCCAAATACACAAACTCATCTACTTGCTCGACCGATTCCCCTTCTATTCTTATTTCACATATTGTTTTACTTTCTTCTCTTTCAAAGACCATAACTTTCGTCTTACTTGCGTTCACTTTCATTCCCCTTTCTTTTAATGAAATGTTCATTAATGTAACCATCATTTGCAACTCGGCCGCCGACGACGCGAGTATGACTTGATCATCGGCGTACAAAAGGCATTTGACGGTTAACTCACCCATTCTTAACCCGCATTCTTCAACTTTCAGATTTTCCAAACAACTGTCCATAAATAGGTTGAACAGCCACGGGGAAGCCACACAGCCCTGTCTGATCCCTTTATGGATGCCAAACCAGTCCGAGTAGGCCCCGTTGATCCTGACACAAGCACTGGGTCCCCATACAGAGACTTCAATGCCTGTATCAACCCAGCACTCAACCCAAATGAGTTCAGTGTTTGCCATAATACATCCCTGTCCACTCTATCATAAGCCTTTTTCAAGTCCACGAACGCACAAAAACCTTTTGGTTTTGGCCAAAACTTTTCACGATCATGCGCATGGAAAAGACCTGATCCGTACATCCCATTCCCTTCCTAAATCCCGCTTGCACATCCCAAATTTTTCCATCAGTATCTTTCATAACTCTTTCAATTAGTACCTTAGCATACAGTTTTCCCATAATGCTAAGAAGACTGACACCACGGTATTTTTACAGTCCTGCTGCGATCCTTTTCCTTTATATAGTGGGGCTATCACGGCTTTGCACCAGTCTCCCGGTACCCGCTTAAGTTCCCAACACAAATTAAACAAGGTGTACAGCAGGTCTGCCACCACTTCCTCTCCAGCCCTTAGCATTTCAAGTGATACTCTATCATATCCGGCTGCCTTACCTGCTTTCATACTTTTCATTGCTTTCATTATTTCATCTATACTTATCTCTCTATCTCTTTCCTCTTCTTTCGGAATTTCTATTTCATTTAATTCAAACGTCTCATCACTCATAAACACGCTTTCAAAGTATTCCTTCCATCTCCTTAAACTCGACACTTCGTCATTCAGAATACAGCCATTCTGGTCTCGTATAGCATTCATTCTAGGCTGTTTTGAATGTCCCTGGCAGTTCTTACGAGTTTCCAGAACATTTTAATATTTGCCTGGAAGTTATCCGATATTCTTCTATCATTCTTATCAGTTCTTTCTTGCTTTTTCCTTTCAACTACTTTTACTCTCTTATTTAGATGTCTAAAGACTGCCTTTTTCTTTCAATTTCATCATTCATACCGCTAGAATAACTAGCCTTGGTTGCTAGTAAATCTAGCCATGCTCTCTTCTTTGCATCTACTTCCATCCGTACCTCATCATCCCACCATAAAGTGTTATTTTTCTTTTCATTCGTTCTCTTACTTACACCACATACTTCAGTAGCTGCATCCACCAAACCTTTCTTGACATTATACCACACAGTCTCCAAGTCTAAATCATTCATACACAATTCATCCATACCACTTATATTTTCTCTCAATCTACATTTGTACTTCTCTTTTGGACCTTCATCTTGTAACCTCTCTGTTCTTATACGCTGTAACGCAGTGGTAGATACAGATGTCCGATGCCGCTAACGTCTGAATAGACCATTAATTCGGCATAAGACCAAGTAATGATCCGTCCCTACGTTGGACACCGGTAAACCTTGTATCTACCACTGCGCTCCTCATTCTGTCATCCACAATTATGAAATCTATCATGCTTCTATCACCTCTTTCCATGTATACATGTGAATCTTCTTATGGCGAAAGAAAGTGTTCGTCACAAAAGATTCTTTTCCACACATACGGTGAGGAGGCTTTCACCATTTTCATTTATACTTTCATCACCAAACGTTCCCAATATCCTTTCATAACCAAGCCTCTTCACGCCAACCCTTCCATTAAAATCTCCTAATATAACAATATTTTATTACCCTTGCATTTCATTAGCACCATCCTTACCATCTCCCAAAACTGATCTCGGATATAAGTGGGCTTAGACATGTCTGGGCGTAGACCCTAGAACAAACAACTTCTTTAAGCCCACTTTCATTCGTATCCATAGCAGTCTCGGGCTTACACATTCATACTCTTTCTTACACTGACCCATTCTTTCTGAAAGGATGATACCGACTCCTGGCATGCCCGCTCGGTCTCGTCTACCCCAGACCAGTACGCGGTATACATGCCATGTGTAGGCATCCTTTCCTTCCGTTTCGTCTCATTTACACATAACACATCTATTCCTCTATCATACATCATATCGCATACTTCATCCATCTTATCATTCATTGCTCCACATACATTCAGCGTAGCCAGACGGGCTTCCGCAATCCACTTTTCGCCCTCCGGGAGACAGGACGTGACGGGTGGCGAACCTCGTCGCCGGTTTTCCTCCCGGAGATTCTTCGCACCCTGCCCCATTAAAGGGCGCCGGGAACTCGGGGCCATTTCTTTTAATTTGTGCCTCATGGTGCGAAAGTAGGGGGTGGTATTTTTTACGCCGTTACCACACGGCGAGGAGCCAATTCTGTACTTTCGGCTTTGTCGCTTGTTTAGCACCACCAGGGACACGTGTAGGGTGGGCCTAGGGTTAGTGGTCGAAGCCTACGGACGCGAGCGACTCATCCCAGTATTCTTCCATAAATATTTTTGTATAAACAAACAATAATCAAATTCATTTTGGTGTACAAGGTAAAACATGGTATATGTAATATACGTGCAAAAATAATTAATTTGTGCCCAAGTATAATGGCGTTAATAACACATACGATATTTTTGATCAACTAAACTACGATGTAAGCAGTTGTATGTTTCGCTTACGATTTTTTGCACTGTGTATATCCGCCGTAAAATATGGTAACAACAATATCTCTAAAACTTTTATTAACTCACACTTCAATGTTAAATCATAAGAATGTATTAAAAATTATATACATATGGTGAAAAAATTAAATTAGTGGCTTTTAATAAAGCAGAGCTACCAACTAAAATATCTTTAAACGGCTCTGCTGTAAAGTTCGATTTTTGAACATACGATAGTGTACTTAGGAGCCATCGATATACTCGTTTTTGTTTAGTTATTTATTTTTATTATTTTATTACATGTCTAAAAATATAAAGAAAGTAGGACTAGACTTATTATTATTCGAACGTTCAAGTAAATTGTTTTCTAAATCAAGTGATGATTATTATATTACAAGCAAATATTCGTTTCGCAAACTTTAAAATAAGTCTTAACAGACACACGGTACATAAACAAGTTGAATCCCATTTGTAATCCCAATTTTGTATGCTTACTAACGATCCACCCGGGCTTCGCATGACTGTCTTCTAGATCACGACAACAGCGCTACTTACCGGGTCCAATTTTAAGGCCGGCCACATACATACGGAATTCCGAATCGGAATATCGAAACGGAATCCCGAAACGGAATTCCGTGAACACATCACACACATACGTTTATTTCCGTTCGGAATAACAAGGGGTCAGTTGAAAGAGGTTAGCCATTGAGTCTAGACATTATGCCAGCGAATAATGATGACGATTTTCTGATTGCGATTCCATTGTTGCTGTATCATTGTTACTGGGTGCATCCCCTTATCACCCTAAGCTTGCAATATAGTCAATATTATGTAAAAATATCTATCTATCCAGAGATATGGCTTAAATATGGATGTCTGTAAACTCTTTCGACGAATTATTAAATAAAATAAGATGAAAGGTTACAGCTATACACTATAAGATTAAATGTAAAACATACATAAACACACCTACTCGCTTCGGTCGTGCGACGAACACTGAGCGCATTCCGTACGGAATTTACGTATGTGTGTTGCGACTCGTACAAAATCTATGGAAGACTTGCGTTCGGAGCGGATTTTTCCGTTCAGGATTCGAACGCACAGGCGGTCATACGGAATCTCGAATCGGAGAAAATTCCGTATGGAAAATACCGCGTGTGTGGCGGGTCATAGATTTTATATGGACTTGCTGCGTTCGGAATCTCGAATCGGAATATCGAAACGGAATCCCGAAACGGAATTCCGTATGTATGTGGCCGGCCTTAGTGTGAGTGTTCATCAAAATTGGTACAGTGGTTCTCAAGTGATGATCTTTCATGCAGGCGGCAATTAATTTTAATTTATATAGATTTACCACGCTTAGCGGAAAACCATCGACTATATTCAACAAATCTTTTTCTGCTTAAATTAAAATATTTTAAAATCCTTAAGTTAAGGCAGGATCTTATAATGCCATGTAGCGGCGGCGTAAAATAATCCACTAGCTCCTACCAAATAATATATCTTATTACTTAGAAGCCCCAAAAACCCCATAACCATCTCGTGAGTATCGTAAGACGACACAGGAAAATAAAACAGGAGAAAGGCAACAGTATCTTCCTGATAACAACCCAAAATAATAAAAAATTGCGGTTGCCCTTGCACTTGCTAAGAGAGGGAACTATGGCAAATAATCCCTGTATGTTAAGCAGTGGACTTTTGATAGGTTGTAATTAATGAATGAATGATGGAAATCTTCAGGGAGCAGAGAGGAAAACGGGTATTACGTTCGTAATCGATTTATTGGTAGTTGTGATCTAGCGACAAAAGAGAAGACGAACCGCGGTCAGGCCACTGTTATTGTACTATTGTAGTAGTGCCCTCTGTGTACGTTCCGTGAAGCAAACCCAGTGTCGATTAAGCAGACACAGTTTTTATTCCCTGTGAAACACGTAATGAGTCTAAGGATAATTTGGCGGAAATGTACCAGCTGAATTTAAGTAGATTTGTACGTGGTAGAGCCATGCTGTAGTTATGTTAGTAGTATAGTTGTAGCACGAATGGGTTGGCTCGACCGGGGAAAGACCACGTTCTCACAGAATACCACCTTAACAAATATTACCTTAAGGGTGCTGTGTTTCGTATGGTGAGTGTAGAGAACCGAAGACCCTTTTACTCGAAATGAAGCATTCCATCTTAGTCCTCACGGGTGACGACGCATCTGCATTTCGATTCGTAGTTGAGGATAGATGTAGATGTCTATTGGCTACAGCGACTACTTAATATCAGGTGGACTGTGTGCCCGTTTGTCACCCTTATCCTATATAAAGAAAAATATTTCATAGTGACCTTTTCACGATATATTTCAAATTGTACAACGATAGTACGAAATTCGGCATTACTCGACTACGTTTTTGTTATAAGATGTCAGATAAAGCTTCCATAAACTTTCATTAGTATAAATAAGTATTACGAACCGGACTAATAATAATTCCAAATTTTACTAAATCATACACTAAATGAATTTATCGACAACGTTTTTTGTTTCGGTAATGGCACATCAATAGAGGTGTTTAGGGAATGGAAAAACGGCAACAACCTTGTAAAAGAAAGAAGGAGGGAATAATATAGCTATCTTATGTTGTACCATGTTAAACGTCATTTGTATAAAGAGTTCAGCTATAAGAATTTTGTTCTTATTTTAGGACTCTATGCCAGTAATAACTCGGAGACGCTTTGACTGGCTTTGACATTTGACAATGAGGGCATCCATGAATTTTTCTGCCACCAGGGCGGCGCCACTAGAAAGTGAGGTATAATATTTGACAGATTTCATAGCGGGGAAGTTAATTTGTTCGGAAAATGTAAAGGTTATTGTATCTTTCTGTACTATTAGCTATATTTTATATTAATAACATTAAAAATAAATAAACCAAACCACAGATATTCATAAAAGTAGAAAATTTAAAAAAAAAGTTCAAAATGTGCAAAAAATTAAAGAGCAAACCATTGACGCATTGACGCATTGTTTTGTGTATTAATATAATACTCTATAAACTGATAAACTTTTATTAAAAAGCAACTTCTCAATCAAATTACATTGTGTAACAAAAAACTTTACCTCAGTGTCAACTAGCGTCATCTGGTGAGCAAAAAATTATTAGCCCTCATTGACAACAATAGACAACTTGTCAATTAGACATTGACAATGACAAATTGACATTCATAGTTCTGCGGGGTGGGGGCTTGAAGCTTGAATTCGAAAAATAAAAATAAAAAGAAGAACCTTTTGACCTAAAACAAATTTAACAATGTTTAGAAATTCATTAAAAAACCTTCGGATAAGATATCCATGTTATCTATACCCTGAAGGAGTTTACAAGTATGAAAGTTAATATTAAGAATAGTGTCATTCAATACCTAATAAATATAATGAGTACCTTTTACCCTAATATACATGATTTAATTTCATACACAGGTGTAATCAGGCAAAACAATTTAGTGGATTATCCCAATATACTCTTGTACCCAGGAATCGAAAGAAGTTAACAATATTTAACTTGTGTCCATGCCGATCAATGTTCATACAGACCCAAGATACACCAAATCCAAATTGTTTAAAATTTCTGCCGGGTACAAAAGTTCTTGATCCTGGTCAAACCCTCGATTTTCCAAATATAGGATCAGCACAGTGCAGCCCTCTAGGTAACAATTAATTTTATTACACCCTATATATTATTGGTTTAAGCTCATGAATACTTCTTTTAACAATAACATGCCAAAACAAATACATTCAACTATGTTGAAATAGATTATAAAACAACTGTCAGTACAAAATAATTAGGAAGATTATTCTTTTTAATATCCTAAAAAGCTGTAACACATTAAACATTTTTTGGATCAAAGTATTTGTATAATATTAGACAACCGGGGTATCAACACCCATTGTGCCATTTAGAGGAATTTGCTAATTATGTGAAAAAGTTTATGTTAACAAAAATGGAGTTGAAGAATTATCAACACTATCTCTTTAAGAATAATTTCTGTAAATCAAAATATAATCATTGTAATACATTAACAACCGCTTTCATTTTATCTAATAATTATAATCATTAATTTAATTAATCTATTCAAATAAATAAAATTTAAGTGTCTGTTTGTAATGTCAAAATAACAGCTTTTAACTAAATGCATATGAAAGTATATACCTGACTTATAACAAAAACACAATATTTAAAATTTTTGTCTGTCTGTTGGTTCGGCTAATCTTCCAAACGGCTGGATTGATTTTGACGAGACTTTCACTGACAGATAGCTAATGTTATAAGGAGTAACTTAGGCTACTTTTATTTTAGAAAAGGAATTAGAGTTACATGCAAAAAAATTAAAACCCATAAAATTCAATCGTAATAAATTCCACGCGGGTGAAGTCACGGGGAACAGCTAGTTAATTAAATACATAATTTTGTAGCCAGTATAATATGCAACTCTGTCTATAACTTGTTCTAGAGTAAATTTATAGATTTTGCTTCTCTTCCATACACATTGCCTATGATATATCTCACTAACTCATATGCTTGACTTATAGTTACATACATTGCTATTGGTTCATTTGAAGTAATATTAAAATAAGTTATGGAAGTGAAATTCCATTCCATGATATTTTTCAGGCAGTTCCCATAGTTGCTTTCAACATATCCACAGGGAACGGACCTCATGAAATGAGGTGTTGGATATTCTTACGCCACCACCACACTGCTCCCTACTGCAATTTTCACCACTGACTTGACTGACACATCAGTCAACTTTTATTAAAAGGCTATTCTCTTAATTACTGTGTTTGAGCAAAATTGTCAAGAGATGTACTCTAAATTGTTTCTTGTAATATTCATTTGTTCCTCACTACGTACAAGACATATTATTAGAGATATTTCTGTGTATTGAACATTTGTGTATGTATGTGCCATTTTGAAGATTGCATAATTAGAAAATCATAAAGTTTATTATGCACAATAGGAATATGGAATCATAAACAACTGCGTGCATTGACTGACTGCCATAAATCCAAGAAAGTTGTGTCAGGAGATCACATTGTGATGTTACATAATACAAAAGTTAAACAATAATCATCCCATGTTGGGCTTGGAGTTATATGTTCCATGTCATTATAGAATGTGCCAACTGTGTTACTTGCCTAGCATGTTGTGAAAGGCGACTAATACAATATTGGATTTGTGATTGTGTAGGCAACAGGCTTGCCACCTGTGATAGGTGGGTAGCCTATCACCTCTTCTTTCACAATTTTCAATTAAACCTGGTCTGCTTTTTGGATTCTCCTAATTGGATCCAATCGTGACTCTGCAACATAATGTTAAACATCATTGATTACATTTTGGAATATAATATAACATGATTTAAAAAATATTGCCAATCGCATTGTATTAGTGATTCCAAACAAATTATATTATTTTACAGTTTACTGAGAATCCTTTTATGTTAATAATTTAATTTTATATTTTACAAATTAATTTTTTTTTCAGCTAAAATGATTTTTCGCATAGAGGGTGTGAAAGCAGTGTTTTTTGGTCCTGATTTTATCACAGTCACTAAACAAGAAGATGATATTGAGTGGAAATTACTTAAACCTGAAATTTTTGCTACAATAATGGACTTTTTTGCTAGTGGTCTTCCTATTGTTACAGATGCTAAACCCTCTGGAGACACTCGTATGTTTGTTTTTATTTTGATAACCATAATAATTTACAACATAAACTTTTTAAAATATTAGCTGTATAGTGGCGCCACTAGAGAATCCACTAATCCAATGATGTCTAAGAAGCGACAGAGGATAACAGAACAGGGAATGGGGTTGTGCATATTTCTTATAACAATTCAAAATAATGCGCCTATTAGGCAATCTCTGAGGAAGACCTATGTTTAGTACAGGCCTTTTGATAGGCTGTAATGAATGATGATGAGTGAATAAAGTTATTCATTAATAATATATTCCCGTTTTCGCCAGACATAAAATACCCAAACCGGTGACTGGCATCAACACCAAATTTACATTACATCTGATAACGGTTTACAAACCACCTGCTAAGCGAGGCGATTACGGCAAATTCCCCTAAAATCAGAGAGGCCTATGTCCATTTGGACTGAAATTTGACAGACTTTTGATGATGATGATTAATCTATTATATAAAAATTAATTTTTGTTTGTTCATATTTTATGCACTGCCATACCGTTAATCAGATTGCGCTAAACCTTTGTCAACTTATTGCTTGCACTTGTGAGAAGGTTAAAGGCATATTACTACTAAATTACAATATAGGTGGCGCGCGTATCGTACCGACAAATTTATTTGAAAGTTATACATCACTCAACTTCGATGAATGTATTATCATTCCTAATTAAACAATATAACTCTTCCAAATTTAAAACCATATTTCTACAATTATTTTTTATGTGGCAGCAACGCCGGGTACCAGCTAGTATATTATATAATGTGTAATGTATACATCCTGCAATATTTTAAAATTATTTTTACTGTAATATAATTATTACTACTTGTGTGGCATTCCACCCTTTGTAGCCAATATCGAAAATTGCATTCCTGTAAATAATTGTTAGCAACTAAATAACAAGTAACTTTGAGCAAACTAGTCGTTTATCTAAAGTAAATTTCCTATCTGTTACAGAAATAAATGAAGATGATGATGAAATAGTTCAAATGATTAAAGAACTCCTCGACACTCGCATTAGACCAACTGTTCAAGAAGATGGAGGTGATGTCCTCTTTGTGGATTTCAAAGATGGAGTGTTAAGGCTCAAAATGCAAGGTTCTTGTTCATCATGTCCCAGTTCCATAGTAACTTTAAAGAATGGTGTAAGTACAACTTAAATTATTTATGGACGATGCTAGTTGTCTGCTAATTGGACAACTAAATTATTCTATTTGTCTGCTTATGGACAACACAGTTCGTAGTGGGGGTCAAAATAGTATCTATAAAGGCATATAGGGTTTAGTTTAGTTTAGTTTACGACGGGCTGTTTTCCGCAACTCCACGTCTAAGCGCGTATTTTGCGTGTGGGCAGGAATAATGTGATTATTCGAGCCATGAAATCTCCCCGAAGAAGTTCAACAGTCCTTTGATGTTGCAAGCAACTTCGGGGAGTGATCTCGGCGTGCCAAGATGTTTAGCCCTGTATGCAGCGACCCCCGGACATGACAGAAACACGTGGGCCGCCGTTTCTTCCTCCCTCATACATGCTCTGCACAGGAGACTATTTGTAACACCCATGGTAAATAAACTTTAACAAAGGAGCCATGTCCTGTGATAGCACTTGTTACTATCCTGATCTGCGGCTTGTTCAGTATCATTAGAAACTTGGTTAAACAACTGTTTATTTTAGGCGGGGCCTCCTAGCTTGTCTATAGTACAGGCATATAGGGTACTTCTCTCTCTCTATCTACTACTATAAACTTTATACGAGGTAGATCCACGCTGCAGCTATATTATGGCTGTAGCATAAATGGGTCGGCTCGACCTGGGTTGGACTACGCACTCACAGAATACCCGCGTAAAATAGCAGCTTAATGCTGCTGTGTTTCGTATAGTGAGTGTAGAGCACCGGAGACCCTTTTTACTTTTTTTTTTTACTTATTATAAGCCATTGCTTGACCACAATCCCACATGGTTGTAAGTGGTGATGCAGCCTTAGATGGTAAATCGAACTGTCTTAGCGTAACAAATCCTATTCACTCTAGCCTTGAAGACGCCCAGATTGTATTCGGATGGAACGATAGATCGGACCTTTTTACTGGAAACAAGGCATTCCATCTTAGTCCTCAAGGGTGAGAAAGGTGACAACGCATCGGCATTTTGATTTTCAATTGAAGATAAATGTAGATGTCTATGGGCCACAGCATTCACTTACCATCAGGTGGACTGTATGCTCGTTTGTTACCCTATTCTATAAACAAAAAAAAATTATAGGCCATAGATGAGCCACTCTGACAAATTATTTAGGTGACGAAATTTAGATTTCGGTATAAATAATAAATGTTAAATGTCGGGAGTAGCGCCATCTTTTGAATAAAATGTGTAAAAATAGTGTTTTCGACGACTGTGAGATGTCGCTAGTATCAACGTAAATTCAATTCTTGCAATGTTATATTTTAATTTATTTATGTTTAACAATTATGTTTATATAACCTACTGTTACTGATATTGCAAGGTTGGATTCATCAGATTAGTGGACAAACAAAATATATTAGTCCTCCAAACACTCCAATTATTTTTATATAAGCAGGCAATGCTGTCACAATTTTGATCATTACAGTTTAATAAAATGTATATGTTTAAGCAAATATTAGACAATTTGTAAAATAATCAGTAAGTTTTACTAGACTTATTAACTGACTTAAACCAACCAACCAACTGTGTATATTGCTTAATATAAATAATAGGGGCACGGACTTTAAATGGTGGCCTTAATGTGTAGATTAAATGGCTTTTGGGTCTAGGAAGTGCATGGACAGCATCACTAATCCTGCTGCTTGTGGTTCGTTGGCTACCCTCTAGTTGCGCCAACAATGCCAAAAGACTTTCTGCCTTTTGTGATCAGTTATTTAAAATGTACACAATAGTATGTTTGCAGCTTGAAAAGTTTTGCAATAACCGGCTATATTTGCAAAGAAGGTTCATAATAAGTAATATAGGCAAATAGTGAAGAAAAATTAATTAACAAAAATCTCAAACATTCTGTCCTTTTTATCTTTTTAATTCAGAATTATTTTTACTACGCACGCACACTTTCGTAAGGATTGATCGGTAGGCAAAAGTGTTGTTGCCCATAAATCACATTCAGTTTGGGATAATTTAAAATAAAAGTAGAAGCTTTATCTACTCGTATTTTCAAAAGCTGCAATAACGGTGTATCATTATTTATATCGCCTCTTTGCTTCAGTAATGTGTTATCTTGAAAATTGAAATTTGGAGGAGAATGTTTTTCAAAAAACTTTCAAAAAATAATTTTCAAAACTTTCAAAAAATAATTGTGTTGAAACGAATAATTTTTTACTGTAAATTTACGATTTATTGTAAATAATAACAAATAAACTATGTGAAAACTTATCAAAACATTGATAATTCAAAAGTTTAGCAAGAATTTGGCTTTATTTGAGAAAAGGGGGAAACATGTCACATTGTTCTTGCAAATATATAATAAGTTAGTAAGGTAATTGTTACAAACTAAATTATCACGATGTTGATGATATTACTTTGGTTATGAAACTGATGATATTACTTTTAGATTTCAGAACCAATCTTTATTGGAAAAAATGCTATTACAAACTACACTTATTATAATTTATATAACAAAATATTAAAAAATCAGACTGACATAACGAATAATCACAATTTTTATTGTTCATTACTTAATGAGAATCACATTTTACTTGAGAAATTAAAGTATTAGCTTAAAATTAAATAAAATAATGAATCCTTATGAACAATCAGACTTTAAATAATTGAGTAATATTATTATTAGGTATAGGTATACTTATTAGGTAGATTTTGACTATTCAATAGAGCTTAAAATCTCGTGACAAACGAATAAGAAACTCTAAGAGTTTGCATTTGCAAATAAAATACAATTACAAGAATTAAACATTTATATCTAACTCGTCTTAGACAAAACAAGAATAAAACATTCTTTTATAGGAGAGGGGCAAACGAGCATGCGGCTCACCTGATGGTAAGTGACTACCGCCGCCCATGAACAACTGCAACACCAGGGAACCAGAGGAATGCAGATGCGTTGCCGGCCTATTAAAATGAGTAGGCTCTTTTCTTGAAGGTCCCTAAGTTGTATCGGTCCGGAAAAATCGCTGGTGGTAAACTATTCCACAAAGTTGTGCGAGGAAAACATCTTCTAAATCGCACAGTGGTGGACCATAATCATCCAGATGGTGTGGATGGTATCGGGAGTTCTGCCGCGATGTGCGTTCGTGAAATTTGGCGGCTGGGATTAATCCGAACAATTCCTCAGAGCACTCCCGTGGTAAATGCGAAAGAAAATGCAAAGAGATGTAACATCTCTTCGCAGCGCCAATGAATCGAGCCGATCGGAAGAACTCGGTCGTCGACAATTCGAGCCGCTCTGCGCTGGATGCGGTCAAGTGGAAGGAGCTGGCACTGGGGAGCCCCAGCCCAGAGATGGAACAGTATTCCATGTGAGGCCGAACCTGCGCCTTGTAAAGTTGCAGGGGTTGTGCCGGCATGAAATACTGTCCCGCTCTGCTGAGCACGCCAGCTTTTTGAGGCCAATTTGGCCTTCTTCCAAGTGACCACGAAACTGCACGTCACTCGATATGTCGACGCCGAGGATTCCGATACTGGCTGAGGCAACAAGGAGTGCCTTGAAACTGAGGAGATACGACAAAGGGTTATTTTAGCGGTAAACGCGCAAACTTGTGTCTTCTGAGGATTAAACTGGACTAGATTCAGTCGCCCGCAATCCGAGACTTTGTTCAGCAAAGACTCGACTTCAGACACAAGTTTGTTCCGGTACTCGGCGACGTTTTCCGGAGAAATATTGGCACGACCGGTGTATAGAGCATCACCAGTGCTGTCATCCGCATAGCAATGAATGCTACCGGTTTGCAACATATCATTGATATGCAGAAGAAACAGCGTTGGTGATACCACGCAGCCTCGTGGAACACCAGCGTTAATAGGCTTGTAGTCGGAGCATGCACCGTCTACAACGACCTTGATGCTCCGATCTGCAAGAAAGCTGGTGATCAATTGCACAATTTCTCAGGAAGCCCATAGGAAGGAGCTTCGAAAGAAGCGCTTTGTGCCAAACCCGATCGAAAGCCTTCGCAATGTCCAAACTAACGGCCAATGCCTCCCTTGACTCTACTGCCTCCGCCCATCTATGAGTCAGGTAGACCAGAAGATCACCAGCTGATCGACCCGACGAAAACCGTATTGGCGGTCACTAATCAGCTGGTGATCCTCAAGGTACCGCATGAGATGGCAGTTTATAATGGATTCCATTATTTTGGAGAACAAGGGGTGATGGCGATAGGCCTGTAGTTGGACAGGTCTGAGCGGTCGCCTTTTTAGGATCGGTTGGACAAAAGCTGTCTTCCATGATTTCGGGACTACGCCTAGGGAGTAGGAGTACCGAAAAGACGCGTTAGAACCGGTGCCAACCCGAGCACACGTCCTCAGCACAATTGGGATTCCGTCAGGCCCACTCGACTTGTGGATGTCCAGGAGAGGAGTGCTTTGTGAACCGAGCGCTGTGAGAACCGAACATCCGGCATGGAGCACTCACACCGCGGGATGGCCGGCGGTGTGTTCTCCCCGTCATCAAGAGTCGAGTTGGACGCAAAAGTGAGCCTAAAGGTCGGCTTTCTTTTGCGGTGTGGGCCAGTGAGTCGTCCTCCTGTGCAGAGATGGTAGTGATGGCTACAGAAATTCCTTGGACAGCCTTGGAGAGACCAGAATGCACGGGTTCCCGAAGGAAGGCGAACTAGTTTCTCGCCAATTCTGCCTATGTGCTCTGACTTTGCCTTGGCAATAACACTTTGAAGGACCTGAGGCGAAGTTATACTTCTTTTTAAGCATGCTGGTGTTTACATCCCGAGCCGCCGAAGCCTCAGCCCAGGCCTGATAACACTCCTGCTTACTGCGTAATGCAGTCTTACAGGAGCGACCAAACCAAGACTGAGATCTGCCTCCGATGGGTACCACAGATGATGGAATAAATAGTTCCATTCCTGTAGCACCACATCAGCGACAGCGCTGGGATCATCCGTCGAGAAGCAAACACGCCCCATAGGTAGGATGCAAAGAAAGACCGCATTCCGTCCCAATCCGCCGACCTGTAATGCCAAACACGGCGGCAACCTGCAGAACGCAACCGCGAGGGGAGCGTGAGTGGCACCACACTCCGGATCAGACAATGGTCCGAAGAGCCGAGAGGGCATCGACGGAAACCTGATATCCGTCCGGATGAGAGGTCAGCAGAAGGTCCAACAGGGAAGGTGTATGATCCTCCACATCTGGAATCCGCGTAGGCGAAGTAACCAGTTGTGTCAGACCATATGCCAAGGCAAAGTCATAAACAGATCTCCCGCATGATCGGTTAAACGTGAACCGAGCCATTCGGCGTGGTGAGCGTTAAAATCGCCAAGGATCACGATCTCTGCGGATGGGACCTGTTGTAGCAAGGAATCTGTAGCCATTTGGACGTGGTCGATGAGTCGGTCTGTTTCGGCATTACCGCTATGGGACCTATAGAGGCACCCGTAGACGCGCGGATGGTCGTCGCTATCTACGCGTAGCCATAGGATGGACAGGTCCGAACCTTCAAGACTGCCGAGGCGTCGAGAACAGATGTCTCTCTGACGTATACGCAAACTCCAGCCCGAGGCACAAAGGGAGTGTTCCAATTTGTACCCCGGTAGGAGAGATACGAAGTATCAGCCGGAGAGGACACCTGCGTCTCGGTCAAAAGAGCAAGGCCGGCTTCGCCGTCTCGAGATGGTAGTGGATGGCGTTTAGGTTCGAGTGAAGTCCCTGATGTTGCAGAAATTCACGGATAGCGTGGCAGGGTCGCCTTGGTCTTGTTGCTCAGTTTGCCCCGAGCAGTTATTGTTTTGAGCGGATTTTGCCCCAGAATACGCGGGGCAGCCTGAGCACCCACGCTCAGGAGTGGAGTAGCATGGTCGTGGATGCTCAGCGAGGATTCTCCAGGGTGCTGGTACCCTCCTGGAGTAGTCTATCATTTAATTCCGCTACCATGTTGATGGGGAGAATTGGGCCTCGGTCACCTGTACTCACCAGACGAAACGCACAAGCAGAGCTTCCACTTCACGTCGGTATTCTATGAGGTCGTGGTACTAACCCGGCTCGAGCCGACGTCGAGCCTACGTGCAACAACAAAAGCTGCTGCGTGGCTCTACCACCGTTAAATACATACTCAAATTAAAAAATTAACTATAAATAATTATAATAGAACTAATGGCACTTGGAGTATTAACTCAGTACAGCTTATTAACCAATATAAAATCACAGTTTTACTTATAATTATAGTCTCGCACAATGATCAACACATCTTATCTTAAATTATGTATTAGTCTTTGTATTCTTTTGGCGTAAGTATTAATATCAGTCTTTTACATCAGCCTGTATTTAAAACCCACTATTCTCAAAGCTACAGACATTCATAAAATGGCCTGATATATGGGGATAAGATTTTTGTTAACCAAATCCATTAGGTCTGCTTTTTTTTATCAGATATCCCAGGTTTTTGGTTGTATGTATTTTTTAATTCCAAATTTGAGATGTTCCTTTTCTTTTTAATAACAATAGCTTTTTTAAATTGTTTATCAGCATATGAATCTTTAAAAAATACAGCTTCAGGATCGCTTTTTTGAACTCTAATCACTTTTAAACCTGTTAGTTTAACTGAATCATTATTTTCATCTTTTAGCAACGAAAAGTTCATTTGATTAGTTAAGCTTTTCCAATCATAGAAATCTGCGAAGCACATTTCATTGACATGGAAGGGCTCACTTTTTTTCCAGGCAGCCTTTATAGCACCAATAAATGCGTCATGTGTATACATTGGTCCAGATCGTAATTGCCGCTTAATTTCTCTCTCAATTTGAGAATGAGCAGAATCGCCCTCATTCTGGGTATGTCCTTTTATTAAATATTTATGTGAGTGACTTAATTAAGGTTTGGCATTGTTTTTACTGCGTATAGATACATGCAAATCATAAATTTATGTTTCTGTTGGCCCGCACAATTATCCGAATAGAATACAACATCTAGATTTTGACTGTTTCTGAAATTTTGACGAGGTATTTGTAAACGTAAGTACCGATTTTGTTTACACCTCTGTAAACGATAATAAAGACAGAAATGTCCCCTTTGGGACATTAGAAAACCGCTTGAAGGTCGTACACAGCAACGAGAATTTCACTATTCTTTTTATCGTTCTCCTTCTCTGCACGTGAGAGAACTTTTTCATTTTGATGTGTTTCGTAGCTTTCTTTTAATCGTTCTTTCTCTTCATCAGTGCTATTTTTGTAAGCTTCACATACATCACATAAATCTTTTTTAGGGACAAAGAATGATATGTTGTAATCTTGCGTAAATATACGGTAAAACATTAAGTAATTGGCGAATGGTACATTTTTTGACTTACATTCTGCAACATAGTCTCTATGAAGATCGGTGATAGCTTTGCTGCCATCGATGTAATGTCTTCTTGAGTTGGCTCTTATATAATGCAAATCAATTTTCGGTATTGCTTCGATAAATGTTTTTACACCATTCTTTATGTTTTCATCCACTTTATATCGATTTGTATGATGTCCCCGATCATCTTTCATAGAAGAAATGTTGCAATCTTTATTTTTCTTATTTAACGCTGTTTCTATTGGCCGGTTATTAATTGACTACTATACTAATTAATGTGTTTTTGAAAAATACTTTACACACTCTTGTCTTTATTGCAGAAACGATAAAAAAGAAAGCATTATTGTTGTCACGAGTTGGTGCAACGTTTCCATCTGAATCTATCTTCACATATCGATGTTTTGGGATGACTGCTTCGACACTATTTGCGATAAATGACCACTGTTTTTCAATGTCGCCCAAGTTCCAGAATTCTTTTAAAAGTTGTTGACGTTGGTCATCTGTGATATTTGAACGACATTTGAATGCTCAATTTTCTCTGCAAGGTGGTCTCAATTTACATTCTGGAATTATTGTTTTTTTGTTTTTATTGATTGAAAAGACTTTCCGCTATTTCTCAGTTTCTTCGCTATATTTTTCTTCCAGCTTCCTTCTTGTCTTCGTTTTTTTTTTACCTTTTTTGTTCGGACTACAATTTGAATTTTGTGAGTTTTGTTCAGTGGGGCTGACATTTTCAATATCTAAAGGTTCATTTAGTATCGGGAGTGCATCGGCTTCTTGTACAAGGCTGTTAAGAATCATTTCGTGGTCTTCTGTAGGTGTACGAATAACAGTTTCTTGTAAAACACCATCTCGGTTTCTTGTGTTAACATTAACAACTTCTCCGTCAGAATCTGAAGTATTTTGATTAAGACGCTGAGGCTCCACAACTTCATAGTTTGGATCTTTAACTGAATCGTCGCTATCTGTATACAAAATGTATTACGGTTGGAATATAAATAAGATTAGGTAAATTACAAAAAAATTGAAAACACCAGTGAAACTTACCTTCATTAAACGATGTATTTGATGAGCTGCTTGATGATGATAATGAGTCACTCGAAGAACTAACCCTGCTGCTGGTCTAATAAAAACGATGACGATTGGATACTAATAAGTCAGCTTCTTTATTTGCTGCGTCATCCACATTTAACGTTGCTTCCTCTATGTTCGACCTTGCACCCCCTGAGCTTAACGTTGCGTCCCTATCTAAAAAAACGTTTACATACGTTAAATATTTAATTTTAGTACGACAGAAAAATGTAATCCAAACTTAGTATCTACATTACCACGCGCACAGAATAGTTAAGTACCTACCACGCGTTAAAGAGTAGATAGGTATTTAACTCACCCGCGCGGTGGCGGCGGAGTTTTCTTATTAAGTCGTTCTTTAATGGTTAAATATACAAATAGGTAGCTGCACTTGTCCCTGCAACAGGAATATTCGAATTTTCTATTGACAATGCAAGATTAACAAGTCTTTTACATCGCGATTCCATCTGGAAAAATAAGTACAAATAGTTATTTGTTTTAGCATTAACAACGTAATATTTAGGAATATTACTGGTTAAATTCATTTGTTTTTGTTCAATAACGGAACATCAGCAGATAACTATAACTTGGTTTTTGTATTGGAAAAAGTTTCGTCATCTACAAGGTTGTATCTTAAGATAATACAAAGCAAAATTCTCATTCTTTCGGCAACAGTGTGACATGAGCATTTAAAACAATTAGCACATCACACATTTTTTCAACAACCGTTAAACCCACATATACATTATAAAATAAAAAATAATAATTTTAACCTTTTAATTTTTACCTTTGCAACCAAAAAGTGATGTCGTCGTGATGTCACGTTTTCGCTGAAATTTGAGAGCACCTTCCTCTCCACATGCGTAGTGACAACTGTTCTGTTTCGTTTCGTTGTTAAACAAATCTCCTCGCAGAAAGAGACAACGTGATATCGTGATCTGATACAGTTGCTGTCTCTTTCACTCATAGGCACACGCACAAAAGATACCACGTTTTTGGAAAAATAAAATCGGTCACGGCGGTTTCAATTATCAAATAAATAAAAAATGAATTGTCGGGCTTATCACGTTATTGAAGCAAAGAGGCGATATATTATTTGAGCTTAAGTTTAAAATTTGGCTACTCTTTGAAAAATAACCCTGTATATCTCATTACAGGTGCAAAACATGATGCAATTTTATATACCAGAGGTTTTAGCTGTTGAACAAATAGACGATGAAGGAGAAAAGTTGAGTGAGAAAATATTTAAAGAATTTGAACATTTAAAAACAAAGGAGAAAAATGAGTAAACCCTTATTATGGATTTAATGGAAACAAAATATCATATTTTATATGTAATTTACATAGAGTGCCGAATACAAAAATAATTATCTGTTGCTTTGCTAGTATGTATAAATAATTATTATGGATTAGGAATAAAGTTGTTATTTTATAAAGATTTTCGTTTTTTTTAAAGGCAAGGGAAGTTCTTGCTTACCAATCAACCCACAATCAAACATTTTGCTCAAGAAATTACTAAAGCAATGTATTTTATTTTCACTTATGATTGACATTTTAATGGGTAAGTAGGAAAAAACTAAAAACTTAAATTATCATGCAGTCCTACTGTATGATAATTTAAGTTTTTAGTTTTTTTTAATACTTATAGTTTTTTTTTTAATATTGTATATGTAATCTCAAAGTTATATAAATAAATGTAATATTTGGTAAAATTTATTCTTCATAGTCCCACCTATTCGTATTACGCAAAATAAAATGACATTTCATATTTTTTCCTGAAGCAGGTATTAATGTCTTCAATGTTCAAGAATTTAACAACGGCTATAATTAACGCCTTTTGTGTAAATATTTAAACGCATCCACGATACAGGACTTCTGTGGAGATAATGTTTTAAAAATATATATACCTAAGCATTAATTAAAAAACTTTATGGATTCTCCATCAATGGGATAATTGAAGTAGTTCCTGTTTTCTCCATCGCTTAGATTGAGCTTATTATATATAGTTATATTATAGCGATTCGACTTAGCTTATTACAGTTTGATATATACAAACTAATAAGAAGTGCTAGCGCAGATATATAATAAAATTTATAGTTTAATTCATTGCATAGTTAGGTACAGTTTCGGTCCTCTAGCGATGTCGCAAGCTAAATGATATTTTCCGCGTGGTTACACCGTTGTTTCGATTCTATTTTTCCTTCAATGTCCCGGGATACGGTAAAGCGTGACCGCTGGCCGAAAATGACCTCTGTTGAGTCGTCCACATCCACTCGTTTGAGTTCGTTTGTTTACTTAGCCCTCACCTCTTGTTCAGAATTTTTATATGGATTGAAAACATAAGAAACGGCAATGAATGTATGATTATATAGGTACATTACAGTATCATAAATATTAATTTATAGGCAATCACAGCATGCCTTGTATTACAAAAGTTAAAAATTAAATAATACCTAATTAAATTGAATAAAAGAAATAAAAGCTTATTTGTAACGAGCTGATACCCGCGACTTCGTCCGCGTTGTTTGATATATTAACAAAGTTTTCGTATGTGCGAAGGAAAAACATCGGAAAGATCGCAAGCAAAATATACTTTGCTTACAAAATTTCTTTGTAAACAATGGTATTCGTTGCTCCGTTTGTAGCTAAAATATATAAATTATCTGGATTAACGCGAGCAAGCAGTACAGTTGACCGTGTGAAAACCCGTAAAAATATCGTTGTTTCTTAAAACTTTATATTAAATGAAGATATCGCAATTTTTTAGATAAGGGCCAATTGTCTAAGAAATAAAACTTAGAAAACCTAATTGAAATCTATCCAGTAGTTTTTCCGCGATGCATGCACAACTGCAAATCTTTATCGTTTTATTGATATAGATTACAGTGCGCAATTGTGCATGGTAAAGCAGTTTCAACGTACGTCAATATGCTTAAGTTTGGTAATGAATTGAGTGGGGTATTATGGCGAATATCAGTCGGGTAGCTTTGTTCCAGGTATTACAATAATGCGGTACAATAATCGTAATCTGCGCGTTTTAAAATTTACCTCATTAGGTATATAAAAACCTCGTGAACCCACCCACAGCGTGTCTGCCAGTAAATGCGAGGTCTCAGACCTAATACCTACTAGGCCTACACAACATAACCACAAAGCAGCTGTCTGCAGTGTCGAATGGCGGCACATCTGCAGCATCGTCATACTCTAACTCACTGAATTTCTAGTGGCTACAGCCCATGGACACCTGTCGAACAAAAACGCTAATTGAAATCTATCCAGTAGTTTTTCCGCGATGCGCGCACAACTGCAAATCTTTATCGTTTTATTGATATAGATTACAGTGCGCAATGTGCATGGTAAAGGCAGTTTCAACGTACGTCAATATGCTTAAGATTGGTAATGAATTGAGTGGGGTATTATGGCGAATATCAAAGTCGGGTAGCTTTGTTCCAGGTATTACAATAATGCGGTACAATAATCGTAATCTGCGCGTTTTAAAATTTACCTCATTAGGTATATAAAACCTCGTGAACCCACCCCACACAACGTGTCTGCCAGTAAATGCGAGGTCTCAGACCTAATACCTACTAGGCCTACACAACATATCC
Source organism: Parnassius orleans (assembly GCA_029286625.1). Classification (NCBI taxonomy): domain Eukaryota; kingdom Metazoa; phylum Arthropoda; class Insecta; order Lepidoptera; family Papilionidae; genus Parnassius; species Parnassius orleans. The sequence continues at coordinate 539,571 of JAGSMP010000092.1, forward strand.
ACAAAGCAGCTGTCTGCAGTGTCGAATGGCGGAACATCTGCAGCATCGTCATACTCCTAACTCACTGAATTTCTAGTGGCTACAGCCCATGGACACCTGTCGAACAAAAACGCTTCCGGTGCGTTGTCACTTCTAAGGACTAAATGGAATGCTTCACAGCATAATAAGTAATAAATCATTCATTCATAACAGCCTATTAAAGTTCACTAAAACTAAACTAGTTGTCTTAGTAGCTAAACATAGTCGCTGCTAAGACAAAGTGTATAGAAGAATTTAAGGCTCCGACTTCAGAATGTTTTTAGTTCTTTGCATCTGCTTTTACTTTTATTTATTTTTACTATTTGAGTGGATGGACGAAGGACATCTCAAGGTTGTCTATATAGTTACATCAAAAACTTCATCTTCCTATTTTGCCACCTTTAGGGGTGTAAATTTTCTCAATTTTTTTTAAATAATAAGTGCAACAAATGAGCACACAGTCCACCTGATGGTAAGAGGATGCTGTGGCCCATAGACATCTACATTTATCCTCGATTAAGAATAAAAATTCAACTGCGTTGTCACCCTGAGGACTAAGATGGAATGCCTCGTTTCCAGTAAAATGGTCTCTGGTTCTCTACACTCACCATATGAAACACAGCAGCATTAAGCTGCTATTTTACGCTGGTATTCTGTGAGAGTGTGGTGCTACCGCCTGCGTTGGTTGGTGGTTGGAAAACATTGAGGAAATGTGCAAACTTAGGAATAAAATATTTCGAGGTTATGAGAATAGAATGCTATAATTATTATATTTACTGTACTATGTGTTTAATTCAGTATAGATTTATCATCCCATTGGTTATCACCAATCATGTATTCTTGAAACATTATTTAGCAGTTTTTAAGTTAAAAACCTTTAGGGCCTGTATATTTTCTGGGACGTTGTGGTAAAAGCGAAGTGAAGAAAATACATTGCCATCGAGTAACTGGTAGTTACTTATCTCGTCTGCTTAGGCGCCTTGAGATACTGTCGTCATCGACTATCTGCTGTCCCAAGATGCCGTCAGAACTCCCAAAACATTCGCAATGTGACGCTGTAAGATGATGGAATGCCTTGTTACAGTTATATTTGTTCCTAACTAGATAATGTAGATATTAGTGTCCGACTGAAACAAGATTTTCAGCCGAAACCGAATCTTCGGTGCATGCAGTTTCGGTTTCGGCCGAAACCGAAACCTACCTTTTAAACGCGGTAGAGCCATGCTGCAGCTGTATTAATTGTACAGTTGTTGCACGAATGGGTCGGCTCGACCGGGAAAGACCACGCTCTCAGAATAAAATAACGACTTAATGCTGCTGTGTTTCGTATGGTGAGTGTGGACAACCGGAGACCCTTTTACTGGAAAAGAGGCATTCCATCTTAGTCCTCACGGCTGACAACGCATCTGTAAGTATTTTGATTCGCAAACGAGGATAGATGTAGATGTCTATGGGCCACAGTAGCCATTTATCATCAGGTGGACAATGTGCTCGCTTGTCACCCTTGTCCTATAAAAACAAAACTTATTTAGAAATGTCATATTTTTATTGTGTAGGTAGACATATTTGTAGTCTTTAAAAAGCTTCAGCACCGCTCCCGAAACTTAACTGGCGCAGCCGGTAGGATATCCGGATTACAGCTGAGTTCAAGTACACTCAAATTGGTCTTGTCCACGGTTCCGATATCCTCGAACTAAATAATGTGTTAAATCGGGCACTGAAGAAATCCTGTCCAGATAAGAGAAGCTCTACGGGTAGACATGTGAGCGAGCGGACTTGTAAGGAAACCTTTTTACTATCCTGTTTCATCTTAGTTATTTCCTGTGGTTGTTTCATTTTGGCTCTATATCGTAACTTTTAAACTGAAATCGTTGAAAGTTTTTTAACTTCTCACAAAACTTAGCAGTTATTTATTAAATGAATATTATTATAAAGAAAAATAAAGTGAATTAAATGAAAATAAAGTGATGGTAATTTAAAATGTGATTTAATTATTGAAATATTATAATTAAGATAATATTTTATAAACGTTTATTAAATAATATTTTCTATAAAATGGAACAAGAAGGAGTATTTCCTGTGCAAATCATTCAAAGATTTATTAACTTGATCCCTATGTTTGATGGTGATCAAAGCATTTTGAATTTATATATTAAGAAATGCGAATATATTATAAAAATTTTAATGGACTGAACAATCCTGTGCAAACTACATAATATGTACTTCATTGCATAACAAGTAGATTGTGCGGTAAAGCTACATCGCTTTTAAGTGAAAGAGATGATATTTCCTCTTGGGAAAGTTTAAAATTCTATTTATACAACATTTTGGTGATCCTAGATCAGAAGAATGCATTGCGATTGAATTTTAAAATTAAATCTGGTGAATCATATTTAGAATTTTGCAACAGAATTCAACATACACCCAGCACTCTCTTCTCTAAGGTCAACTTGCTTATTGATGAAGGTGTTAAAGCAGCAAAAAGATTATAATAACATGTGTCTTAATGTGTTTTGTTTAATTTAGCGGAAGACTTAATTCGAATTGTGCGTATCGAACTTTAAATTCGGTATCCCACATGGAGCACAAAATAATTTTAAACCTTCTAATGATATGAGTCCAAGGTTCGGAAAAATAATTTTATGGGTTCAAATGTATTAAATCCACAAAACAATTTTAAATTCGGCATACCAAACCAACAAGCCTTTAAAACAAACATAAATCCTCAAAATAATTTTAAATTTGGAATACATCAAGGTTATAGACCTCAATTTAACCAACAGTTTCGACCAAATTGTAACGCGAATCAACAATTTAAATTCGGTATACCCCAACCGCAACGTAATCCACTTCAAATTCAAGATAGTGACGTTTCTATGCGAACTGCTAGACCTCTTAGACAAAACATGGTTAAACATAGCGATAGTAATTTATTATATGCATACGATAACGATGAAAATGAAATTTTACAAGATGGTTATTATCAATCCGACTACGAACCAAACTTTTTCTATAAGGAAGACTATGATAACTCTGACGAATTATACACTGAAAACATACAACCTTTTGTTGAACAAAGCGGAAATAATAACGAATGCGAAATTTTTTCCAAAGTAGCCTCGGAAGACAATCCCGAGAAATGATACGTTTGAATTGTAACGGAATTAATAAATTACCTCATATTTTAATTCCCGAAATTAATGCACGCTTTATGATTGATACTGGAAGCACTAGAAGTTTTATTAGTCCTGCTTTAGCCGATAAATATTTTCATGAATAATTTGAAGTGATCAGTACTCACGCACGATGTATTCATAATGAAGTCATATATTAGGTCCTTACATATGAAATTAGCGTTTTGTACGGGAGGAATATAGTCAATTTTTTTTGTAAAATATATTTAATTAATCAAAGTATGCACCGTTGTTATCTATGCACTTTTGCCATCTCATAGGTAGTTCATTGATCCCTTTACTAAAAACCATGGGGCGTGAATCAATAAACTCTTTGAAGGCGGTTTGGACTGCCGCATCGGGTTGAATTTTTTCCTTGTAGGAAGTTGTCCAAATTCGGAAAAATGGTAATCTGTTGGAGCAAGGTCCGGGGAGTACGGTGGATGTCGCAGACATTGCAATTGTAGCTCATCTAACTTAGGGTTGTTTGTTGTGCAGTGTGTGGTCTTGCGTAGTCGTGAAGCAGCAGTGGCCTAGGTGATTGACCAATCTCGGTTATTTAGCAGCTAGTTCTTCCTTCATGGCTTGCAGTTGCTGATAATAGATATCTGCCGTAATCGTTTGGCCAGATTTTAAAAGCTGTAGTGAACGACACCGACGGTAGTCCACCAAACACTCACAAGTAAATTTTCTGAGTCAATTTTCGTTTAGGGCAGGATTTGGCTGGGTCTCCAGGGTTCAGCCATTGCGACGAGCGCTTCCGATTATCGTACAGTATCCACTTTTCATCACAAGTAATGATTAGATTTAAAATCCCTTCATTATTGTGTCGGTTGAGCAAAGTAACACAGCAGTCGACGCATGTTTGCAAGTTCGATTCACTCAATTCATGAGGTACCCATCGTTCAAGTTTTTTTACTTTCCCGATTTGCTTCAAGTGGATTAATACAGTTTTATCACTTACCCCGAAGCCTGCAGCTATCTCTGAAGTGCTTTGTGATGGATCCGCTTCCACAATAGCCTTTAATTCTTCATTTTCCACTTTGGTCTCCGGCCGTCCACGGGGTTGGTTCTGAATGTCGAAATTTCCAGAACGAAAACGTTGAAACCAAAAACGTACCGTGCTTTCTTTTGCGACACCAGCGCCGTACACATCATTAATCCTTGGGCTGTTTCTGCAGCACTGGTGCCACAGTAGAACTCGTACTCTTAAATATACCGATATTTCATGTTTTCCATTGTGCGGTAATAAGCGACGACAAAGAAAAATAATGAGGAAAAACAAATGATTGACTGTTTTCAAAACTCAAATGTACCAGCTAAATGAATTTATAAATTTGAATTTGGAATTCTTAACCAAAGAGGAGATATTTCAGATGAAAGTGGTCAGTACGACAAAACGCTAATTTCATATGTAAGGACCTAATATATAATTATTATAGACATTTAAGAGTTCATTGGTACATACATCTATAATGTTGACGCAAGATACGACGGACTGATTGGCTCTGGTTTGTTAAAAACGTTAGAAGCAACTATCGACATGAAAAATCAAATTTTACAAACGTGTTATACACAAATCCAAATAATTTACAGCCCTACATATGAAATAACATTAGAACCTAGAACCGAAACACGAGTTAAAGTTCCAACTGACCTAGACAACGGTGATGCAATCATTAACTACAGAAATTTTGGCAATAACGTACGAATGCCTAGTGCTATAGTCACGTGTATAGGTTCGTTTGCTTCAACTATTATTCAGAATGCATGGCAAGAAAACGTAACGCTTAGATTTAATGAACCGATAGTTACGACCAAACTTAATTATAACACATGTAAAATCAACCTTACAACCGATAACGGAATTAATAATAATTATGAAAAAGATGAATTGCTTAAACAAAATTTATCTTAGTTACGATTAGATCATACCAATTTAGAAGAGCGTCAAGCTATCCGAAATCTATGCTATGAATGCCCTTACATTTACTAACCAATTAAAACATCAAATTCGTACAAAAATGAAGATCCCATTTATATACGACCATTCCGTTTACCCGTTTTGTAGTCCTTCAGAAGCTCTTCAATTCCATCCTCCATGGTGGCACTACACCGGAGACGTGGAGCAGAAGTGCGGTGGTCTTGTTCTTTAAGAAGGCGACAATGCTCTCTTGAAGAACTACAGACCGATTTTCCTTCTGAGCCGCGTCTACGTGCTGTTTTCGAGAGTCATTACGAATCGTCTCGCATGCAGACTCGACGACTTCAGCCTCGAACAAGCAAAGGCTTTAGCACCATAGACCACATACATACCCTTCGGCAAATTGTACAGAAGTCCGAGGGTACAATTTGCCACTATGTTTGTTTGTATCACTATGTATGTGTTAGCGTACTATGAAAGCCTTTGATTCCGTCGAAATTTGGGCGGTGCTGCAGTCCCTTCAGCGGTGCCAAGTTGACTGTCGGTATATCGAAGTGCTGAAGTGTTTGTACAGCAGTGCCACGATGGCTATCCGAGTACAGAACTAGAGTACGAAACCTATCCAACTGCAGAGAGGTGTAAGACAGGGTGACGTTATATCCCCGAAACTCTTCACCGCTGCATTGGAAGACGTTTTCAAGCTACTGGACTGGAAGAATACGGTATTAACATCAACGGCGAGTACATCACTCACCTTCGATTGGCCGATGTATAGTCCTTATGGCAGAACCGCTGGAGGACCTAAGCACTATGCTCAATGACCTCAATAGTGTCTCCCAACGGATAGGTCTTAAGATGAACATGGACAAACATACACCTAGTCCCAAAGAAAATGGACGCTTCGGGTGAACAAAAGTTTAGGATGGTAATTGATTACCGACGTCTTAATGATATAACAACCGACGATAAATATCCCCTGCCGAACATTAATGATTTATTTGACAAATTAGGAAAGTCAACATACTTTAGTACTTTAGGTCTATCAAATGGCTACCACCAAATTGAAGTAGATGAACAAGATAGACCAAAAACAGCTTTTACTACTCCTTCAGGACATTTTGAGTTTACACGCATGCCGTTTGGACTCAAAACTGCACCCGCAACTTTCCAACGCGCAATGGACAACGTGTTGAGAGGCTTACAAGGTATCCATTGCCTTGTCTATTTAGATGATGTCATAGTTTATTCCAATAGTTTACAAGATCATATCGATAAATTAAGACGAATATTTGACCGACTTAGGCAAACTAATTACAAAATGACACTTGACAAGTGCGAATTCTAAGAAAGGAAGTACTTTACTTAGGTCACAAAATTACAAAAATTGCTTAGAACCCAATGACGACAAAATTAGAGCAGTAATTGACTTACCACTTCCCGAACTTCTACTGAAATTAAAAGTTTTCGGACTGGTAGGTTACTACCGTAAATTTATAAAAGATTTTGAATTAAACTACTTTTACGGATTATATCGCGTTTAATTAACTTATTTTATTAATTCCCGACGTTTCGGGTGCTTTACAGCACCCATGGTCACGGGGGACTGAGGTGATTGACGTCCCGATGTCAAAGTTAATCCGAGTACCTTCAGCTTTTTAATTATTAATTTTGTTCCGATCTACGCAGAATGAACTAACTGTGTCTTGAAGTCTTGCAGTGGTATGCTTGGGCTTAGTTTTAATTTTATTAATTACAGGATCCCAAGCAGGTGGTAGTACCCAGCCTTCCTCTCTATTGAAATTAGGATGTTTTTTAATTTCAATAGCCTCACGTATCATCCTTGGCAGGAATCGATGTTCTTTCGCGAGAATCTGTGGTTTATCAAATCTAATGTAATGGCGGGAGTCGTCTAGAATATGATCTCAAACTGCAGACTTCCCGGAACGTTGGTGCTTCACGTCAGCTATGTGTTCTTTTACGCGGGTTTTGATAGATCGTTTTGTTTGCCCTATATATGAGAGACCACATTGATTATGAATGTGCTTGTACACTCCTGCATCTTGTAGAGGTATATTGCACTTGACGGATGGTAAGAACTGACTAATCTTCTTCGGCGGCTTGAAGAATGTTCTTATAGAAGCTCGCTTCAAGATGTAGCCAATCTTGTCTGTAACACCTCTGACATATGGTAGTACAGCAGGCACACGCTCGACTGTGCCGGCTTCACTCGGTCACTGTGACGTAGACGCGGGACCCGAAGCTTGTTGTCGTGCAGAACCTGCTTGACGTGCTGAAGCTCGGCGGCCAGGTGTTTGCTGTCACAAATCCTCGTGCTCTCTGTAACAAAGATTTGCCCACGGTAGCCAACTGTGAAGGATGATGGTGGGATTCACCATTTAAATATCTGTTTATGGGTCTTTTTTCTATACACGGTGTGACCTATGGTGTTGTTAGGTTTCGAATGACTAATACATCTAGGAAAGCTAAAGAATTATTTGCCTCTAACTCCATAGTAAATTGAATTTTAGAGTTTATGGAATTAAGATGTTCTAAAATGCAGTTACTTTGTCTGATGGTAAATTGTGAAAGTATCGTCTACGTACCGCTTGTAGAACCTTGGAGTTACTGGTGCAGTAAGCAGGGCTTTCTCCTCAAAGTCCTCCATGAAAATATCGGCGACAATGGGAGATACCGGTGAGCCAATTGCAACACCATCTACTTGCTTGTAAAACTCTTCCTTCCACAATAGATAGCCAGATGTAAGGCAATGTCTAAGCAGTACTGCATATTCTGCTGGCATGTTGTTTTCCTCTAGTTTTCTAGTTACAATTGAGATGCAGTCTTCAACAGGTAGGCATGTAAACAGAGACTGAACATCAAAACTGACCATAGTTTCATTGTCAGTAAGACATAGGTCATTTATCTCACTAACAAAATGGTATGAATCCTTAGTGTGTGCTCTTGTGTGTCCTCTGGTGGTGATAGTGTTTTTGCTAAGAGTTGAGCCAATCTGTAAGTTGGCGAATCGATCTGACTCACTATTGGACGTCAAACAAAAAGATGATGTATCAATGCAGGTTAACGTAGATGACACAATAGTTTTATCTGAGTCTAGTTTTAGCTGATCCTCGGTATCACGCTCTGAGCCATGCGACATGACACCTCGCTTATTCTCTTTGGTTCTCATAGAGTGGCTAGGCGTCGTTCGTGCGCCGAGCCGAGTGTTGAATTATTTAAATTTTTCATTATCTCTTAAACTATGCGTCCAAATAACATGCTATAAAGAGCAAAGTTTGTCTCTTCGGAAACATTAAGCATTCCTCATCGGAGATTATGACGTCTCATCCAGTCCGATCCCCGTCTTCTAGTACTATTTCAGCCTCGTCATTGCAGGAACACTACACTCTGCAGAAGACATTGATACAGTGCCATACCTATCTTAAATGAGCCATAGACACAAAGCCCAACCAAGTACTAGTATTTTCCTGGAATAGAATTATCAGTTAAAGATATATCAAGGGATAAACAAAAAGTTTTTGAAATACATTTACCCTCGACAACACGGATTTAGTTAAAAAGTTTCTGTTGGAATACATAAAATCTAAAATTAAATATTTCTTTTACTTTGAAAACCAAACACACCGACATCAGTTTACAGATGCAATTATTAAATTATTTAAAAAGGACACAGTAAAATTTACGAGTGTACAAAAAGAGTTGTATATGTTGATGATGAAGATGAACAACGATCGATCATTCTTACATAGCATTGGGGTAATACATCTCATCACGGAATTATGAAATTAAAACGTACATACTTTTGGAAAACATGGATCTAACTTGTAAAAAATGAAATACGATCGTAAACCAATCAAAACAAAATTACAATTTACACAAACAAAACAAACCCTTTGCTGAAATATTTATAGATATATTTTATATTGAAAATAAATATTTCTTAACTCTATAGATGCATTCAGCAAATTAGGTCAGGCTTTCAATTATCAAATCGTTCTACTCCTGAAGTATTTCTCCTTCTACGGTGTCCCAAATAGGATAAGTGCGGACCTTACTAAAAGAAACTTTGCAATTTTATAAAATAGACTTACACATTGGTACCTCACATAAACCAAATATAATGGGTTTAATAGAACGTTTCCATTCTACAATTTTGGAAATATATCGTATCGCTAGTACGAACAAAAGATAACAGACGCTGCTTGTGTAATGACATACGCTATCATGTCTTATAATCAAACTATCCATTCAGCTACAGGTTTTACACCTTTAGAAATTGTCTTCGGGCATACTGACTCAAATAGCACTTTCGCAGTAAAGTTTAATAAACAATATACACAACAATTACTTCATGATCATATGAAGCGAACGAAACATTTATACAATTATATAACAGACAAATTAATAGAAAACAAAGAAAAAATAAAAGATAAACGCGGCGGCGAAACATCCTTCGATTTGCAAGAAGGTGTAACAATATTTATTAAAGGCGTTAATACGAGACGAAGTAAAGACAAATCACGATACCAAGAAGCGCACGTATCGGATGAAGTCAATAGGAATACTTGTCCCGTCAAAATTAAAAACCGTGATACAAAGGTACCTATTAAGGATATTAAACGACCTTCACAGGTACCTCCTCGTGCATCTGACGTTGGTCATCACGACACACGCCCTTCAACTTCAAAGGATAAATAAGAATCCTGGCATATTACTTTTAAAAGAAGGTCAAGCTAGCATAAGCTATGAAAATTTAGTAAAGATAGAACAATGTATAAAATTAAGGTGTACTCAAAGGAAGTCAAATAACATTCGTGTTAGATATATCTATAATAAATAGTGAAAATTATATTTACTATAGAGCTATCCCAATACCTGTTACCTCTTCCTTTAACCAAACTGAAATCATTATTCCTAAATATCCCTACCTATTAGTAAAAGGTTCTGAAATCTCGCTCACTCAGCCTTGCAACCAACTCGACGAGGCTATGTTCCTGTGCTACGAAGATGAGTCACAACTTCAAATAGAAGATGCCTGTATCAAGGCTTTAATGAGATTCTCAGATAGTACGAGCTCCTACCATCCAGTACTAGTCGAAATTAGCTCAGTGAAAATTCAATCATTAGGAAAAGAATATAGCAAAGCCGAAAAGATATTTTCAAAATATGTAATAACGAGATAACAAATGATAATATTATATAAAAGGTACTTATTCTCTTATTTTGGATGATTACTGCGACGTGAAAATCAATGGAATCACTCTGAAATTAAGGCAAACATTTACCAACAACTTTAAACTCTCAAAACTATCATATATAAACCTTCCGGATATAACAGTTTCTGAGCCTCAGCCGAAGAGGAAAATCATCGACTTGGACACTAGTGATTTAACAAATCTTAAGAATAAGTGAAAGTGAAATAAAAGACAACTGTGAAAAATTTATCAACGTAAAAAGTATTAGCATCGGAACTCTTTTGTTATATTTAATTTTAATTATGTTTTAATTTATGAATATAAAAAAATTATAAAATGTTTTAATCAAAATAATCAGAGTGAAATTAATCATCACTTTGATAATTTTGAACTTAAGGGTTATACAGTTATACAATCTGGACGTAGCCGTAACATCATAACAACCTGTTGATCCCAAATTGTCCTGATTAAACTTTCGGTATTAGGTTACTCGTAAACACGATAGTTGCAAGTAGCCATAATTTTACAATAACATATTGATCACGAATTGTGCCTATTAAGTTTTTAATATTAGATTACTGAAAACATGTTATGAAGTATAACGTTACAGAAGACGCTGACTCCACTGTATAGTAGTTATTGCTGGTTAAACCAAGGCGTCATACATTCAGTCAACAGACTTGTTTCGACCATGCTATACAGGGTATTTTGAAACGCTCCCGAAAACGAAGACAGACGACAGTACTAACTATACCTTTGATGATGGGTGAAATATAAAATCGATCCTGATGAAAAAAAAATCATCTTTTCACAACGTTTTATTAGATTTATTCATGCTCCATCATGTTAGTACAGCTAATGAAACGATAATTTCATAAAAAAAATCATGAAAATACTGAAACATAAAACCAGCAGTGGAATTACTGAATTACAATCAGCTGACTAGGGGTCAATGTACGCGCGAACGCCGAATTCGCGCGGCCCGCAACTAGCGATGGTACCACAATACCTAATAATTTACAACACTTGTCTAAATACCTAACTTATCTACTTAACCTACTATTTTGCCACTGTGCTTGTCTCCACGTAGCCACTTTAATTCAATTCACAAGTTAAATAAACCAAATAACTGGTTCGATTCCCCTAATGAAAAAATACTTAAATAAAATATTAACAAGGTTAGAGTCATGCTTTTTATCCATTGTGTAGGTATGTTTATTATTCTGATGTATTCAGTTATGTACCTATTCAGATCAGTTCAATACTAAGTTATTTAAAAAATTAGGTTAAATAAACCAAATACCTGGTTCGATTCCCCGCTAATGAAAAAATACTTAAATAAAATGTTAACAAGGTTAGAGCTATGCTTTTTATCCATTGTGTAGGTATGTTTATTATTCTGATGTATTCAGTTATGAACCTATTCAGATCAGTTCAGTACTAAGTTATTTAAAAAATTAGGTATGAAACAGCTTACCGATCCTCCGTAGCCTTATGACATTCTCAAGGCACATTAACATGTTGCCGTATTCACGAGCATTATAAACGTACCTACGCGTTAGGCATTATTAAAACAAAACACAAAACGTAACAACAAGAATAATATCATTAAGTAATAAATAACAAGAAATAACGACAATAATTTAATAAACAAAACAATTGAACTGTCGCTCGTGATAGTCAACACGGAACTGTCTCAAAACTAAAATTATTAATCAATCCCGCCAAAACAAATGCGCACGAGTAACGTCCTTGAAGCACTGACGAGTGAGGGCGCCACAGACCGTTAAACCGTAACGACATCGCCAACGTTTATTTTATTTATAAGTTTAGTTATCCCTACGACTAGTCTTCATATAGAATTTAGAAATTATGGTTGTCATTTTAATACAATTACACAATCAGTTGTACCCTGACGCAACAAGCAGTTCTTTACTACAAAATTATTGAAATAAATAAACGTACCTAATTGGGTACTCAGTACTCACACAATTATAAACACTATTTCATCGTTATCTTTGATTTTGTATAAGAAAATAGAAAATGAAATGATACTGAATAATTTAATAGTTAAAATCAATTGCAATTATGATCGCAGTTAATCAATCTATCAAAATTAATGTAAAAATAATACTTCTACTTTATTTTAATTGAAATTCCGTATTTAACCAACCAATACTTTGAATTTAAAAAGAGGTACGTCAAAATTATTAAAAATTACTTGCAAGTTTTATAGTGATTGCCGCCTCTAATTCTTATGTCGCCGGCAAACTAAATTTCGGTGCAACATGGCAGCGTTGCCAACACCAATTTGTCAAATTCCCCGAAAATTCATGTCAAATTCCCTAATTTAAGGACAAAACTTCAACAGATTCCCCATAAATTCTCCTCAATTTTATTTTAAGAAATGAATCAATTTTCAACTAATTTTATAAGATTTACTTTTTAACTAACATTTTTTTCTTTAAAATTAAAAATAAAGAAATGAAAAGCATTAAATTATACACAAAAGTTGCCGAAATAAATGCGAAAATTAAATGTGGTGCAATGAAGATAATTAAAAAAAGGGAGTCATTCGATATTCATAAGTAACGTAACAAAATGTTAAGATAAGTATTTAGATTTCTTGAAAAAGGTTCTGACTTGGCCCTGGCTATCGATTTTCAAAATTCCCGCATTTTCCCGCATAATGCTAATCCCCAACCAACTTTAAATTCCCCGCAATTTGGGAAATTGCACATGTTAAAACGCTGACATATGTAAATTCCACAGCGCGAGGTGACACGAGGCAGCGCGTGTGTGAAAGGAAGGGTAGAGTGAGTAGTATACCTAATTCATTGTTTCGTACTGATCTATTACGAGGATATATATACGAGGATATTGACCCATTGTCAGCTGATTTTCTTTTTCAGTTTCACTGCTGGTTTTATGTTTAAGTATTTTCATGATTTTTTTTATGAAATATTGTTTCATTTAACTGTACTAACATGATAGAGCGTGAATAAAGTTAATAAAACGCTGTGAAAAGATGATTTTTTCCTCGGGATCGAATTTCTTTGTGACCCATCATCAGTCTTCGTTTTCGGAGCGTTTCACAAACACTCGGTATAAGCCGTTGCATTTAGAATAAGATTTATTATAGTTATTGTAGTAATGTAATCACGTAGTTAGGAAGTCAGTATTGCACTGAATTAGTTTTAATACATTATTGTAATGTAATAGTTAATAAAAGTCATCGAGACCTATTTGTAGTTTTAAAAGCTTCAGCACCGCTCCCGAAACTTAACTAGGTACTGAACTGACGTTAAGAGTATTTTTGACTCTTATGCAAACAGTTAAGTCGTGCTAAATGAAATAAAAACAAAAATAATTTTCTTTATTTATTTTAAACTAGTTATCTGCCCCGGCTTCGCACGGGTGATTTCTGGATCTCGACAACAGCGCCATAAATATGAATCTAAACCATCTAGGACCCATCCTTAAGGGATACAAAATTTCATCAAAATCGGTCGAGCCGTTTTTGAGTTTTAGCGGACTAACGGACAGCCAGTGATTTTTATATACAGGGTTATTTGCAATAACCAGTCAAATTTGCAGAGAAGGTTCAGAATAAGTAATATAGGCAAATGGTGAAGAAAAGTATTAAAAAATTAATTAAAAAATCTCAAACAAGAAATCTCTCCTTTTATCTATTAAATTCAATGCATAATTTTAACTGATTTTACAGCGCACGCACACATTTTGTAAGTCGATCGGTAGGCAAAAACGTCGATCGGTAGGCCCATAAATCACATTCACTTTGGGATAATTTCAAATAAAAGTTTAAGCCTTATTTATTCGTATTTTCAAAACTACGCATTAACGGTATATCATTATTTATATATTTGAACTTAAGTTTAAAATTTGGCTATTCTTTGAAATATAACATAACCCTGTATAGAGATTAACAATTTAACCATAGATATAGTATAGTCAGGGCTCCGTTACTCTTTCAAGGTCTCGCGTTATATACCTAACGGCTAGCGCACTCCCGGGAGTTATAATTTAATTAATTTTATTTTAGTTTTATAATTAACTAAATTAACTAGCTTTTGCCCGCGACTTCGTCCGCGTGGAGTTCGGTTATATCGCGCCCATGTGAAACAGAGTCTGCTTGTACAAGCCACAATTATAACTGGATGTCGCGGGCAAAAGCTAGTAAACTACAAAACTTCTTTATACACCACATTTTTGCTAATCTATTACTGTGTGCCAAAATTAACAGACTGCTGGGCGAGCTTACGCGTGAGCAAGCCACAGAATTGTTCGTGTAAAACATTTTCTCTCAAGTCTATACCGAAAATTTTAATGTCTGCCCTTGTGATTTGTTTATGGTCATTGCAAAGCAGACTTTGAGGAAACTGTATTCGTTTGAATTCAAGGGAAGATCATTCGGGATCAAGGAATTCTTGGTACAAATACTGTTTCCTTGCGCCCATCCAGTTATAATTGTGGCTTCCACTACATTGCGATGTAACGCTTTTACTTTTAGTCTGGTTCCGTTGCACAGTTGAGGAGGTTTTAAATTTCGCAACAACATAACAGGAGTGCCCACGCGCAGAATAAGCTTATGATGTGGAAGACCCGATGGTTTCAGTGAATTAAGAAATTCGACAGGGTAGTTAATTGCGTCATCTGTGTTGACCACAGAGTCTATTGACGTGTACACCATTTCTTCCCCCTCGAAAGACGTTAACAATATATCGTTAATTGCCGCTGCTTGGTCGTTTTTCGGGGTTAGTATGGCACGTTCACACAACCATTCCATTGGCTTATCGTGGATATGAGCAATATCTGGGTAAATTTTGGATATTAACTCCTGTAACGTAAATACAACTGTGCACAAATTATCAGGGATGGTTATCATTCCGTCATTTATCGGGTAATCACCATTGCCGATTTCAAGTAGGAGATTTACAAATCCACCAGCAGACTCTTTTTCTCTAAGTGTACCCGCACACTTTTCCAGCTTAAGTTTTAATTAGAGGTCATAAAGTGGATCTCTTAAGACACGCCTTAACTTCATCTGCTCTAGTTACTTTTGGCACTACTGGTAGAGTCTGGCTAAAATCTCCAGCCAGCAAAACCGTTATACACCACGCATTAACTTCTTATTTCCTCTTATATCTTGTAGAGTTCTGTTTAAAGCCTCTACGCCACCCTTATGAACCATGGTTATTTCATCCCACACTATCATTTTCGTATGTTTTAATACTTCAGCAAAATTACTTTGTTTCGATATATTACAAATGGGAGTATCAGCTGTTGTTAAATTGAGTGGTAACTTGAAGGTAGCATGAGCAGTTCGTCCACCCTCAAGCAGTGTAGCTGCGATCCCAGAAGAAGCCACAGCCAAAGCAATTCCGCGAGTACTTCTAACTTTTGCTAATAGCAAATTTATGAGGAATGTTTTGCCTGTTCCACCGGGAGCATCTAAAAAAAATATTCCACCCTCATTTGATTCAATTTTTGTGTTAATTTGATTGTAAACTGCTTTTTTTCGTCATTCAGTGATCCTTCATTATTTTTAACTGTGTTTTCTAATGATGCTAAGTCGTAACTTGTCTCTTTAAGAAACTCTCTATTTTCAAATTGTTGTTCTTTGCTTGGCTGAGGTAACCCATACTCTTTTAGTAGCCGACCACCCAACGCTAATACGGCATCTTCTATTACCGAAAGGCATTTGTTAAATACCACATCTGTTATGTGCTCTACATCCTACATCCTACGTCTTTCTAATTGCCTTTTAAAATATTCAGATAGGTATTCTTTGAATTTCTCCCAAAAGCTTAAAGGGTCTGATACTTGGCAGAACACTAAAATAATCGTAAAAAGATCCCGAATCATTTGCGGTGATTGGCAAAGTGCTGCCTCTTCCATTGCTGCGAAAAAATGCTGATCATCTTCAAGCAAGCCGAGAGTTTTGCACGCTGATTGGACGTGGAATATACAAAACCATCTATAGTTTTTAACGCTTCAAACAAAATTGGCCCCCGGATCTCATGAAGAAGCATGCGAAGGTGATAGCATTCTGTATTGTTCGGATGCACAGTATAAACCCTGCCCAGACCGTGTTCTTTTTGACCCCTAGCCAGCCTTCAACGTTTGCTCTCTCTTTCTCCTTTGGAACTTTCTTTTATCCCAAACGTAGTATATACTTCTAGGTAGTGCAATGTTTTTGCAAAGTTATCCACTTTACACAAATCGAAAAGGATAGGAGTGTGGTTGTTGGAGGACTATTCACTCTTTCACTCAGATTTTCCAAATGAACAGCGAGGTGGACTACGGAACGGAATCGCTCATGAATGGGAAATTCAAGGATTCGCTATACTGCCTCTGATGAACTTATATATCTTCCACTTGTGTAGGTTTTAACTTCATCCTTCTCATTCTCTAAAGCAAGCGATGCCTGGTCTTAACCTTTATTTACGTATTTACAGACGTATTTTATTGATTTCACCGAATGATAATATTCCACATTTAAGTGAGCGTTAAATGTTTTTAATAATACTGGATTATAAGGGACTACCCAGCGATTATCTATGGTTGTGCCTTTGATATCAACAGAGAACCCACCGTCATCTAGTAAACGTCTCTTGTACTGCGGATAACCGTCTTCACCAGTTTGAGTTTCCGTTATGAGAGTATCGTTTACTGCACATGTTATCTTTCATACACGATGACTTTCGAATTAAAGTTCCACATGGACCATGTATCATATTACATTTAACGATTTCGTGAAGCTCTGGGTCACGTTTGGGATCCGGTATTTCAGCACAAATTATATTGTCGATTTGATCCGGAGTAATACGTTTGTGAAGCCATAAAAGAATATGAATATGTGGAAGACCTCTCTTTGTCATTCCGTTGAGTACATATAGCATCGCACTTCACTAAATATTTTGCCCTTTGTCAATAAGTTCATAATTTTTCACCTTTAGTCGAAATACCTTCGAAATTATATCGTGTCTATCATGAGATTGTTGTCCTTGAAGCAATTGCTCTTTATCTCGTCCCAGCGTGGATTGCATGTGAAATTGATTAATAGATCAGGCCGGCCGTAATTCCTAACATAGGTCATAGCGTCCTGTGTTCTTTCGTGCATATACCTAGGTCCTACTAGTTGGTTGGCTTCTGTATCTTGTCGTCCAGTAGCATCTTTTACATGGATAACTATCAGCACGTAATTTGGCTTGATTATTTTGATATAATTTAATCTCTCTGTTTCTATTTTGGCGTATTTATCCACCAAATATTGACTAAAAAGGCACGATAGTTGACTAAATAGTTATCTTCTCCTTCTTTAATAATTATTCTATACGAATAGAAATTTGCAGAAGAGACAGTTTTATTAAGCGGCAACTTAGTTGTGGGATCGCGTTGTGGTATGTTGATTGAATACCCATCATCCCCCCAGCAAAACATCAATGGATACTGTAGCGCATCATATGCTCGATGTATCTCATTAATACGCCAAAGTGAATTACTTCGGCTCTCGAGGATGATGTCCCTTCGATCAAATTGTTGATCCACTAACACTAACGCCACTTCATTTGTAGTTGGTGCACTGTACCTACCTCTATATTATTCTGATGGTTTTTATCAGCATGTATAACAACTTTGTATCACTCTGAAGGAGGTCTTTATCAATGGCACTTTTCAGATTTTTTATATACGGGTTCACTTGATGCAGCATATTCTGCAATTGTTTGATTAAATTTGGCTTTAAGTTAAGAAATTTAGAACATGGAATCTTTGCTTCTCGATCATCTTGACCTACAAAATATATTTGAAGGTACTGAGCGTCATGTTCGGCTTCTGGTAATGTACTTCGAATTAAATGGTAGACCTGGCCTTGTACTTTAAAAGTCGGTGAAAAACCATCTGCTGTTACCTGTTTACCACCAAAGGAAGTCATCTAGAAACAGGCATTATATTTACGAATATTACCCATAAAATGGTCGTGATCTGGGTGTAGATCATTAATCAAACTAAAGAGTGGTTCGGGCAGTTGTTTCAACCGATCAAGTTGCACTTTTCCAGCGCTGCAACACATACCAGGTGTCTTATCCTTCCATTTCAGCGCATTGCACCACTGACACTTGTATGTCATAGAACCCAAGGCTACACTGCTGTCAGTTCTATAAGCAATATCAGGGTCATACTCCATAGCGGAATGGACCTTGTAAATGCAGTGTAATGTTTTCCTCATACTGTGACTGAATTGCTCTATGCACTTAAAGATGGTCACACTGGTCCCATTCCACAGTGCACGGATCCTACCAAAGAGTATAGTAACTGGGAATCCTACCGTCATAGGAACTTTGTAAAGTTTATATTTTGTTTTTGAATTACATATTGTAAATTAAACTCGGTTGCAGATAAGGTAATTACTAAATTAAGAATAACATGGCATAAGATTTCGACAACTTTGTATAATATATTGTGTTAATTTTAACTAATAGTATCAAGTTGAATTTAACTTCTTATGTTAGCTTCGTTTTTTTTAAAAGCGTGTTTACCTTGCTTTGTTAATAATCTTATATATTCGTTGATTTAGTTTCCTTTATAAAACTTATTAATTTATTTCATACGTTTTTTGTTATTTTAGAGATAATGGCGGATCAAAATAGGGGTCGTGGTCGAGGCATGGCCTTGCTGCAAGCCTTAAAAAAGTCTCAAATGGTGGATTCACCGCCACCTTCAGAAGAGTCATCTCCAGATGTGACTCCTGGTCCTAGTGTGGCTCCGAGTGTTGTAAGAGAATTATTTTCAACTGCATGATTACTTAGAACATAACATAGATGTTTTAAAAAATAGATAGATACTTGAATAATACCATTGGGTAAAAGCCTTACAATTTTACTCCCACACTAGGAATTTCTCTTGTAGAGGTATTTATATACATAAACTTTACATGGACAAACTTGTAAAGTTTATGTATAACACTTAGCCACTGCATTTAAAAGTCTGGTACTGTGGTTGCTAACTCACTTGTCAGGGATGGCAAACATGGCAATTACAATCCTTCCTACAATGGCACTAGGTTGGTGGTTATTGCAGCCTCTGTTAGCCACAAGAGGGCAAGAAGAAATATTTTGACTACATAATCTTAAAGTGCGTTTATGTGGAACACTTGCATTCTCACATTTGGACTTTATTTACATTTTCTCTTTAACATATTAACTGAAAATGTTTGTAATTGAAAGTTGTGAGATAGTTTCGAAGTATTATAAAAGTACTTTATCAGCTTTCAAAATTTACTGCTAGATATTTCCAAGAATGCACTAAATTACATCTTTTTGAAAAAACTTCCAAAATTATTTAATGCAGTAGTATAGTGTAAGAAAGAAATAAAATAAAAAAAAACCAAAGTACTTTTTTTTATAGAATAAGGGTAACAACGAGCACACAGTCCACCTGATGGTGGGTGGATACTGTTACCAATAGATATCTACATTTCATCCTCGATTAAGAATCAAAATGCTGATGCATTGTCACCCTTGAAGACTAAGAAGGAATGCTTCGTATCCAGTAAAACGGGTCTCCGGTTCTCTACACTCACCATACGAAACACAGCAGCTTTGAGCTGCTGTTTCACGCTGGTATTCTGTGAGAGTGTGGTCCTTCCCCGGTCGAGCCGACCCATTTGTGCTACAATCAAAATTTAGCTACAGTGTGGTTCTACCACGTAAAATAAACATACTTAATTGTAGTGTTTACAAATACAGTAAAATCCGTTTATTATGACTCCCTATATTGACCAACCGCTTATTATGAAGTAATTACACAGTGAAGTTTGGTTTTCATATAAAATTTTTATAACAAAGTCGGATATAATGACTTCACTTATAGTGACATGTCGCTTTTGGCCCATTTTAATAAATTGTGTCCGGTTATAGCGACCGATATGATTCCTAACACCTTTGGCAGTGTTGTTTTGAGTCTCAGTGGGTAATTGATAGTTGAAGGTCACGCATTGTTTGTTAGTGATTTGTGAAAAATGACATCTCAACGTCATCATAAAGCATTTACGATTAAGGAGAAAGGTGCAATAATATGCAGATAAAAATGGAGAATCCAACTCATCTCGCACTGAAATTTGGGATTATTTTATTTCTATTAACCATTACCTATCGCACAAGAGGCATTAAAGGCTGCAGAATTGTTATCACGATTTGTTTATAGCAATATTGAAAATGATAATTTGATGAAGCGATGTCTTCTTTACACAATAGTATTAGAGACTGTTATTACAATATAAGGAAAAACAAAAGCAAACAAGCATTACTCATTTCTTATGTAAAAATTAAAAAATATGTTACATGTGTACTTATTATGTACAATTTTATTTTCATTTATCTCTATTTTGTTTCTCTCTATTAAAATAAATACAAATAGGAGATTGCTTATTTTCTACAAAATGCTTTTTATGACGTCCGCTTAGTATGACATGTTAATTATTTCCTTGATGTCATTATAAACGGATTCCACTGTAAATGAAATTTTATATTAACATACCTACTGACTGAAATATGTGTTGATTTCTTATATTTATGCAAATACTGGCTGTTTGGTTCTTAAGAGAATCCATCATCCCATTTCCTTCTTGGGTTTTTAAGAGGTGACTATGGGAAATTCCAGAAAAAAGTAATGGCTTCTGATAGATGGCATTATAACCATCTCGAATAAATGCTAAATGTGATGAACAAACTGGAAAAGGACAGTGTCATCAAAGATGAAAGAAGTCTGGTTCTGCGATGGTCAATCCACTTCCAAGTATGACATAAATCTTTTCTCCAAGGGGAGAGTCGCATTAGAATTTTACAGGCCTATGATGATACAAATGCTACATAATAATGGTAATTTTATGAGTTAATAATTTTATTGGTAAGATAAAAACTCTTAAAGTATTCTAAATTTAAAATCATGATAAAATTGGATCCCACATATGATAACTGACTGTACGGACTGGGTTCAAACTACATTTAATTGTTGAAACCACATATTAATGTCAGGAAAAAGTTTAGGATAAAATGGATTCTTTTCAAAACATCATGCTTGGAAGTAATTAATGCAATGATTGACATTCAATGTATTGCTAGTGCATTATGTTAGTACTGGACAAATATCTTTCTTTCTTGCAATAGAATGCCATTGCTACCTACCATACCTTACCTTCAGAACAAGCTTACTGATAAGAAGTTAATGATTAATGTTTGGTAGTCCCCTGCTGGAGTAATTCACTAAAAGTTTCCTGTGATATGGTTTATCAATAAGAGCAGCTAAGTTCAGGGTTGGTTAAATTGACTATACAAAATATATATAACAGATTGTTTTTAGTATAAAGTTTATTTTTAACCATCCTCATTATTACACTCGATCTCCATCTTTTGGTCCATAAATATAGATTTTTTATCATCATTATCATTACAGCCCATCTCAAATACAATGCTGAACATAGGTCTTCCCAAGTAATGCCACAGCATGATCCATAGCTATTAGCGTCCATCGACTTCCTGCATGTCTTACCAGGCCATCACTCCATCTAGTGGGGGACTCCTAACATTTTGCTTACCAGTATGAGGTTGCCACTCGAGCACCTTTTTTCTTCATTGGTTGTCAGTTCTTTGAGCTATATGGCCAGCACATTGCCACTTCAGCTTACTGATCCATTACGCTATATCGGTTACTGTGGATATACTCAATATAGTTTTTCTCATAGAGAAACTCTGAGCATAACCCTCTTCATAGCTCTCTGAGCCACTTTGAGCTTCCACATACAGCCAAAATTATCCATCTCATTAATACCTCATCACTAATTTTTTTCCTGTGATAATGGAAGACTAAGTTTAACATTCTTCATCCCCAATACACACCGAGCTTTATCCCAAGCAACAACCAACTACCACCATCTATTCTGGCAAACTGAAATGGAATGATGGATGATGAATCTGCAAAGGAAAAAATTTTTCTTTACTTAACCATTATATATATATATATATATATATACATTACATGTTCTTTTTATATACACATTACATCCTTTTATATATACATTACATGTTGTTTTTATATACATTTACATGTTCTGGATGAAAATTGGTTATTAAAGATGTGTTTATTAATCTCGTGAAAATAAAATAAAATGATATGTATTACCTAGTTCAAAAGCACCTTCATTCCTTTACACTCTTACCTGTAAACAAGGAAACATATACCAACAACTTTAATGCGACACATGTTGTGCCTCTAAACGAGGCACCATCAGATGAAATAGACTCCGACAATGGCTGACTGCTAAGTAAAACCTAAAAGATAGAATTAAAACAATCCCAACACAACATTGTAATTTTCATAATTAAAACTTGCAACATTATTAAAACCGACATAGTGACAGGTGTAGCACAGAAATGTATCTGTGTATCTGTTAATTAATTAATAATAAAAAATCTGAAATTATCTGTATAGTTCATTTGTAATCTGTTTGATCATTTCAGGTCAGCTCTACCGCTGCTCCATCTTCAACGACAATAGGAGGAAGAGGTAGAGTTGCTGCAATGATGCTATCAAAAATGCAACAAAAGCCGAAAGGTAACCTATGTATATATGTTATCATGGGAACTTAAAGCATGATTTTAGTTTATGTACTTACATACTGATACTCCTGTGTTATAGTGGTGAATCAGAATCTATTTCTATTCTAGTAAATGGATAGTAAGTCCATCTGATGGTAAATGCATACAGTGGTCCATAGACACCTGCTTCCATCATCAATTAAGAATCAAAATGAAGTGGCGTTGTCACCACTGAGGACTCAGATAGAATGCTTTGTTACTAGTAAGAAAGGTCGCCATTTCTCTACACTCATCATACGAAACACAGCAGCATTATGCTAGTATTCTGTAAGAGTGTGTTCCTTTCCCAGTTGAGGTGACCCATTCATGTAACAATCATAATACAGTTGTAACCTAAAACCGAGAGAGTCTCTTACAGATAAATTTAAAGAAATAAATATATTAACTTTGGCCTCTCAGTATATTTACGAAAATTTAATGTATGTTCACAAAACAAAGGTAGTTTTAGTAAAAAAAGTGATATACATTCTGTAAACACTAGGAACAAACACAAGCTAGTGATACCAGTTTCTCGACTCCACAGACTCAGTAATTCATTCTTGGGGCAATGTATACGCTATTACAACAAGGTCCCGGAAAGTGTACAGGCTCTCTCCATTACCAAGTTTAAATGTTTTGTTAAGCTGAAACTGTATAAAAAGGGTTATTATAGTATAAATGAATACATGGTTGATAATAACCCCTGGGAATGAGATGGTCGCTTCCAAGCAGTTTCTAAAATAAATTTTGTACTTAAATAGTTTGTACAACCATTAATGTAAAATTTACTTTTAAAAAAAAGTCCCGCTGGGTTTCTTGCTGGTTCTTCCCAGGACAGAGGTTTTTTTTCGAACCAGTGGTAAAGTAAAGAATGACTTTCAATAGGAATTATACATGTATCATCACACAATAATCTATATTGAATAAAAATTATTCTATTCTATTCTATTCTATAACTAAAACAGTTAAAAAATTTAAAAGGTTTTTACTGCTTATCACACAGATCCACCACCCTTCTCACCCGCTACAGATGTGAGCCCAAGTTTAACAACAACAGGAGGTGCAGGTCGAGGGATAAAGCTTTTACAAAACTTGTATGTATTTTCTTCATTTCTAAAGGAGTTAGGCAGGATTGTATGGGAGTTTCGTACAGCTAAAAAAATTTCGTGTTTTGGGATATTTTTTGTTTTAATTGGCAGTTAGTAGGATAGACAAGCCCTATTAAAATTCTTAGATTTTTAAAACTTGGGACGTAAAAGTTATAACAACAGTTTTATTTTTTAAGGTTATGTACTAGTGTACCAATGTAGATTGTTACATATATGCACATAAACATTATTTTGGTGATAAAGTAAATGTTCTAGATTGCTTGTCGCTATCTTTGTAGTGTTTTACTTACCATTAAGTAGGTAGATTGAGATGAGGATTGTATCTACTCAGCGGGGTGCATTAGGAGATACCTACATCCAGCAGCGGACTGCAACAGTTTGATAATGATGAAGGTCTGATGGGGTTTTGAGTGTAGGTAAATAAACAATACTTTGTTTTTGTAAGTACATTTATTTTATTGTACTTATAATTATTCAATTATTAATATTACTTCATCTAAAAGGGGGGCAGGTCGGGTAATACCCTCATCACATGAGAGCAGCATCCCACTGTTTTTAAACCTACAATGCAGTTACAGCAATAACTTCTTATTGTGTCCCGACCATTCATGTTTGTTTCTGCAACTATAAATACAAAATAAGTTTTAGCAGAAGAATGGCGGGACTTTATTTTAGCACTATGCAACATTGGGTTTATTCCCTCTAAATCATGTATTCTCTCTCGGGATACCTCTTATGTATATATTCCATGAAAGCGGAAATGCTCACCCACATATGAACGGGCCTGGCGAATTTGGTATACACCACATGCAAATAGTATCAATTCCTCCATGGATAGCCGCAGAAAAGATAGGGTTGTCGCATCTATGGGTACAAACCAGGAAACGCGCCTGTTTAAATATGTTCCCTAACTAACTCGGCTATAGTGTTGGTTAACAACAGGCGCTCGTATATAATTTAAACAAACTGCTCTGCATATATATTTTCTGTGAATGGCGGAGTAAACGCATTCAGCAGAGCAGCTGTTATTTTAAAATCTGTCATAAGATTGCGACAACCACGGTTAAAATATTCATGGCTGAATAATTTGAAGTCTCTCTTAAAACGGCCATTCACAGTTTCTACTACCCATCTGTTTATATATACACAGCGTGATCTGTTGGCTTCAAGAGTGGATAGCTGTGATTGGCCGTCTTCTTTAGTTTCAGGCATATGACCTACGTATCCTTTCTCATGCAGACTATCCATGCAGTCACGAAAACCTCTATCTAAAATAAAAACATCATTTTCTCTATAAAAATCATTGAATTCTGTTTCGTTTAATAAGTCATTCATTATGGTCGCATCATTTGTAGTGGCACTATATGGTCCGCGTATTTCTATGATATATCCATCAGAGGCACAGGGGATAGATGGCTTCAATATTCAATAAATTCCTATATATATGTGGGGAATATGTGTCCTTTTGGAACATGTAATTACTGCTTTTTTGTATATATATGTATGTTGCATCAGCTATTGTAATTGCAGGTTTTTGTTCAGCTGGTGCATCAGGCACACCAAAAATGTGATTGGCAATGTAGGTATTTTTTGCTGCCACCTGCTCCCTTCTTAAATTAGAAAATCCAAGAAATTGTGGAACATAGTCTCTTAACAAGATATTTCTTGCTACAAACATTAATGTTTCTAGGGTCCTTCTTGGTACTTGAAATAAGCACGACAATCTGTCTCCTGAATCTCCAGTCCTTAACTTGCACAATAAGGCTGTTAATGCAAGACTACCCCATGCATATTCTTAAGCCTAGGCGTTGCTTCTAATATTTGTTGATGTTCATGTTTACTTATGCCTATAAAGTACTGGACTTGGTTATCAGGGTAGTTTTGAATATTCTCATAAGAAATGTTACAAAGTCCTTCCATTAATATAAAAATTCTCTCTTCTACTTGTATGGAAGTAAAGTTATTAAGGCTGTACTCAGCAGTATAGAGATTTTCGTAATTTGCTTCCTGTCTATGCAGAGAACAAATACGAGCACCTCTTGGTATAAAATATTGATACCTAATTAATATTTCTCGTCTGGTTTCTTCGGGCACATCATTTCGCTCTGGTTCCATGCATTCTTAGAAATTGCAATGCCTTGGTGTTTCAGCCGCTCTTTTTATATTGGGCAACACAATATGCTGGGGTCTTTCTTGTCCCAGCAAACTCCACAAACTTCATTCATGGATGACATCTGTAAATAATTCATTTCATGAGATGGCAATAGATATAAAAATAGCATTGATGAATTACAAATAAACACTAAGTTCAATAGACATAAGTTGTGCTCAACATGTTCAAGCATAAACGAAACACAAACAAAAAAGAGGTAGGAGACAGCGAGAGTCCTGATTGAATTTGAGCAACCCAAGCTGGAGAATGGTTCTTGAGATGCCATATTTGGTTTCCTTTACCTTACAGAAAACCTTTACCAAATAGCTATGTTGTGTTTCTGAGTGAATAAGGTTATTGTTCATTGGAGTAGAGGAGAAGGGCTCTTTGTTGTTAGTAGAGCCAACCTCTCGAGAATGTCCCAGGGTTAGCAACATTTAAGAGTAATGCCCTTTGCATGGCAAGTGTTTATAAGCTAATTACTATAAATATATTATCTCATATATACCTGCTGCTGCTTCAACAAACGGGCAATGTTGTCGGGATTCCACTCTTCATCTGATGTTGTGGTGGACAGACTCTGACCACATACAGCACACATTAAAATAGAATGATCACCATCCACATGATCGGGTGAAGGGGGTTGAATGTCGTCAACTGGAGAGCAATCCTAGTTCTTCTAGCTCTTAGCCAACATGGCACACAAGCTTCATCTTCAAAACGAAGCTAAAACAAAAAATATAAATAAGGAAAAGCTTGCATTCAAACATGCATAGTAATAGTGGGAAATAATTTATATTATTTTATTAGTTTAGTTTAAATCAAATAAAGATAATTAATAAAAGTTATAGTAGGTATACCTCTCGTGGTTGGATCCAAGTAGAAACTGTATTAGCTATTCTTTGTTCTTCATCATTTGCCCCTTCAATCAAAATCCTGCTTCGACTAATTCTTAGTATAGATCGCCCGCATACAACATACACTTTGATGGCCAACTCGTCTTCTCGGCATATTATCAGATGAATGTGGATGGGTAGCCAGCTGCCAGCATGGACGACAAACATGGTCAGCAGGTGTTATCTGGAAATAATGAAGTGATTTGGAGTACTGTTCAACAATTAATACTTTTCTCTCCTTTTCAGCGGTCATACTGTCAGACTAATACCTATTCTAACACTCTTAGGCGAACCAAGTATGATACATTTAAATAACAATTTGTATATTATACATACACATAACTGTGTTTGTTAGTTTTTAGTATATTATATACATATTTTAGTGTGTTATGGTGTGGTTTAAATGATCAGAACTACTTTTCAACACGTAAAACTTATCACAGAGTTCGATACTAGCACACTCATATGCAGAATGTTATTCGTAAACTACATCTCTAGGATATGTCCACACTCGAATAGTATTGACGACATCTTCACTCTCATCGGATAAAACGTGCCTTCTTATTCGGGACATGCAAACGTTGCAATTCAAACTCGACATTTTAATTAAAGCACGTACACACACACAGCACAGTTAATAAAGCGTCCTTTCGCGAAACTACTATCGAGAGATAGAGAACGGAGGAGCAGATGCTAGATAATTCGCTAAATTGCTCAGATGCAGTCACAAACCACAATCCAAAACAACAGCAAAGAACTGAACTGAAAGACAGATAATCTTTACCTGTCAATAAATAATTGCCATTTGAACAAAAAAATATTGATGACGAACATCATTCCTATCATTAAATCGTAAATCATTATGATTTTATGCAACAATTATACATTCTTAGGTATAATATATAAGTGTTTAATTATATATAGTGTTATTTCTAAATAAATTATCATTTCGATATTTGTGTTATTTTACATATGGCAACTTCTAAAAACATAACTGCGTTTAGTTTACGCTTATATTACGTTTATTTATTAAAATATTTTTATTGATATTATTCATTAATCCGGAGTTCTAAAAATAGAACACTAGCATAAAAATAAATGGCTTAGTTGCCTTAATATGTGGTACAAATTCTATAACAAAACAACAAAAAAGTATGCAGTATAAAATCTGCCGTTCTCCTTTGTTCTCTTACCACCTTACCTTATAAGCTTTTTTTTTATAGAATAAGTATGACAAATAAGCACAGTCTACCTAATGGTAAGTGAATGCTGTGGTCCAGAGACATCTACATCTATTCTCATTTGATATAATGGAATGCCTCATTTCCAGTAAAGTCCTCTGGTTCTCTTTACTCACTATATGAAACACAGCAGCATTAAGCTGCTATATTACACTAGCATTTTGTGAGAGTGTGGTCCTTCCCCAGTCGCACTGACATACGGTTCGTGCTACAAACATATTACACTGGTATTATAAGAGAGTGTGGTCCTTCCACAGTCTGGCCGACATACGGTTTGTGTTACAACCATAATATAGCTACATCATAGCTTTCCTCTTATAGAATAGGATGTATGAATGTCTTTAGTATACTTCAAATTACACGTTTTTTTAAAAGATTTGTCCATACTCACTTAGCTGGGTTATGGGTAGGCGCGTACAATAACATTTTACAATACGGCCGACGTATCTTGGCGAGTCTGAATATAGGCTCTGCGAGTTTAGCGCATGAACACTCGTGAAGAAAACTGTTATTGTCATTTTTTATATATATACCAATGTACAAATAAAATTTCCCTAATACAGTGACCAAAATATCAAAACACTTTGGAGACATTATAAATTAAAGATTCAATTTTGATACCTCACCTTTCGATAGGGGCAGATTTTATCACAAACACATACAATATTATTTACATTTAATACTTTTTATTTATTTACACTTATTATTATTTAATCACTGTCGCTGAGGGGAAATTCTAACATAAAGTCGTCGGCCCCTTGTGTACCATGTGAGGTACTTGCATAGGTTCATCTTCGTAATCGTCGCTCTCACTTTCAGACTCACTTTCTGAATCTGAAGCTGTATTAATGATGAATAATTGATCCGTCATTTCGTCAATAATATAGTCGCTCTTCCTATAGTCATGTTCGACCTCTTGCACTTTTCTGCATAAAGCACTCCATTCATTCTGACCCATTAAATTTACTTTTCTTGTATGAGCTCCATTGTCCGGGTTACGTTCCAGTCGACGTTTTTAGCGGCTACGTGCCCTTTAATGGCAGCCCACACCATCTCGATGGGGTTTAAATCGGGATGATATGGGGGTAAACGAAGGACATCGTGGTTGTTTTGTTTAAACATTTCATCTATTACGTATTTTATTCACGTCTTTGTTTTTTTTATTAGATCGTAAAGTTGTGGTTTACGCATGTCCTTTTCATATGGTATACCCTTTTCTAATAACCACGATTCCATTTTTGCCTTCTTGTCATTAGATGTAGGGCAGGATCCATTAATTTGTTGTGGTACGGAGCATTATCGATAACCACCACCGAGTTAGGGCTCAAATTTGGAATCAGTTGGGTCCGTAACCATTTCTCATAATTTTGAAATTCATGTCATCATGATAGTCTCCGGTTTTGCTGCCAGATTTGAACATTAGTAGCGCGTTCGGAACAAACCCTGCTTCTGACCCAGCGTGTACCATCACTATCCGCTGACCTTTGATATCGGGCGCTTTAGTCCTGAGCGGAACCATCTGACCACGCCTTACCTTTGTATGTGATGAGTGGGCATACGACCTCGTCAGTGAATACAATTGGTCGCCCTTCGTCCCTGTATTTTTTCATTGCCTTCAAGTACAAGATCCTTTTCAGGCGAATGTCGGTCTTCTCTATAAGAACCATTCTATTGGTTTCGGTCTTTCGCCACTTGAAACCCAAGTTTTTGATAATTGTCTTTAAGCTCGTTTTACCACCTTGAAAATTTATATCCCGTTTGAGTTTCGCTAGTAATTTGTTTATCGTCGGCATTTCTTTTCAGTTTTGTGGAAGTTGTGTATGCATCTTTTTACTACTCCCTGGTCAAAATTATCCATATCAGTAATAGGTTTTGATCTAGACCTTTTTTTACCAGGCGTGCGGAATACTGAAAGTAAGCCCGAAATATTGCCTTCAGTTGCGATCCGCTGTACTGTGCGTTGGGACACACCAGTTGCGTTAGCAACTCTTAAATAAACTTTATCGACATCTTTTACGCCTTCTTCTTTTCTTTTTCATATATTGCGTTAAATCGTAAATAATTTTTCTCGCCTGGCGATTTAACACACTGTTATGTTTTGGTGGCATGTTTGGCGAATAATATAAGTGCTAACTGACACTTGCAAATAAAACAAATAAAACAAACAAAACAAACTTAACACTATTAATAAAACAAACAACAATAACAACGAAAACTTTTGTAACCG
Source organism: Parnassius orleans (assembly GCA_029286625.1). Classification (NCBI taxonomy): domain Eukaryota; kingdom Metazoa; phylum Arthropoda; class Insecta; order Lepidoptera; family Papilionidae; genus Parnassius; species Parnassius orleans. Next base: position 570,180 of record JAGSMP010000092.1, read on the forward strand.
ACTGTGCTCAAGACAGAGATAGCGACACGAACACGACACCAATGCTAACGTGTGACTGAGAAATATTACCGTGTACCGAGTATTGCCGAATAAGCACGAAGCTTTACGAAGTAACCAGAAAGGGATGTCCAACACGTGCCTGAGGGTGTTGTTTAATCGATTTTATTCAAATCGATTAAAATTAAGACATAAAAATATATTTATTTGCAATTTATAAGGAGGTTCTAAATTTTCTCAAATAGTCGTTACTCAAGAAGACGTTAATAGATAATTGATATTTAAGTACATTATGTCTTTCAGCTGAGAAAATAATATGTTTTTAGTTTTTTTTATTTAAGTCGAAATCTTGTTTATTATCAACAAAATTCACTATATTTGTAAATCTATTTCGTTTAATATCTTATATAAACAAAATCAATAACTTCTAAATAAAACTAATCGATTGCGATATTTTATGACTAAAGGGTCGATTGTGTTTACTTATGGTCAATCTCTAGCCTAGACCACCGCCCCCGTACGTCGCCTCATGCCACCATTTTGTTCCTTAAAAGCTATTGCGCAACCTTCTGCGCGAAGGTCGGACTCGCCAAGATACGTCGGCTGTATTGTACCTTGTACATTAGTACAGGGTTAGGCAAGTTGAGAAAATAAACAAAATGAAATCAACAATAAGTCGAAATTAAGACAAAAGTAAGTTGATATTGAGATAATAATATGTCAATCCCATTAATTTTTATAGTAATCCCGCAGATTATGATGTATCAGAAAAATTTGTTATATTTCAAGGGTAATTTTGACAGATTTCATTTCAGCATAAAATATTTTTAATATTAAAAACATTTGATATGCTACTAAAAGTCATATTAAATATTATTAAATAGGTTCAGGACCAACACTGTTAAGAGTTAGTAAAACGGAATGATGTTTATTAAGTTTTAAATGTTTGCATTCTCTGCTGGATATACCCTCATACTATTGACTCCTGTAATGAACAGTAGGACTGATTATATTCATAAAATATAGTAAAAGGATATTACATATTTACGTGGTAGAGCCATGCTGCAGCTATATTACAGGTATAGTTGTAGCACGAATGGGTAGGCTCGACTAAGGAAGGGCCACGCTCTCACAGAATACCAGCGTAAAATAGCAGCTTAACGCTGCTGTGTTTCGTATCATGAGTGTAGAGAACTGGAGTCCCGTTTTACTGGAAACGAGGCATTCCATCTTAGTCCTCATGGGTGACAACACATCTACATTTTAATTCGTCATTGAGGATAGATGTAGATGTCTATGGGCCACAGCAACCACTTACCATCAGGTGGACTGTGTGCTCGTTTGTCACCCTTATCATATTAAAAAAAATTGTTAAGTGGAAAATCCTATCTTTTTTAATATTTTCTATTTTAATTTCTTATTGTATACTATTGATATAATGATGCTACATAGTATTATGTCATGAAATTGTTTACTGTGTGGCATAGCTAGGCAATAAATGTTATTTTTGTATTTTTTGCTTCTTTAGTGAACATATAACATTTAATATTTTATAGGAAAGCTCAAATGGCCCAGAAACAGCCACAGGTGGGAGTTGAAGAGGTGAAAGAAGTCACACAAAAGATGGCTCAAAGTACAATATCATCAGTACAGTCATCATCAGTCGCTAAAAATAAATATTTCGTAAGTTTTACATTTACAAGTTAAGTTTTAAATAATGAATTCAAGGAGAAGAAAGGGAGAGAGGAGAGGAATGAAACTTATATTATTGAATACTGTGGCATAAATGTGCCGAAAGAAATCGTGTGTGTATTTTGCTAAACTTAACATGCACACATGATATTTTTATACAAAATACTTTAACCAATTAAATGGTCGAATTTTCACACGACTTGATCCTAGTAATTAATCAATAACATGATGACCATAAGTTGATATATTGGGTCATATTTTAAATAGTAGATTTTTGGTGATATTTGAGCTAGAAACCAGGATGCTTTTACAGCTTCATTGGACTCAGAGCTTTATTAAGGCAAAGATGTTTGTCCCTATTTTTACTTTATGCAGGGTTATTTTGCAATAACCGGCCAAATTTGCAGAGAAGGTTCAGAATAAGTAATATAGGCAAATGGTGAAGAAAAATTAATGAAAAAAATCTCAAACATTCTGTCCTTTTTATCTTTTAAATTCAAAATGCGTGGTAATGCATTATTTTAATTGATTTTGCTGTGCACGCACACATTCGTAAGGTTTGATCGGTAGGCAAAAATGTGGTTGCCCATCAATCAATCAATTTGGGATAATTTCAAATAAAAGTAGAAGCCTTATTTACTCGTATGTTCAAAAACTGCAAAAACGGTATATCATTATTTATATATTTGAACTAAAGTTAAAAATTAAGCTACTCTTTGAAAAATAACCCTGTATATAACACAATAATCACTGCCAAGGTTTAATTTACTTGTTAATAAATTGCTAAAGCTATTTATTTTTTCTTCAAGAGAGAAATAAAAGAAACACCACCTGTTGTTAAAACAGGTGAATCAGGAACACCTTGCGAAGTAACAGCAAACTTTATCTACCTTAACTTTGAAGAAAATAATGTGTTTGAATATGAAGTTAAGTACGAACCCGACCAGGACTATAAGCATCTGCGTTTTAAACTACTAAATGGTATGTTTAATTTAGTCTAAATAAGGAGCCTTATTTAAATTTTAATGTTTTTGTTTCCAAATTCATACTTAATTCTAAGGCCATTGGAAGATTACCGATAAGACATTTAACGAATAGTAGATACTTTTGGGCGGCATTTCTACCATAATAAATATAAAAATAAAGAAAAATAATCAATAAATTATTATGTAATAACTTGGGACCTATTTTTCTATTTTAATCCACGATGAGCTGTTACAATGTTACATTGTTTGTTTTTAGTTTGTTTTATAAAAGTGATGTGGCTTATGGGGTATTAAAATTGGGTGTTATTGGACTATAACTATATATATAAATAAATGTTATTATTAAACAAATGGTTCCTTTGAACTAAGTTTGCCACTTCCATTTAATTTGCTTGTATATTGCCCAAATACTCAAACACTATTTGTAAGTCAAAGTGATTGTGACACCACGAGACTTAACAACATCTTAAAATTGAGTAGCGTTTGAGTATTTGGCTCTATAATACAAAATTCCTCTTTGTTATGGAGGGATACAGATTTTTGTATTAATATTCCTAACATTAATTGTTAAAATGTCATAAAAATGAAAGAAATGTATAATAAATTAAAATATGAGTTTATTAATTATATTTGTGTTTCATAGAACATAGCAAATACTTCAAAGAGAAAACATTTGATGGAACTACACTATATGTTCCCCATAAATTGCCAGAAGAAGCCACAAAACTTATTTCAACAAATCCTTTCGACAACAGCAAAGTTGAAATTTCAGTAAGTTATTTAAAAAAAAAATACTAGTAGTAGTAACACTATAAGCATAACTAATGTTCCCATTAACCACTTTCAGTAAGTTTAAAATGATTGTGTTAGGAGTGTTGCACAAGCCGTTCATCTTGCCACTGCGTCTGTGGCACACATTGTCACTAGAATCAGTATGTTGGGACTGTAAGTGGTGTTAAGCAAGTCCCGAGGCCTCGAAAAGCCCCTTCACAGGGATCTCACATCATTGTCAGTGATGTCTGTATTCAGGCTGGGTCCAACGTGAGGACTCATTCTTGATAGCCGCTGGGGCTTTTGCGAGCACTTCAGGCGCTTGGCCCTCCGGCTAATGGGAGCGGCAGTTGCCTTAAAGCTTCTGCTACCCAATGTCGGAGGGCCCGATGCGAATTGCCGCCGCCTCTTCTTTGGGGTGATTCGATCCATGGCTTTATATGGGGCACCCATATGGGTCTGGGCTCTGACGGAAAGAACCATCACCTTCCTGAAAAAGCCCCAGAGGGCAATGGGCGTCGGAGTCGAAGGACGATCTCCATGAGGCGGCATGTGTTTTTGCGGTTTCATCACCCTAGGGTATGAAAGAAGAGTTCCTTGCTCTTCCTCCATACGATTGGATTGGGTTGTCTGTCGTCTTTTACGTAAAGCCTCGAGGTGGCGCGTGTTGTATTTCTTGTACGCCCCTAAACATTCAGACCCGTAACAATTATTTATAGACCATACAAATGCGTGTTCCGTGCGGGATTCGAATCCGCGGCCTTTAGCGCTGTAATTCATTACTAAGCCACTGCGTTACGGAGCCGTCAATGTCATGTGGTTATCCATGAGGATTTCCCCACATATAAAAAAAACAATAGTGCTGACAGTAGTCAAATGGCGGATTATAACCCACGACTTTTACTGGAATTTATTGTTCACCCTTGGACCAGTCCCCTAAACCATTCAGCAGTTACCTAGAGGTTGAAATGTTGAATCAATCTTTTTGCCTTATCACTGAAGAGTTCTACAACTTGAATATAGTTTCATCATTATAAAGATCCCTTGGGGGACGATTCAGGTACTATGTGTCGAATTCAACTTTTAACCATTTTAAAGCCAAAACGAACCCCAAATTTGACAGATGTCAAAGTTAGTTGCTAACTGTCCGAATTTCGTCAACCAAAGATAACCTAACTTATTCATATATCTCTAACTATATTATGAAACATACATTGGTATAATTGTGGCATAAAGTTCCATATTGCTCGAATTGTCTTCTTTCTATCTTGACTATGAATTCCACTTTAAGTTTGAAATCCCATACCTTTAACCATTTTTTTATTTTGATTCCCTATCATCTAATGAACAGTTAAAGTTTTGCTTAGTCTGTTATTATACATGGTAGAGCCACTTCGCAGCTATACTATAGTTTTAGCATAAATACATAGGTCTGCTTGACCAGGGAAGAAACACATTCTAACAGAATATTAGTGTAAAATATCAGCTTAATTGTGTAGTGTTTCGTATGGTGAGTGTAAAGAATCGGAAACCCTTTTTACAGGGAAAGAGGCATCTTAGTCCTCAGGGGTGACAACGCATCTGCATTTTTATTCATAATCAAGGATAGTTGTAGATGTCTATAGGCCACAGCATCCATTTACCATCAGGTGGACTGTGAGCTCGTTTGTTACCCTTATTCTATAAAAAAATATTAATAAATCTCCATATGAATTAAGGACCTGGTGAAATTATTTTGTGTTTCGACATTATATTTTTCTTTACGTGGTAGAGCCATGCTGCAGCTATATTAATAGTATAGTTGTAGCACGAATGGGTCGGCTCGACTGGGAAGGACCACGCTCTCACAGAATACCAGCGTAAAATAGCAGCTTAATGCTGCTGTGTTTCGTATGGTGAGTGTAGAGAACCGGAGACCCTTTTACTGGAAAAGAGGCATTCTATCTTAGTCCTCACGGCTGACAACGCATCTGCATTTAAATTCGCAAACGAAGATAGATGTAGATGTCTATGGCCACAGCAACCACTTACCATCAGGTGGACTGTGTGCTCGTTTGTCACCCTTATTCTATATAAAAAAAAAAATTTTAAAACATAATTATCATTTGCAGATAATTTTCAGAAGGACGCGGCGTTTAAGCGAGATGATACATATTTACAATGTGCTATTTAAGCACATTATGAAGGATCTTCAACTGGTGAGGTTTGGTCGACAGCACTACAATGAGAAGGGCGCTATACAAATACCCCAGCATAAACTTGAAGTTTGGCCCGGGTAAACTTAATAATTTAATTAATAAAATTATGGTATTTCTTTAATATTTTCCCTTCAGCCTATAAAATTTGACTGTTTCACTGTTGGACATGGGCCTCTCCTGTTGTAGGGAGGATTTGTGTTCGTCACGCTTGGCCGGCAGGTTGACTTGTGTTACCAGACGTTTACACTGATGCTGATGCCGAGGTAACGCGGTTGTACTGCCATCTAGCGGAAGCCATAAGATGTTTTTGCAGTTTACCTTAGTCCCTCTTACCACAGCAATGGAATAATTGATTCTCTTATGCTGGCACCACACAACTATATTTTTGTCTTATTTATTCTATAATTAAACAATGCTTTGGAATGAAGCAGAAAAACTTGAAGTGCCGTGGTAGGTAAGACAATAAGCGCTCTCATAAATTTCATAGTGAATCAAGTTTGATCCTTGCCTGCACCACAGAAATTCTAAAAGAAACAGTTTGTATGTATGATATTCACAAAACCAATAGCCACCATAAGCCTGTCTCTTGTCTGTTTTATTTTATTTTATTAAATTTATTCCCAAAAAATTTCCAAAGGACTAAGAGATGTTAAAGTTAAAGCCTATATACGTCTCACAGCTGGCCACAGGCCTCCTCTCATTTCTGAGAGGGTAATGTGCGTTTTGATATAAACCTCAAACGTAATTTAGATAATTTTACACTAAATGTTTAAAACGTTAAATTTGTAATATTTCGTTTATGCATTTTATAACTGTGTTAATATTAATTACTCAGGTATGTGACAGCAGTCGATGAATATGAAGGAGGACTTATGTTGACCCTTGATTCTACTCATCGCGTACTTCGTACACAAAGTGTTTTGTCATTTATAAAAGAAACTGTGCAGAGCGAAGGCGCCAACTGGAAGCGAGCCTTGTCTGATAGGCTTGTCGGCTGCTCAGTTATGACCACATATAATAAAAAATTGTTTCGGTTAGTAAAGAGTAAAATTAATATGTAATTGAAGAGAAGAAAATAAGAGATTTTAAGAAAAAAAAATTTTTTCTTAGGGTGGACAGTATTGACGACACCATGAATCCGCGCTCGACATTTGAAAAGAATGAAAACGGTCAACCTGTAAAGATAAGCTTCATTGACTACTACAAGAAAAATTATGGTATTGATATTATGGATTGGGATCAACCGCTACTCATATCTAGGTGATTTATTTTTCTATTTCTAGAATAACATATGATATTAATAAAAATGACACTGTGTTTTTTCACTTTTCGTTGGTATTTCCTGCCGACGAGTTCGGTCGGGTTGGTTTTCATAAATATACTAGTGGTCCTCCTGTAGTCGAAATTCGACCGTAATGCATTAAATTTTTAAGTTTGTATATTAAGCTAGCTGTATTTCACTTCCAAACCTCAGTATTTTTATGTATTATCTATTCTTTCAACTGCACATTAATATATAAACCACAGATATGTAATAATATATAAAAAAAGATATGGTTTTTTGCTTAGAAAAAGGAACATTAGAAAACACACAAAATTTACAGTTCATTCAGTCAATCTGTCAGTAATAATTTTCTTGGCAACATTTTAAAATTTTTTGGCGACAATCTCTACTCTGTGCGACTGTTTGACCATAGATTAGTAAGTGTTTGACAATTGATTTTCATATGGCCAATATTAAGAACGTAAACAATGGATGTTTTATTTTATTTTATGTATTTGTAACATAAAATGACTTTAACTATACCAAATCTTACACCTGTTTTTTTTATAGAATAGGGTGACAAACGAGCACACACTCCACCTGATGGTAAGTGGATGATGTGGCCCATAGACATCTACATTTATCCTCAATTAAGAATCAAAAGCAGATGCGTTGTCACCTTGAGGACTAAGATGGAATGCCTCTTTTCCAGTAAAAGGGTCTCCGGTTCTCTACACTCACCATACGAAACACAGGAGCATGAAGTTGCTATTTTACGCTGGTATTCTCTGAGAGCGTGGTCCTACCCCGGTCGAGCCGACCCATTCGTGCTACACCCATAATATAGCTGCAGCGTGGCTCTACCACATATAAAAACATCCTCCGTGCACACAATGTACTTAGAACCGGGTACAAAGAGGATATAGATTTCAATAAGTTTTATTTTATGTTATATTTCGTTATTTAGTTTATCTTATCTATACTATTTATCATTTATTTTTAATAAGTTTATTTATGCATCCTAACCAGATGAGAAATACCATAGAAATATCCACAATATTAATAGATTTGTTATCAAATATTATAAACAAATATACACCGTGTAGTAGCGGTGTAAGAATATCCAATACCTCATATCATCCTGTGGTGTGAGTATCGCGTGAGAGGCGACAAAAGGAAACAAATTAGAAGATTGGCAGCAGCGTCTTCCTTAAAATTTAAAACTGCATTTGCTAACCGGCTTGCCAAGCGTGGCAATTATGGCAAATATCCCCCCTATGAGTCGATCTATGGGGGAGACCTATGTTCAGTAGTGAACTTTAATATGCTGTAGCGGTAATGGTATACAAATATTTTATTTATCTGGCTATCAGGTTTTGGCCGGCTTCAACTAAATCTAGCTGATTGCGGTTGGTTGGAAACTAGGTCTAGTAAAGTTGGAATAATAATTAAAATAACTACAACCTCTGTTGAATTTGTCAGGGTACGCAGTGCTAAGCGCTGCAGGCTTTGGGTCTAATAAATATAAGTTTGTTTAGTACTCTGTTGTAACATAAATGTAAGTAAATTACATTTCTTTTAATTTCTTACTCAATAGAGAAACAAAGCGCATGCCGGGATCCGAAGAGCCCACAGATTTTATGATCTGCTTAATACCTGAGTTATGCCAACTTACTGGTTTGACTGATGATCAGCGAAGTAATTTCCGTCTTATGAAAGATGTCGCCACCTACACTCGGATTACACCTAATCAGCGACATGCTGCTTTCAAAAAGGTAAAGCATTCACACAAACTTGAATAGATAAAGTTCCTTTCTGCTTACAAATATAAACAAATTATTTCCTATCTTATTAACTATAACAAGCAGAGTAGTAGTGGTTTTGAAGAATCCACTACCCCATGTCATCCTATGGTTATCGTAAGAGGCGACATAGGAAAACTACCTGATAACATCTCAAAATATAAAAACTTGCGGCTGCAAACGTGCCTGCCAAGCGTAGCAACTATGGCAAATATCCCCACTTGAGTAATTTTATGGAGGAGGACTATGTTCAGCAATAGATTTTTATTATATTTATTTATTTACTAATTAATAAAATCGCAATATTTTATTTATTAATAAATTTAAACTATCTATCTACATTATATACAATTTAAATTAGCTATTTTAAACTACCTATCTTAATTACATAATTTAGTCTCTTCAGTTTGACTCAGTCTATGTATCATATATATATACAAATCACGAAAATGTCTATTGTTGATATAACAATACCAATTTTATAACCAGAAACTAAATAATTTAAAATTCTAAATTTTGTACAGCCGACTTCAATATAAATTATTAATAATAACTCAAAAACTATTGGTCAGACCTTGATCAAATTTATGTGGGAACACATGTGAAGCACCAGCTTTCAAATAAAAAAAGAAGCATCGAAATCGGTTCACCCAAAAAAAGTTATGAGGTAACACATAAAAAAAAGAACATACAGTCGAATTGAGTACTGTCTCCTTTTTGAAGTCGGTAGACAAAACACGGAAGTTAAAACAATACAATACATGGAGTGATTTTAAGTAGCAGCTGTTTGGCATAATGTTTAAAGTACCAAAAGAAATTCTAATCTAATGACTGACTGTAAGTCAAATTTTTAATTTGTTTTCTTACAGTTCTTTTACATTTTCAGTACATCCAAAATGTCCTTGAAAACGAAACAGCAAGAAATCGCTTAGCGGGATGGGGTCTCAGCATTGCTCCAGAGACCATAAATATCACGGCAAGGACTTTGCCACCAGAGACATTATACTTTGGGAATGACGTTAAAGTACCTGGGAAACCCAATGCAGAGTGGAATGGCGAAGCAACGAAAAATGCGGTGATGCAAGCCGTGGATATACTCCGATGGGTTATACTATTCACGGACAGGGATAAAAATGTTACTACAGTAAGTGGCTATTATTATATATGTTACATTAAAAAAAGTAAAATAAATGCTATGTACTTCCTTTTTGCTTATTTCTTAATAGGCTTATGAAACAGGGACGGGGATATAAGTTAAATTTTTTTTTGGTTTTTATAGGATAAGGGTGACAAACGAGCACACAGTCCACCTGATGGTAAGTGGTTGCTGTGGCCCATAGACATCTACATCTATCCTCGATTACTAATCAAAATTCAGATGCGTTGTCACCCGTGAGGACTAAAATGGAATGCCTGGTTTCCAGTAAAAAGGGTCTCCGGTTCTCTACGCCACGGATCAAATATAAAGAGGAGGTGTTGTAATTAGATTTCACTATGTAACAACGCGTGACAATTTGCGGGGTGAGGGTGTGTTAAGCCCCGCCCACTTAACTATTTTCAATCTACCGATAAATAGTAAAACTACTCGCATCGTTATTACACATTGATGTTGCAATGTAGTTTAGCTACCTTGACGATAGATGGCGGCCTGTTCAGAAAATGATTATAAAAACTATAATAATAATATTTTAGCGATTAAAAATTCTTTAGGACTGAATGCAAAACAAATTTCAGCACCTTCATATGATTATTTTACCAATACTGAGCTCTAAGTACCTTTATATTTTTAGTTCTCATGACACAAAGTGTCGCCATCTAGTGTCGAATATATTTAATTATATTTGAAAGCCGACGCAGAGATTTTTCTAGAACTATTTTAATAAATTAGGTATAAAATTACTTACAAATGAAATGTGATGCATCAGAGCGTCTATCTGAATAGTTTTTACACTATAAAACACAACACTTCATCTTTTTCTTCTTAATACTACGAAAATACACCGATATGTGATTTTCGACACATAAGCGCACAGGACGAACGCTGACAGTATACTAACTAAAGCCACGCCCACTGTTATGACGTCAGGACCTAGTTAGAATCACAGTGCACAATTGCTTACACCGTCTCCTCTTTGTATTTGCTCCGTGCTCTACGCTCACCCTACGAAACACAGCGGCGTTCAGCTGCTATTTTACGCTGGTATTCTGTGAGGTGTGGTCCAGTATGCCCAGACAGATATGATACCCTTATTGTTTGTTGTATTGTAGTGGTGGCGGCTAAAGAAGATCCATTGCTCCACTACATAATGTAAGTGTTGTGAGAGGCGACTATGGGAAATGCCATGATAATTATTATATCTTATCTATACATATAAATAAAAATTGAAACGGCTGTCTGTAATATAAAAATAATTGCCTTCTATTGGGTACAGGAGGTTATTTGCACACTATTAAATACCATTTTCAAAAATTTTGTCTTTTGTCTGTCTGCCTGTCTGTCCGGGCTAATCTTAGGAATTGCTAAACAGATTGTGATGAAACTTCACAAACGGATAGAGAACAATTACGGGAGTGATCTGGGCTATATTTTATACGAAATATTGAATTTTATTTCTGAAATCGAAAACTGATGAAACTAACTTTTTAATTGGAGGTAACCATCTTCTTTACATTAGACCTAAAATACTTAGATCGGCTGCGGGGAGCAGCGTTAAAGTTGTGATATGTTTGCTACTGCAATCGCTAATCCCACATTAGGCATAACAATATGGCAAATACTCCCTGAAATTTCTGAGATCTAGCTGTAACTTTGATTATGATGAGGACCTATTTATTATCTTACACTATACAGTATTACCGAGTTATAAAAGAAATAAATGTTTATATAATTAATATCAATTTTCAGGAGTTCCTAGATACATTAAAGCGTTGCTGTCGGCCAATGGGTATCAATGTATCTAGCCCAGAATTGATACGTCTACCCAACGACCGCACAGACTCATATGTGGTTGCTTTGAAGAAATGTATCATGTCGAGTCTTCAGTTAGTCGTGGCAATTTGTCCGACGTCACGTGACGACCGTTACGCCGCTATCAAGAAAATATGCTGTGTTGACTACCCTGTACCTTCACAGGTAAGCTATATTATTAAGATGTTTTATACAATTAAGGGTGACATATGACCACATAGTCCACCTTATGGCAAGGGGCGGCTGTGGCGAATAGACACCTGAATTTCTCCTCGATTGAAAATTGAAATGCTGATTGTATTGTCATTCTTGTGAACCAGAGACTACGCCAGTTCTGGGCACTCCCCATACTAAAACACAGCAACACTAAGGCCCGTATTAATACGTTACTCAGCTCAAGTACACGCACTTGAGTACAATCTTGAGGTTATGATCTTATTAATAAACATATATCAAGATGCGGTTTAGGTTTACGATATCATCTGAGTGCCTCACTGATTAATAAACGAAACTCGACTCTGAATTGTGTGTACTTGAGATGCTAATCTGAGTACAGACAGTCCGTGTCTTAAGATAGTGATTGTTGACATGGAGATTGAAAATAATTTAAGAGAAATTATTTATTACGACGAAATTGAGTACAATGACGATATTTTACGGCCTTCGCGATATTGTTTACCAAAAAATTATATAAGGGATTCCTCCGATCCTTTTAAGTTACGATGTGAACATTTTAAAAAACGATACAGATTACAGATTTGGTCAAGAATCAGTAATATATATTATAACATTATTAAAAGACTCATTGGTGAAATACAGTAACAGAGGTCTTCCAATTTCACCAGAAATAGCCGTCCTATTAACTTTATTTATTTTTATTTATTTATTTAAACTTTCATGCACAAAGTTGTACATATGGCGGACTTAATGCCATAGGGCATTCTCTCCCAGTCAACCATTCAGTCACTTTAAGGTTTTTTGCCACAGCATCATTTAAGCTATGTACATATTGTATATTTATTTATGTAGGTATAATTTATTTCGGTATTAGGTAATGAGGGCATCGACGATTTGTACGATTTATAAGATAAAATAAATGTCATGACTAGGCTGCTGCTATGGCAATTCAGATCACTATGTTGATGTTTAAAAAGTGATATTTATAGTACTATAATTACCTACCTGGCTAGATGCATATGGACTAGCGTTGTATTCTACAGTTATTTTGCTCCAGGCCTCATTTTTAATACGTAGAGACGTGCCATCAGTCTCCTTATTTTCCACCATAGCCCTATATTTTTTTGTAATTCCGAGAAAGCATTTTATCTCAATCGGAGTAAATACATGCTTCTTGCTTTCCATTTTTGTGTAAATTAAATTTCCCGCGAGATCAAAGTTAAGTAATCAAGATGTTTTCCAGTGTCAAAAATGATACGTCAGTTTTATATTGGATACTGGCGCTGTCGTCGCTTTAATGCGTTAGTTTATTTGTACATATTGGATTAAGTAGTAAACATTTAGTTCTTATTTAGAAAAACATACATAATAGTTTTAACAATTTAAGGTTATCGAAAGTAGACACCACTTTATAACGTGATACAGCTTTATTTATTTAAGTTTTATCAGAATAAAAATATTCAATAAATCTCACGATATAGCAAAAACGAAACGTGATGAATCATATTCTAAACTTCGCTCTATGTGACGTAATCCTTCACGAGATCAAGCCCTCAAGTCACAGAACAGTATTCCTAAGTACAGCGTCTTGAGATACATTTTTATGTGTTTATTAATTAGCAACGATCTTGAGATGCTGATATCGTAATGAGGACGTATCAAATGATTACTCACTTGAGTTCGTCGTTGAGTAACATTTATTAATACGGGCCTAAGTCTCTATCCTACGCTGGTATTCTGTGAGGGTGTGGGCATTTCCCAGTTGAGCCCACCCATTTGTGCTGCAATCAAAATTTTCCTGTAGTGGGCTTCAATTAAAACTTTTTTAATTTTAAATTATTGTATTGGAATGGTATAATACTTTTTAGTCGACTTTTTTAAAGTAGATTTTTGTATAAGGTAGATTGATGTATACAGACTGTACAAAAATCAATAATATTAGGTGATTAAAGAATCAATAAATTATAGTCTTTGCGTTGTAGCATGGTGCGAGTGACAGCTCACGGCCTATGAAGTTTCGTATTTTTTTTAGATAAACTGTTATACAGATATTGTTGTACTTCATGGATGGGTACCGCCCACTTACGATAGTGATGTGCCACGCTAAACTATGCCATGCCATAACGAACAACCACAGACTATCAAAAATCGGTTTTGAAATAAATCGAATATATAAAAATCACGTAAATATGTATTGGAATTGGAACTAATCGTTCAACAAATTCTGATTTACGGAAAAAAACGCACAGAGACGATTATGCATTATTTCCGATGCATGGACGATAATGCATAATTTCCGATGCATGGACGATAATGCATAATTTCCGATGCATGGACGATAATGCATTATTTCCGATGCATGGACGATAATTCGTTGGTTGGCTCAAGCAAAAAAAAATAATTATAAAGCAAATTGCACATTGTGTCAAAAATACTTTCTCATAACTCATGGCGGTCAAAATGGCTACAAAAAAACAAATTTTTATTTTTATTTCATTAGATTTGTAAACCTAATTCTCGATTATTTTTACCTTTCGTCTCGATATTTGGCCCATTGGACCTGGCGACACTAATACACATATAGCGAAAGGCGCTAGCACTCGTACCTTGAAAAGCTGCCGGTGCAGTCAACGCCGTACTGAAAATTACAGATGCTGGCAGCCATTTTATTTGTTTAAATGTCAATATGAATGTTGCAATCAACATGAAATAGAAGATGATTTTTATTTTCAAATTAATACTTAGTGTAATCTATACATTGAAGTGTCTGTTTGTAATATCAAAATAACAGCCTTTTACTAAATACATATGAAAATATATACGGTATTTATAACAAAAAGACAAAAACACTTTTTAAAATGTTTGTCTGTCTGTCTGTTTGTTCCGGCTTATAGCTGGCACTGGCAGATAGCTGATTTTATAAGCAGTAACACAGGCTACTTTTATTTTAGAAAAATAATTATGATTCCGCGCAAAAAATTAAAACCCGTGAAATCCAATCGTAATAAATACCAAGCGGGCGAGGTTCGGGAACAGCTATTATGTCATAGTTTGTATTAAACTTTAACTTGATTTTACATGCATTGTAGTTTATAAAGAAATACTATGTTTCGGTTTTAATTTTTATATCGATAGCTAATCGATAATTTTTGCTTTGCTTTGTGTATCGTTAATCGCCTTTTTTAAATCGATTTAACATTGTTTCATCTCTAGACACGCCAAACTGTAAGCAGTCACCCGCGCCATGCTATAACGCAAAGACTATAAGTTGTCGCAAGCATTTTTAATGCAACCAATAAAACTGCAGTTTAGAGCATTTAAACGCGATAAAATCTGTAAAAAAATTAGTTTTATTAAATGTGTAGTGTTTGCGTAAATATGTATTTGAAATCAAAATGAGGAATTTTTTTGTAGGTGATTAATGCACGAACTATCATGAACAGCCAAAAAATTCGTGCCATTACTCAAAAGATTCTACTTCAAATCAACTGCAAGTTAGGCGGTACTCTATGGAACATCAGTATACCTATGAAATCCGCCATGATTATTGGGATTGATTCTTATCATGATGCAAGCCGAAAAAAGCATAGTGTTTGTGGTGAGTATTTTTAAATATTTTTATAATATTTAACTATATGTTGTTTTTGCTAAGTTTATTGTGTTCTAAAATGTTTTGTCCTTTTCTACCGACTTCAAAACAGGAGGAGGTACTCATTTCGACTGTATGTTTTTTTATGTGTGTTGTTACCTCATACCTTTTTCTGGGTGAACCGATTTCTATGATTCTTTTTTTATTTGAAAGCTGATGCTTCATGTAGTCCCATATTGATCAAGGACTGACCAGTAGTTTTTGAGTTATTCTTAATAATTTGTATTGAAGTTGGTTGTACAAATTTTTAATTTTTAATTATTGTTAAAAAACTCTAACACACTCATTCCTAAGTGCATAGAGAACATAATAATTATTAGTCATTGACCTCTATACAAGTACGCTGGACTGGCTAAACACCGTGACATAATAAGGCGATTTGATAGCAGAAGTGAGTGTCCACGAAACTAATAATAGAGATAGGACAGTGTTACAAAATATATCGATAATAATTCTATACCCAGGCCTCCCATTCTCTGTGTATCATTTTAATATAATGCCATACAATAAATAAATGTATCAATTAATACTTATGTCGCAAACACAAGCTTTATACCTCATATAAAACAAAAATCGATGCTGCGTTAGTCTGTCTACGTTTTCTTCGTAATTATAGAACGGGTTTTGTTCCGGGTTTCATCATTGGGTATGTATAGTTCATTCGAGAGGTTTAAAAAGGTCCAATAAGTAGGAAAATCTGGGGTAACTACAAAATAAAAATAATACTAATTTTGTAAATAATTTATTGTTAACTATTTAGTCCTTGTAATACAGAAAATCAATTAGCTGTCAAAATATTATGTCTATTTCAACAATGTCTATAGGTACAATTAGAATTTTACTAATTTTAAATTACATCAAAGAATACCATACCACAAATCATTGACGTCATAATCAATTTGCTTCAGACACCAATTCACAAGTTCTATGTTTTTTAGTCAGTTTTAGTAAAGAGTCAGTTGAAAATCTGTAAATCAATAAATATTTGATAATTATCTGTTATCAGCGACTTTCATTGTTGTAAACAGATATAAGTAGAAAAAACATTGATAAGTATTATCGACAAGGAACTCGTCCCCCTATTGAATTTTATTGTTTATCAAAAATGGGTAATTTAAAGCCAAACATGTTAGTAATTATATTTAATAAGATAAGTGACAGATTTTTAAGAGGCCTATATTATCAAATAGTTTTAATTTTTTAATATAAACTTTATCTTCCCTTACCGTGAAACCTGGCAACTTTGCCATTTTTGGAAGGACTTAAAAAGTTTAGGACCAATTTTCAACATGAAAGGTACTCTCAGACTGGGCGTCAATATTAAAAGTGACACTATATTCTTCATAGATTTGGTATTTATTAGTGATTTAAACAAATACTAACATTAAATAGACAGAATACTCAAAAATATAAAATGGCAAAGTTAACCTCACTTTGTGACAACTTTGCCATCGGGGTTTTTAATGAAAATAATAGGATTAGACTTCAAGGTTGAAGGTAAGTTTGCCTCATGATACACAACACTCAGAGTTATGATTTGCTCCGTTAATTATGTTGCAAATAGCAAAGTTTACGCTTGTGGCAAAGTTGCCCTCCCATTTTTCAATTTTTCATACAAGCTTGAAAATGATGTGTGTCAGGGTTGTCAAAAATCCTTGATTACGTACTTTACTTAATTTTTCAAGTAAATCTTTATCAAAGTAGTTCAGAAATATAGTACGGTTTTTAAAAAAACGTCACGTTTTGAGCAAAACAACCTTCGCCGTAATCGGTTAAAAATATAGGTTGAAAGTGACAACCCTTGGTTGTAGCAAAACATGCCAAATTAACCTTCACATCGTGGCATCACTAGTATGGTAACTCTTTGCCAAGTCACTTTTATAGATAAATATTAAGATTACCATGTTAAAAATATTACTTTTTTAGTCTTTTTTTTTCAAAGATTTAGATACCTACATTCTGTATTATAAACTAAAATCGACAAAAGTTCTGGAGCACTGAACAAAGATGTTACATCGCCGGCACAATTCCACGTCAAGATAAAATGCCAAATTAACCTTTCACATTGCCATATCGAGAACAATGCTGTTAATTAGTTATTAAATTTTCATCCAAAAAATGCCATATCTCGAAAAACGTTACGTTGTCCGTGTTAATCGTAATTTTGTACCTGTACATCCCTGACGGCAAAGTTAACATCCATTGGTAAAGAAAGTTGCAAGACTGACTGTACTTGTTGAATGTTACCACACTTTCCTTCCGATAGCGAATTTTACATTAACATTGTTACTAAAAATATTTTTTATTATATGTATTACTAACATGAAACTACACAACACACACTCTTTTTCTCGTTTAAAACTTTAAAATAATCTTAGACGTTTTGAGCAAAACAACGGCCATTTACAAATTATGTAAATTTAGTTCCCGGTACTAAATGGCGGCGCCTCAAATCGGCACAAACGTTTTGTACGGTATAGCCAGTCCAGTGCACTAGTATGTAGTATTTCGATGGAGTATTTCATCCCCTTTACTGACGTGCCCATTGGTGGTAAAGCTCGGCCATGATTCAACGCCGAGAGCGCTCGTGCTGAAAAGCACAAGCATATGGCGTACTTATCCCGGGTCGATGCTCGAGACCGCAAAGCTCCGGATGTTAGCCTTAAGAAGAGAGCCAAAGCCAAGCCGCCAAGTCCTGCAAAAAGGCATTACGGCAAGCCAGTTTCGACCGCATTAAACGCATCGGTGCAAAGTTCTCTGTCAAACCATCTGCCAGCAGAGTTTTTTGGTCTCCGCCAAAGCGGTCGAGCCAAACGTCTGCCGGTCTACACTGACTCCGCTGGTAAAACCAGATGGCTCACTAGCGCATGCGGCTAAGGAGAAAGAGACTTATTCGCTTTTTTGCTTGCAATTCGCTTCTGGACAGTAGCAACAGCGTATCACCTCAATTATCTCACTACGGTAGCTCTATGTCAGAGGACCGTATCACCAACAAAGAGGTTGTTAAACCTTGCGAAGTCTAGACGTGAACAAAGCAAAGCTAGGATCTGATGGTATACCAGCTATAGTTCTAAAATTCTGTGCACCTGAGTTGTCTCCTGTGTTGACGCGCTTGTTCCGCCTCTCATTCAGGACTGGAATAGTGCCCAAATCTTGGAAGCTAGCCAATGTGCAGCATGTGCCTAAAAAGATAACCGTACCGACCCTGTCAATTATCGGCCAATCTTAATTACCTTCATACTCTGCAAGATTATGGAGCGTATATTGAACGCCCACGTCATGACATACCTAGAGCAGAATGTCCTCCTCAGTCAGCCAGTAAGGATTTCGCCGAAATCGATCAACTGGGGACCTTCTAGTGTATGCCACTCACATATGGGGCGAAGCCCTCGAGAACAGTGGTGAAGCACTTGCTGTTCCCTTGATGTCTCGAAGACCTTTGACAGAGTTTGACACGCTAGCCTGTTTGGCAAGCTTTCAGCGTAGGGCTTATCCCCCTGGGTGAAGGACTTTCTGAGTGAACGATTTCTCCGAGTCGTCATCGATGGCTGCTCGTCCAGTCCTATCGCGACAAACGCCGGAGTTCCTCAGGGGTCCGTTCTCTTCGCAACTCTTTCTGCTGCATATTAATGATCTGCTTATTCCCGGTATCTATGGGTATGCAGATGATAGCACAGTTGCGGAGAGGTACCAGCTGAATGCTCGGGTCAGTCGGGATCAAATCCAGTCCGAAAGAGAAGCTATGGTTGAGCGTGCGAACCTCTCTGACCGAAATTCGGTCACGGCGCACATAGGACATTATTATTATTATTATTTAAATTTATTATTTCTTTTCATGTTAATGTATTTTGCTTCATACCACTATATACCTAAGCGTTAAATACTGATACAGATATCACAGCTGAAACTTGTGCAGCGTTTGTTTAAAATCAGAGAACCCCGGCATGGACAAAAATAAATATTGTTTATGCCTGGGATTGATTTTGTAATAAGATACGATTATCTTTATTTCTACAAAAGATAATGTTCTCTGAATTAAAATGTTGACATGCTATTTTCATTGAGCCTCGGCCTTTAAATAAGATTTGGTGAAATTTTGATGGAACCCTTCCCTCATTTTGAGCTAATATATGTAATGATAGTAATTAATGGACTCTCACTGACAATGATACATTCGTATTTTCATCTTTAGTATATCATGTAACAATATTGCATTTCAGCTTTCATAGCATCCTACAATCAAACAATGACTCATTGGTATTCCAAGGCAGTGTTTCAAGAGCGAGGTCAGGAGATTGTTGACAGCCTCAAGTCTTGCTTAGTAGATTCGCTAAAGCATTACCTGCGTGTTAATGGTAGACTGCCTGACAGAATTATTATTTACAGGTTAGTTGTCGTATGTTTTTGTATTAAGTACCTTGTAGCACAATATATAGTGTATAAAATAATAATAATATAATTAATAAAAATATACTGAATGGTTTTTTTGTTCTATTATACATCAATTTGAAACTAGAAAGATTTTAATTAAATTTCTTTGCCTTTATTCCTGTGAGAAAAATAGATTACTTATGTGTTATAAATGTATATTTGCTTTTGCAAATAAATTTAATTCCTTACAGACGAAATTCCTCCCCAATAGATTGCCTCATAGCATAATCGCCACACTTAGCAGGCGGGTTGGCAATTGCAGTTTTTTATTATTTTGAGTGGTTTTTAGGAAGATGCTGCTGCCCATCTCTTGTTTCTCTTTCCCTCTGTTTCCTCCTGCACCAATGATAGGGGGTAGTGGATTCTTTTACGCCACCACTACACGGCTAATTAATACTTAATTATCCTTATGAATACAGGGATGGTGTTGGCGATGGTCAGCTAAAACTCCTGCAGCAGTATGAGATACCTCAGATGCAGATATGCTTTTCCCTCCTTGGGACAACCTACAAACCAACACTAACATATGTCGTGGTACAAAAGCGTATAAACACCAGAATTTTCTTGAAAGCTAATAAAGGATTCGAAAACCCGTACCCCGGTACTGTTGTCGATCACGCAATTACAAGAAGAGATTGGTAAGTAATTACTTTTTGCTTGTTGAAAATTTACTTTAAAAGCTTTTTAAAGCATCATTTAAAAAAAATACTTATAATTTGTTATTTTTTATCTAATTTCTATAACCGAAAAAATCATGTGACAAGGGAGTAAGTTGCATGAACGATTCTCACTCTTAAAAAGTTGTTACTTAGGTACATAATTAGATCATGGATAGAGCTTCTTCAGGGTTTTCTCTGTATGATGGCACAATAGAATTAATATTTACATTTGAATTTTCCCTTTCCAGGTATGATTTCTTGATTGTGTCCCAGAAAGTGAACCAGGGCACGGTCACACCAACACATTACGTAGTGGTACACGATGACAGTGGAATGACACCCGACCAATGCCAGCGGCTCACGTACAAAATGTGCCATTTGTACTACAATTGGCCGGGGACTGTACGAGTCCCGGCTCCGTGCCAGTACGCCCATAAACTTGCATATTTGGTGGGCCAGAACATACACCAACAACCATCGGAGGCTCTTACTGATAAACTGTTCTTCTTATAAATTTTAATTATAGATCAAATTTCTTCTACACGCATAAAATATGAAGTAAAACAAATCGTTGATAGTATTAAAATGACAAATTAAAAATTTAAGCAGGCAAAATCAGTTAATTATAGTAGTTAAGTTCGATAATATTGATTAAAATTTTATTATTTCGGTAGTGAAAGTGACTTTTAATGAACACTCTTTTGTTAAAGAACTGGTAGATCTTGCAGTGTTCTCTTGAGAATTGATTATATCTCCTTAAATTAAAAAAAATTTGGAAACTTAATGATCTGCTTTCTATAATAAGCAGATGGTATAAATTAGCTTTAACTAGATAGTTTATTGCGTATCATTGAAAAAAATTAATATAACTAACCATTTTGTGGAGTGTGGCTGATTTAACACGATACAAATCAATTAACGTCTATAGTCAGCTAGAACAAAGTTAAGCAGTTAAATGCTTAAGATAAGATGGTACGGGGTTTATTTTCTGTTTTATGTTGTTAAAGTATTAGCATTAAAATTAGTCATAGTTTTTTTACTTTGTTGAAATCCTAAAACGAGTGATTGTGAGTATGATAATTCTTAATTATAATTTTATAATAAGAATCTATTTTGTGACAGGTTTATTATAAATACTACAATGTAAGTTTCCATTCAGAGTAAAATACTACTGATATACTACATTACACTCGGTTATAATAACTGATGCAAGTATATAGCTCTATTTTTGTACTTTTCTGTTGAATGTTTGTGTGTGAAATTTGTGAATATGCCGTATGCGGTATTATAATGATGTTCTTTTGGTCAATTTGGACCATGGCTACCTTTTAAAAAAGTAGACTTAAAAATATCCAGGAGGCGTTTAGTCTATACAAACATATTCCTCTGTTTTCTCCCTATATAATGAAACAAAAGATATGTTTTTTTTTTTCAATACAATTTTGCATAGTAAAATTCAAACTTTTTTACGTGGTATTGCCATGCTGCAGCTATATTAGTAGTATAGTTGTAGCACGAATGGGTCGGCTCGACCGGGGAAGGACCACGCTCTCAGAATACCAGCGTAAAATAGCAGCTTAACACTGCTGTGTTTCGTATGGTAAGTGTAGAGAACCGGAGACCCTTTTTACTGGAAAAGAGGCATTCCATCTTAGTCCTCACGGGTGACAACGTATCTGCATTTAAATTCGCAAACGAAGATAGATGTAGATTTCTATGTGCCACAGCAACCACTTACCATCAGGTGGACTGTGTGCTCGTTTGTCACCCTAATTGTATTTAAAAAAAAACATGTTTCAATTTTTTGAATTTTTTATAAATCAATTATTTTAAAAACTAGGAACCTTCTAAAATTACTAAAATTGTCCGGTTATACCGCCATTGTCAGTCATTCACCAAACTTTAACATAATTCTTTTTTATGTTAATTTATAAAAAACAGATATAGCCACAACTCTTCATATATTGTTCTTGAAAAAACATTTGGTCACACAGGGGAATACGAGATGATGATTTCGTAATTATTTCATAGTCTGAGTTGCAGTTGTCTCTTTCAATTGTCTAGCTCGGTCGTTCGGGCACGACACCCACCGAACCTAGGACCCACGGTGTAGTAGGTACTCCGATCATACGGCCCTTAGAGGAAATGCGGGGCGGCACGCCGTCTGAAGAAAAGTTTTTAACAGATCTATTAGTGTCCCTATGTATATATATATATATATTGTATTGCTATACGCAGTTGACAATATCCTAGACTATTCAGAAGTGCTCTAAATGGTCCTTTAGAACTTCATTAATTTCGACTGGTATGAATTTGAACGTTATCAGTTAAGAATGCGGGTACTTTTCCTCCTTCTGTGTACTATTATATATTAAGGTGTCTTAAGTTGGTTCAATGGAGATTAGAATAAAAAAAACAACTGCAAAGTTCAATCGTAATAATATCCTTATTATATTCTATTTGAAAGAAATACTCAACGAATTTTATTTCAAGGTCAGTTCCTTTTTCCTATTACTGCGGCAAACGCAATACAACGCAACCACTTTCGTGTTATGATAAAAATGGTTAGAGTCTGTAGAAATTTCAAACTTAGAGGCATTTTATCTTTGTCCCCAGCGGCCTTTTGTTTGGAACCGGCCACTTAGAATCAGATGGGATTTGAGTTTATTGTAACTATGTGATACAGAAAAGGTTATTAGTAATACGATAGAATACTTTTAGTACGATGTACCGAAGGATCACTCCGTAAAAACATTTTAATGAATAGCGACTCTTATTAAGACGCATTAAAGTTCAATTTAGCTCGTAAATCGGTCTAATATTTTGTTCACCTTTAAGGTGCTTCTCTTTCTATAGAGCATAACTCTATCACTTCTGACGGCACGCATTACGTAGGGTTGTCTTACAACAATAGCTAAAGCGACGGCGTGGTACATGATTAGCGGGCTTAAGAGCATTCCTGGCTGTATTATTCCTGGCTACTCCGAGCAAAGCGTATCTCCGACCCCAAGGTGGGCTCGGCGATATACATAATATAGCATCGTACGTAAAGTGCGGAGTGCGCCTGGCCTGGTAATACAGCATAATAACAATTTCAAGTATTTATGAAGTTGCTCATTCTTTATTAAATAAAATAATATAAACTATAAGACCTATAAATAATCTTAAGTTATAGGTACTATACAGGTTTGTCTCAGCATTTCCGACCTCGGCTAGTTTAAGCTATTGGGAGTCGATATTGGACATTAGTAATTAAGAAGTAAACACATCAACAGAATGTTTTCTTATATTTACGCGAAGACTACACATTAAATGAAACTAATTTTTACGGATTATATCGCGTTTAATTTTAACTTCCCATGATCACGGGGGGGACCGAGATGTTTGACGTCCCGATGTCATAATTAGCCCGGCTACCTTCAGTTTTTTAATATTATTATTTAAAAAAAAAGTGTGTATATCAATGTGGCATTTGGTCCAAAAAGCGTTGTCAACCTGAAATGGAATACCTCGTTTCCAGTAAAAAGGGTATCCGGTTCTCTACACTTACCACTGACACTTCACCCACACCAAATGGGACAAGCACAAATAGGATAACGGATGGGGCGCGTCGCGTTCCAGCACACACCGCGTGCACACTGTACACCCGCGTACCTGGCCGGTTCTCACCGCCCAGAACATCGATCGATACGAGCTAAGCAGTCAGAGGCGGGGGTATGCAGTATGCACACCCCCACTCGGACAGCGGTTAGATAGCTCAATAAACCTCAACAGAGGGGACATGATGATTGGTAACAACACCAAATCATAAACCATCATCACCCTCATCCCAATCATCATTGCCGCCTTTGCCCTTTTTTAAATAGTGAAGCTGTAAGAGCCGCATAGGCTAACAGCACTAACATCTCGAAAATAGATGATGGATGATCTACACTTACCATACGAAACATAGCAGCACTAAGCTGCTATTTTACGCTGGTATTCTGTGAGAGCTTGGTCCTACCCCGCTCGAGCCGACCTATATGTTCTACAATCATAATATAGCTGCAGCGTGGCTCTACCACGTAAAAAAAACTTTAACACGTATTTATCGTGAGCTATGAAAATCCTGATAATATTTTATTTTATTCTGGTGATCCTGATCGGGATACTAGTATAAAGTTATTAGATTATTGTATTGTCATCGGTCTTTGATAAGAGTTCAAATTTTTAAGTCAATCGGCCGTCAAAAGTTGGTGAAAATTACATTAAAAGATTCCGTTACATAGATTAAAAATTCCTTACACTTTATCTTCTATTCCTTGATGTTTTGATGCAAAATCGATTTTAGACTTTTTTTTACTTCTCTAAAAATATGAGTGTTAAAGGTGATAAGACCTTTTTTAGCTAAATTAATAGACGTTCAATGTTTTTTTTAAATATTTTCCATATGATAGTTTGCCGAACGTAGACGTAGACCACTTTTGATAGAATTGCAGGTCATTTTTTGTTTAGATTCTACGCGGAAGAAATCGCGGTTAAAAGCTAGTATTTTTTTACAAATATAAGGTATGTCAACTTACGATAAACTTCGTATTCGTAGCGTTCTCCCTTTGGGTGTTGAACCTGAGACCCTTACCTTAGTAACGAGTAATTCTGTCCAGAGTCCTAAAGAGTGACAATGCATTAGCAGTGCTATATCCTCCAGGATAGATTTAGGTGTCTAAAGGCAAAGCATCCATTTACCATTATAAATTGTAGCAAATTGCCTTATGAGATCGTCACTTTGTACTAACAACGGATAGTAACGTAAAACTTTAGGTTTCTTTAATTATAGAAACCGGTCACTGGACGCGTTGTGTTAAGATTATGGCAAATGTTGTGTGGAGCCTTTGCCATCGGTGGTATGGTTAGTAGATTCTATGTATCAGGGCCTGTCTCACTCCACGCTTTAGGCATGAAAATATACCTACGCTGCTCAGCCGCCTACGAGAGACTAATTTTCCGTGAGGTTGTCACGCGCAGAGTTGACCCGCTCGTTAACAAAAATATTTTTCTCTTATAAGTATTTAGGCACTTGATATTTATTTTTGAGTTTTTATTCAACTATGGCGTCTCAAAAAGCCAAAAGGTACTCCATAGCATACGGGTGTTTAAATAACAATAGGAATGTCGACTTTTCATTCTTTACTTTTCCTAAGGATACCGAAAAGTAAGATATTATTATTATAGGTAGATGTAGATAATTAGGTACCTAGTTACTGACCCCATAGTTACAGTTTTATTATTTGATCATCGACCCGACCACAGCTTCGCAGTTTTCGATTTTTTCGCCTATAAACCTTCAGTGTAAGTAGACCTCCCAGTACCAGTTTCTGCCTACTAATGCAAGGTCAGCATATACTGGTTATTAGTTTAACACTTGGTCGATAAAAGCAAGAGATTGAAAGTAGCAGCACTTGTCATTGCCACTCTTTCATTAATAATGCCGTCGCGTGTCACATGTTTTTAAATAGCAAAAAATGTGAAACAGACAAGTGACGGCTCCGTCGCGCAGTGGCTTTGCAATGAGTTGCAGCTTGCAGCGCTAAGGGCCGCGGGTTCAATTCCACGGAACAAGTATTTGTATGGCCTAAATAATTGTTCTGGGGTCTGTCTGGATGTTTGTCCTTGTGAAATCTATGTATGTAAACTGCCCCCACGATACAGGAGAAAATCCTAGTGTGTGGGTAACGTTTTTAAAAAGAGAGAAGAGAAAAGTAATGAAATTATTCACCTAGGTAAAAGTTTTGAGGTAACACATAAAAATACAATCGAATTGAGTACCTCCTCCTTTTTGAAATCGTTTAAAATGGTAAGTAGGTAAATTATCTGAGTTTCAAAGACGTTCACGTTGTTATAATCTTAATTTTTCTCGATGTTGCATATAAACCTTCTTCACATTGAACAATAATGTTCCTCGGTGTATTCTACTAAACTAATATCAAAGTTCAATTAGTTTTATCACAACACCTAACCCTACAGTAGGTGCGGCCTTAACAAAGGCGCGTAACGGGCTAAGTGATACAGACTCGCACGCGACGTAAGGTGCATTTTGATTTAATACGCGCGCCGCATAAATTTTTTCGACGTTATAATCGGTAGGCTAATTTGACCAAGGTCGTGTTCGAGGCGTGCAAAGTATTATGAACATTAGCGACGTTGTAACTAGGTTTAAACACGCAAGTTTGCTATCAGAGTGATCCTTCTGTTCTTGTACTATTATTTATTCTGTGGTAATATGATTTTAAAGCGCCAATGGTGCAACACTTGTCTCGATAGCTAAGAAAGCTATTAAAATACATTATTTGCCATGTACGTTTTGGCCATATTCTATCAGCTTCATTTGTTTTTATTGTTCTTCCAGTTGAGCATTTACGATTATACACCTATTTTTAATTGTAATTATAAGGTTACTTTCTATGTTGTTTGTTATTAAAGAAGCGTTCGTCACGATTTTAGTTCTAAGAATTTGGTAAGACATGTTTGTATTCGGTGGTTAAATTACGATGTTTATTGATAGAAATTGTCGATGTTGATTAAATTCTATTGATATCAGATGATTAGAGAGATCAGATCAGATGAGGCATTTTTGTAGGACGTCGATTCAGCCGTGCAACTAGATTTAGTCTAGTGCACGGCTGAATCGACGTCCTACAAAATGTGCGGCTGCAACTAGTTTTATTGTACGCATAGGACCGTGTCGACTTATACTTTAACAGAGGAGAACACCTGCGTATGGCTACTCACCTCCGATACGTGGCCCGGTTTTTGAGTGATGTTATAAGGAATGACTGTAAAATGTAAAATTATTGTGTGATCCTATACAATGTACTAGATCAACCACGCAGTTTTTGTTAAGAGTCTAATAAAGCCAGAGATCTTATAAATTTTGAATTTTATTTTGCCGAGAGTCACGTTAAATTAATTATATCTTAAATTAACACGAATATTACAATGAATAAATACTAATTTTACAGATTTTTTCGCGTTTAATTTTACTTATAATCGCGATCATTTTGCAACATTAGGCGGCGCAAAGAGACATTTTATTTGTACGTAAAACACCTCTGTCACACATTTCGAATACTATGTCAAAATGATTTTGTAAAAGCAAAACAATAAAACAGGATTTTAGTATTATTATATTGACTATATGGTCCAAAAATCCTGTGAAAATAATTTGAGAAACTGTAATTTTGGACGAATAGTGATTTTTTTCCTGAGGGACACGCCATTGTCGGTAGAAAAGTAGAACGACCCGTATATCAGTGTGGCATTTGGTCCAAAAAGCGTTGTCAACCTGAAATGGAATACCTCGTTTCCAGTAAAAGGTATCCGGTTCTCTACACTTACCACTGACACTTCACCCACACCAAATGGGACAAGCACAAATAGGATAACGGATGGGGCGCGTCACCCGTAGGCGGGCACGACGCGTTCCAGCACACCGCGTACACACCGTACACCCGCGTACCTGGCCGGTTCTCACCGCCCAGAACATCGACCGATACGAGCTAAGCAGTCAGAGGCGGGGTATACACCAAGGGTCGGAAACCGGTAAAATTTTCAAACCGGTTTGGCTTGCAAGTACATGTGAACGAAATATTAAGGTTTCGTTCCAACGTAACCTTAATTTAACCGGTATTTTCAAATAAAGTTCCCATTGTGGTTAGTGTTCATTAACCGTTATTGAACACTATTTTTTCGTTCTTTAGATTTAAGGCAAGGCGGGGATAGGGGAATCCACCGACCCGCGCGCCGCCGCGCCACACACGCCAGTGGCAGCGGCAGATAGCTACAAAAATCACGTCGCACAGACAATTATATTACTTTTCTTAGTGTATAGGTATCGTGATTCAAAAAACCGGTTTATTTTGTTTACAGAACAAAATGAATTCCGGTTTTGTTCTGAACATAACGTTAACACAAAACCGTTATTAACCTTTATTAACCGTTATTTTTCAAACCGGTTCCGGGCCTTGGTATGCACACCCCCACTCGGACAGCGGTTAGATAGCTCAATAAACCTCAACAGAGGGGACATGATGATTGGTAACAACACCAAATCATAAACCATCATCACCCTCATCCCAATCATCATTGCCGCCTTTGCCCTTTTTTAAATAGTGAAGCTGTAAGAGCCGCATAGGCTAACAGCACTAACATCTCGAAAATAGATGATGGATGATCTACACTTACCATACGAAACATAGCAGCACTAAGCTGCTATTTTACGCTGGTATTCTGTGAGAGCGTGGTCCTACCCCGCTCGAGCCGACCTATATGTGGCTCTACCACGTAAAAAAAAACTTTAACACGTATTTATCGTGAGCTGTGAAAATCCTGATAATTATTTTATTTTATTCTGGTGATCCTGATCGGGATACTAGTATAAAGTTATTAGATTATTGTATTGTCATCGGTCCTTGATAAGAGTTCAAATTTTTAAGTCAATCGGCCGTCAAATGTTGGTGAAAATTACATTAAAAGATTCCGTTACATAGATAAAATTTCCTTACACTTTATCTTCTATTCCTTGATGTTTTGATACAAAATCGATTTTCAACTTTTTTAACTTAACCATTTTAGAATAAAAATATGAGTGTTAAATAAAGGTGATAAGACCTTTTTTACCTAAATTAATAGACGTTCAATGTTTTTTTTTAATATTTTCCATATGATAGTTTGCCGAACTACGTAGACCACTTTTGATAGAATTGCAGGTCATTTTTTGTTTAGATTCTACGCGGAAGAAATCGCGGTTAAAAGCTAGTATTTTTTTACAAATATAAGGTATGGCAACTTACGATAAACTTCGTATTCGTAGCGTTCTCCCTTTGGGTGTTGGACCTGAGACCCTTACTAGTAACGAGTAATTCTGTCCAGAGTCCTAAAGAGTGACAATGCATTAGCAGTGCTATATCCTCGAGGATAGATTTAGGTGTCTAAAGGCACAGCATCCACTTACCATTATAAGTTGTAGCAAGTTGCCTTATGAGATCGTCACTTTATACTAACAACGGATAGTAACGTAAAACTTTAGGTTTCTTTAATTATAGAAACCGGTCACTGGACGCGTTGTATTAAGATTATGGCAAATGTTGTGTGGAGCCTTTGCCATCGGTGGTATGGTTAGTAGATTCTATGTAATATCAGGCCTGTCTCACTCCACACTTTATGCATGAAAATATACCTACACTTCACGACCGTCTACGAGACTAATTTTCCGTGAGGTTGTCACACGCGCGCGAGCTGACCCGCGCCTCGTTAACAAAAAAATATTTTTCTCTTATAAGTATTTAGGCACTTTTGATATTTATTTTTGAGTTTTTATTCAACTATGGCGTCTCAAAAAGCCAAAAGGTATTGCATAGCATACGGGTGTTTAAATAACAATAGGAATGTCGACTTTTCATTCTTTACTTTTCCTAAGGATACCGAAAAGTAAGATATTATTATTTATAGGTAGATATAGATAATTAGGTACCTAGTTACTGACGCCATAGTTACAGTTTTATTATTTGATCATCGACCCGATCACAACTTCGAAGTTTTCGATTTTTTCGCCTATAATAATTCAGTGTAAGTAGACCTCCCAGTACCAGTTTCTGCCTACTAATGCAAGGTCAGCATATACTGGTTATTAGTTTAACACTTGGTCGATAAAAGCAAGAGATTGAAAATAGCAGCACTTGTCATTGCCACTCTTTCATTAATAAAGCCGTCGCGTGTCACATGTTTTTAAATAGCAAAAAATGTGAAACAGACAAGTGACGGCTCCGTCGCGCAGTGGCTTTGCAATGAGTTGCAGCTTGCAGCGCTAAGGGCCGCGGGTTCTAATTCCGCACGGAACAAGTATTTGTATGGCCTACAAATAATTGTTCTGGGGTCTGGATGTTTGTCCTTGTGAAATCTATGTATGTAAACTGCCCTTACGATACAGGAGAAAATCCTAGTGTGGAGGTAACGTTTTTTAAAAAGAGAGGAAGAGAGAAAAGTAATGAAATTATTCACCTAGGTAAAAGTTTTGAGGTAACACATAAAAATACAATCGAATTGAGTACCTCCTCCTTTTTTTGAAGTCGGTTAAAAATGGTAAGTAGGTAAATTATCTGAGTTTCAAAGACGTTCACGTTGTTATAATCTTAATTTTTACATATAAACCTTCTTCACATTGAACAATAATGTTCCCTCGGTGTATTCTACTACTAACTAATATCAAAGGATTCAATTAGTTTTATCACAACACCTAACCCTACAGTAGGTGCGGCCTTAACAAAGGCGCGTAACGGGCTAAGTGATACAGACTCGCACGCGGACGTAAGGTGCATTTTGATTTAATACGCGCGCCGCATAAAATTTTTTTCGACGATATAATCGGTAGGCTAATTTGACCAAGGTCGTGTTCGAGGCGTGCAAAGTATTATGAACATTAGCGACGTTGTAACTAGGTTTAAACACGCAAGTTTGCTATCAGAGAGTGATCCTTCTGTTCTTATACTATTATTTATTCTGTGGTAATATGATTTTAAAGCGCCAATGGTGCAACACTTGTCTCGATAGCTAAGAGAGCTATTAAAATACATTATTTGCCATGTACGTTTTGGCCATATTCTATCAGCTTCATTTGTTTTTATTGTTCTTCCAGTTGAGCATTTACGATTATACACCTATTTTTAATTGTAATTATAAGGTTACTTTCTATGTTGTTTGTTATTAAAGAAGCGTTCGTCACGATTTTAGTTCTAAGAATTTGGTAAGACATGTTTGTATTCGGTGGTTAAATTACGATGTTTATTGATAGAAATTGTCGATGTTGATTAAATTCTATTGATATCAGATGATTAGAGAGATCAGATCAGATGAGGCATTTTTAGACGTCGATTCAGCCGTGCAACTAGATTTAGTCTAGTGCACGGCTGAATCGACGTCCTACAAAAATGCAGTGCGGCTGCAACTAGTTTTATTGTACGCATAGGACCGTGTCGACTTATACTTTAACAGAGGGGAACGCCTGCGTATGGCTACTCACCTCCGATACGACGGTGGCCCGGTTTTTGAGTGATGTTATAAGGAATGACTGTAAAATGTAAAATGATTGTGTGATCCTGTACAATGTACTAGATCAACCACGCAGTTTTTGTTAAGAGTCTAATAAAAGCCAGAGATCTTATAAATTTTGAATTTTATTTTGCCGAGAGTCACGTTAAATTAATTATATCTTAAATTAACACGAATATTACTTAATGAATAAATACTAATTTTACAGATTTTTTCGCGTTTAATTTTACTTATAATCGCGATAAAATCCGCAAAATTAGTTTTACTCAACATGTTACATTAGTTTTAAATAATGGATTCGAGGCCAGGAGCCAGAAATAGCCCAAACATTATTCTTAAGACTTATTGCCACTAAACGTTAAACGTGGTAGAGCCATGCTGCAGCTATGTTAATTGTTTAGTTGTAGCACGAATGGGTCGGCTCGACCGGGAAGGACCACGCTCTCACTGAATACTAGCGTAAAATAGCAGCTTAATGCTGCTGTGTCTCGTATGGTAGGTGTAGAGAACCTGAGACCCTTTTTACTGAAAAAGAGGTATTCCATCTTAGTCCTCACGGGTGACCACGCATCTGCATTTTGATTCTTTGTTGAGGATAGATGTAGATGTCTATCGGTCACAGCAACCACTTACCATCAGGTGGACTGTGTGCTCGTTTGTCACCATATCCTATAAAAAAAAGAGCTAGCGGTATTTCACAGAGCGGTATCGCATTACATTCATTTTTCACTAACCAGCAAATAGCAAGAAAAATAAAGCAAAATAAAAAAAAACAACATAATTTGATTATTACTATCCGCATAAACAAAACTGATAGTACTATATTAATCATCGTCATTACAGGCCATCTCAATTCAACTAAACATAGCCTATGTCAGTTGCCCATTATGTCCTCCAAGGAATGACACAAAACACTGTTCTGACTGAACCACTTTCATTAATCAACTTTCTTAGGTAGGTATTCATTCCATCTAGTGGGAGGGCGCCCTACATCCCGCTTCGGTTTCCTTCTCCATCGGTTGACGGTTCTTTTCTTATAGAATAAGGGTACAAACAAGCACACAGACCACCTGATGTTGAGAGAAGCTCTCCCGTTATTGAGAGAATTTGCCTCAATCAAGCAAGTCCGAGTATCTTAGATTGATGTTAACGAGATAGTTATATCGCCATCTATCAGAAGCCATGAGATATTTTGAGATTTCACATAGTTGGCTCGTGCGATATTTTATGTATTCTCTAACGCCGCTATTACAGCAGCAGCAGTAGTATAATTTTATCAAATACCGTGAAATGGGAAGAATTAGGATATTTCTGAACTTTCTATTTAGGTAAGTTTAAGTTAACGAAAAAGTTACTTTACAT
Organism: Parnassius orleans; assembly: GCA_029286625.1. Lineage (NCBI taxonomy): Eukaryota > Metazoa > Arthropoda > Insecta > Lepidoptera > Papilionidae > Parnassius > Parnassius orleans. The sequence continues at coordinate 603,218 of JAGSMP010000092.1, forward strand.
GTCTTACTGTTGGTGATAGGCCTTCTCTTTCTTTTTATAGAAGAGACACCCGATGGTGTCGACCGCCGCCCATGAACAACTGTAACACCAGGAGAATTACAGGTGCGTTGCCGGCCTTTTAAAAAGGAGTAAGCTCGTTTTTTGAAGATCCCTGAGTCGTATCGGTCCGCAAAAATCGCCGGTGGTGAACAATTCCACAAATACATCGTGCGAGAAGAAAACTCCTAGTATATCGCACAGTAATGGACCGCCAGGTATCCAGATGGTGTGGATGGTATCGTCATTTTTGTCGCGATGTCCGTAGGTGGAATTTGGCGGCTGGAATTAATCCGAACATTTCCTCTGAGCACTCTCCGTGGTAAATGCGATAGAAAATGAGAGATGCTACATATCGCAGTGTCAGTCAATCGAGCTGATCAGAAAGTACTCGGTCGTCGATTTCTTCGGTCATTCTCTCATTTATGAAAGGGTTTTTGGGGCACGAATGAATCCACTGCGCTACTACAATGCGCGTTGGCGGACTTTTTATGATTTCGTGTGTGGTGTTTTTTACTAATTAGACATGCAGGTACTTTACGTTGTTTTGCTTTAACACCGATCATTTGGTAAATTAACACTTAAAATGGCGGAGATCAAACTCCTTTCACCCGCGTATTTTAAATTATAAACGTTTTAGGCGAATGCTTGTGCCTAGAGTGAAATCTCAAATTTAAAACAAGGTGCAAAATTGTTCATGATTTTCTTGCCTGAATCGAGTACTTGTAATTGCAATATACGACGCCATTATTTATAATATTAGGATTGCTAATGAGCTACATAACACTAATAAGGTAAGTGGCCAATGTGACACATGGACATTACATTCATTTTTCCGCTACGAAATTGTTTTCTTCCATCGCACCTCCGAAAGCATCGCTGTAAAAGACACGCATATTTAATAATGATGTACCTATAGTATGAAGGAAAATTATATTTTGTATTATTAACATAAAACGTTAAATAATATTTCATGAAAAACATTTAGATAAAACTTGCTGTCACACTTGGATCGCTTGGAAAATTCTTAAAAAAGATAGTATTAAGATATATATGAGGAATGAGCCTAAGTAATTACTAGAGGACTAGGATTAAATAACTACTAGCGCAACCAAATATTGTAAAGATTTAAGTGAGATGCTGAACTTCAGCCGCTGAAGGCAGGACACAATAATTTTACAAAATACAGTGAATAAAAACTTGGTATTATAATGTTACCTGTAGATTTGACGAGTAATAGTGACCTGTGACCGGAACCAGAATATCGTTGTCCATGGTTACCAGGTAACAAAGTTACTGTGATATCATCTGATAGCCGACTCTTCAGTATTAAGAAATTTAACTTAAGGGCAAAAGCTAGTTATTTTAATTAAATTAAAGTTTTTTTTAAATTAAATAAAAATATTCTTCTAAAAAGCAAAAGCATTTAGCAATACAGAAACAAACACAGAAGAACAGTGCTAGTTGAGTGGGCGTGAGAGTGAGAGTACAATTGATTGAATGTTATATACTGGTAGGTAATTGTTTTTCTGGTTTATGTTTGTCAAAATTTCTGACATTCGTCATTTAATTATATATTTGAAGTTAGTAAGGTCAGGTATCTATTGTTTTGACGTCGTTCATTTCATGAATGAAACGAATCCGATTTACAATCTGGGCATCTTCAAGGCAACAGTGAATCTAGGCTTTTGTTACACAAAGACAGTGCGATTTACAATCTAGGGCTTCATCACTACTTACCACCAGGTGGGATTGTGGTCAAGCACTGGCTTATAATAAGTTAAAAAAACATAGATATATTATACCTAATTTTATGTTAATGACAGTTTAGTTGACAGCATTCGTGTTTCACTTAGAATCGCCAAGTAATACCGTTACTTACTTTTAATGCGTTTCGAACGGAATTATATGTTCTTTTTTTTTAAACGTAACCCCCCCACATTACGATTTTCTCCTGCATCGTGGAGGTAGTTTATATACATAAATTGCACAAGTACAAAAACTCAGACCCGGCAGTTATTACTTGTAGACTATACAAATACTTGCTCCGTGGGGGATTCGAATCCGCGGCCCTCAGCGAGGTAACTCATTGCTAAGTCACTGCGCTACGGAGCATCTTTTGTTTTGTCACTGCAGGATGTGTCTCTTTCCCATTATCATATTATCACATATATAATATTATCACATACATATATAATCGACAGGCTTTGCTAGCAGATTGGCGGTGCTAGTTACAAACTTCTTGCTTCTCATCGCATCCAAGGGTATTTTCTATCTGGCGTATACGACGATCATACAGCATAAATAAAAGGTTTGGCATTTCCTAAAGTCGACTCTAATAATGCCAACACGGAGATATAAGTGGTGATTTTCGTACACTGCCACCCCTATTGGTTTTTAACCTATAAATCATTAGGTACAATTAAACGTCTGGTATTAACCGCATCATCGAAGATCAGCATATCACAAAAATAAACAACAGTTTCTTTGCCAAAGGATTAAATTACTAAACTGGAACTGGAAACAGTTGAATTTCATTTAAAGGGGGCTCTCAGATTAGACTAATAAGTCTAAAATATTTTACCCTAATAACATAGAATAGAGCTTTCTTGAGGCATTTTTGACAGGAGACAGGCGTGAACGCGTCCGTGATGGAATGGGCGGCTGGGCTGGATCTCCGATTAATGAATCAAGGGTCCGATAGCAGGGAGAGTCCATTATGGATCTTACGTGAGCAACTCCTGCTGCAGTGCAAATGTTGTCGGGCTGGCGAGTGACGGAGGAGGCGGTCACATTACCTGACCACCATCATCGTGTTTGATAGGTCGGTAGTTCGTAGGAAATTTACTTACATATTTATCGACTTCATTAAAATAATACATGCAGGAAGTTTGATTAAGGACTCGGCAATAGATAGATATGATATGATATAAGAACTCTAGTTGCTCTTTAATTCCGTATATTATGTCTTGGTAGGCGAGTATTTCTTCCCTTCTCCGATGCATACATATAGGCCAGAACGAAGTAAGCGTGCGACATTCGGTGGACAAAATGTTATTACTATATTTGAAACGTTTTTGCTTAATATCAGGAAATAAAGGATCTCAATTAAAATGTAGCCGATGAATAATCTAATTTCATAACATGCCTTTCCTATAATCGAAAAATATTATTTTCCGCGCATATTTTTTACCAGCATATTTTTTTCCGGGCATATATCAATTATTACAAGACTAGCAATTCTCGCACGTCAAATTCGTGTCTTAAATACGATATTTTGTCCAACCTGGCGTTAATAATCCTACGCTGTGCGATGTTGCAATTTAAAATCGGCGGGAAAAAGTAAACGAACGTATTGTTAAGTGTTAATCTGAAAGTTATTGGTAATTTGGATCGATTTGGAATTCGGTTTCCAGAGCTATTTGAATGGACAGCAAAATTACAGGGTGTAATTTTAGTTGCTAAAGAAAGTATGGCGCGCAAGACAGCGTAAATAGTTAATTAAAACTATTGTAGTACATATTATATTGGAATAAATTTTATATTTTATTTTTATTTTTACTATTATGTGATTGCAACTGCAATGAACTTATGTCGGTGTCGTAAGATAATCTACTGCCATATTTCTCCTGTAAGTATCGAAAGTTAGTCAAATGTAGGTAACATTTTGTAGTCACGATCTGACATAAAACATCCAGAGTGATGATAAGAACAGGAATAAGCGTTAAAGATTTGAAATACTGCGATTCCTAAACTAGTCTACAAGGGTGGTGATTATACTATTACAAAGATTATAATATTACAAAGATAATATTACAAAGATTTGGTCTAGTGGTATAAAGCGCGGTGCTGAAAATGACGCCCCGAGTTCGAATCTTGGGTCGGACCAAAATCAGTTATTGGGGTTTCTTGTTAAGAAGTTTTCAATAGTAACCCGGAGTCAGGAAGTTGGCGGTATTTCACCCTTTGGTCTTGCGCCTAATCTCTCCGGTCGTGACGGATTTTCTTCTCGGACATTGAGAGTGCACCTGTGTTTTGGCGTACACATTCGTTAACTATAATCTTGTCCTGCGCAGATTCCTAGCCTCCATTGAGATTGGCCACCGTGACCAAAATTCGGTCTGGATCACTTTAGTTTATTAACGCATAAGGAAAATGTGAGCTACGATATAAAGTACTTAATATTACTACTAAACAATAATGATAAGAATACTTAGTAAGGATACACAGATACCTATAGTTCGTATCACTAAAAATCAGTTGTTATCGACTTCCTAAAATCGACTTTTCATGATCCATGATTTTCCAAAGATAATATCACGAACACAGTCGCTGTATTATCTTTCTGATACTATCTACAGTATTATGTACAATATTATATGTTTATTGATATATAGATCTAGTACGAAAGCCAATGGTCGTTCGTATCAGGTATATATTGAAAGATATTAATGATTTTATCAGCGATCTAATTATCGCCAGATTTCTCTATTGCAAGAATCGCTTTGCTTTTAACGCAATCGATCGTCGATCCTATGTTATATACATAAGTTTTAATTCGGATTACCGGTTTGAGAAAATAAGAATGTCAGTCTATACAAATATTCGTCACGGTCGCAGGCGGCCGGATGTTAAAAAAAGATTCGATGAGCGCCTTGTGCGGCCTAATTAAGATATGTAAGCGATATGACCATCCCACTGTTGCTTAGATCACTATTGTCTCTTCCATGCCCCGGAATGACGTAAATAAATTGGGCATGTGTTGGTTGAAATATATGATAGCCGCAGTTTACATAATAAGTGAGAGCAATTGAAGTACATAGTGACTATTTATATTTCAAAACTAGTGACTGGCCCCGGCTTCGCCTGGGTAGAATCTATGAATGGGGTGTCATTTAGATTTAAAATAATTATAAAAGTCCATGTATTATTTTTCGATTTCAAAAAAATATCTCTAACTCTTTCGGATAAAATGTAGACTTGGCGTTGCTCTCTATCTGTTTGTAGTGTTTCATTACAATCGGTTCAGCCATTCCGAAGATTTGCCAGACAGATAAACAAAAATTTTGGAAATGGATTTTCATGTATTAATGGCATATAAATTAAAATAATTCTCTGAACCCAATAAAGGGCAATTATTTCGATATTACAAACAGACACTTCAATTTTTTGGATAATATAATTGGACTGATTTTATTGCATTTTTAATAACAAATTAATTTAACTATCGACGTTTCACAGCACACATGGCTATGTAAGAGGGGGAATTCCGCCAATAAATTGGAAAATAAAGGCTGAGTAATAAGGAGGGATTAACAGTGGCAAATTAATATAATAAAATCGTTATCTTTTCTCGCAACCCACGAAGTTCGCAGACGTCGGCGGAAACAAATGGTCGACACGTTTCCAAGCTAAGTATGGGCGGAGGTTAGCATATAAATATTTGGTTGCTTTTTTCTTTAATTGAAAATGTCGAAGACTGTGTTAAGCGTGGGTTGACGATACGAATTATAGGCCATTGTTGTTACGGAACGTTGGCCAGGCGAAGTGATTTTTTTTTTAAATTTTGACCGCATTATGTGGAGCGAAATTGTTAACAAATTTGCTTTCAGGCCTAAACTTTTTTAAATTAAAATTTATACCTTGATTCCATTGGAAAACTTGTAACTGATAAATTTATTAAAAAAATATATAATGAAAACTTTGATTTGGCATGTGTCATACAATTTTCGTTGAGGAACGTGGTAGATAAAACCACATTTTTTTTTATTCTCATAAAGTCCAAAATCGGTATGAATTATATATTCTAGTGTTTATTACTAAACGATTTGGAGTTTACTAATACCTATTTTAAGACGATTCACTCAAATACTCACGCCATCGCATCGGCTCCGTAACTCTAAATTGATGTTGACTTTGAGAAATAAGGGGCAACTCTTTTTACCCGAGGCCAAATTCCAAGCCAAGATCTCAAGTCACCGTTTGCTGTTATGGTGTTCATGCCAATTCAACCTCGCTTATCTAGCTCTTGAATTTAACACCTAAAGTGTAGCAGAATTTAACTAAAAGAACAAAAGAAGAAGAATATTTTATGTAGTAGAGCCACACTGCAACTATATGGTCGTAGCACGAATGGGTCGGCTCGACCAGGGTACCACGTTGTCACAGAATACCAGCGTAAAATAGCAGCTTAATGTTGCTGTGCTTCGTATGGTGAGTGTAGAGAACCGGACACCCGTTTTACTGGAAACGCGGCATTCCATCTTACAATGGTGACAATGCATCTGCATTTCTATTCTTAATCGAGGATAAATGTAGATGTCTACGGGCCACAGCCCATAGCATCCACTTACCATCAGGTAGACTATGTGCTCATTTGTCACCTTATACTAAAAAAAATCTTATGAAGAGCGAAATAGAAGTCGATTTTGTCTTATCGTAATTAGTTAAGTCTAAGTGATTGTATATATAAACTAGGATTAACACCTTTAATTGACGGTTTTATGTGTCACAAACTTTCCACTTTTACAAGTTTATTCGGTCTAAATTAAGAATATTCTAACTAGCGAATGTATAAGGTATCTCTAAAACATTTGGACACCATGGAATTATATTTCCCTTCATCATCGTCATTATCATTCCACTGCAGACTATAGCCCGGCTTCATTTGTTGTCACAAAGCACGGTCCTAAGCCATATGCATCCATCGACTTTGCACTCGTCGCATCAGTTTGTTACTCCATCTAGTAGTGAGGTTACCTAACTCTTATCCATCGGTTGTCGCTTCCATCTAAATATGCACATAATCAACAGAATTTATTACGTGGCTCTAAAAGCTGACGAATTTTCTTACGACAACATTATACGGAATTATGGTGTGAATAACTGATAAATTGTTATAGAAGTCGGATGATAAAAGCGTTCGAGCTATTAATTTTTTTTACTGTCACTCCATATCAAAAGTGAACTTTAAAAATCCTATCCATAATCCTATTGGTTATTTAATTTAGCATTTTATAACAAAATAAAACGGTTAATCAACGGACTCAACGAATAACGTCTACCAATTATCTAAATTTCGAAGTAGTAAGAAGCGATTGGCAATATTTAAAACATCGATGAAACCTAAAAATAGCTTCAATATTAATTCTCTATAGTGAATTAAAATAGTACCTATAAAAATAACAAATTATTAACATTTTCATTAATATGAAAACTAATAGCTACTAAAGAAGTTTTTGTAAAGATTTCTTATATTTACGCGAAGACTACACATTAAATGAAACTAATGAAATAACTTTTTTAATTCCCGACGTTTCGGGTGCTTAACAGAGGACTGAGGTGTTGACTTCCCGGAACTTCAATAGAGAAGATGGATGCGTGCTGCCATCTGCTTGGGATCCTATAATTAATAAAATTAAATCCAAACCCACGTATACCACTGCAAAACTTCAAGATACTGTAAGCTCATTCTGCGTAGATCGGACCAAAAATTAATATTCAAAAACTGAAGGTAGCCGGGCTAACTATGACATCGGGACGTCAAACACCTCAGTCCACCCCGTGACCATGGGTGCTGTAAAGCACCCGAAACGTCGGGAATTAAAAAGTTAAATTAAACGCGATAGAATCCGTACTAACTAGTTTAATTTAAAGTTTTTGTAAGTCAAACATTATAAACTCTGTTATGATCGTTATAATAGTCACGTTAAATTAAAATTGACTCACGACTCGCTACAATTTATAAAAAGGAACAATAAATAAATAAATATAAAATGGCACTCCCGTCTATTATTAATATTTCAGTACCAATTATCTAAATACGGTATCGGTTTTGGTGCTTAGTATTGGTTAGAATGAGTAAATCTATCAAGTAATGCATGCTAACAGACACATTCTCGAAAAGGGCAGACTCAAAAGGTTGTCGAATGTTGATGATGATATTGTCTGTTTCAGCTTTATTTCTGCCTTGTACCTAACGAGCGTTTGGTAACAACTGGTGTAAATTAACCATTGGTCACACTCATAATGCAATGTCATCGACTATTGCATTTTGAGTCGTCTCATCTCTGACCCCGAAAGATCTCAATCTCTAGTTTTTCATGCTATTAGGAGTTGAATGAAGGTGGGTCAATTCTACACTTGTAAGCTAATATTTATTGAACTTTAGTAATATATTCTACTTAGTAATTTTTGATTGCAGAAACATAAAAAATAGGTTTGATAAGGTATTAAACGTGTCATTGGATTGTGTTATATTTTATTGGTGTCACCTCCTTTTTTGCCTAAGAGTATGTTTAGGTTGGTACCAATCTCTTACTAATTTCTAAGTATACAATAAATGCTAGCCACATTAGTATAACCACGACAGTGTTTCGTTTTGAAAGGTAAGAACCCTGGTATAATTACAGGCTTTTCAGCAGTTCATCTTAATCCAGAAGTGTGACAAATGGTCTTCTTTCCTTGAAGTTGATAACAGGTGTCCAAGAGCAGCAGTAACTAAGCTTAGCTGATATTAAGAGGACTGATTGACCGATTTCTAAAAAAAATATGAAAAGAAATTCGCAATTATCAAAGATATTAAAGTACATATATACTACTATGCTTAGGACTTGATATTTTCTAGTTTTTTCGGAAATGTGTACGTAATTTAAGAGATTATTGCTGCAATTAAATTTGAATAAAAAACTGTTTCTGCGTTCTTTCAAAATTTTTAAACAATGTCTCATTTTGAACCATTCGTCATACGAAAGCTCTACGGTCCATAAGTTAATTTAAACATGTATTCGGCAACGCCGAGCAATATGCGGGCTTAAGCAATAACATGCTTATTAAATCATGAAGTTTTTACGATACCGACTAGGCGTGTGCCGGCGAACTTCGTAAATACCACATTTGCATCCCGGCCGAAGCCCGCCGCAGAAACCGACTCAATCGATCGCTAAAAAAATTCATCGCATTATACTCGCCGCGTACCTACAGCCTTGTCCAAAAACGTTGCAACTACCCTCACAGTTACATGCAAATATCGACTTAACCACCTACATTCAAAGTCTTAAGCAAGTTTAAGAGGTACATATCATAGGATCGCATAAATTGTAAAGATGTGACTACAATAATACGTGCACTGGGCCGGCGCGCGCGCAGTCTGATCTGACCACTACTGTGCATTTCCCACGGGCTGCGTATTCCATTATCTCTTTCACTCTGGATAGCGTTGTCACGCTTCCGCCTGATGGACTGGCGCTCTTGCGTTAAACGAAGCACACCCACACACGGTGTCGGGTATTTCAGATTGTTCCGAGGAGACCGACATAGATTAGGTACGTCAGGCGGCAGATCGCTTGTACGAACTTTGTTCTCGATATTACGATAAAACCGTGTAACCGAAGGCAAGTATGAGATTTTTATTAGAATGAATATGCGTGTGTTTGCATAGCGGGCATAATGAACGTGAACAAAGTATTAATGTACATATGACATTCCAACAGCTTTACTGTCATAATTAGTAAATTACATAAGTATATACAACTCAAAGTATAGTAGTTATCATCATCATCACCATTACAGCTCTTTACAAGTCCACTACTAAACACAGACCTCCTTCAAGGAATGCCCCAAAGCACTGTCATGAGTCACCTGAATACATCGACTTCCTGCATGTTTTTCTTAGTCGTTACTCTATCTGGTGGAGACCGCCCGACACTTCGCTTATCAGTACGAGGCTGCCACTCGAAAACCTTTCTTTTCCATCGGCTATCGGTTGGTAGTTATAATAAACTAAAATAATTATAGTAAATAGAATAAGGCACTGAACTGTGGTTTACGAAAGACTATTCTACTTCGTGCATTAGGTATAAAGTATTTCTCCTTAAGATGTTTCGTGCCATCAAACTTGGAACTTAGAATGCAAATATATCTATACTAGGCAGTAAAGCTGCATTTCGGCCTAGAAGTCCGTTTGTTTGTCTAGTTTAGTACTATTCACATACCTGTTTCTGCCGCCAAGCAGCAGTGCACCCACTAAAGTTACCTCTAACTTTGAGTCATTTCATTAAAAAAAAAACACTTGCTATTTCTTCAGCTAGTTAGCTGTGTGCAGTCACAAAAAGGTATGATCGCCAGTGTAAAATATATTTGTTGCATATTTTATATATTTTAAAATAGTCCTTGCCCGAGACGTCACGACAAGTGATTTTAGAGTGACGAATATTCAAATAACTTAAAATTGTGAATTAAAGTTGAAATTTTAATGATAATAGTCGTAGCTTGACGCTATGAGTACAGGCTGACAACGCATCAGGAAGCGGGGATTTATTTGAAGTTATGTAACATTATTTTTTAAATCAAAAAATATCTTTACGTGACTGATAAAATCAAGGACATTATAGGAAGGATTTGGCATATTACGTGGTTACCTATATAACACAAATGGGTCGGCTCGACTCGACCGAGAAAGTACCACGCTGTCACAAAATACGAGCGTGAAATAGCAGCTTAATGCTGTTGTGTTTCGTATGGTGAGTGTAGAGAACTGGAGACCATTTTCACAGGAAATGAGGCATTCCATCTTACTCCTCAGGAGTGAAAACGCATTTTGCATTTTGATTCTTAATCGAGGGTAGATGTACCTAGATGTCTATAGGCCAAAGCATCCACGTATCTCTTCTATAAAAATATTTATATTTATAAAATAAAATTAACACAACATCGGAAATAACAGACGTAATTCACACAGAACGACGACAGGGAAATGGCAAAAGGTCACTGAATAGACACAGAATCTTCCGAGTGTAATGAAACATGATCAACAGATAGAATAGGTACATAACAATGCAGTGATCTAGACTATATTTTATTGGAAAACTTGGAGATACCTATATTTTTTGAGAAATCGAGAAATTGTTAAAATAAGTGATCTTTGATCAATATCTTCAATCTAAATGACGCCACATTAATCTATCCTACCCAAGCGAAGCCGACGCGGGTCGCTAGTCTTAAATATACTGTTGTAATCGAACATAAACGAAACTTTAACGCATCACGCTTTTTGGACTATACCGGATATATAGACTTCTAATACTAGGATCGTAAAGCCACCTGCTGCTGGCGACAATGGTAAATCTTCCCTAATACGTGTGAGGCTCGTGTACGTTGGACGTGTGTGGACTGTTATCTCATCCATCCATTCCATCCATTACATCCTATAAAAGTCCATATAGGCATCTGATTATGTGACAGTTGAAAACAAAAAATATAAACTTTTTTGCCAACATGTACTGGAGTGCTATATTTTTGCTGTGTTACCCTCACGAAAATTATTGGTATATTTTTCCCTTTAGTGGGACGTACATGATTGGGTGGCTCACTCCTTATTATAAAAAAACAGAATCTACTCCTTTTAAAAGGCCGACAACGCTCTTGCAATTCCCCCGGTGTTGCAGTAGTTCATAGGCTATACTCTCTTGTCCCTCGTTTTACCAGATTTCAGCATACATTCACGTTTTGAAGTTTGTTTTTAAGGTTATTAACATTATCCTAATTCTGCTCCAGAATTAGGGTAGTGTTTTTCTAGTGAATGTATGTATCTATTTTTCTTTAGCAAGATTTGTAGCCTAAACAATCTTTAGCATATATAAGGTGTCGTTAGATTCGTCAAACAATCGTGAACATTTGCTTATATTATATGTAGCATTCATTTTTTGTTATAACATTAGAGTAACAACCAATCTAACCACTCACTATCGGGTGGACTGCATCTGATAGTGAGTGTTTTCAGCACATACCTAGACACCATTACGTCAATATTCAATAAGGATTGGGTATTTGACACTGTAGTTAATTGAAATCACAGAACTATTCCTCTCTACCGAGAGCTTAAAATCGTTACATTGAGTTGTCATAACAAACATTACTAAAGAAACTATTTGAAAATATAATGTAATTCCATTTTCAAATGTCTCTTGTAGATTCTTTATGCTTAACTTAGGCCTCCACTATAGATTGCCTCATAGTGGATATTTGTTATAGTTACATTTTAAATGATCTTAAAAAACATATCTTCTATTAGTCTTTAAATACCTATTACTTATATAAAAATTAATAATTCAATATTATGGATTTTTTTTTGACTTATCCTTATCCTTAAGAGGTATTTTCCGAACCAGGGGTAAGTAAAAAAATGACTTTCAATAAGTATTATGTAATAATCTATATTGAATAAAAATTATTCTATTCTATTCTATTCTATTAGGTACCTTAAGTAAGTGCGTGTGAAGTGTGCACAGATTAAATCTATTTTCATAACTAGCAATGTTGCAGTGTTTGTAATATTTTAAACAAAAGTATTCACTAAAAGTTTTTTTAAAACGAAATAATAATGAAATAAACGGTTACAGACGATAAGTTTTAAAAACAATCTAAATGACGCCACATTAATAGACTTCACTCAGGCGAAGCCGGGGCGGGTCGCTAGTTATGTAATAATTTGATCGGTCGCCCCGAATAGTTAGAAAAAATAAATATTTCAGCCCGAAACAAGTAGTACAACTAATGTTTACAAACTGTTCATAGTACAAGCACCGGATCATTCTACCATTGTTTTACGTTATAACAATAAATAACTATTAAAATACAAATGAATGTCTAAGAAGAAATCGTAATGCAACTGCTACAACATTATTTTGTGTAATTATGACGTTAAATTATGACGTTCCGACATTAATAGTATAATCGTTATTACAAAACGAACATTGCAAACAATATCAATGGCTACAGATTGTTATTTAAGAGCCATTCGATGTTACTTAATAAACACCTTAATTCAATTAGATAGAATAACAATTTTAATTCAGAAGTCTTATTATTATAATGGTAAAGTCTAGATTCCTAATGCAAATTGAGCTTGGTGTTTTAGCCTACTGATCGCCTAGCAATAAAGTTTCAAGCGTGAGGTGCCCTGCAGAGTCCGTATAAACAAGGTGCCCCTGCGCATATCTTTATTTGCATAGTTATTCCGTTGTTTTATTGCAACGAAATCGCTTGGATGCTTGCTGAGTGCTGGCTAAAACGACAATTTTATCCTTGATCCTTTTATTGCTCATTCTTTGTGTTTTTATTGATATATTTATGAAGAAATCTGCAAAAAGATGGCAGCGTTAAAGATAATAGAATAAAGAGCTTGGACCGAACCTCGGTAATATCAATTTCATTTGGAAACAGGTTAGCAAATACATCAAATTAGGCAGGAGTTTTTCCTTGTACTTTAAAAAGTAGAGGGGATTATGGAATAATTAGCTTCAGTGTGTGTTGATGGACATGACATGTCTTCGAAACCCAGTGCCAGAAAATCAAACCAAAGCCCAATTCGCTATTTAGTAGGTTACACTGCGTTTAAGTGCGGTTCGTATTTTGTAGAAAAGGTAACATTTTTTTTTATAGAATACTAGCTGGGCCAGGCGCGTTGCTGCCGCAGAAGAAATAATTGTGGAAATATTGTTTTAAATTTGAAAGGGCTATATAGTTTAATTAGGAATGTTAATACATTCTTTAAAGTTGAATGATATATAACTTTCAAATAAATTTGTCGGTACAATACGCGCGCCACCTACTGTAAGTTAAATGTACTATGCTTTATAATCAAGTTGCAAGTGCAAGCAATAAGTTGACAAAGTTTTACCACAATTTGATGAACGGAATGGCACCGCATAAAATACGAACCAACAAACATTAATTTTTATATATTAGAAGGGTGACAAATGAGTACACAGTCAACTTGATAGTAAGTTAATACTGTGGCTCATAGACATCTACTTCTATCCTCGATTAAGTATCAAACTAACTGAGGACTAAGATGGAATGCGTCGTCTGCAATAAAAAAAGTTCTCTAGTTCTCTACACTCACTATACGAAACACAGCAATACTGAGCTGGTTTACGCTGGTATTCTGTCATCATTCGTGCTACAACAATAATATAGCTGCAGGATGGCTCTCCCACATGTAAAAGATTACATCCCTTTATATCCCAAATGTTTTGTTTATATTTAACGCTATTAGGAATTGATATCCTATAATTTAACTAGAACTGGGAATAACTGCAAAAAACTAACAGCATTTTTAATGAAAAGATTTTCACTTAGGTAAAACGCTTTGTATCTTCTGACGCTTTTTTTAACTGTTATAAGCCAATGCTGGATTACTACCGCCTGTGTGTAAATGGTGCTGTAGTATAAGATACTATGGACTCTTAATTTGATTCGAGTCCATACTAATCCCTACAAAGTTTAGAGTTTGAGTTTGAACTCGAGATTGTCGTTATTTAAATAGTTGGCAAAACTCTAAAAATAAGCTTAAAAATTTACATAACGAATAGTGCTTTTCATTTTCAACCCCCTTATACTTTTCCTGTAAAACTTAGTTAATACTATGTCGTTGAAGAAGTTACCCGTATTTTTAACACATAGAAAACCATTAAAGAACAGATAAAATTTAAAAAAAAATACGCGGCTCAGCTGACTATATATCAGCTGGTGGTTTATTTTTTTAATAATTGCAATTTGATTTAAGATGCTAATAATTAAAGTGCCAAATTATTTTCGTTGTTTATGAAGTTGCAAAAGTTTGCTGATTCTCTATAAGTGTATAGTTATAACAGACAACGCAACTTGACGTAGATTTCAGAACGGTCGCTCACGAAGTGTTTCAGAGCATTGCCTCAGGCACCTCGTCGTGGGAACGCCGGAATGCCTCCACTGGATCTACGCCCTTCACTCTGCCTACAAATTGATACATATGTTTTGTTTTAAATTCTAATATTCAAACCTTGGAAGCTATTATCTCTGAAGACTAGTTATAGTCTTTTTACTGTTGTATATAATACAAGTTGTACATAAGATACAAATAATATTGTGTTTCGTCCGTCTTAGATAACGTTTAAAAACTCTTCTACTGTAAATTCTCACAGAATACCAACGTAAAATAACAGCTCAATGCTGCTGTGTTTCGTATGGTGATTGTAGAGAGAGAACCAGAGACCCCTTTTTTCTGGAAACGAGGCATTCCATCGTAGTCCTCATAGGTGACAACGCATGTGCATTTTGATTTTTAATCTAGGATAGATGTAGATGTCTATGGGCCACAACATCCACTTACTATCAGGTGGGCTGGTTGCTCATTTGTCAAATCGATCCTTTAAAAAAAAGTAAATGCCGTTTTTCCTTTTCCTTCTTTATCAGCCAGTAAAAGTGCTCTGCTGGACACGGGTCTTTGGTAGTTTGGCAATCTCAGTACCAGACGTCTTAGAGCCTGGTATTTTTTATTATTATTTACGTCTGGCATAAACAAGATGTTTATACCGCCATCCATTGGAGTCATAAGATATTTCTGGTATTTTTCAAAGCCGCCTCTTACGACATCTGTGAGGCGAAATGGGATATTGGATTCCCTTAAATTTCAATCACACTTTATACAACGGTTCTATTCGAATGTCTAATTAAGAAAATCACCAAACAGATAAACTATAAATAGACATTCAGGAGCGAAGTAGCTACGCGTTTCTATATAATATATAGAATATTAGAGTGATTTTTATTCAATATAGATTACAAGAATCCTCACTGAAAGTCATTTACGCTTTTACGGATTCGAAGTTCGGATTGAAAATCTGTCGGAAAAACCAGCAAGAAATCCAACTAAACAGAGTTTTTTTAAATATTAATTTATATTAAAAAAAAAACTGTTTGTATGGCCTACAAATTAGTGGTGTGGGTCTGGATGTTTGTTTATGTGCAATTTATGTATATAAAACGCCTTCACGATATACAAGAGAATCGTAGTGTTGTAACCGTTTTGGTTACAATAAAACTTATCACATTATATCAAATCCTTTTGTAGTCCACTTATAGGCATAGGGTTTTCCAAGATTTAGTTGGTGAGCATTACTTTGAAGATTTGGCCACATTCACGCCGGGCTGTAGGATTGGCGAACGTAGAGTCGATAAACGCGCATGAATTATGCTGCTACCCATCACCTGTGTGTGATATTTAATACGGGTCCCTCAACGAGCTATGTACAAGGCTATGCTAAGAGTATCTCTGCGTGATAGCATCCATAATGGTGTTATCCGCATTGGAACCAGAGTAACCAACTTAGCTCAACGGATATGTAAACTGAAGTGGCAATGGGCCGGCCGTATAGCTCGAAGAACCGACAACCGATGGAAAAAAATATTCTAGATGGGCAGCCTACTACCGGTTTGCAATGTGTAGGGCGCTTTCTACAAGATGGAGTGATGACGTGGTATGCAGGAAGTCGATGAATGCAGGTGGCCCGGAACAATATTTTGTGTTATTTCTTAGAGGAGGTCTGTGTTCAGTAATGTGCTTGTGCAGGGCTGTTTTTATAGAATAGCAAGCGAACACATAGTCCGCCTGATTGTAAGTGGATGCTGTGGCTCATAGCTGTCTATAATAGATTAAGAATCAAAATGCAGATTCGTTGAGCACTGAAACGGAATGCCTCGTTTCTAGTTAAAAGGGTCTCCGCCTCTCTACACTTACCATACGAAACACAGCAGCATTAAGCTGTTATTTTACGCTGGTGTTCTGTAAGACCATCGTAACAAGTCCTTTTCCGGTCGAGACGACTCATTTGTGCTACAATCATAATATACCACGTATAAAAGACCTGAAATGATGATGAAGTTTTTGGATGTATTTTCCGATATCAATCGACCGCCATAGTCTCGTTCCTTTAGTTTGTTTCTTAGGATCAAAAATTGACATTACACCCATATAAGTACCCCAGCATCTTCCTGACACCCACTAGATGGAGTGACGACCTGGTAAGATATGCAGGAAGTCGATGTATGCAGGTGGTTCAGGACCATGATTTGTGTTGTTCCTTGGGGAGGCCTGTGTTCAGCAGTGGATTTGTGAAGGCTGTACTGAATTAATGAATGAATGAATGAAATACACCAACATGCAAAGGAGCAGCGGTTGCTCCACAATGCTCTTAAAAATGAGAGGAGGCCTGTGCCCAGCTGTGGGACGCTGTAACTTGTTGTAATAGTAATATCAATCCTCGAAATTTTAGAAGTTAAGGATTAAAAAGTGGCTTGCAGTGTGTATCGCTGCTGTGAAACTTATACTTATGTTGGTTTCAGTTTTAGTGTAATGGAAACGTTTCAACCACTTAGTCCGGACAGTCCGTTTCTTGATACTTGATATATGGTCACTGTATTCGTATCTCACATGACGGTAATTACTCGTAACTACTAACCAGCGTTGCCGTTTCACTTGAACATCATAAAGGCCGGCGAAACTTTATAGTTGCTCTAAGTATAGGAATTATTACTATTTTGAGGGCAATACCCTTACCGTTCTTCAGGCATCGGCACCGCGAGATGAATGGTCATGATTCTATACATGTTACGGCTTGTACAATGGGTTTGCCTGTCCTCCTATTGTACTGGCGGCGCGCTTTTATGCGCAGACGTCACACGATACAGGACCAGAGTGCGCATGCGTACTTTTAAGCAGTGTACATGCGACAGTAACATATGCGACTAGTCGCAGTAGTTTCATATGCATATTATATGAAATGACTTTTGTCTTGACTGTATCGTTTGTCTAATGGTCGTAACCGTGATTGCGGATTATGAGGTCTCGGGTTGGTATCTCGTCAGGCCTATGCCCAGCAATGAACTCTTATGGACTGATGAAGGAGAAGATGTAGATACCTACATATCAGTCACATACCATGTTACTATAAAACTGCACCAACTGATCATGAGGTCTTGGATTCGAGTTGCGAGTCGAGCCAAAGTAAGTTATTGAGTTTTCCTGCCAAAAATTCTCAGTAGCAGCCCGGCGGTAGGAAGTTGGCGGTGTTTCCCTTGTCTCGGAAAGCACGTAACGCCGTAGGTCCCTGATCTCTCTCCGGTCGATATAGAGTGCATCTGTATTTGTGCACACACTCGTGCACTTTAATCCTGTCTGTTCTGTTGAAACTGACCGATATTCGGTTTGGAGGACATTATATGAAGTTGTAAAGTACAGATGTTCAATCTTCGTCATTCTGCCCTTATCCGAAATTATTTGGGGTCGGTATAAAATGTCTTCCATCCTATTCACCTCTATTAGCCGTTATCTCTTCACTCACTTCTTTATAACGCTTAATCTCTAACATATTTCATCCATCTTTTCTTAGGCCTCTCTCCACTCTTATATCCATCGACTTTCATTACGTATGAGTAGGGGTTAAAATGCTTATTTTAACTACACTAAATAAAGCTGTACTGTAGCGTATTATGGTTGCAGCACAAATGGGTTGATTTGACCGGGTAATGACTACGCTCGGACAGAATACCACCATGATATAGCAGCATAATGTTGCTTTACTTCGTATTCGTACGGTGAGTGACGAGTACCGGAGACGTAACGTTGCATTCCATCTTAGTCCTCAGCGGTGACAACGAATTTTCATTTTGATACTTATTCGAGGATCTACTTACCATCAGGTAGACTGTGCGCTCGTTTTTCAGCCTTAATGCATTGAAATCAATTAGGGCTTTTATCTTTTAGGTTTAGGAAAATTTACTTTATGATCTAACTGGTAACATTTAATTGATCATAAAAATTCAAATTTTAAGTAACTATTGACTGCTACTAGATGGCGTTACCTCTACTGTGAGATTATAATATGAGCGAACATAATATTACCAATAAATATTTTTTTCTTGCTTTCTAACAATTACCTTCTTCTTCTTCTTCCTTGCCTTGTCCCTTTATTTGGGGTCGGCTCTCCTCGTTTTTATGCGCCAAGATTTTCTATCTTGGGTGGCTGTATTTCAAGCTGTGCTCATTCCAGATCCTTTTTATTTAAAGGATAGGGTGACAAACGAGCACACAGTCCACCTGATGGTAAGTGGTTGCTGTGACCCTTAGACGTCTACATCTATCTTCAATAAAGAATCAAAATGCAGATGCGTTGTCACCCGTGAGGACTAAGATGAAATGCCTCTTTTCCAGTAAAGAGGTCTCTGGTTCTCTACACTCACCATACGTAACACAGCAGTGTCAAGCTGCTATTTTACGCTGGTATTCTGTGAGAGCGTGGTCCTTCCCCGGTCGTGCCGACCCATTCGTGCTACAACTATACTACTAATATAACTGCAGCATAGCTCTACCACGTATCCTTGGATACGGTTGTCCACCACGTGGCTAACGGGCGTCCCCTGCCTTTCTTTTTCTCTGGAATTGCCAAGGCCTTCTTCACTGGGTGTTCTTCTTTCCGCTTCATTACATGCCCATACCATCGCATACGATTCTCGACCATCTTGTCTACAATGGGTGTAACTTTAAAGGAGCCTCTGATGTACTCATTGCGCACTTTATCAAGTCTCGTTACGCCTGCTGACCATCGTAGCATTTTCATTTCATTCGTGTGCATCTTTTTTTCGTGGATCTTCTTTGCCGCCCAGCATTCGGCACCATGTAACATGACAGGTCTTACAGCCGTTTTGGAAATCTTGCCTTTCAGTTGTATTGGCATCCTGCTATCGCAAAGTATTCCTGATAGGGTTCTCCACCTTAGCCACGCTGCATTAATTCTATGAGTTACGTCTGCGTCGATGTTGACATCCGCCGTTAGCACTGAGCCGAGGTATTTAAATTTGCTGACGCAGGGCAGTGGCTGGCCGTCGATGGAGACACTTATGTTGAGCGTATATTGTTCACTAAAACTGCACCTCAGAAACTCGGTCTTGCTCCTGCTGATATGGAGGCCATTGTTCTCGACAGCCTGTCTCCATTGCTCGAGTGTCGCTTGTAGTTGAATCGCACATTTGTCGATGAGTGTCGTCCGCATATAGCATGCACCACGGGAGGGGGGACTGGATGTCTTTAGTTAGATAGTCCAGAGATAGGTTAAATAGGAATGGGCTTAGTGCCGATCCCTGATGCACTCCGACCTTAACTTGGAACGGTTCGCTAAGTCCTGCCAGGCTTCTCACCTGTGTGCTTATGTCTTGATACATATCATGCACCAGGTGAATATAGAGTTCTGGTATTTGTTGTGCTCTCATAGCTTTCATGGTATTCTGTCGAAAGCCTTTTCCAGGTCTATGAATACTAGGTGGAGGTCTTCTCTGTTGGTTCGGTGTTTTTCCATCAGAATCCTTATGGCTTGGATTGCATCAGTCGTTGATCTTCCTGGCATGAAACCGCACTGATTATCAGATATGGACACCAACTGACCAAGTCGGTGTTTGAGTATGCGCTCCCATAGTTTCAGAGTATGTGAAGTAAGTTTGATACCCTATAATAGGGTATTTTACACCATGTAAAAAAATCAAAAATATATATTTATGATAGATTTTGTAAAAGTAAACGAGAAATATTGATTTCTATTTATAAAATGCATTATAAATTTTATATTTCAATTTTAAGATAATTTTAGTGTGCTTCCTTCCTTGTTAATTAGGTAAGGTCTCTTACCGTGATACTGTTTAGTGATATTCTTATAGACAATAAGTATCTTTCATGTAATTGTAGTTACAAACGGGCTTTATTAGTTTGAAATATTGGAGGGGCATTGTTTCCCTATCGATTTAGGAGTGTCTTATAGCCTATAAGAACTAGCTCTCTGTTGCTTATCAATGGAAATTGGTATTTATGTATTCCATCTTTTCCTGGGTAACCAGGGTTGTCTGTTAGAGAATGCCATAGGGCATTAAGTTCGCCCTCTGTATCCCATAGTTGAAGTTGTATTGCAATAAAGGACAAATAAATAAATAACTCTCGCCTCTTCCACATCACTATACCCAAGCATGTATGCGTAGGTATTATGGATGTGGAGGAGGCGAGAGACGTGTGTCAGGATCGTGCCAAATGGAAGTCCTTAGTCTCTGCCTACCCCTCTAGGTGACAGGCGTGAGTGTTTATGTTATGTTTATGTTAAATAAATAAAGAGGTAAAATAATAATAAGGTGATATCAGCTCCATGACTTTCCTATGAAAATACTATTAGATGAACTAACTATCATAGTACCTAGTACATTTAACTAATATTATTATCGAAAAAAAATGATAGTCTATGATAAGAGAAGTATAGGGTAAGTCTTAGTTTCATTTATTCATTTGCATGACAAATGGGTTTACAATCCGTCTGATCGAATGGTAATTGTAATCCACACCTAATATAGAAAAAAGTGTTAATGATAGATGTATTAAATGTTCTCCGTATAGTGGCGGCGTACAAAATCCACTACTCAATATCATCCCGTGGTTGTCGTAAGGCGACAGATGGAAACTGAAAAAGGAGATGGGCAGCATCTTTCTGATAACAACCTGCCTGACAAGCGTAGCAACTATGGCAAATAACTCTCGTATGAGGTAATGTTTGGGGAGGCCTATTTTCAGCAGTGGACTGATGATAGGCTGTAATGAATGAAAGATGTATTGCCACCGCTGAACACTAACATGAAAAGCGTGTTTACCAGTAAGATCTATTTGGCTTTTCGTAATTTACCATACAAACAGTAGAATTTCTGATTTTTTCTACTAAAATTTTTAAGAGGTTGCACGCCCTTCGGTCAAATAGACTGTTTACGAAAGGATTTGTGTCGCGCAAAAACCAATAAAATTCTGTATCGTCTCGAAGTCGTGGGACTTTGTTTTTGGATAAATGCGATTTACTGATGATACATTGCGCAAAAACGTACCTGATATAATTTTAAAGTACAAAACGGGGTGTTCGAGGACCTCTAAAACGTCCAGATTTCCCAAACCATAGTCTATCTGTTTTGTATACATTTTTAACCCTGAATTTCAGTGCTTCTAAGAAGATAAAGTTAAATCCTATTGTACTGAATAATAATTGTTTTGCAGGGATTTCTACCATCTTCTTTTAATTGAAGAGCGTTTTAATTTTAAGGTTACTGAAAAATAATGATTAATAAAACTGTTGAGGGACGCTAGTGTGTACGCGCACTAAGGAGGGAATAAATAAGCGCGCGCACGTCATGTACCGGCGGAGGACGCCACGCCAAGCGACGGCTACGTCAATGGAGGCCGTTATGGCCCTATATTACAAGCACGGCTCTGGTTAATTTATTCATGAGCATACGTTAACAAGAATGACACATTTTCCTTTATTTGCGAAATGATCCATATGGGTAAACATTTTTTGATACGATGCCTGTCTTTCGTTTAGCACAAAGTGTTTCGGTGGCCAAATTTAGATGTAAAAAATATATTTGCAGCCTATGTGTCCCACAGATGGGCATAGGCCTCCTCTAATTTCTGTGAGCGTTTTGGAGCAGATAGTTCGGTCTGATGATCTCATAGCTTCCAAAAAATGGCCGTAGAACCATCTGGCGCCAAAAATTTGGCGTAAACGAGACGGGCGATAGGTACAAGATAAGATGCTGCGATCGTAAATCCACGAGGAGAGCCCCCATGTCCAGCGTAAAATTTTAGTATTATCCAATATGCGTGCATGTTACCAATAAATATTTTTTTTCTTGCTTTCTAACAACAACCTTCATCTTCTTCTTCCTTGCCTTGTCCGTTCTATCTTGGGTGTCTGTTTCAAGCTGTGCTCAATCCAGATCCTTTTTTTTTTATAGGATAGGGTGACAAACGAGCACACAGTCCACCTGATGGTAAGTGGTTGCTGTGACCCATAGACATCTACATCTACCCTCAATAAAGAATCAAAATGTAGATGCGTTGTCACCCGTGAGGACTAAGATGGAATGCCTCTTTTCCAGTAAAGAGGGTCTCCGGTTTTCTACACTTACCATACGAAACACAGCAGTGTTAAGCTGCTATTTTACGCTGGTACTATTCTAAGAGCATAGTCCTTCCCCGGTCGAGCCGACCCATTCGTGCTACAACTATACTACTAATATAACTGCAGCATAGCTCTACCACGTATCCTTGGATACGGTTGTCCACCACGTGGCTAACGGGCGTCCCCTGCCTTTCTTTTTCTCTGGAATCGCCAAGGCCTTCCTCACTGGGTGTTCTTCTTTCCGCCTCATTACATGCCCATACCATCGCATACGACTCTCGACCATCTTGTCTACAATGGGTGTAACTTTAAAGGAGCCTCTATACGACGACGATTAGCTATATACAGCCGACCAAAATTCTAACAACAACCCTTCTACTTAATTTAAGTTTCGTCATCATTACATTATTAATTCGATTTCGACTTACGGTTATAGCCTATTAAAGTCCCTTTTTATATGGAATAAGGGTGACAAACGAGCACACAGTCCATCTGATGGTAAGTGGATGCTGTGGCTCATAGACGTCTAAATTTATCCTCGATTAAGAATCAAAATGCAGATACGTTGTCAGTGCGCAGACCCCTGAGGAATAAGATGGAATGCCTCGTTTCCAGTAAAAAGGGTCGCCGGTTCTCTACATTCACCATACGAAACACAGCACCATTTAGCTGCTATTTTACGCTGGTATTCTGTGAGAGCGTGGTCCTACCCCAGTCGAGCCGAACCATTTGTGCTACATTCGTGTACTTACAATAATAGCTGCACCTTGCCTCTACAACGTATACTGCTGAACATAGGCCTCCCCCATATATTGCCTCATAGGGGGTACCTATATTTGCCACAGTTGCCACGCTTGGTACGCGGGGACTAGCAGCAATGACCGAAATTCGGTCTGGAGGACATTATTATATTTTTTATGTAAGATATTCTTAAATATCTGGTTTAATAGCTTCATGACTGCCGAATAAAAGTAATAAATCTGTTGTTCGTTTATCAAAAAAGCTCCTTGATAATTGCGGTAATAATTTATGAGCGCATTTGTAGTGATTTTATTTATCCTTAAACTGAACTAGCCGACTTCTATTTGAAGAATAATTCAAAACGATAGAATATAATGAAACGGCCCGCCCGCCGCGGTTCGCAAATGAGCTGCGACGTCAAAGCACCGACTTTGGTCGGTGGTCCAAAAGTGCCAGCAACATTATTTGTGACGTGTCACCACCAACGTTGAACCACAATAACGAGTAAATCCAATATATTTGCAGCTACAATAACCATTAAACTTAATATAAACACTTTTAAGTCGTACGCATAAGGGTTATTACTGACGAATAACATTTCAGCAAATTTGAATTTGGTTTTACATTTTACTTTATGGCCATAAAGGCACCCTATCGGTTTTCCGCGGTGTTCCGAGAATGAGTATTGATTTTGTTCATATTTCGGTGACATCTCGCTCGGTATCCGTATGTAAACGTCTTGAAACATTGCCGGCCACAAATAAAGACTTCCTGTGTGGCGAAATAAGTAAATGAACGTTGCTCATACATCCGTTCATACGAAAAACTTTGTTGGTAAATGGGAAACTCAAAATTATTTCTTTAACTATTTTAAATATTAAGATTTTTTTTAATTTTAATAGTTGCGTAAGATTTTTTAATTTCATTACAAATACTGGCCATTAATTTTTGTGACAAAGATATTAAAGAGCTTATTGTAGACCTGCTTAGAAATAATTAAATATTTTGCCGACTTAAAAATTGTTCGTGTTTTTTGTTATTGATTATTATTGAAAAAATCTTATTGTGATAATATAAAAATATTAATAAGTTTGATAAAATAAATGATTCATAATTTATAAAAATTCGATAATAGTTTGTTTTAAGTAATAGTAAAGGTTTATAATAAATTTCTTATGCGTATATTTTGATATCACTTTAAAAACTATTTTATTTAACTAAATGATAGGTACCTACACCTCAAATTGAAGAAATTCAATAATTCTAATATTAATTTTACACATTAATGTAATGACGATTTGCCGCTTAATATTAATAATAATCACACTTCCATATTAAAATCATTCATATGAGTTTATTTATATTAATGATTAGAAACAGTTATTAAAGATTTCGAGCTGATGTTAAATATATAATTATCAATTAAATGACCGTAAAAATAGTTGCGTTGTTAATCTAATTGTTCATTAATCGTCTTCAAAATTAAGCAATTAATTTGTTTTAACGACTAGCTCCCACTTCGCCATCGTAACACATATAATTATGCATAATTTTATTAGGTACCTACACACGGACGCCTGCAGTTTTATATGCGTGGGCTGATATTATAGGGTTTAGTGTCGAATTCACTCATTTAGCTTTTTATCGTCTGGTTGTAAGAATGTTGCATTTTATCTGCCACGTAAAATGCAGAAGCAATAAAGTAAGAATTAATAGTTATTCTATTTCACGATGAAGTTTTGACTTTCGGGAGCGCTACTCCCGAGCGCCCGCAGCCTACGCACACTAACACAATGTGTATGTGAACGGCTAACAACAAACAAAGTCAAAAAGTCAAAACTTCATTACAAAATAGAATAACTATAACAGCGTAGGTACATATTTTTGGTATCTCCCTTCTCTTATATTTGCGGGTTTTTGGGCAGATAAGCGTCCTCCACGTTGCTCCAATGCGTGTTGGCGAACTACATAACGTTTGCTTCCTCACATTCTTTTCCTTCACCACCGAGTAGATAAGTGGTTAATAATCACATAAAATTGCAACTAAAAATTTTGTTAATGCCAGTGGGGTCGAACTCGGTTTTCGGCACCGCTTATCCCCTAAGCTACCACGGCTCTTAGAAACTATAATTTAGATAATGAAACATGAAAATTGCAAATGTTGAAACCTAAAACGATAAAAAAATTCGTAGTTACCTACAAAGACAAAGGCCTGTCACAAAAGCTATTTTGAAATATTATGGGTGTATTTAAAAAAATTATTCACGTTAGAAGTATTGCGATAAGGTTAATGTTTTGGGGTCATAAGCCAAAATGACAGTTAGATGGAAAATTAAACAATAAAATGACATAGCAAACAAGTTGAAATTTTAAGAACCGTTTTATTATAGTAGTTTTAATATTCGTTACCATCTATGTGAATATTTTATTCAACACTAGCGATCTGCCCCGGCTCCGCACGGGTGATATCTGGTTCTACAACAGTGCCACCTACCGGGTCCAACTATGCCTATAACCTTCTCGGAAGTGTAAGCAATATGTTGACAAAGTTTTACCGCAATCTGATGAACGGTATGGATGGCAGCGCATAAAATACGAACAAACAAAAATTATTTTTTATATATTAGATAGATTGATACTTGTTGGAAATTACTTATTCACTTCTACTACTGGTTTCGGAACAAACCTCTGTTTTGAGAAGAACCAGCAAGAAATTCAGCGGGACTTATATAATCAGTTAGTCACTTCTTAATGTATTTTTGCATGATGCCTTTTCCACTGTTGGGAGGATATTCCGTGATTGCCATGCTGAGCATGCAGATTGGCGATTGCAGTACTAGATTTCTCACACAACTGACGTTGCATCTAGTATATGCCAGTTGGTAAGACCATTATGTGTTGAAGGGCATGATATCTTTATAGTAATTCCCATATTCACCTTTTACGACACTAAAAGAATTGGGATACGGACAACTATACCCCGGTACATATACTGTATACACTTAAAACATGTAGGGTCAAACTCCTTTTGTTTAAAACTTATACAAAAATTATAATTTAGGTATACAGAATTCTATTAACAAAGAAAATAGTTAAATAATTTTTAAATCTAGGCATAGAAATGGCGACAAACACTTACAACTGTCAAATAATGATTCAATGACCGTTAGGGTAAATGTCGATTGTAACATAATACAGCATACATTTAATTCTAATGGTGTAAAAAGATTTGTTGAATACAAAATTTATCACAGTGAATATGAAAATCAGTGTGAATTATGTCTTCTGAAGATAAAACATAGTGGCTTGAAATGTCTTGCATCGACCTTGCTAAAGTGTCAACATATTTTAGAAAACAAAAGATTTATCCGTGTAATTATTATGATATCTCTCCCTACTCGGAATGACATAAGAATGGAGATATTTATTATAATAATAAATAAACGATATATTAGTCATAGATATCAAATTGTTTAACTTTTTTTTTATATTAATGAAGTTTAACATAAAAAGGTGAAAAGGTGAAAATATGCGAACTCGTTGAATATTACCTATCCTCCCCTGCCCGTGTTGCGGTTGATGGTTAGATGATGAAAAATCCAAACGAAAATGTCATTAAATGTCATAGATCGGCTATTGAAAGCAGATTCACCAGCAAGAGAATTTGTGTAACTCTACCAGGAAATGCGCCCAATGCATTTATGATATTATAATATTATATAATATTATCCCCCAGGCCAAATTTCGGCCACTGTGGCCAGTCTCAACGGAGACTAGATACATGAGCGTGACATGATAATAGCGAGGGAACAGAGGTGCTCACTCTATTCACTCATTCTCAAAGGACGGTAATCCGATTCGGCCAAAGAGATAGATCAGGTGCAGGACCAACGGCTTTATGGGCTTTCCAAGGCACGGATGTGAAAACTGATTTTGGCCCACCCGGGACCATAAGATCAGAAATTGCGCTTACGACCACCAGACCAAAGAGATAATATATATTAATAATAATGTCAACGGAGACTAGCCGCCATGATCGAAATTTCGCATTCGGGCACTATAATCCTTGTAAACAACTATAACTGTAAAACAATAAGTAATGTTTTTCAAATACTGTTAATTAAATTAGTGAACTGTGATTAAGTAGTATTTTCAAAGTTAGAATTTTAGATTGCAGTAATGCCTATAATATGAACAGTATACAAGCAAATTGATACGTACCTGTATATTATTTAAGACGAAAAACACTAATGCACCACACAGTCCAACTGTGGACTAAAATGGAATGTCTCGTATCCAATAAAAAGGGTTTCCG
Source organism: Parnassius orleans (assembly GCA_029286625.1). Taxonomy (NCBI): domain Eukaryota; kingdom Metazoa; phylum Arthropoda; class Insecta; order Lepidoptera; family Papilionidae; genus Parnassius; species Parnassius orleans. Next base: position 631,106 of record JAGSMP010000092.1, read on the forward strand.
GCTCTCTACAATCACCATATGAAACAGCAGCATTAAACTGATAGTGTATTAAAATAAAATAAAAAAGAAACTGGTTGGTGTCTCAAAGTTAAGCTAATTCAATTTAAAAATATTTTTTTTACGTGGTAGAGCCATGCTGCAGCTATATTAGTAGTATAATTGTAGCTCGTAGCACGAATGAGTCGGCTCGACCGGGGAAGGACCGCGCTCTCACAGAATACCAGCGTAAAATAGCAGCTTAACGCTGCCGTGTTTCGTATGGTGAGTGTAGAGAACCGGAGACCCTTTTTACTGGAAATAAGGCATTCCATCTTAGTTTTCACGGGTGACAACGCATCTGCATTTTGATTTGTAATCGAGGATAGATGTAGATGTCTATGGGCCACAGCAACCACTTACCATCAGGTAGATTGTGTGCTAGTTTGTCACCCTATTCTAAAAAAAAACAAATTCTAGGATATTGCTGCTTAGCATGTTAAACGTATTTTTTTTAATTGACTAAGAAATCGCAACAACAAACTGGTTTATGAAGACAAACTACTAAAACACACGCTTTTTTACTTCGTAACGTGTTGACTCTTGTATCGATTCAAAAGAAAAAAAGTAATCTGGCCTTGTCCTTACCTGGTGTTCCAATGTTATGACTTATTTGTCTCGCCACTATAGATTTATCGATATTCGAAGAATAAAATCGATGAAATCTACATAATACGTTCATTAAGTAACATATAAATTGATTTTTTGGTATAGTAACATATCAACATATTATGAAAAATAGAAACATCTGTGTTTTAACACTGTTAAGGAAGGAAAGAACATTAAAAAAGGATATTAAGATGATCTCGGTGACATTTCAATTATAATTTATTTGCAATAAGAAAACATGTCGCTTACTAAACAAACTACGTCTCTAATAAAATATGCTATATGGATCTATCGAGTCATAAATTTTATGCTAATTAATAAATCGATTTATATCCGGGTTTTAAATATAGAATTTGAAAATGTAGGTATAATATGGTTTGTATGGTCATCAACATTTTGCACATAATCGACGCAATATGTACCCCAACATCTATTATATGAGATTGTTAGCAATTCGCCTGTTGAGATAGCAAGTTACAAAAGAATTTTTTTTTAATTGTAAGGCACTAAGGTGCCATCCATCTTTCCTTTATCCTTTTTTTTTATTTAATTAGTTTACCAACGATTGTTCCACCAGTAAAAATCTTAATTGCTAAAGCTTAGTATCTAGGACATAATGCACAATCACTTATAGGTAATCATCGCTTACACAATGAAACATTAAATAATAAGGCTAAAATCTAAAAGCTACATCTCTAAAATTGTTTTTTTTTTTTTTTAATTTAGTGGTTGTCATACAATGTACGTCAAGGATTTGGTGATGGTCACAGTATTTGTTGTAAATATGGCTCATTCTAGAATTCGGGGAATTCGATCCTAGTAGCGTCCTACGGAATGGGCATACTAGAGGCTTGATAGGAGCACGAGGTATTCTCCGCGCCACTCTAAAGCAAAATTTTGAGTTCTGGACAGCATACGTAGTTTCTAATAATTTTGTAGAAGAACATTAGGTCAGTTATATCTCGTCGCTAGTCCAGTGATGTCAACCTAAAGTATTTTAATTATTTAGAGTACGAATAGGGATTACTCAGCTTGCCAACGAAGTACGATAAATGACGTATGAACCTTTTTTGAATTCGTTCAATCCTCAGACTATGGGTTGCAAAATGGGGACACCATACTACACTTCCGTATTCTAAAATTGAGCGCACTAGGCTGCAGTAGAGCAAAATTTTGGTTGCTGGTTTTCTGAAAAATTTCCCATTTCTTATTACGAAACCTAACATTTTTGATGCTCTCTTTGTAGCATGATCAATATGATTGAAGAATGTTAGTTTTGATCCAAAAGAATACCGAAATATTTGACAACATTTACCTTTGATCTGAATGCCTTCGATATGATAAGCAGTTGGAATAATTTTAGATTTCTTAGTAAATTTGATGTGCACACAATTATCTACGTTCAATTTCATGCCGTTTGTTGTACACCAAACCACCAAGGAGTCGATATGAAGAATTTATCCAAATCATAAATATCCTTGATATTTATAATTTGGGTAAATTCTTTACTGACGTACGAACTTGAAGTAAAACTTATCAAATCAATAACAATTGACAATGGTTTTTAACCTAATTTAATTTTCAAGCAATTTGTTTTATTGACAACCACTACTACCGTCCCAGCTTTGCCTGGTTTGGGTCTATCAATGTGGCTTCAGTGGCATTTAGGTTTAAGATGACCATCAAGAACCATTTATTTTATAATTTTTCGATTTCACAAAAAATGCTCCAAGTATTTTTACAGAAAACATAACTAAGATCACCCCTGGCATTGCTCTATCTGTTCGTGAAGTTTTATCCCAATCGTTTCAACCTTTCCGAAGATTAGCCCGGACGGACAGGCAAAATATGTAAAAAAGGTTATTTGTCTTAATGGCATGCAAATAACCCCCTCGGTTCAACAGGTAGTTATTTTTATATAACAGACAAACATTTCAATTTTATTTATTTATATGTAGATAACCGCTTTGGCTAGTAGATCAAGCCGCTTTAACTTTAGCTAGTTTTAGAAGATTATGCGAAGATATTCTAAATTATAAAAAACTTTACAATTAAATTATGATGATAATCTAGAATCGACATATGACCTTGTAGTGGATGTGTAAAAATGTCCACTACCCCCTTATTCCGTGGGTGTCGTAAGAGGCGACAAAGGAAAACAAACCAGGAGATGGGCAGCAGCGTCTTCCTAATAACAGTTAAAAATAAAAAAAATTGCAGTGGCCAACCCGTAAACCTATATTTTATACACTTATAGCCAATTTCTATTAAGTTGTGTTTTGTTAATTATTAAGTATGCACGCTACTACCTACTTGCTTTACATATAAAATTATTTCTTTCTCCCATAGGTCTTGTTACAAGAGAACTCTTATTAGGGTTAAGCTCACCTTTGTACATCTTTTTTGAATATTTTAAATTGTTATCAACTTACAGTGTATACAATAAAGAATAAAGAATAATCTAGTTAATGATGTGCTCATCTGACTAAGTGTTGCCTGTAGAATAGCAGTGGGGAAACTATCCAGCAGATTTTTTGTAGAAATTGTTTACACAACATTAGTTGTTATTAACACCGGATTTTGATAAAATAGGTTTGCTTGTATCGCTTGGTTTAGTTGATCACTAAGTTCAAAGCTCATTAATTATAATACTCTTGGTTAAGCTCAACTCGGGAGAAAAGTTGACAATTAAACTCTTTGAGTTTATGTAACTTCGTCAGGACTCAGAGATTGTTAAACCTTTTGGTGATACTAACACCGATTCTTAAAGTTACAGCCTATATACGTCCCACTGCTGGGCAAATATTTTTTTCTCATTTCTCAAACATGCATGTTTCCTAACGATGTTTTCCTTCACCGCCGAGCACGTGGTAAATTAGCACTTAAAATTGCAATTAACAATTTCATTGGTGCTGGAGGGGATCGAATCCGGGTTGCTCACGTACTGTGAAATTTACAGCGAGTGCTAAGACGCTGAGCTACCACGGCTCTTAATTTATAAATTTTTGATATTAGATATGGCATCGATTGTTAATTTATAAATTTAAGTTTTTTCTGAGTTCTTATCTATATGTTCTTTATTATAAATATTAACATATATGTAATTAGAAGTATTGAAGAGAGATTCAAAGGTTAAATTTATATAATCGCTAATCTACAATCCAATATTTTAAATGTTCGGCTAATTTTTTCAACCCGAATCAGGCATATTTCATAATTTGTTACCCTTTTTACTTAAGTTAAAATACTATCATATTTTAACTTAAGTAAAAAGGGTCTCTGGTTCTCTACGCTCACCATACAAAACACAGCAGCATTGAGTTGCTATTTTATGCTGGCATTCTGTAAGAGCGTGGTCCTTAATACTATCAACCATAATATAGCTGCAGCATGGCACTACCACGTAAAATTTAGCTGCAGCATGGCTCTACCACGTAAATTAATACATAAAATTAAAACATAGTAATACAATATTCATTACCGAACATACAATATTCATTACCGAATTTTACCGATATTTATAACAAAAAAAAACTGAAATTATCATACAGCCCTGCTCCCCGCGAGATAGTGCCAAATATGCTGATATGTTATTAATTTGCTATAAATTTGTTTACGTTAATATAAATGTCATAACATGTTGCAATAGTGTAAAAATTTTGAACTTTTATTACCCACCGTATACCAATAGAAAGAGAAGTAGTTTAGGTAGTTTTTCTGATATCAAGCCGTCCTTACTGAAGAATCGTTTATCAATAACGTAATATGCCTTTATCAACTTTATCTTTAAAGCCTTGCTCTATGTATTCAAACTGAATATTTACACAAGTTGCGATACTAAAGGATACAAGTGAATGATGTCAGTGGATTTTCCTTTTTTTAGGCACTTATCGAATTTACAATACCTACAAATTAAAGGCGCGGCATACTTTGAAGCGCTAATGAGGTATAGAGATAATGAATTCGCATACAACCATCGAAATTGAAGGTGTGCTACCTAGTCATAACCATTTGAGTAGCAAAAAGCGGAATTCTAATAAAACTGTTATCGCGCTATCAACCGCGAGTCGCCTGATTGTTTTAGAATCATAGCACTGTAAATTATAACATCGTTGGCAGCCATTTGCATTTTTATTGTCCCCTGCATCACACCGATGAATAAAGTTCATATTATAATCGGTGGACCGCAAAATTGAATAATTTATTATTCGGTTCGTTTGCAAAGCACAATTATTCGGCGGCCGAATGCCAAATGTCGATGTCTTTTTTGGTATCAGTTTGATTCGGTGCGGTCCTGTAAAGTCACACATTTGAGGCGAAAAAATCCGCTTTAATATTGTCACTATTTCCTTGTCAATCGGTCGTATCGGAGCATTTTTTAAATTCGCTCCGATTTATATAAAAGTTTATTTTGTCTCTTATTTGTACTTTTTTTTCTGTGAAAATGGTGCCTAATGTAACTGGTAAGAATTTTTATTTCTTTTTTATTTCACGTTTTAATTAATTTAAGAAAATTTGAAGTGTGTTTTATAAAATCGTTTTACAGCAAGCAGACTTTTATGTAAATAAAAATGCTGCAAAGGCTATCATCGCCGCATCATTTACTGGGGACTCGTAAAGCCTCTACAAAGAATTTACCGTGGAATCCGGTGGCAGATTGCAGATTAGTGACATTAATCATTCGAGTTATTTGCATTGAAATTCCATTTATATTTTTTAATTGATTTTATTCCGTTCTGATTTCTTAGGAAATACATTTTTTGGTTTCGGTTTATTTTAAAAAATACGATCAATATCAATGTATACAAGAATACTGGCATGTTTGGCTTTTTTTTATTAAGACTAAATATAAGTTTAGGCGGAAACCGCCGCCAGCGCTGCAACTTGTCAGCTTCAAGTAATTTTCTTTCCGATCTAACGAGGGCGTAACGGTTAACCGATTATCTTTTCTAAGGCATTGACTCTATTTATACTGTCACAGAGTTCAGTCGACAGATATCTGATCTCGCTTCTACCGATCTGCATAGCGGAGTACAATTGCGGTCGACTGGCCACGATTACCGACAAGCTTATGTGTTCCAAACACTGACACAAAGAATATATTGAATAGGCTAAAGAATTTAAGCTCCGGCTGTGCTGGACGCTCTTGAAAGTTCTCACAGTATCATGAGAATGCTTTTGACAATCGATATTCAAAAAAGAATAGCATCGATGTCTCTGTTGTCAACGAACAATTCTTTTGGAGATCAACGAATATGATCATCAGAAAAAATTCAACTCTAATTATTGATGGGTAGG